>OX457025.1:30852321-31506032 GCA_949752745.1 Protula sp. h YS-2021
TAGAACACGTGCCTAACTGATATAAATAATGTGCCCATCATTTTGATTTTCAACTTAAAAAATAAAATGAACAAGAGATATGAGACTGAAGCTCGCTTTGCAGAGGAATTATTTAAACAATATTCTTCAAAGAAGAACGCAAAAAAGTGTACTGATTCCAGAAGAACAATATGACATTCTTGTCACCAGTGTTACTGAAACTAAGCAAGCACGGTCAAAAACGAAGGCTCAATACTATTTGCTGCAAAGTTATGATGTTCTTGTTTGTGGTGATGTCCAAGAGGTTATCCGAAAACAAAAGGAGACTACAAGCAACCGGACCCCGCTGGACTCAAAGTTGTGCAATTCCATAAGAACTCCAGTTACCGCAGTGGCATCAGGTGCTCCCCATTTTCAGCACTGTTTGGTTCATAAGCAAAAGTTAGCATTACTATTTTAAGCTTCCCATAAGAAGTCTTATAAAGAATGCAAACGAAGGACGTCCTTATGGTTGTATTACAACCTCTTGCACCAGACACCTCATCTGCTTTGGATACCACCGCGCCACCTGCCTCGGATACTCTGGTGCCAACTACCTTGGATCCTGAAGCACCACCCGAACTATATATCGCAGCGCCATCCACCTTGGACGCTGAAGCACAACCTGCCTTGTAAACTGAAGTACCACCCGAATTGGATATCCGAACGAATCGGATACCGTGCGGTCACCCACCGAGGACACTGACGCATCACCTTCCTTGGCTATCGCAGAGCCAAGCTCCCCAATTTTAGCAAGGATTGCCGACATTTCAAACAAATGCAAATGAGTGTCAGAAGCTCAGATGCACCAAGCTGAATGTATGGTTAAACGATGATAATTAATGGCTGTGTGTGATATTGGAGATTATGTTACTGTTCCTGTTGGCTAGTTGGCACAGGTCGAAGTGATCCACGACATTTACTTGGTGTTGTACAAAATCGCGACGAGAATGACTTGCATACCATTGCTGTAAGAGGGGAAAATATTGAAAGGCAAATACTCGCGCAACCAGTTTGACCTTTGTGCTTTCAAGTTGATTTCCGAAAACGACTTACATTTACGTGGGGAGATTTCACTGAGACAAGCGGTTCAGCCAAAATGCTGAGTCAAATTGTTGAGGGGGGTGGGGAGCAGTAAAAGGTGCCAAACGAACAGATGTTGCTGTTTCAAAGCAAAAGTGAAAAACAACTCTCGATGTCACTCAAGTCTTGCTTGTAAAATGTAAAGAACAATCGCCGTTGCTATTCCGTGACTTATTAACATTCAGTGAACTTTAGACTGCCGATCATAGTGGAATTATAATTGCTTAATTGCAATCAAAACATTATGGATATTTTAGTGATAAATCCGTAACTGAGACTTTGAGACTTAAAATTGTGATGAATAATTGCTATTTATGATTGAATGTAAAAATCTGTAAAAAAGGGCTTTGATATTTTTTCTATTTTTTCTTTTAATTATAGATGAGTATTCTCTGATTGATGTTTCTATGAAAAATGCACTCACAAATGGAAGACGCCGTTAGGAATCCTACTTTAGGATTTTTCAAAGAACATATTACTTGAATATTGCATGTGTGTATTATTAATAAATGTTTGCTGGACTCATCGTGTTAATGTGTTAAATAATAAGACTACGCTATAAAACACAATAAAATGTTCTAGAAATACATAAAACACCAAACAGCAAACATCTAAGAAACAAAAGTAAATAAATATCGTATAAATACCATAGTCTATCGCTCCTAAACATTTCAGCGGATCTGTAGAATTTTTTTATCCCAAAACCAGAAGATCCGCTGAGAATTTTAGCGAATTTACAGATCCACCAATTGAGCCAGCACATATCTTTTCTTTGAAACATTTATTCAGTTACTTCTAAAACGGACAATTTTCTAGTGCACAAAAAAATAACTATACAAACCTGATACAGGCGATCTAATTAAATTTTAAATGTTAACCGGCTTAAACGGATACAGGCGATACATGGAACAGTTCGAGTTGTCTTTAGACGTCCTTACACTAAATTGAAAATGTCCGTAAATAATCTCTCACTAAGTGGTTGTTATTTCTACAGATTTTTCTAACAATCAGTTTGTCGACCCAACTGGATGTGAGTTGTGACCTTTGCGATGTTACTATGTCCTCTGATGTTGAAAACGCACCTTTAATTGGCACGCTAGTGGAGGGTATGCATAGCATTGCTCTTGCGTTTTGTGATAAATGAGGGAAAATTGAGCTGTGAATTTTCCACCACGCCAAAGAATCAGTGTTCAGATCACTCTCTGTCCGGCACTATTTTTATATCATCGGCAATGACGTCGAGATCGCTCTTTGGACTTTCAACTCGAATAAAAAATACATCTCCAAGCAACAAATTTAGAGCATAGGGCTTTTTTCGTTCTTTGGTTTCTTCTTTTCTGGTCCATCGCTGTCTTCGGCCTCTTTGTAACTTGTTTTGTCGATATTGGTGCACGTTCCTCGAACTCCTGCTTTATTGGTGATGATGAATCAGGCTCCAGCATTCGCGCGCAACGGTGGCAAATCGCCTTCGTCAATTTCTGACGGTTGACTAATGTTTATGTGGGCAATTTGAAAGCCTGTAGGCTTCTGTGGCAACATCATCATCTGGGCGCGGTCATTTTCATTCAAAAATGCCAGTGATTTGAATCTAGGATCAATGGCTGTTGCGCATAGCAAGAACCCTTTCTGTTTTTGCTATCGCTTTGCCAGGTCGGTGCAAACAATATTTTCATTCCATTGATCACCTGGGAATCATGTTCTTTTGGCTGCATAAGATTCTGCAGTTGATTTTGCAATGGCATTATAATGGTTTTCTGCACAGAGAAGAGTCATAGGTGGTCTTCAGTGGTTCCAAGCACACGGTGCAGTGCTCAGCTAGTGCAATATCCTCGACACACTTTTCTTTCAGCGCTTAAAAAACTGCAGCTTGCATTTCCAAAAATCGCTCCAACATGTCGTGTGTGCTGTTTCAACATGTTTCCACTTCTTGAATAAGAGTGCGGTTTGGCAAGTCCAAAAGTTTTGCCTTCTGCTCCAGAATATTTTTGGCAAGTGGGCTTCGGTAAAAATACTCCACAATACGCTTGACACGCGTCATTAGTTTCGATATTCTTGAAATGTTTAGGCATTTTTGCGCTGCCAAATTAATTGTGTGGTCGTAGCATCCAATGTGTGGATTACTTTTTGCGATATCAGCTGCACGAATCATATTGGCTGCGTTATCGGTCACTAGGGGTAGATTTTGACCAAGATCCCATTCCGTGATGGCTTCTTCAATAACATCTGCTATATTTTCACTGGTATGGCTGTTGTCCATTGGTCGGGTTTGCAGCACAAATTTTCTCCAGTTCCTGTCGTTATCGATACAGGTCGCAGTAATCGCGATGTAGGATTCGTTAGCACGACTTGTCCATGAATCGACACACTTGCAATCTGCCAAAAGATATTTTTCAAATTGCAATGAAGATTGTGTCTGACAAGAGTGTCAAAACAATTCCGTCCCTCTCCAAGAATCCACTTCTACTCTAATTTCGTAAAAAAGGAAAAATATAAATTAAATTTCATGATACGTAAAATTAATGTAATATTAGGAGCATGTTTTTATTTATCTATTTATTTATTTATTTTACTTTTTGTTGTTTTTTGTAAGATTAATCAAAATAGAAAATAAAATCTTTGAAACATAACTTACATGAACATCTAAAAATTTACAATTATTCAGGACCAGTTAAACTAAAACAGTCTCTCTTGAGATTTATCCCATCCCCCCTTTCGTTGCGTAAACTAATAGAATGAACAGAAACATCAATTAAAACTTATTCTACATCTAAACTTATATTTTCTAGGTAGAACCAATGTAATAAACATTACAAACTTCAAAAAAATAAACCAATTTTATTTTTATTTTATGGGCAACCTATTTGACTAATAGACTAATTCTTTCAGAGAAATGGAGTCCTGGCAGGCACCTAATATCTTAAAATACAACGTAGGGACATTGCAGTTGTTAATTGTGATAATCACATCATAAAAAATAACTCCGACTATCGCAAGTTGAAACTATATGCTTTTTTGGTATGGCGTACCAAACAAAGGATCCTGTTTAATGACTATAACTTAAAAATAAAATATAATGTTCTATCTGGGCTCTAGTGTGCTGATCAAGTCTCGAAATTCAGGAGATTCAACCATTCGGAACGGCCTGAGAGCCTTGACAATGAATTCTGCTACCTTTTCAGTAATATCTTTTGCTCTGGGAGAATTTGCTGGTAGTTTGGCCCAATCATACCGTGGAGTGTTGGTTGCTTTGGTTTGGCAGTTTTTTCTTCCGATTTCCTTGCAGTTTCTACATCAGTTGTTGACCGTGGCATTTTGATGTCAGGGTGGTGTCTTGATAAATGCTGACCCATGTTTGATGTGCCTCCAGTAACTTTAACTTCAGATTTGCACAACTTGCATATCGCAATATTCTTACCTGTCTTTTTCCATCTTGATGATCTATCCCAAAATATTTCCACAGTAGAGATTTTCCCTTTTTGTTTTCAATGCAAGCCATTGTACTTTATGTTTAACCCCAATTTTTTTTTCAAATTCGGATACTCGTACTGAATTTATCCTCTTAATATTCCAATTATTTCTGATATTATCGAGTTAAATCATAATCCATTGTAAAAGTCAGTGAATTTTGTGTATTGCTGTTCTGAGAATAGATATAGTGTGGCTGAGCATTCAAAAAATGGTGTGTAAAATAACACAGACAAAACGAAAATAAGTGTTTTTTCACATAAAACACATACGTATACAGTTTATCAATTTAAATACAAGAACTACTAGTATAAAAAACGAAAAATCCGGTTTTTCAAAGTCAAACTGTTATACCGAACGGAAAAAAAACGGTAAAACTTTGAATCGGTAAAACCGGACAAGCCTAATTCCTACATCAATTTTAATGAAACTTTTCATAAATTAGCACAACGTAAATACCTTGCGATTAATTTTTGCGACCCTGACGTGAACATGCAGACCATCAGATGCCAAAAGGTCTAACAGCTGATCTGTTTTTAGTCTTAATATCGTCTTTAGACAAATCTTTCTCTTCGCAGTGTTACTGCTCAGTGCCATTGCGGAACTAGAGAGTACATGTATTTAGTCAGTGCAATAAAACCCCAAGTTCGGACGACCTCAATAAACCGGCTTCCTCGCTATACCGGGCAAATCTTGATTATTTCCATTATAAAGAAACCTGAATAAACCAGACACATCACCGTTCCGAACACCGGACAGTGTGGTACCAAATGCAAGGATTACTGCATAAGGAACTCTAACGTACGGGACGCTTTAGATGATCCCTGTTTTTTTACCTGAATATGCATTGTTAGTCATAAGCCCTAGAGAGCCATATCAGTTTAATATTGCCCGTTTGGCTGTGTGTCTCTCCGCGCGTCCGTCTGTCTGTCCGTCTTTACCGAGTCGTACTCCTGTCCTGATAAACCGTTTCTTTTGATATTTGCTATATAGATGATCCATTGCAGTGGATAGATGCATTTTAATTTTAATTTCAAGGTTACAATGGCCGATAACTTCCATTTTCATTTCTGGTTAGGACTATTCTCTATACAATGACTTGTTCACGTGGGTAGCAGGCATGTACCGTATAACAACGCTTTCGTTCGAGGGTGCCGACATTCACTGTCAACAGTCATAACGCAGACCTTTTTGGACCTATACTGCAGGTATAATGCAAGAGTTTGAAACACAGTTGGGACTTAATGACTTCAAGCCATCTAACTGATGGTTGAATAGCCTTCCAAAACGTTGAAACATTAGATTTTAGTCATTATTTGGTAAGAAAGCACGCGGTAAGTTTGATTTGGTCCAAATTGGAAAAAGTACAGAGAAGAACCCTTGAGAAAAAAAACGTTCCAGGAGAAAATTAACCCCACCCTTCCAAAAAAAAAAAAAGGCCCCACACAGTTTATGCCATGTCCGGAGTAAATTCCATGTGTACTCTCTATTTTTGAGGAATGAGTCCGAGATCGCCAGAAACAGCTTTTTACGTCATTGCTTGGGGATGTGACTGAGCAGGTCAGAAACAGCCTAGTGGTTTGAATGATTTCTCGAGACATTAGCTACAGTTAGAATGATGACCAAAACATTATCTGGATGTACCAAATGCACTCAAAGCGGGTGACAACTTGTGTCAATTTTATCAGAAGTACTCCGTTAAACAAAAGACTATATTATTATGCATAAATATTCGCAAAAATAAATTCATTTTAAGATTGGGGCCTAATCTCTGCATAGATTGTATGTTTTACAAAGTAGGATTTTCTTCGGACTGAGAAAGGGAGAGGATGGCTTTACATTTGCCAAAAAAAGGCAGTGGAGTTTCTTTCCCCGACAGGGGGTCACTTTCCTCTATCATTCCAAACAATTCTAGTTTCAAATTATGAAACAATATTGTGATAATAAGTGTGGAAAATTAGGGATCGTCAATATACCGGTAGCTTCGCTAAATCGGGCAAACTAGTTAAGTTCCGTAAGTGTCCGATTTACTGAGGTTTTACTTCTTTGCTAGCCTCAACTGCTAAGTTATTGATCAGAATTTGCTACGAAGCCTAAAGTCGCACAGTTTTAAAAGGATACTCGGGTGCTTGTTGGTAAGGCAATTAAGTTTTTAAATGAATTTCATAACTTCTTTCAAAAAATAAATCGTATTTCTTGTGCTTTGCAAATTAAAAATCAGAGGACAAAAACTAAACAGACAATTGCATTGAGAAGTGTGTGTAGTTTGGCCCCTGTTGGATACAGAATGCAGTTTTAATCCCAACCCCCTCCCTTCACGTGCGAAACGCTGTATAATGAATGAAAGATTCCTCTTTTTTAAAGCGAAAGATGCTCCGTCATATTTAAATATTCCATATGCTACAGCTACACTTATGTAGGTGTGCACTGATATTCTAGTTTGCTCTCATATTCAGTTGTTGTGGCTTAAACGCTAGAAAAATGTTGCAATTAATTTTCAAGTCTTTTAATGCATTAACTGGTATATCATCACTGCCCGCTATGACGTCAGTCAGTTTTGAAACTTATTGTCTCGAAAACTGGTTTTGGGCTTCAATAGAAAGCACACCACAAAGCTGCGCTGTGGTAAGGAATTTTGTTGTTCAAAACGCAGATGCAAACTAGAAGCTCATGTTAAACACTTGACAAAAATTAAAACACAAAAATACTTCCTTCAATGAGTTATTTCTTGAATAATATATTGCAAACAACACAGCTTGATTACGTCTTATAAGCCGAGTAGCGTTTGGTTGTTGTTGACTTAAAGTTTTATTGACTGATCAGGCATACTCCTTGTTATCTATTAACCACTGAGAGCTCGCACAAAGCTCACTGAGCAAATGTGTATTCTGTGCTGTCGTTAAATGCTATGCATTTACTTGCAAAAAATACACTCTTTTCATATGGCGTTTTAACAAAGAAAAACGAAATCAAAGACGAAAATAAAAAAGTGACATGCACATGTTCAGATCAAGCTCTTCATAAGTCCCAAGTTTCATGGTCGTAGGGCCCATAGTGTCAGAGAAGAAGAAGACAGAAAAATCGGAAAAACTGTCAAGAAGAAAAATGGCGAATTTTGCTCGTACAAATTCATATAACCCTTGCAAGCCAAAGGGTTGTCAAGTGTTAAAAATATATTTGATATGAATACAGGCTGGCTAATATTTTTTAAATGCATAAATCATTAAAAGTTTTGTTTTTAATGATCTGTAGGAAGAGCGCATATTTAAAAGGGTGGCAGCTCCAGTGTGTTTATTTAGCAAATATTTTGATTAAAATTTTCCAACCTCTTTGCACTACACATTAAACCATGAACTTCTGCTTCTTAATTGGGTTGCTCAATGATCATGCTGTTCATCAAATAAAAAAAAACACAAAGCAATAAACAAAAACTAAACAACAAACAAAACAAAAAAACACTTCCAGCTGAACTGAGTGAACTCACTCATATTTGTTAAGGCAATTCAATTTGAGTCAGTTGTTCGAGGCGAAGGAACAAAAATAGCTCGGCAATGAACTAATTTTGCGTTTGAGTTCAACAGAATCATGAATGTATGGCTTTGTGTAAGCCTGACAGAGATATTTATGTTGTGAAACCAAAAAAGAAACAGAAAAAAAAACAAATAAAACAAAATTCGAAAGAACACAACAACAAAATAATACGAAATGTCAAATCACTTCGTGTAAGAATAGAAACACCCCTCCCCCTCCTCATAATTTCTTTCTTTTACCTCAGATATTCCAAGTAATGCCCTATCCTTCTCCACCCATTACTGAAGACTCCATTTTCTCTAATCTACTGCAGTGGGTGGGAGAGGGGGTACTCTGGTTGGGTGGTTGGGTGGTTGGGATTACGACTGCATCAGTCACAAGCATCTGTCGACTCTTGCTTACGTCTGTATACAGCGGAACCTCGACATCGGAGCACCTCACTCTTGGGACCACCTCTGAAATGGGCACATTTTTTTCGGTCCCGAATGCGCTCCATAGACTTCAATGGTTAAGGAAACTCTCAATTGGGACCACCTCGGAACGGACCACTTCGGGCCACTTTTTTCGGTCCCGAGCACTCAAAATGCCTGAGATCGGACCACTATGGGGAAATCACTGTATCTGTGCGGCACATCATTCACAACACTTAGTATGTTGTCTTGGATATTGTTGCTGGGGATTATGTAACGAGTGTGTAACCAGAAAGGGGCTTTATTTTGTTTATGTAAACAATAGTACCTGACAATATACAAGCTCATTGCCTTTCGGTCCCGAATGCGCTCCATAGACTTACACAAGCTCATTGCCTTTCCTATGAGTACTTCTTGCGCGCTATAATCCTGAAGCCACTGTTACCGCCCCCGCTAATTCTTTGAAAAACGGTGTTTAAAACTTTTCCGGAGTTCGGACAGTCTAGCTAATTTCTGAAGCCATATACAATGGACTCGTTTGCTAAATATAGTCGCAAAAGTATGCATAATCGTGTACATGTGTCTATAACATACAGATTGTTAGTCATTTGAGATCAGTAATAGATATTATTGTAAACGAATATTACTTTCGTTGTGTTTGGACATGAAAGTTGAATCTCTGATCAGCCCACAACATTTTACCCCAGAATGACCAAACCTCCCAAATGTGACCACATCTGAAATTGGGCACATTTTTTCCAGTCCCAAGGGTGGTCCGATTTCAGAGGTTCCGCTGTATATTCACCAGTGTGACGTCACACACACACAGCCAGGGCGCTTTCCTTATGCAATGGCGCTTGACGTTTGTGTTTTCTTCACACCCCACTCCTAATTCCAGGTACTACTTTTTTTGGCCCCCAATTTTCTAAATCTTGCTATGATTAACCTCTCTTTGGAAACCAAAGCAGCACACTCCTTACAAAGTTCCCAGACCAATTAAGCATCTCTTCCCCGGAAATATGCGTTGTATTACACAGCAAGTTCTAGAACTGCTCTAAGTTATCGGAGTCTACCGGACTGTTGGAGGTGTAACAAGAATATTCGGCCTTGCGGCTCCTGCTTAAAAGGGTCTGGGGAGACTGAAGGAAGCCAATGTTTATACTCACAACACAGATTGTTGAGAAAAGAGAAAATGCCTTGTGGTTATTGAGAGTCTTGAAGGAATCTTCACATCCTACAAGCGAAAATGTAGCTTTTTTGTTGAGATATTCCTCTGGATAAGCTCGCGGGGTTAAATAGAAGATTTGGCTGCTAATTAAGAGATAATTGAAATTCAACATTCAATTTATACTTTTATTTTGCGTGTGTGTGCTGCCAGTCAAAATGAACTATTTTCCAGACAGAACTACCGAAAACAGCGGATGTGAACAAAATCACCAGGATCCAGTCTGAATCAAATCAAATTATCTGTACCAAAATCATGGGGGCAAAAGTAAATTCATTTTGAATAAATAATTTCCTAAGTTCTGGTTCACACATTTAAAAAAAAAAGAATCTCAAGTGTTCTACCATTTTGTGGTAAAAGTAGACAGTGATTACTAAAAAAAATGTTTCTTCAGCAAACATTTTCTTGTTGTAGATAAGAAAATATGGGAAAGGAAATGATAAAAAGGACTGGTGGGCGGGCGCTTACTTCTTTAAAAAGGTGGGCGGCATGTTCATGTCAAAAACACACTGGTTCTTCGAACCATACGCGCATTATATTCTAGAAATTAAAAAAAACCACAGAATTGCACAATATTTTAGAAAAGTTCAATATTGAGCTTACATTTTAAGGGATTTTTTGCGGGTTCAAATGTATTTCGGATACGGCTGCTTTCACAAAACTGGGTCACGGGGGGAGGGGGGGGGTTGGGGGGAAGGGGGGTTACAGCTGTGGATACACTAATGCTATGATAAATGGAAGACGCCACGAACTTCGAATCAAAGGATGGTTTTACCGAACCTTGAAAAAAAAAGAGAAATGTGGCATTTTATGAAGCAGACAATTCCCAAAATTAAATTATTAGTCAATCGTGAATTAAATATATAAGGTTAAATGTATAGTGACATAATAAAAGTGTATTAACACACTAAAGCTAACTAATTCCGTTAACTGCTCTGTTAGCAACCAGAATGTCCGAAAGTAAATTAATAACTTTGTCCCTTTAGCAAATAAGTTCATCTAAATATTATTTAAATGAGGTTAATATGCACTGAAATACCAGAACACTTTCACAAACACTTGGTATACATAATTTCGCAACTGACCCATAATTTGATTTGCAAATTGCTGAACCCAGTGTCACAAAATTTCAATTTTCTCATGTTTTATTCCATTCAAATGATTCTTTTAGAAATAGAAAGTTGGGAATACTTTCGATAAAAATCGCAAACTGTTTATTTTTTACCCATAACTGAATAATCCCTCTATGGGGTAAAAAACGGGTCTAAGACAATTCCCCCCAGCCAACATCCCCCCAGACAATTCCCCTCAACAATTCCCCCCGAACAATTCCCCCCGTAGGACAATTCCCCCTAGGACTATTCCCCCCCTCGACCCCACTTAATTTTTATTTTTATTTTACTTTGAATGCCAAACCAAAAAATAAAACAACAGTTTATCTGTCATTTCTTTATTTGTAAAATACCTTAAAATCAAAAATGCAAAATTCTTCTGTCTGGAACGAAAGTCTTCTCTGCCATTTAAAACCTGATGTTGTGGGCAATGCCACGCAAATAGTCAACAATCTATCGGTTTTCGAAGTCGCGGACTATTTGACGAATGCGCTGCGCAGAGTCGGTGTACTGGCGGCGTGGTGGCTCGGGCAAGTGGCCACCCATAACTTGGCCAGGTGCACCGCGAACATTACGGCGGATTCGACCGATGTACACGTAAAAACCAACGAATTTCCAGCTTTGATTCGTTTTTGCTATCCCTGAGGTGGCCAACTTGAAGTTCATTGGTTTGGATAAGGCATGTAAATTGCAATTGCGACAGCCTTGAAAATACAATTACACGGCCTCCAATTAGAAGATAAAAGGGCAATAATTCGTAAAAAAAGAGAGAAAAAAAATACAAAGAAAAGAAAAAAAATAAGAAAAATAAAAATGATTTGGGGGAATAGTCCTCGGGGCCAATTGCCCTACGGGGGGAATTGCTGGGGGGGGGGGGATTGTTGGGGGAATAGTCCTGTTCCCAAAAAAACACAAGAAGCTTAGGCACGCCGAGGATGGCCGCGATTGTAATAGGACATTTTCTTTTCTGGAAGCACTTTTTAATTTGTTACATGAAAAACACAGTTAAAGAAAAAAACATAACTAAAAAACGAACACTACCTCAAATATCAAAATAATTTTTACATTTGAGAGTTAAACGAAGTCAGTTCAATAGTGAAAAAACAAGGACTTTTGACGAATATTTCCTTGTAATATGAAAATTATTTAACTGTGAGATGCTTGCCTCTGTTTTTAATTTTCTAAAAATAACTTCGGATATTTTTTATTTTGCTAAAACAAATTGCAAAAAAATCTTCAGACGAAATTCTTTACTGCAATATGCAACTTTTCAAAGTAAAATAAATGTCACTAATTATTCAGACACCTGTAACAAAACGGAAATAAGAGTCGAAACCTGTTTGATTCCCAGGGTTTCGTGGAAATCAATTCATAGAATGTTAGGAAACATATCGAATTATTTTTCAATTGTGGTAAAGTTGAAATTATAAATGCGAAAATTCATGATTTGATGGGTAATTAAGCGAGGAAGTTCCTTTATATCGTATTGAAAGACTGCATAATTCAGATATTAAGTTATCTGTCAAATTAAAATAGCATTTATTAAATTTACAGGCTGTATTTTCATTTATCATATTTGCGGATGACATGTGTCCCAGCTTGTGTGAAAAAGTTAGGAAGTTGTTTTTCCCACAGGTCAGCTATTCAGCCAATAATATTACATAACAACAAAACAGCAACAAGAAAACGATGTGCTCAAACGTAAGCTCCATAATATACTCAGCAATGGTAAGATTAGAATTACTTTTGATGCTTAATTGTTAATCATAGAGAATTCAAATATGGGCTAGTCGTAAAATTGCAGTTGTGAGAGCTCTTTATTGTATCCAGAATTTCGAGCGCATGTGGTCCTATACAAAGGTTTTGCTGTATTTCTTTAATATTTCTAAAGAGATCGTTATAGAGTCTTTTTCAAGATAAAACACTCATTTCTCTGGTCAAACTCACCACACCACGCCTTATCGTATCTTCTTTTCACACTGTCAGTCTCCTGCTAGTTACTATAATTGAATTTTGTAACATTTTCACAGTGGCAATATTCCTCTAGATTTTTGCCCTTATTAAAATAGTCACAACTGAAGAATTGTTAAAAAAAACACACAGTTGAAAATTTAAAGTTACCAGAATTTTGTGCAAAAGCAAAAGCTTTCTATTTAACCTGAAGAGTTTCCTATACAACTTTACCATACAACTTTAAATTATGACGGGCTATTTTTGCTGTGTTGTTTATATAGTACCTGCCTACACCGGATAACGGGGGGGGGGGGGGGCTGGCGGATTTTGTCCGGTATATAGAGGTGTCCGGTATTTCAGGGGTCATGTAAGCCAATAAGGAAAAAGCGGGACATAAAATTCTTGTCCGGTATTGGCAGTTGTCCGGTATTTCAGGGTTTGTCCAGAATGAGGTTTTACTGTAATACATTTGACAAGTGATATGGGGTTTGAAACTGTATCAAAGGTTCGTATCGGAGCACTCTGCTGAATGTGAGGCACGGACAGGCATTCTAAAAATAGAACGAATTTTTACTCCGTATACCGAAAAGTTCAATCATGAAAGAAACCAGTCAGTTAATTTTTACGAGATAACACATGTCACGTAACGTTGGACTTTAAAAATGTAGGTCAAGGCTCGGACCCATAAGTTGCACGTTACGTAACTCCGTAGAGGGAGTGGAGTCCAAAAATGACGTCACAATTGCTCTAACGATTTCCGAGACAACACAGATCACTTGACCAGTGACCTTGAAAATGTAGGTTCAAATCACGTAGTTAGCCATTGTGTAATATCCGTAGAGGAAGTGGAACCCGAACATGAGACTGAGAGTTCAAAACGGCAATGGGTGTCATATAAAAATAGGTTATCAAAAGGCTACAGATTTTCCCAAAATGTGGGTCCGGGAACTCAGACATTCGGATCACTTCTGGATCCAATAGCCGTCACAAGTGATGCACTGCTGAATACAATCGCTATTTTCTCGAACCTACCCCCTCCCCCAACGTCTTCCGTGTAATAAATATAAATGCAACTTAACTGCAATATAACCTTGTTCTAATGTTGAACGGTGTGAACTTGCAACACAATGAACTTGACAAAAATAAAAAATGACTACAAACGAACCAAACAATTCTTTTAAATTAACTTACTTTAGTTGTTGAAACGTCAAAGTTACGTAAAGTCCCTCTTTGGTTCCTATCGACTTTAACTCTGTCGTAGCATGTTGCTTTTTTGGGATATTCTGGTGCAATAGCTAGCGCTACAGCGATTTTAGGGCCTGCTTTCAACGAGGGTTCAGTGGAGAAAGGCGGTAAGCGATTTCAAATTTTTGTTCAAGAAAATAATCTGATCGGTACGTCGGGAGGCCAGCGATACTGAATGATCTTTTAGATCCGCTAGCTGCTTGCGTGGGCACACATTGCATTACCAGCGGGTATACTGTTATCTTATTTGTTGAAATGTTCAAGATTTACTCAGACTTATATTGTATGCACCCGGGTAACGGATTCCAATTTTGGATCCGTTTAACACATTACATTCCCGTTAACCAGGACATCCGTTGGAGCAAAAGGTTATCACACACAAACCAATGATGGCGTGAGAGGTAAAAACTTGTAAAAAAAATCCTTGCTTAAAGAAAACTCCAATGTATTTTGCACAAAAACCTAAAATGCGAGGGTTTTTATATGTGAAGCTGAAGGCTACTTTGATTCAATCTGAGATGACAAAACTGCTAATTTTCTGTCCAGTTTTTTTATTATTATGTTTTAAATTAAATCTCCAAAAATGATGCAATGTTTTTCTATCTAGCCAACTGATATTTTGCCTTCCCATTTGCTTTTTTTCAGCAGCACATGCAAAAAACGTCATTGGTCAGAGAAACACAAGCAAGGGCTGCTTTTTATTTTGTAACTTCAAGTGTATGTTTGCTGCACATTAGAACATAGTCTAGTTTTCAATGTAAATCCAGATGAAGGCGGTGAAAGGAACTGCAGGGAGGACTACTCTGTCTTCTCATTGAAACATGGTTTTTTTAATTTTTTATGATAAAATCATCGCTGAGACAACCTTTGTTAATGTTACGTTTTGTAATAAATAAAACACCAACAATTTAAAGATATATAATAGCGTTTACGCACCTGCATTGATGCATTACATAAATGTATAAATAAAATGATTGTCCTTGAAGTCATTTGAAAGAAAAGAGAAATTATCCCTTATTTTGTTATCATTTTTTTATGTCACTGTGCTTTATCATAATTTTAACCGGCACCGATTATCTAAACGCCCATTGACGTCATAAATTCAGCCTCGTTAATCTTTTTTCCTTCGAAAATCCCCATGCGTAGCTATTTAAGGATTTCTGTAATCGCAACCCTTATTACACTATATATAAAACTGATTGAAGTAACGTGTAATTTGTTTCTTATAAAGTCATACAATAACCACTGATATGTGGTGTGGAACACGTGTGTAGCAAACCAGTTGTTTTCTGTGTCGCGAAATGTTTTGAGGACTGGACTTTATGATAATAAATAAAGTTGCTTATTTAAAAAATATCTTGAGTTTTTTATGCAACTTGTATGAAATACAAGCATAAACACAAGTCGTCTTCCGTTTAATTGTTTAGGCCGCAACAGAACTACAAAGCCCCCCATCCAAAACCCCACTTCTTTGCTGCAGGAATATCGACTGGTGGCCACAATTACACTGGAAAAAGCACACAGTCGGTAGACAGAAAACCTGTCCTCATGACGTCATGACGTTAACGTTCAAAATTACCAGTCAAAGTTATCCGTCAATGTGATTTCCAGCAGACGCAAAGAAAAAAAAGGGTGAGCTGTGTCCATAAGAAAGAGAAACAACAGCATAGAGGTAACGTACCACTTCTTGATACGACAACCCCTAAATTAAGACTAACTCGGAAATAAGTCGGCTTTTTTAGTTCGAACTTTGTCATTGACCTTCGTTAAAAGAGCCCCTTAAAACACTGTCACATATAAAAAAATTAAACCATAGTTGTGACGTCAGTCATTATCTTTGCATGAAGATTTTCAGGCACGAAACTCCTTCTGATGATGTAATAATTTTCAACTTGCACAAGCGACATCTTAAGGACTCATTCTTTTCATTTGATCGCAATCGTGTATACATTTATGCAACTCTGTCTACACTTATACAGCTATTTCTCTATTTCTTGACAATAACATTTATGGCCATGCACCCAACTCTTTATGTTCGAGTTTCATTTGGCAAACACATCGACCATCACAACCTTTTTTTACTCTTTTCATGATATATATGACTAGTTCAACCTGTGATAAAATTTTGTTACCAGTATTATCCATTTTAAAATCATCCGTTATAACTAAACTGAGACTGTTATATTCTTACACTATAAATGACGTTTTTTAATCACTTTGAAAGTTAACGGGTGTCTCTACACACATGCTGGTGTAAAATTTATATATCCTGTCAGAACCCAGGTTTTAGGACATCGATCGCAACGTTTCCCGAATATTTTTTCCAGATACAGATCCCGATAGTGCAAATTTCGAAGTTTCAACGGGATCCTATAGTTACCCATTAATATATGCAAATTCGATTTTAGCAAATTTTGATTTTAGCAAAGTTCAGTTAAAGGACAAGTTTGCTTTGTGTACATTCATATTGCCAAAGTAAATTAAGCTCAATGGTAGAACTGATATATCACTTTGATACATGCAGAGGAGCGAATTAACTCACGGACCTTCCCCCCCCCCCCCCCTTCCATACCCACACGGCAAAAAAGCTGACAGGAGAGCAAGTGAGAGGAAAGTATGGTTAACTTGTATATCAGCAAGGGCGCCCTCCTGACTCTGCCACCGCCTCACCCCAGCCCCTGCCACCAGCCCAACCCCCCCCCCCCCCCCCAATCCACGACCACCACCCAATTATTTCTTTCCAATCCCATTTTCTGGCTAATATCCTCCTTAACATAGAAATATGAAGCAGATTAACTAGAATGACACAAAAACAACCAGTCTAATTATTACACCATGGCTGGAACCAAGAAAAAATGTCGCTATAATCGATATAGTTCGTAATTTTAACAGGAAAAAAAATCTCATATGGATCCAAATAATCATGTCATTATGAGCAGTGTGTCGTTATATGCAATGTCATTGCAAAGTGGTTCTACTGTAATTTTCTTGACAACTTCAACTAAAAGTTTTATTTTATACTTTTAAAATAACTTCAATTTCCTGGATGTTGTTTTATGTGCGATTCACAGCTGTTCGTCCATATTCTAATACCAGTTACATTAAAATCCGCAAATAATTAGGCTTGGCAAAAATCAGACACAAATGTTGGTACCGTTTAACATCCAGGTTAAAAAGCGTTACAGAACTGTTTTGTTTCTGGTTCTGATACTATAATATATGTCATAAAGCCCAGACAAATATGCATAAAGTGTGATACATTTTGTGGCCAATATTCGAGTGCCTCTTGGATAATTTATTCAGACTGTGGGTTATTCCTGGAACACATACTATATATGTTACAAATGCTTGTTTTACGGATTTATATGTATCCTTTTTCTACAGAAATATTAACCACAACTAATGAGCCATGTCTCGTCCACTCGGCATTTTTTCGAAATTCTCATCTTTCATAATCATGCAAATTTAGAAACAAATTCTTATGGGATATCCTCTTTTACTACAAAATAAAATTCTTGCATTTCTCATTTTCGATCAGAATTACAACAGTTCGAACGCTCTTATCACAATGCGGATTATACTAAGATCAGATCAAAAACAGGGAAATGGACAGGAGCCTTTTCAGATTAACCAACAAAACATAGTCTGTGATTTTTTAAACCTTTTCCACGCAGTCTTTTCCGGTTGCATTTTACAAAAAACATTAAGGTCAAGGTCATAACTTTTCCTTTTTAGTTAGTTCCGTTTGGCAACTACCTTTTCGAATCAAGATTTTTGTGCAATTTTTTCGACTTCGCAGGGATTCTACCGCTCACGTCTATCACTTTCTACAAGAGGTAATCCCCTTCCCTCCCAACCACACTTTTAGAGAGCCAAGGCGGACTTAAACCGACAACTAAACCAGTTATACAATTAATAACAAAAATTTTGATAAAACACACCTTAGCCTGAATATGAACAAACTATCTTTTCCACTAAGTCAATGCGGGAAAGAAAAAAGTCTTCTTGTGATTTTAATCCCCTCCTCAATGTCAACTCCAGGGGGAAATCGCTCCTGAAATATGAAAAGAAGCAGAAATTTAGACGAAGTCGGGTATAAATTGTTTTCCATGCCTTAGAAAAGGGGTGGAAAACGGACAAAGCACTGAATTTCGTCTAAGTTTTGCAACATTAAAAACCCATGTCTCTACAACGGTGCAAATTTATAAGAACAGACAAAAAACCAGTTGAAATTTTAGAGACGAAAGTAAACTAATTGGCATAAAAGAACATATAATTGAGAGGTATTGAAGCATTGCTTTCCTGGGGCAAAGTTACCAATTAAGTACTTTAAAATAATTCAAGAAGAAAATTGTTCTTATTTTTTGACACAGGTGTTCCACTGCTTAACATTTTGGCAAAGTTTCTCGGCCTTTTAAAATGGTTTGAAATTACCGGCATGTTGTCTATTTTTAAAGTATTAAAGCGTAAATAAATATGAAGAATTATAAAAAGATCAGTTTTAGTAGCCCTTCAAACCATAAACAAAACCAAGTTGAAAGGTGTTTTGATGGATTTAAACAAAGTCCCTTACATCAGCTGTCTAAGGTTTTTGTCTCTTAATGTGTCTTTAAAAATGTGATAATTTTAAATTGCGTTTATCCATAAATGAGTTTGAACTAATTTATTTGAATTTTAATCATGCTACATAATATTTCAAGCAAGGCAGAAGCCACTGAAACGATAAATATCAAGTCACGTTTTCTATAGCTGTTACTGTTTAACATTCCAGTACACCAGTACCCAAGATTAAACCATCCCCTGAATTAAGACCATTCCAGAAAAAAAGACCACACTCCCACTCCTCTATTGAGTCCTGTTGCAATTTATTCCCACGATTAAGAACCTCGGAAACAAAAATAGTCCACTTTAACAAGTCCTCAAGGTGGTCTTGTTTCGAGGTTCGTGCTATAAGCGCTAGCCCTTTTCCAATTTACGTATAATTTGATGGGATGTGAGGCAGCTAGGTCACACCCAGTACAACCGAAATTATCGCTTAGACCCACGAAACTTACCGAATTCCGGCTTTTGTTCTTTGGAAATGATTCTCTTGACGTGGTACTTCGGGAGTTTCCACTGACTCCCGCCATTGATATTCAGAAGGAAATGTTGATGCAGGTACTTCCGAAACAGGACTGGGGGGGGGGGGGGTGTTAAATGCGCATGTGTGGCATTTATGGTCTACACTTACATCACACGTTATGAAAGTGAGTGCCTGGGTACGCTGATGTTCAAATTAGCTAGCCGCTCTAGTTTAATCATTGTATCGGTAGCCGTTCTAGTATAATCGAATATTTTTTAGGTTAATGAAACATAACTATCGTGACAGATAGTTGTGGAATTGTCAAACTGATGCGAAATCCCCCCCCCCCCTCCTTAATATCGAATCCAACTGCGGAAACGCCAGACCCCTCACCATTGGCCTTATGTTTGTGACTTCATGATGCCACTTCAGACCATATATGTACATCTTTACTGTTTAATGCGTTCCTTTTCCTGATATATTTAGCACTGATAAGTTTGATAAGTCATCACGACGGGATAGTACGGTTATCACTTGATACTTTAAGGTATAATTACGTCTTGACAAGTGCGCCATACCTTCTCGCAATCGTCTGAGAACCTGTCATGGAAATACAGGGGAAACACCGGGATACAACTAAACCACAAAAGGGACTGCCTCACAAATAGAGGACTACTTTTCGAAAGTCCCGGCGTGGGTATCTTTAGTTGCAAAGAACGCCAAAGTTCTGACAACCCCCTAATACGGACAACTTAAGTTCAGTCCCACGGGTCATTTTTCAGGTGTTCCATTGTAATAGACAAATGGACCGTATTCCGTTAAACGCTAGCGATATAAACCCACTCGGAAGTAACACAACTGGAGAGTGAGTTCGTACTGCTTCCAATGTATTTCTGGATGCATAAGTCAATTTAGTTATCACCTTGAACCTCAAGGATCGCGACCAACTTCACTAAATTACTCTAAGTTATTTTCTGACTTTGACATCGTTCCGACGTTTCTTATGTTAAAACGAAAGAGGTGAATTCCGACAAAATGTACGTTGTCGCTCTCTTGAAGCTGAAGCCATGACAGAAAAGAACCGGACATTGCAATATCCCGCGGTGCGTACATTTGATCACATTT
Source organism: Protula sp. h YS-2021 (assembly GCA_949752745.1). Taxonomy (NCBI): domain Eukaryota; kingdom Metazoa; phylum Annelida; class Polychaeta; order Sabellida; family Serpulidae; genus Protula; species Protula sp. h YS-2021. The sequence continues at coordinate 30,872,551 of OX457025.1, forward strand.
CGCATCATAAGTGCTATTGTATTTATAACGAAACCCCTGTTAAGTTTTAATGAAACATTTACATGATTAATTTTACGCTAATTACGTTCACAAAAAAGATCAATGCCAGGAGCAAACTTAGTTTTGGGTCAATAGTTCTGGTGCCCCCATTATGAAATCGAAAGAAAATTATATGAGGAATATTTGATGGCGTATTCCGACGTCGTTTCGAAGAGATCATTTTCTGTCAGTCTCGAAATTGCTAAATATTAAACCGTAGATGACTACGACGAAAAATAGAGTACAAAGTAATTTTCATATTTTTAGATTCTGAAACCATTTCTGTCTGAAAAATCGTGCTATACAAAATCAGGTGTTTCTTTTGACTATTATTGGGGGTAGAAATAATTAGTTGTAATTATAATGTAATTATAATTAGTAATAACCAGTGAAAAAAAAATCAGTCAGACAGCTTTTCTATGATTTGACAAGTTGTTTATTCACCGAAGCCTGGGGTGTGGTGACATCTTTTTCTCCTCATGTTTTTTGTTTGTTAATTGTTACGCATAAGGAGTTCTGCTGCGGTCTAACCTTTTCGTTGACTTTTTATCCAACAACTTTTAAACTATTTCTTCTTGGTTAATTTCAATTATATAATGATTATGTATATGAATATATACTCAACAAATTTAAAAACGCAACTTTGAAACCTGCAAAATGTGTTTTGTGAGAAATAGTTGAGCCTCAGTATAATTACATATTTTAGTACATGAAATGTTAAGCTTTCTGTTTCTGAAAACCAAAAAAAAATCGACTTTGCGTCAAAAGTGACCATGTCACGCTTAATTAATCATACGTTATTAATGTCGAGTGTGACCTCCACGAGCTTCCGTTACTGCAATTAATCTGCCGCTCATGGATCACATCAAATGCTGTATTTTGTGAAGTGGCATGTGATCACACTCCTCTGCAAGGGCTTGTCTAAACTCTGGCCAATGTCTCAGGTTGGGATGTTGCGCTCGCTTGCATGTCGCTTTTCCAAGCATGTCCCACGCGTTTTCGATCGGCAAAAGACTGGCGAAAAAAGCGAGCCAGGGCAAGACCCGGACGTTTTGCGCTTGAAGATACTGCTGTGTAGCTCTCGCGGAATGAGAATGCGTTGTCCTGCTGCAGAATTAGACCATTTTGACACACAAAACGAACCGCCTATGGCTCCAAAATTTGTTCCCGATACTGTACAGTGTTAAGAATGCCGTTGACGAAACGGAATTCAGTGTAATGAGCGAATGATATGCCTTCCAATACTGTCACACTCTGACTGCCCCATCAGTCTCTTTCTTGAACGCAGGCGTGGATAAAGCGCTCGTTCGTTCCGCGACAAGCGCGCGCTCTTCCGCCGGTGTAGTTCAAGCAAAAACGCGATTCATCGGTAAAAAGAACTTGGTTCCATTGTTTCGTCGTCCAGGGTAGATGTGATTGAGGTCGTGCGAGCGGGGGATTAACAGCAATCCCCGATAGGGGAGGAGATGCTTTCTTAGTATGGCTACAGACACGGTTATTGTGGGTTCCAGTTCTGTCTGGCACTGATTGTTGCCGGAAGAAAACTGTTTCTGAGATGTGTCAGACGTATTCTTTGGTCCTGCCTCACGGTAGTAACCCGCGGTCTCCCGGCCAAAAATATGATACAGCGAAACAACAGTCAAACTTCAATATAACATTAGCCTCATCTGATCTACTAATTCATTAATTTCAAGAAATCACAATATATATATATATAACATTACATTACATGAGATTTATATAGCGCATGTACATTAAAATGGTCAATGCGCTTTACAATTGTGAAAAATGACTAGACTAGATTTGAATACTAAGGACCATTAAGCTAAATACTATTAAAACGAATACTGTAACTAAATGCTGCAAAAATGCTACTAAAAGAACATTAATACTGATTAATAATAATATTCGATAAACAAGTATGTTTTTAAATCTTTTTTAAAACAATTTATGCACTTGGTGTTCCTGAGATTTTTTGGCAAGGAGTTCCAAAGCTTTGGTGCTGCTGCGCTAAAAGCTATGTCTCCGCCATATTTCAAGGACGTCTTGGGTATAGAGAGCAATAACTCGTCATGCGCAGAGCGGAGACCAGGTCTTGAGTGACGGTTCATGGCTAACATGTCGCGAATATAGACTGGTGCAATATTATCTGGCGCTTTGAACGTCCACAGCAGTATCCTGTACTTGATGCGAGATCTGATCGGTAACCAATGCAGTTCACGCAAGGTTTCGGTGATATGCTCATGCTTGGTCAGGCCGGTGATCAGCCTAGCTGCATTGTTTCGCAACCGCTGCAGCGCGTCTAGTTGTCATTCAGAGATGCCGTATAAGAGCGTGTTAGCATAATCAAGTCTGGATAAAATGAGAGAGTTAATAAGAATTTTGGTTGCGTCGGCCGTCAAACATGGTCTCATCACTGTTAATTGCCGTAATTGATAGTATCCTACTTTGATAAGGTTATTCACGTGCGATACCATTTTTAATTCACTGTCAAAAAAAAACACCGAGATTCTGTACGCATGGGGTTGCGACAATGGGCTCACTGTCTACTAAAATTGAAGTTGTTTGCACTTTACGCAGTTGTTGCCTTGTACCAAAAATGATAAACTCAGTTTTAGACTTGTTTAGCTGTAATTTGTGTTTAGACATCCAAAGCCCAGTTGTTTCTATTGCGTCCTGTAAATAAGCGATTCCATCTCTTTGAGACTGAACAGACGAGGGATTTCCCACTTGGTAGAGTTGAGAGTCGTCTGCGAAAAGGTGAAACAGGACTTGTAGTGCTCTGAGCATCGAACCGAGATCCCGTGTGTATTGGTTAGACATCCTGGGGCCCATACCTAACCCCTGTGGAAAACCCGTTAGCAGTTCAGTTGCTTGTGAATATACATTGCCAATTTTTACCTTTTGTGATCTTTCACTAAGATATGACCGAAACCAGTTTAGGACGGTGCCAGAAACATGGAAGTTGTTTTCAAGGTCAAAGAAAGATGCTATGGTTGCAAGTGTCAAAGGCAGCCGACAGATCTAAAAGTGTTAACATTACTATCTGCTGCTTATCCATGGCCATGAGGATGTCGTTTTGAACTTTGATTAGTGCCGATTCGGTGCAGTGACCAGCCTTGTAGGCGGGCTGTAAGGGTTCGTCCAGTGGAAATTTATTACTATGTTGTGCGATTTGGTCGGAGACAGCGCGTTCTAGTATTATATATATATATATATATTGTCCTTACAAAATATTAATTAAAGCAACATTCAGGAAAGGGGACTTCAGTAATCTAGATATTCTTTTGCTTAACCACAACCTCTGGAAGACAGATGGGGCACTTGAAACCCTCTTAAATAATGTATTAATATAAATGGTTTCTTGAAGTTAATCGATTACCAGATTAGCCTTATGTTATATCGAAGTTTCTGTGTGAGTATTACGCATTTTTTGTGTTGCTAGGTTGTTGATCAGGTCACATTTTATTCAATGTACAGATGCAGTAGAATGGTTTGGGTCCTGGAACAACGAATATATACAAAATAAACGTATGCAATAAATGTGCCAGAAGCTCTTTTTGTGAAAACGTAATACAGGTGCAATACAACATTGCGTACAAATTGTCCGAAAAATGCAATGTTCCCCTTCTGGTTTACAAAAGAAAGGCAATTTGCTTGTTTTAAATTTCTTATAGAAATAACATTTTCTAGCCTTTAATTTTTATTACTTAGAATCTTGATCGGCAGTTTTTGTTCAGCATATTTCTTCACTATTTCAACGTTTGTGTGAATTGCTCTTTTTTCTACTAGGTTTTACAACATTGCAAGCTGAAAAGTAGAACATGAAGCTTTACAGTTGATCGTCGGAATTCCTTGTTTAAAAATATGGAAATATTTCTATAAGCTTGGCAAAAAGACATGTATTAGCCCGAAGCTGACTGATATTGTCATTGCATAATTATAATAATTTCTGCAATTCTCTTTTTAACGTCTTTATCGCATGACTATAGGTCATACTTCTGAACCTGAAAATGTGTACTTTACTTTTAACAAGTCGTAAGAGCATGTTCATAATTGTTGGGCTCATTCTATCTAAAGATTTAGAGTAGATTCTGTTAAGAGCAAACTGATCTTAATCATCAAATTGTTTCACTTCTTTTTTTTTCACTGAATGCAGTCTGACAGCAAATTTTAGTTTACCAGATAAAACAGGAATCTTTTTGAGTAGGATCAATGCATACCTGGGAGGTTTTTATGAATACAGTCGAAACCGGTTAATCGCATAGCCAATTTGCCAAGCCCTGTTATGCGTTTATCCGATATATTCGTTTATCCGGAGTACTCTTGCCGTGCCTATTTTTTCACTTGCGGTAGTTATTAGACGTGCACCCCCGCCCCTCCTCATCCCCGCATTTGAGAAACTTTGTTACCCAGTTCTTTTATTACTAGTATTTTATCCGAGAGACTTAGGTCTTTTGGTTTTGATTTACTTTTTGACGAATTAACCATAGCCGACGCAGTTTCGAACTATAAATGGTAAAATTTCGTCTTGGTTAAGTACTTCAATGGTGACTTTGCGTTCACGGTTATCTGAGGCAACGTGGGAATTAAGGGTTTCAGGCCATTATTTACTGAGAGCTCGGGCAAGGCGGGGATTAGGAGTTGCAGGCCATTATCTAGCGTCAGCTAAGGTAGTGCGGGAATTAAGGATAAAGGTCATTATCTAGTGAGAGCTGAGAGAGTGCGGTGATTAAGAGTTCGAGACTTACTGTTAACAACCGCAAATGGGGCTGGTACATGTACACAATGGGTCAAGCAAACAGAAAACAATGCATTAGATAAATAAACGAGGAGCAGCTCACTCCCTTAGTTTGCTTTAAGTTTGGCACTGTTTCCATAGTCAACCAGAATTATGCAATTAACCGGTGTGCTTCCCATTTTAACGTGAAAAAAGCTATGCGTTTATCCAGTTTATGAGATTAAGCGGTATGCAATTATCCGGTTAAATTTCCAAACGATAGCATTGGAAATGGCTTGGGATTTGCGAATAATATGCAGTTAACCGATTTATGCGTTTAACGACCCGGACAAAACGGCGACGGCCAGAACGGCGATGGCCAAAACGGAGAAGGCCAAAACGGCGACGGCCAAAACGGCGATGGCCAAAACGGCGACAAGTGCAACCCTGGACAAAACGGCGACGGAGATTAATAATTTAATGTTGAAAATCAAAATACAAAGAATAGTGTTGCCAGATAAATCAATTCATTTCTACTTGAAGATAAGTATAATCTAAACCAATATTTAAATTTTAAGGGCAAAATAAAATGGATAATTTAACACCTATTTTCTCTATATCTATAAGTGCAATTATAAGGTAATGCATCGTGGGGTGGGGGGGGTGTAATTAAGAACATTTTGAAAGACAATTGTATTTAGCGACTGTGTCCACTAATCCGTTTTTGCACGTGAATCCACATCAGTGAAAAGCAAAATAAAAACGCCTTTAGAAGGACTTCGGATTATGAGCAATGAAAGACCGATATTTTAATCGCCTTAATGAGCTAATCCTTTTGTATCGGTTATATGAAGTGTTGTTATTATATATACGAATCCACACAAATGAAAGATAAGATAAAATTTATTTTACCTGAGAAAATAATTTCCAGTTTTACCTGAGAAAAGGGAAGTGAGTAAATCATTCCTTGAGCAGATTACTGAGACAGTGAATGGTGACAGGAAGGAGGTGGTTAGGAAGGTCAGAAAGGGCGAAATGGGAGAAATGCTGCACTGTGTTCAAATTTATTCATCTCTGATGGTTAAATAAACTGTGTTGGCAACGTTGTTTTTAATAAGCGTTTTAAAGCATAAACTTAAAAAAAAAACTCCGTCGCCGTTTTGTCCGGGGTTGCACTTGTCGCCGTTTTGGCCGTCGCCGTTTTGGCCGTCCCCGTTTTGGTCTTCTCCGTTATGGCCGTCGCCGTTTTGGCCGTCGCCGTTATGTCCGGATACCGCGTTTAACCGGTATGCGATTAAGTGGTTTCATCTGTATCTTGTTTGAATAATTGTTTCCCTTTATTATCACAGGTCCATAAACTTAAAAAACGGTTGTAGATAAATCTTTGGTAGACACAGATCTGGAACGTATTTACAAAAGCACATCCTTAGCCTGAAGCTATTTTCGCATTTTATGTTTTGCTTTTATGTTTATTTTTAGATATATTCAATGATAAATACTGTCTCAAATTGAGCAATAAATGTGAAAAGAAATGACAGACAATAAATGGAAATCTTATTGTAACCTCTGGATATAGGTAACAGATGATGATGATGATGACGATGATGATGATGATGATGATGATGACGACGATGATGATGATGATGATTATTATTATTAATAATTTTATTGATGATGATGATGATGATGATAATGATGATGATGATGATGACGATGATGATGACGATGATGATGACGATGATGATTGTGATGATTTTTAAAGCGGCAGTTTGAAATGAGACAGTTCTAACCCATTTCGAAGACACTATTGAAAAAATTGTTAACCAACTGATTATGGGGCCTGGGCCTATTTTAATTTATATCTCAGTAATTAAATGCGGAGTCAGATTAATATGTAGTCATGTTTTCTAAGATGTACTAAAGTTTGTTATCTCCATTTGCTATCTGGGGGTATTGTTATCTCATCATTAAGTTATTCATGATAAATGTTCACTATTTGTCTTATATATGAAAACAATTAACAGGGATTTATTCACACACAGCAGACGACACCATTTATGGGCAGGTAATTACTTCACCGCTATGCCTGCCGAAGCGCACGTGCTGCAGACCTCGCTATGCATGCCGTAGCGTAAGTACGGCACTCTACCCTAATGCACACCAAAGCGCACGTGCCGCACACAACCGCTATGCTTACCGCCCCCACATGCTGTATTCTATCGCTCTGCCTTGCAGTAGCACACGTGCTTTACTCCGGCGGTAATGTCAGCATAGCGCACATACTGCAATCCACCGCTGTACCTGACATACGGCACATTTTGCACTTCCCACTGAAATCTGACACAGCGCACGAGCTGCGCTGCACCTTTAATATCTGTAGAAGCATGTCGTGTACTCAACCGCTATGCCTGCTATAACGCACGTGCTGTACTCCACCTCTATGCCTGCTATAACGCACGTGCTGTACTCCACCGTTATGCCTGCTATAACGCACGTGCTTTACTCGACGCTATGGCCGCTATAACGCACGTGCTGTACTCCACCGCTATGACCGCTATGACCGCTATAACGCACGTGCTGTACTCCACCGTTATGACCGCTATAACGCACGTGCTGTACTCCACCGTTATGGCCGCTGTAACGCACGTGCTGTACTCCACCGCTATGGCCGCTATAACGCACGTGCTGTACTCCAACGCTATGGCCGCTCTAACACACGTGCTGTACTCCACCGTTATGCCTGCTATAACGCAAGTGCAGTACTCCACCGCTTTGGCCGCTATAACGCACGTGCTGTACATCATCGTTCATGCCTGCCACAGAAAACGTGCTGTGCTGCACCACTATGCTTGTCACAATGCACGTGCTGTACTCCACCGCTATGGCCGCTCTAACACACGTGCTGTACTCCACCGCTATGCCTGCTGTAACGCGGGTGCTGTACATCATCGCTAATACCTGCCACAGCAAACGTGCTGTGCTGCACCACTATGCCTGCAACAATGCACGTGCTGTACTCCACCGCTATGGCCGCTCTAACGCACGCGCTGTACTCCACCGCTGTGCCTGCTGCAGCGCACGTGCTGTACGTCATCGCTAATACATGCCACAGCAAACGTGCTGTGCTGCACCACTATGCCTGCAACAATGCACGTGCTGTACTCCACCGCTGTACATGTTATAACGCACGTGCCGTACTCCACCCTACCACTATGCCTGCCACAAACGCTACACCACTCGGCCCACCTCAGCGCATGTACTGCACCACAGCTTCCGGCTGTTACCAGTCATCATCACTCTGCCCCTACACAACCACGCGTTGTACTACACAGATCTATGCTTGCCAGTTCTGATGTATGCGCAGAAATTTAGGGAACATTCGTAAATCCTTTTATGAAATACCAAAATTTATATTTATGAAGGATTGTTGGTTACAAAAACAAACAAAAAAAAACAAAACAAAACAAAACAAAAAAAAAAAAAATACACACACACACAGTCACACACACACACCAAAGAGCTTGTATTTAAAGGTCTTTGCACACACACATCACATAACTTCATTCGTGCCCTCGAACATATATTGTGATTCAAATAATCTTTTAAACAGTAACTGTAGTTTAGTTTCACTTTATGGAATCAATTTTTGACAACCTAAAAATTTACGGTGTGTGGGATTGTTTTCACGGCCTTTTATTTTCTGGATAAACCTAGAAGGTAAAACTGTTATAATGGCTGCAACATTTTTTTGTCTAGCGTGCATTTTTACTCTCCATTGAAAACAATACATTATGAAATTTATGGTATTTTTGTGCTATATGTGTGTGTTTGTGGGTATTAATGATGAAATCATGTATGCTTATTACACAGTGAATGATTGATATGGATATTTTCCACTTGCAAGCTTCGTTTACAACTGGACATAAATTTGTAGTTATTCTGCAAGTTTCTGCTTTTTTTTTCTTTTTTTTTTCTCTTTTTTCAGAAAACACCTACAGTATTTCACGGAGAAAGACGAAATTTGGCACACGTGTTATGGATGACAACGTCTCGGTCACTCCGCAACTTTTTTTTACCTCAACGGCCAAGGTCAAGATCATATCTGGTACACTTCACAATCATAAGGTCTCCACATGGTGAAACCACAAATATTTTTTACCTTGATCTCAAAGGTCAAGGTCAAAATGGCTAGAAAAAGCGCTCAAATCGTAGTTTGAATAAGTAACGCAACCCTGCATCCTAAGTCTTGACCTTGAAAGTGAAGGCAAAAGGTCAAGCTCGTGTACAGTTAGCGAACGGACAGTTAGGGAGAGAGCGACTTCGAGCTTGTTTTAAGACCTTTGGGCTTAACGGCGTCACATAAGAGGAACCTCGGTGACCTCAACCTTCTCGGTCAGAGTCAAGGTCCAGAACAGGAAGCTGACCATTGTTTCGAAAGCAATTAGAGATTCTGAACGAATTTTCGATCCTTTGGGCCTTAACAACGTAATATAAGAGATTCCTCATTGACCTTGAACTCCTCAGTCACGGTCAGGTCAAAAACTGGAGGTTGCCCATTTTATCGCAAACGGTGAGAAATAGAGATTTTTAGTTTATTTTCTAGCCTTTTGGCCTAAACGATTCTACTTGAGAGGTACCTCGGCAACCTTGACCTCATCGGTCATGGTCAAGGCCAAAAACCAGAAGCTGACAATTATCTCGAAAACGGTAAGAGACAGAGAGATCTGGAACTCATTTTCAACCCCTTGATCCTAAGCTTCGTTACGTAATAGGTAACTCACTCACCTTGATCTTCTCGGCCGCAATCTAGTTAAAACATCGGAAATAAGCCTTTCTCTCGAACACGGTTAGAGATAGAATTGGGGTCATTAGAATAGATTTGGAGTCATTTTTTGCCCTTTCGGGTCTAAACAACGTAACACTAGAGGTACCTTGGTCACCTTGAAGTTCACGGTCAAGGTCAAGATCAGACAATTGTCTCGAAAAAAGTTAGAAATTTTGGGCTTATTTTCTACCCATTGGGCCAAAACGACAACAAAGAAGGGGTGCCTGGGTGACTTTGATCTCAGAGTCATGAAGGAATACAAACGTTTTTCTAGTTTGTTTCGTCTCCTTAAATCAATACGTTAGTGCCTATCTCTTGTATTTTAGCTCAATAAAATCTTTAATAATTTCATCTAAAGGCAGTGTTGTCTTTACATAAGACAAAACAAGTTGCTGTATTAAGGGCTGGGGGCACATTTCGCGAATTAACTCCTTGTAAAGGTTTGCCTATCAAGCTAACCAATGAGTAGTCGAGAAATGGATGTTCTGGGCCACCCCTGCCCCCTCCTACTGGGCGTAGTGGTCAGACACCCCAGAAAATAGCGGTCAGACCCCCCATGTTGGAAAATTTTGTGATTTTTGCATATTTATACGTTTTAGACGATTCTGAACACTTTTGGTTTTTTTACCTGCCGACCCCCCCCCCTCCCCCTCGTTGGAAAATTTTGCGATTTTTGTATATTTATCCGTTTCAGACGATTTTGAACATTTTTGGTTTTTGTCCCGTGGCAAAATTTTGTGATTTTAGCATATTGATCCGTTTCAGACGATTCTGAACAACTTTTGATTTTTGACCAACCCCCCCCCCCCCCCCCGTGTGAAAAAAAATTTATGATTTTTTGCATATTTATCCGTTTTAGACGATTCTGAAAAATTTTTTTTTTTTTGTCGCACCCCCTCAAGTGTGTTAGGCTCCCTCCCACAAATGCCTTATAAAAGTGCCATTTCGTCTCTGAAAATGCAATATATATAGCAGGAAATACCCATTACAACAAGAAAAATTACTTCAACAGGCAAGACGATCACAGTGATGAGGAACGGCCGACCAGTAACACTTTCAACTGAGTGTTACAAGTGCTGGGTTTGGATCGAATATGTGGGACAGCCTCACAGCTGTCCCGTAGACCACAACGTTCAGCGACGGTCTGCTGTAAAACCTTGTGGGTCTGTTATGGTATAAGTTAACAGCGACGTTACTTGGGCCGGAGTATACTGTTGGTGGCGTGGCGCGACACTAAGAAACATGAGCTATTACAACCGTTACCCCTTCAAATGTACAGGAAGGCCGTTTACCATAGAGCAGTACTACAGACACCAATGTCGGTGTGGGAACCCAACGTTTTGGGTAAGAGCCAACAACTAAAGGGCCACCCCCTCTTATGAAATGAGGCTAATCAATCTATATATGTCTTTGTGTGTAAGTGTGTGTATATCTCACCTGCCATTTGGTGAGGAGCTAACATCAAAAAAAACTTTCGACCCTTGTGTGTGTGTGTGTGTGTGTGTTTCTGAAATAGCTTCTAAGGGTCACTTACTGTTATGAAATAAAGAAATGTGTGTGTATCTGTATGTGTCTCGGTGTAGAAAAAAACATAGTGCTTGTCATGCCTCTACGAAATTTTAGAAAATTTATTTTTAGCAAGCTACCTTCGAAATTGGGAACTTGGCAAATCAAACTGGCGCGAAACCTGCTGCTTGGATAGGGTTGGCATAAATGATAGAAGAAAATGGTATTATTGCTGTCCGGAAGTGACGTCATGAAGTAATGTCTGTTGCCATTTTTCTTGTTGTTGAGGTTGTTATTGCGTTGTTGTCGTTTGTTGGTTGTTGTTGTTGTTGTTGTTGTTGTTAGTTGTTGTTATTGTTGGTTGTTGCTGTTGGTTGTGTTGGTTGTTGGTGGTTGTTGGTTGGTTGTTTGTTTTTTGTTGTTGGTTGTTGGTTAGCTGTTGGTTGCTGGTTGTTGGTTGTGGTTGGTTGTTGTTGTTGGTGGTGGTGGTTGTTTGGTGTTGGTTGTGGTTGGTTGTTGTTGTTGTTGATTGTTGGCTGTTGGTGGTTGTTGGTTGTTAGTTGGCTGTTGTTGGTTATTGGTTGTTGTTGTTTGTTGATTGTTGGTTTTGTTGTTGGTTGTTTTTGGTTGTTGGTTGTTTTTGGTTGTTGGTTGTTGGTTGTTGTTGTCTTCATATATTTACATTCAAAGAATGGGTGATGGATCTGAAAAACCCTATAAAAACATTCTTCACGGAAACTTTAGATTAAGTCTTCTATTAAACGTCAAATAGACAATATGGATGAAATTAATGCACATGCTTGTACAGACTGTGGTGCATTATACAACAGCGAAGAAGCTTCGGCCATGCATATGGAGCAGTTTGGTGAGGATGCCGATGATAGCAGTTCTAACAGTCAGAAATAGACTGTGTTTGGCATGATATGGTTCATGAAGTATATGATGACCACGACAAAAAATGTCAAGAAAAATGTTTAGAATATGAAGAACAAGAGCTTGGTGATGCGCGTAAACGAGCAAGTGATGACCTTCGACCCGTTTATAAACGTCGACTAAAACAACTGTTTTTGAGACTATTCAAATATACCCAACGTCTAGAACAAAGCGAACATTATCAAAAGATTTTAGAGGACTGTAATTACTTTGCTGATGAAAAACATCATGAGTATTCAAAGGCACTAAAGGCAGCTATAAGTGAAAAACAATACATTCTTGAAGAGCTACTAGATAAGGAGGAGGAGGAGGATGACAGCAGTGACGAGAAAAGTGATATGGGCAGTGAGGCGCAAAAGAGTGAAACAGATGAAGAAAAATAGACTTATTTGACTAAGCTTTATAACATTGTTATCAGCTTAAGCGCTGTCTTCAAAGTGTATCAATAAAACTATTAAATATGTCTTGCTTTTGATGTTAAACATATGAAGTCGCAAATCTTAACATTCGATAAGCTCGTCATACTGTTGAAACGGTATACAGCGTTCACCGTCTCGCTCAATGACTTTCACACAAAGATCTTCTGAGACTTGTAGATGAAATCCCGGTATTGGTAAAGATTCAAAATAATCCTTCACCACAGCTTGATCTTCAGAAGATAAGATATTGTAAGTTCCACGATAACAGATGGTCAATTCACTCAAGTTATCTAGAGATAGATTCACGTTTGAATTCATGATGATAAATGAGTTCAACTGAACAATCTTCTGACTGTGACTCAATTTTTACATCAATTTTCTGAAGCATGAAATCCACTGACATCATTTGCTTCTTCAGCATTTGCCAATCTTTCAATGACAGCAAAATTCCTTTCTTGGTAGGATATAACCTCCCAGATGTATGATCCGTAATATATTCACGAATGTTAACATAACTTTGTGTTAATATTTCACCAATTTAATATATATTTCTCCATTAATGGGTATCATAACCGGTAAATCGTCTACACTCATCTTCTTCATGGACTTTGTAGTGGCAGCTTTACGCTCAGGTTGTGGCGTGACTTTAGACTCTACCTTAATTTTTCGCTTTTTACGCGGCGGTATGGTAGCTGCTAACTCATCTCTTTTTATCTTTCTAAACTGTGGTCGCCTTAGCAGTTGTTGTATTGGTAGTGACTTCAACTCAGACGTTACAATGAGCATTACCTTAGACTTTGCTGTAGGTATTTGCTGTCTCAGGCTTTACTACAGAATTTTCTGCAGGCATTGTCTCAGACTTTTCTGTAGGCATTGCCATAGATGGTAGTTGTTGTTCATTCACTACAGACATGTTCACTCTTCAATATTTTGACATAGAATGTTTGCTATGTCTGACGGCGGGCGCCTTTTATGTTCTATAAGTTGTGTAATGCCCTGTTACAAGAGTTTCAAAACAACCAGACTGTCGGTAAATTTCTATCAGAAATAAGCAGACAAGCGTCGTCTTTCCACGTTTCCATATTTACTTAAAATGAAAACACTCATTCACATAATAAAACTTTTATTGGCATGTAAATATGAATCACTTAACCACTATTAATTTTTACTACTTAAAAGATTACATTTTACACTACCACACAAATAAACTTTTCTTCAAACATTTTACAAATGTTCTTATATTCATTTCAACTCGTCCGTTATTGAATAGGACAAGTTCTGATATATCAGTTGACAATGAAACATTATCATCATAATGTAAAATAATTCTAGCAGCCACAACTAGCATGAGGTCAGCTGCCCAAATTGTTCTCGCGTTGATAGATGCTGAATCAATGTCATAAGTGCTTCCTGGTAAATTCAGTTCTTCACATTCACTCAGAAATGATTGGATGAAACGATTTCTTGGAATTGCTATTCCAATAGCTTTCCAGTGTTTATGCATATTCTTCACTAGTAAAATCCAATCAGATTCAAAATAAGGAAGGTTTGAAAACACATAGTCAGTATAGTTCACTTGGAAGACATCATCTAATGTCGCTATACAACTGTGAAGAAGGGATGTTGACATTGTTCACGGGGTCTTCTTCTGCAAAGCAATCTCTCAAATAATCCACCACGCAAAAGAATACTCTTATATCAGTACGAATGACATCAAATGTAAAATCAAAATCGAAATCCTCTGTGTCTTCTATTCCAGTTTCATAACACTGTCGAATAAACCTGTTGCAGTCCAAACAGGTATCTAAGTCCCAAAGCTGTTCTTTCTCGAATTCATCAATCATACAGTTTACAGATATCAGTTTCACATAATTTGCAATCAAATCTGTGGCAGTGACAACCACCATCTTCTACATCCTTGAGCACCGGAATATGTACATATTAATCCAAGCTGGTTCTGTACAATTGGAAAAACAAAAAATGTTCAGAATTGTCTGAAACGGATAAATATGCAAAAATCACAAAATTTTCCCACGGGGGATCGGGAGGTAAAAAAACCCAAAAATATATAGAATCGTCTGAAATGGATAAATGTGCAAAAATCACAATATTTTTCCACAGGGGGGGGGGGGGGGGGGGAGGTCGGAAGGTCAAAATAACCAAAAAAGTTCAGAATCGTCTGAAACGTGTAAATATGCAAAAATCACAAAATTTATCCACGGAGGGATCTGACCACTATGCCCTGGGGGGTATGACAACTTTGTGGAGGGGGAGGGGGAGGGGATGGCCCAGAACACCCATTTCTGAACTACTCCAATGCCTTTAACAAAATGATAACTGTTAAAAACGTTTCAGTAAGTGTAGGAATCTCAAGTCAGCATTAACATTAATTATGAGTGTCAAACGTTCTTCTTTATTTATTATTTTAATGGTAATGTGCTTATTTTTTTTAAATACAATGTGCCATAATATGTCTGCGGTATCTTTTGTTTATACTGGCCGAGCGATTCAAGGCTTCAGGGCATATGCACTCACTGTTGTTTCTGACATTTTCGTTTTTCTACTGATTCGGCGCCAGAATCAAACAAATTATCTGTTAGTTTTGTTTACTGGTTTCTCCCCACAGAGAAGCACGAAAGGCAGTCATAAATAGAATAAAGAAAAATTATTGTCTCAGAAGGAAAATAATCAAATCAGCGGTTAAATAAATACTAGACTCCCGAGTATCGCTTGCAGTCTTCTCTCACTGAAGAAAGAAAAGACAGGTCTTGCGTCCTTCCCCATTCAGTGTCCATATGTCCATATGTTGCTGGATAATTTGTGAACAGTAGATTTCGCAGAAAAATTGCACAGTATTAACAGCAAAATTATTTTCACTCTAACGTGTCGAAAAAAAAAGAATATACAACTCAAGCCTCTTGTAGGCACGGGGAGTGGGATTATTTCAGCGTGAAGATTCATTTATATATATATATATATATATATATATATATATATATATATATATATATATATATATATATATATATATATATATATATATATATATATATAATTCTCAAAAGCTCTCAAAAGCTATATCAAAGATACACATAAATCCAAGTAGTATCACACTCTCTTTGCCAAATGCCAAGTTGCTGGATTTAGGCCGGTGTAAGGAAACGTTTTGACCCCCAAAATAAATCGACCTCCCGGTCGATTTGTTTTAAAACAAACAGGCCCCCCTGAAATGTTTTAACCCTCATATTTTTTTGTTGACTTCTTTATTTCTTTCCACATATGGCCACCTTATTAGTTTCTTTAATTGAAATAAAAACAATATCCATGAATAACAATTTATTTAGCAATTAACATCTACATTTTCAAACACGAAAACACTTCCAACACCACTAACATACAGTCACAAACAAATCTGTCCAAGCTCAGTAATGGCATTTCAAAGGCTCAAAATAATAATTTTCTACATCAAGAGGTAGAAAATGCTTAAAATAGTACTTAAAACCATATGCACCTTTTTAACTCCCATTTTATATTTAAACATGATTATTTGGAGGGACTCATTTTATTACAGGGGAGGTCTGTTTGTTATGGCGGGCTTTCTCGAAACAAATCGACCGGAGGGTCTGTTTATTTTAAAACAAATCGACAAACTGGGGGTCAAAACGTTTCATTACACCGGAATTAACCATCTCCTGACGAGCTTTAAATTATCCTAAGACTTCGATAGGCTCTTATTGAAAGGCTCGTGCATTGTCTGCTTAGTTAAGTACTTGACTGGGCAGAATGAAGTATTGGTATTAAGGTACGGGTCTGTGCATCTTCGTTTTGGATCAATATTACTCCGTCATTTAAAACCTGCAATCACGTACAAGAGAGAAAAAAACCTTATATCATGGTATCCAGATATTATATTTGTTTGTGCGTTCTGTAAAAGTGTCCAATGCAAAAAATGCATATGTTTCTTTTACATTACAACAAAGTAGAACAAATTTCATCCTTCACCCCTTCCCAAAAATCGCTATCCAACCCCATCATTTTTCCTGCCTGAACAGCACCTAACTAAACCGTTTTCGCTACCGAGTAGCGAAAATTGCACTTGGGGGTCGCAAAAATTGCGATTCTGAACTCTCGTCTTTTAGGCCCAAAAGATCGAAAATAAACTCAAAATCGTTCTATCTTTAGCCGTTTTCGAGATAATGACCTGCTCAAAATCGCAGGTCGTGAACTGTTTACGAGATAATGATCAACTTCCGGTTTTTAACTTTGACCATGTCCAAGGAGGTCAAGGTCACCGAGGTACCTCTTGCCTATCGTCTTTTAAGCCTCAAGGCTGGAAAATAAGATCAAAATCGGTCTATCTCTAACCGTTTTCGAGATAATGGTCAACTTCCGTTTTTTTTACTTTGACACTGTCCGAGGAGGTTAAGATCACCGAGGCACCTCTTGTCTATCGTCTTTTAGGCAGAAAGGGTCGAAAATAAGGCCAAAATCGCTATATCTCTAACTGTTTTCGAGTTAATGGCCTACTTCCGGTTTTTTGCTTTGACCATGTCCGACGATGTCAATCGCTCTCTCGGGTCATGGTTAAAAAATGTGGATTTTACGGCGTCTAATCACAATCTGTCAGTGAGTCAAATTTCATCACTCTTTGGCAATTGGGAAAAACCGAAACGCTGCAGCCAACTTCAGCTTGCCCACACATACTGCAATCGCTCTCATTGTGGAGCGTCGTGCGATCAATACGTCTAAGCTGTTAGCATAACAGTTTCTTTAACTGTGCAAGCAAAGCGTTTGCCTTCCTTTTAATGAGCATGCTGTGATGGCTTTCATTGAGAGTTGGACGATCAATACACCGAGGCTGATATCATGCCAGTTTAAACTACTGCTCCCAGCTTCTTGCCGCCTGTTTCGCAAATTTGTTTCGTCGTTTTTCAATTAAAAAATTAAGCGAATTTAAGAAAAAATACAGGCGAATCAACTGGACATACTGAAGTTTATATATCCAAATTTCATCTTTCTAGCCCCAACCGCCTCTGACTAGTTCCACGAACAAACTAAAAAAACTGAAAAAACATGCCACAGCTGAGGTTAAATTTTCGTACAAATTCAATACACTAGGGGATTTGGCAAATCCCCAAGTGTAATAATGACAATAGATGACGTGAATTTTGCATATGGCGGGGCTGGGGGATCAAACAGCTTATAATAAAACAAATGTTCTTTATGGATTGCCCTTTGCCCTTATGAATCCACTTTGATATGCTAAGAGAAATCACCAATATGAATTTCTCATCTCAATTCTCAAACAATACCTATTAACCTGTGCTTAATTTTAAATAATAAAAGATGCCTTTATCACGTGTGCGTCACAGAATCGTAAAAAGTTTGTTGTCTCAGAACGTTCTTTGTCACTGGTGACAGAATCTTCTGCCGGAAACTGAGATCTAAGAGAACTGGTGTGCTATTTAAAATGAGAACTTGTGATGTTGCCGTGTTAATTTAACAGGGAATTGATTCTAAACGAAACAAACGCAATAAGTTTTATACGAGAATACCCACTGCCACTCCTCAAGTTGAAAATTAGTGAAAGTTCATGAGGACAACCGCAGAAGTCCTCTTTGCTGAAGTGACATAATCTTTTCTTAATCCCTAGGGCTCCACAGTATATATCCTGTTGTTCATATACAATATGTAATTCATTGACAGACAAAAAAAAATCAGACAGATTGTAAAATATCAAGAGGTAAGATGCACTTAATAATGTAACTGCTTGTGAGTGCACAGAACCTGTCAAGATGTGGGCTTTTGATCACGATGACAGGGACAGTCATAAGGGGTCATTCCTCTCCTAACTTTAATAATCCAAAATCAGGTGGTACTGACTTGGCAGGAGATATCAAAGTGAACCAGTTTTATAAGTGCTGTCAAACTGATCCACTATACATATACAAGTGTCTTGTACTTCAAAAGACTATTTCATTTATTTTTCTATCACACATTTTAATAGTGCGCGCTGTGCTTGGGTTGTGTGTTCGCTTGTTGTTTACAAACTGTACGATTTTTCCCGGGAAGCAAGGGGAGGGGGAGGGCAGCTTCATTTACTGTCTTTAAGATTGTCAAAGTTTTGCATAACATATATGAATGTGTTATGTACTTTAATAAACTCATACTAATGAAGGTTAATTTCATTTTATTTAAAATGAGGCAGTGTTTGATTACCCGTAAGATCATAAAATTTCCATAATTCTTTATTCGTGAAGTGATGTCTTTGTCTTCTTAAAGTATTATATGTATATACTTTTATTTAAAAATGATCCCAAAAAAAAAGAGTTGGTGAAAATGTGCTACTGTGATCCTAGCTGTGAAGCAATTATCTTAATAGTGCATCCTCCTAAGTTCATCCGTTGTTATTCACTCGTACTTTCAAGGATGGAATCGGCGTTTTATCGTTTGGATCTGGGTGTGAGAATAAGTCCAAGTCTAATGCAGAAGGGCATCCGATTATCTGTTTCGCGAAATATCTCTTTCTTGAGCAAATTCAGCCGGCTAGAAAAAACAGGTGCTTCGGAATAGATAAAGTATGTGGTATTTTTAATTCATAAAAGCTGTCATTGGCTTGTCTTTCGACGGAATTTTCCTTATTTTCGGAAATCCCATCACATACACGTCGACATGAAACTTTTCTTAAATGGGCGTAGCATGTAAACAAACATCAACATTGTCTGATTTGGAAGCCTACAATTGAACCAGAAAGACATATGTAACTGTCACGTGATCTCATTCCTCTTTTTTTGTACATATATGACACGGGCTCAGATAGCTTCTCTGAAAGCTTTGATGTTATAAACACTCCAAGCCCCCCTGGCGGCGGATTCTTCTCCTGCCCAACTGAAAGCAAGATCCCTTCCTCTCGGGGCAATCTAGATTCCAACCAAAAAGACTCCGAAACGCAATATCACACCGACTCCTCAATGCTCACGGTCCCCAGGCAAAATACAAGCTATTTACTGATAGTCGGAGGATGATATGGAGCAATCCTACGCGCCACCAGCAAAGGGGGAGTATGGCTTAGATTCGGATGTGGAAGAGCCACGGGAGCCAGAGGAGCGAGCTTCAAACACCCCATCAGCAATATTGCAGAGACGGCAAAGGTAGGGAGGCGCCCTATGCCCACCTCCTCATCCCTTCATTCCACCCTCGTCCTGAGGGAGTGCAATCACTCCGTCAGTAGCCTTCTCCAACCACGTGTTGCCGGAACACATTGCTTTCAGAGACATACTGTATCTAGCATGGATACAGGCATTTGTTCCCTTCACTGAGAGGAAGAAGTCTCACAAAACCGATCACACTCACCTTACAGAGCAAGGCCTCAGAATACGAGCCTTTAGTAGCCTTCACAACCTGTGTAGCCAATCCGGCCAGTCAACGAGAATTTAACGAATAGAGCATGGGTGAGGGTAAGGATTCACCCATCTAAGCAACTGTCAGTCAGGCCAGGGCCATACAGGTCGGTTTGAAAGATCCCTGTGGAACTGCTGAAGCAGTGGTGCAAAAGTACTCTCTAGTATCTCAGAATGCCACCTGACTCAAACATTCTCTGGTGGAAGAGGAGGCTAAATTCTGGAGCTTGGCCTGGGCTTGGCTCTCTAGACGCTAAACACTCTCAATGCAGGATCACATGCTGAAAACACTGAAAACAGAACAGACCTAATGATTCTGAAGCTCCTGGAGTGTGTGTCAATTGACGCAAGGGACAAGATAGTGCCAAGATAACGCACATCATTGTGCAGCAGGGGATGGACACTTTTCTTTTGCTGGTTATCTGTAAAGGAGCGGGGAAGTTGACACACAGACATCCTGAACCAGACGGTGCTCTTCAGACCCAAAGAGATTGAGATAACCAATCTAGAGAATAGTGTTCTGTACCAGGATATCGTTTTTATGGCTCACCCCCAGTGCTCATACTAACGAAGCCCTGCCAATAGAAACAGGCAGGATCGAGAGGCAGAGCAAGGGAGACAGAGAGGCAGCAGGAAAACGCTGCCTCCAGTTACCAGGCACCATAGGTAACAGCAAACCATGATACCGCGTAGATATGATAGACTCATCTCCAGTCGATATCGTTCGTTTGTCAAAAGACATAGAAGAGCTACTGAACTGCACAAAATCATGACCCGTAAGAGGAAAGCTAGGTTATCTTTGCAAAGTTTGGGAGGAAATGGGTGCCCTTCGTTGAGTCGTCTAGCAAAGTCAGAGCTCATGCCCAAGCAGCAAATGATTCTTATAAAAGAAGTGGGATTTGTAGTTAGCGAGAGCCTATCCCAAGGAGGAAAATGTGAGGAGGATTGTCAGAGCCATCTATCTCACTTCATCTATTCAGCTAAAGAAGGCGGTAATCAAACTCCATTACAGAAAATTGCAAGGGCAAGTTCGACCAGCTGAGGCTAGATGGAGTACCCATTAAGCGATCGAGGAACTTCAGCGGAAGGTAGCCCCAGAACATTTGGCCGAGGATGGCCCATTCAGACCTTTTGCCAAATCCATCACCCATATACTCCCCCGCTTTGTTTACCCTGCATAAACCACCAGGTCTGGGGGATATACGCACTCGAATGCATTCTAGTGGCTATTCCATTCTCCGTAGACAGTCTTAACGCAGTTTCTCCTCAGCATGTTCAAAGAGCGCAGCATCATCTTGAATGCACCGTGGATTACTTGTTGTCACGGCACAAGGTAGAAATGCCAACAGATTCCTTGCAAGAGGTTGCTTTACCAACACCACTGGGACCACCTCCATCTGTCCAAAGCTTTTCAAAAGACAAGGGCTTCTCCGACTGGTTGATATGTAAATTGACTCAAGCTATCCATAAGCCATTCATACCGAGGCCTATCATTCACCGTGGAATAAGTTTTGCGGGTCTTGGGAAAAGCAAAAACTGGACCCTTATACAAAAGGATCTACAAAAGGATTTGCACCTGAGGCATTCCTCAATAGCAGGTTAATGGTCGGCTCTTGCTGCTATGATAAAACCGGATTCAGATATTGACCCAGAGGATGAAACCTCTATCTCTTAACTCATCGGACATATTAAACTAGTTACCCCTAAGTCAAGGCATATGAAGCACAATGGGATATGGGATTAGTCCTCCGATTTTGTCTGATTGTGCTATCTTCCGAGAGGCAAACAATCACCCTCAGTTTGACTACACTCAAATTTCCTTTCCTCTCAATTCGTGCAAACTTAAAGGGGAGAGGGGTGTTCAACCTCTTGAGCTTGAGAACGATGTGTTTCAATTAAACTTGGAATAAGATAGTCTTAAAGCTCAAACCGTTCTTTTCTGGGCATGACCCACACCGCCACTAGAGGGATAAGGACATTCGAGGAAATACGGCTCCCCTCTGTTCTGCTAGAGCCACTCCAAGGCTTAGCTATTCCATTCGCATCCCTTAAAAATACCTGGAGTTGTTGAAATAATGCGTGCTCCAGAACAGAAGGCCTTAATCATTTCTTTCAGACCAGGTGCGACCAAAGACATCTCAAAACAAGCGGGCTCTGGTTATATTAAACGTGTGACATTAGAAGCCTACGCCAAAACCTATCAAACCTTGATTTCCTCACAGACTGCAAGGTCAAGCCCATCACGTTAAGCAGGTGGCGAACACCTTACGTGGTATCCTTTTGAATAACATACTATGTACAGAGTGCTGGTCCTTTCCAAAACCCATTTATTAAAGTCTATTTCTCAGCGTTTACCCAAAATGAACTGTGGGGGCATTATTCTATGCGACCGAAAAAGTCTGTTGCAGTAATAGCTGCAACTGAGATCATAAAGGAGTGGCACAGAGCAAATGTGCACTCGGATTCAAGCAGTCCCTCAAAGCCAAGGGCAATGCAGTTCCACGGCAGCAGATCTTCCAGAAATTCGAAACTGTGACGTTTTCTTTAATTGCAGAATCGTATCAACTTGGGTAGTAAGTCGAGCGGCCTGTATGGCAGTCCAAAGTGGTATTTTCTGTCACTGCTACAAGTATAAGGCGAGACACTCCTTGTCGTAGAGTTTATTATCTGATACACTCCACCTTGGGGTTGCGTTAATTTGAGTGGAGAATAACATGGTGTATCACATATTTTCCTGCCATTTAACAAGATTTGTATTTTGTAGCCTTTTTGTGACCCTTTAAGCGAGGTTTATCTTTATGACCGCTCTCATTGAAAGAGGGTGGGGGAACCAAGTATATTTTGTGGGTAGAGCCTCTCTGGTACAGGGCTCTTCCCATGCGGATGTAGCCATTAGTCATATTGGCTTATGTGGGTACAGTCTTCTCAGTAGATGGTTCTCTGCAAGTGGTCTTACCCACTAATAACGGGTTAGCTCATGTGGCAAGAGCCCCCTTGTATGGATGTACCAAGGCGGGTTTAGCCAAGTTAGAGATCGGCTCATTTTGGAACAGTTTTCTCCAGGTATGGCTCTACCCAGGTTGGTTCACCCCACATCTTTAGAGTCATATGTCTATTGTACTTCGAGTTTGTTACTCCATGGCGTCATTAAATGTCTCAAATGAAAGTTTGCTGTCTTTTATTGGCTTCATTCAGTACACATGCCTGTAAAAGTGTAGAATTTCTTTTCGCTGGCGTCAGTTTCAAATCCCATCTGAAGGTGGAGACAAGCGAAAGCTTTAGCGAAGCAACAGTGCAGTTTTGTTTCTCGAAACGTTTTTACGTGTGAAAGCATTGTTCGCGTTTTCCAATTTAGAATTTGCTTTAATCCCGCCCGTAATTCAGCGCCACTTCAAACCCGCTAGAAGGTTTAAGCTATCGGGATAAAAAGAGAATGAGATCGCCTGACATTTGCATATGTCTTTCCGGCATATGGTTGGTTTCCAACATTACCAGATAAGGCAATGTGACTATGTTTACATCGTCCGCCCACAAGTGAAGAGAAGTTTCATGTCACCATGTATGCAATCGAATTACCGAAAATAAGCGAAATCTCGTCTAAAGGTGGAGAATTACGCCTTTACTCACTGAAAACGTTTTATGAAATAAAACGATAGTTTCGTGATATGTCTACATAAACGGAACAGATCATTCCTAACAAATCTAGTGGTTGCGTTAATAACCCAGCTAGCATTTATCACAAATTTACGAAACATATTGGTCAGTAGTTTTTGGCTGGTGCAGCTAGCTACGAAGAAGGACCGAGATATTAGTAACAAAGGTTTCATATTCTCAAGGAAGAGGCAAAAAATGAGGAGTTTATGTTCCTTATAGCAGCAAATTTGCCAACTGGTAACATTTTTCAAGATGCCGGCTAACAAAAAAAAAACAAAAAAACAAAAAAACAGACTGTTGAATGGCCAGGAAAGACAAAGTCCAAGGCTATTGGTTCTTTCGGGGCTAGGGAAAGTAGGCCCACTATTCAAAATGGCCTGTCACTGAATAGCTTGTCCCTTGTTTGTTTGCCTGTTCAATTCTCACAAACAAACGAGAATACATTTCGCAATAAAATTCCATTATGTTGCTTAACAATACGTTGCTTTGTTTCTGAACAGTTGCTAGGAAGACATTTTTGTGCATTTGAAAATAACAATACTGTGTTTTGTTAAGCTACGTAAACATAGCAATAAAATAGACCCCTTTTGTTTGTTTCAACTGTTCAACTGAAACAACAGGTGAAGAAACCTTGTTGCCAGAATAAAACAATATATACATTCATGCAGCAAAACCTTGAATAATGAGCACCCTCAATGTCCGAACAAAAATTAAAACACGGTCGGTGATTTTCCCATTGTATTTAGTGTGTTTTCCGAGTTAAGAATCCAGGGTAATTTGTAACCTGTATAAGAACGGTGGCTCATTGAAGCATGATTTCTAGTTCAAAAGTAGGAGGTCCTTTGCCATTTAGTGTTAATCTGTAGGCTTGTATAAAACGTGACCGGGGAGGGAGAGTTGTACTGGGGATCTTTTGCTTTCCAGACGAACGTCTTAACCACTAAACCACTGAGGTGAACTGAAATAATGAAACATTTTATCAGTCTTATTCCATACATTTCCAATAATCAGCCCGGTACAGCCTTGATGGCCATACCCTTGATTTGTAACTGGTTGTGATTTATATTTAGTTTCAAGACAGCAAATGTTCATTAATCTTTTCCTGAGAAAATGACATATTCTGAGAAGTGTTACAGGAGATTACTAAAGCTCAATATTAATTTGTGAATTAAATACGATTACATTAGCAGTTTGGTGTGATACATAATAAGAATCCTTTCAGCTTAGTAACATAAATGTGATCAGTCTATGGTTATATACGGCGTGGATTCGCAAAAATATTTAGCGTGGATTCTTTGCTTACAAGACTTGCTAATTTTCCCATATAACCCTGTTTGAAATCTGTTTAAAAACATTTGAAACAGTGTATTCTGTTGTCAGAAAACTGCGCAACTCGGGATTTTCTGACAACAGAATACACTGTTTTTCCTCATTTAACCTTGACATAGTTGACGAATATCTCTGGGTGTGGATCCCAGTTAATGACATTTATTGTACCCACTAAACATTGTGACGTTGCATTATTACGGATGTCGAATTTTTGGTTGATTATGGAAGTAGTCGATTATCCGACGTCCAATGAACATTGCGAATAGGTTTGCAACTGGAACTCTCAGACCTTGCATGGGAGTCGGTGAGTGACACTTTATAGACATCGGGGAAATATTAATTCAGAGTTACCATCTGGACAGTGACTATGGTCAAATGCCGTGGTCACCCTCCTTTAAGTATCCTATCCTTGGGACATCCGGTAACGCAGGATTTGTATGAAGTCAATTTTCATGAATCTTTTTCAAAAGTAGGCGGAAAAAACTTGCGTGCTCCCCAAATTCGCATATTTTACGTCCTCGTTTTGGTCAATTTTCGAAGCCAGCTGACGGCTATTAAACGTCGGAGAAAGTTGAAGTTTGGTTGTGACTGAAAAAACGTCTAAGCAACCTTGCTTATCCAACTTCTATTCAACGCTGCGGCAGAGACTTTTTATTATACGTTTTTCTAGGGTCGAGACCAATCACAACCAAACTATAACCAGATTTCACGTAGCTCTGTGGTCGGGTCGACATCGCAACCTGAAATCAACATTGGATCGACGTGGGCATTTTTACCGTGTCATTAGGCGGTCCCTTTATGAGATAACATTGTTCCTGACCCTCAACGTGTTCGCTTCAAAGGGGCTCTACTGCATATGCACATTTGCATACACTTGCATAAATGTATGACATATGGACGCCGCAAGACACCTTTCATTTATCTCGCGGGCCAATTCCACTTTGACAGGAACTGTGTCGAGCTGAACGAAGCGAGACCTAGCTTCATATTTAGTTCAAGTACTGCAAAGACACGATAAGGTCCTTTATATAGATATGGGTGACAGACCAAAAAACTCACCCTCAAATTGCTGCAAGTTCACTCTACCATTCAAAATATATGCAAGGCTAAGCGATTCATCAAGTCCGAAAAACTGACATGTTTTCTGTGCATTATATTCAAATCTATTTTGCATGAGTTTTATGAATGAACCAGTGGTGAAGGTATCAAAATGAAAACCCCTAATTGTAAAAGCTTCTCCTTGTTGCCAAGTAAATCATGGGTTTTTGGGGGTTCAAACTATATGCGTAGTTTTTTCTTTATATGTCAGTCTTAAATTTCAATTATTTTCGAAGAATACTATTGACAAAACTTCCCAAGACAGTCGAAATAAAGGGTATTTATTTATATATTTTTGCAGGATGTTGTTTGGTAAATTAAATATCCTGTGCATAAAGTTTATTCTGAAACAAACTGCGATTTTCTGCGATATGGGATGCTACTAAGCTCATTTTTTTAATTTGCAACATCGTAAGAAATACAATACGAAGCCACATCTGGCGTTTTGTGTTGGAGTGAATGTGTCTGTATGCCCGTGTGTATGTAGTATGTGGCTCGAACAGACTCTCATCGAAACAAATATTATTCCAGACAATAAAATTTTCACTTACTCTGTTCAAAATTTCGACATGCTCTAAAGCTCAACTCAACCTTTCCAAATTCCCGTGTATAGTAGGTTTAATCCATAAAATGTCTGAGGTGTAAGTATGCGGCTCCAAGTAATGTTCATGCACCTCCCCCTCCCCTTCCCAAAGAAGTAATAATTTATCAAATTGGTAATAAAGTATCCAGTTTGAACAGCTGCATTTTAGCCTTTGTTGTTGGGTAGATCTCAAAGGAAGAGACTTATGTAACGGGGGGGGCTGATAATTGCCTAACCGCAACCATTTTTTAGGCAACACCGAACCTGAAAAGACGTACGCAACCTAATATCCAATATTTGATGTTTAGGTCAAGAGGCAAAACAGACTTGTTTCTCAGCTGGCCGAAGGTTTGTTTTTTTTTCTTGAAAGAGAGACAAGGTTATTCGTCTGGCTTTTACAAGAGCTTTACATTTCGATTGATTATTATACAATAGCATGACAGTTTTATTCTGTTGATTTTCATTGCGTGTTATCTACCTTCAAAGAAAGAAGAAAGAGGGGGGAGGGTGTAGGAAAAAAACGGAAGAAAGGACATAAAGTTGTAATAGTACAAAAAAGACTGTTTTTAGATGGTGTTCAGTACTGTGCTGTGTAGATGACGAGAGGTCTAAGTTGTCTTCACTAAACAACATCCACAGCGCCCTTAACATGGTTTATGAAGTGCCCACACTCGAGATAAATAACAATTTCCTGTCGGTTCACGGCCATCCCACTTTTACTTACATAAGTTCACAAATATATGTATATATGCTCATGAATTAATAAGCGGATGCGGGGACAAAACTAGCGGTATAATTTATCAATATAAAGCAACAGAAATGTAAATGGTCCGTGAAAAACGCGCCGTGAAAACTTTTGCTCACAGGTTCGAACTCTTTTTATACGTACATTATATATGGTCTCTCAGATTCAAGGTCATTATTTTCGATGATCTTTCCCAGAGACCATTTTTCTTCTTCTTGTTTCCGTTTCAATGTTTTCCAGAAAACTCCTCCTACACTATTTGACGCAGGAAGAGGAAATCTGACACAAGTGTAGAATGTAAAGTTCTCGCCAAATCCGCAAATTTGTTTTATATTAACGGCGAGGTCAAATTGAGTCAAATTTATTTTGTTCTACAAAATGTTTTCCAGAAAAATCATTCTAGTCTATTAATCTGAGGACCTTCACATCTGGTATACTAATGTACAATAGTAAAAGTCAAGGCCAAACGTTAGGTCAAAATATTTTTCAGATCACTATTTAGCATGACAAAATGGTTAGAAAAAGCCCTCAGATCCCACTTTAAATACATAAGAGTTATGAGCCGAGGTATCCTCGTAACCTGAATACTGACCTTAGGGTCAAAGTCAAAGATCACATGACCTCGTGTACCGTTAACCATCTCGAAAACGATCATATGGGCATAAACGACATTTCATAAGAGGATCTTGGTGAGCTTAACCTTCTCGGTCCTGGTCAAGGTCAAAAACCGGAAACTGACCATTATCTTCAAAACGATTAGAGCTAGAGCGATTTGAAGTTCATTTTCAACCCTTTGGGTCTAAACGATGTTACATGTTTGGGTACTTCGGTTACCTTGACCTTCTTGATTGTGATGTACACAAACATTTTCTATCGTGGTTTCTCTAAGTGGGTCATTCCACTATTCGGTCTAGTTTGAGCTTTATTTAAATAACGGACTTGATCACAACGCATACGAGAATAGGAGCGTTTCACCTTGAAAGGTGAACCAAAGGTCAAATTAAACGTAAAATATTAAGAAGGCAAAAAAATATGTTTCCTGTAAAAAGCCTGCAGCTAAATATACAAATAAAAAGAGATCATAAAAATCTATTTGGGTCAAACATCGTGTCTGCCGAACTAAACAAGGAAATTTATACAAGAAAGCAATTGCTATTGAACCCCCAACAGAATACTACGTGCAGAATGGGGATGGATTATATTTCCGATATTTCTTCAGTTGCCCTACTTATATTCTTTGGCTCCCAAAGTCTCAATTTGGAAGTAACTGTGAGCGAAGAAGTTTTAAACGAGGGCAATTACTCTTGTCTAAATACGAATGTGCTTATGGTTATTTAACTAGTGTTGAGGCAAATTTGTAGCACGGAAAACACGAGTTGCCAGGTGTGATTGGTTAATAGTGATTGAGCTGCCCTTTGAATCCTTAGCTGAATCACCTTAAGCTTACCAACTTTGTGATTACGTAAAACTAAAGGGCAGAGCATCGGGACAATTGACCACGAGCCAAGTGTCCGAGATACACTGCTGGATATTTGCACAGCAGCTGCCACATGAGGGAAAATGAATTAACAGTCTACCCTGGCCCCATAGAAGTAAACTTGGCATTGAGCGTACTGAACCAAAAAGGTTTAACTTTGTATGAATCTTTTGATCTTTTTTAATGGCATTGTTGTAATGTTGAGGGTTTATGGCAGAAAGCTAGATGCTAAGTTGTTAACATTCTATGACATTTGTTTATTACATGGCGTTATTTGCAAGTAAATATCCTTTCTTGTCGAATAGGGCCTTTTGTGACGACGTTGTTGTGCCACTTTTTTTGTCACATTTACACATCGTGAAAAAGGCCCATATAATACTATTATCTGAAGTTTGCATTGCAAACAAATATCGAAGGAGTCTCATTTTTATGTCAACTCATTCATTCAAGCTAAATTCCCTCTTCTTTTGCTTCATATAAAAAAACTTACTTCATATTTTCTGTTTGTAACCTTGAAAGGAGAAAAGTGGTACGTAAAATGTGAGCCTTCTTTGACAACGACCTCAGTTATACAACGGCACAGATCAACACACCGGCGCATGAACATCTGCACTTTGATTTGTCTAGTAGATGTCTGTTTAGAACGTGAGTGTAACGTTTTAACTTTGAATGCAACATGCCACTACATTTTTTTCAGTTTGGTTGTTGCTGTGTTATTAGGTTTTGGAAAAGAATTCAGTCTGAGATCATGTCCAAGAAACGTATTTTGACTTCCTTTTAATTAAAAAATAAACCACTATTTCTCATGCCGATAAATTATTTAATATTGTCAATAAGAATGTGTCTTTCCAGACAAAAGAATACTCTTTGCCACGGCCAAATATCTGTTTGAGGCCCTATCCTCGTTCTGCTAAATGTCGATTGTTTTTCACAGTTTGTAAAACATTAGAATATATCAGCGGATCGACCAGCCCTGCTTTCCTCAAGTACCACCCCTTTGGTTAAGGGTTCCTACTGGAAGGGTGGAAGACGTCGCAACCCAATTATGACGTCTATTATAGTTCACCTTTCTAATTTTCAAAAGGCTTTACGTGACATGAAGTTTTTCACTTAATTTAACCTCTGGCATAGAAACATTCCCCAGTGCAGTGATCTTGTTTTCGTTCGCATGATATAGGTTAGAAGTTAACCATAACTGATACAACTGGGACAAACAAATGAAAGACGCAAACAATTTCATCTCATTCATATTTCTGGATATTATCCGAGATCTGGTTCTTTGACTTTAGGCATTTTTTACAGGATAATGGCATATTTATCATTAAAAGTCAATAGATTGGCATATAACCAGCAAAGAAAAAAAAACATTACATTTTCTTAACAGTTCACAGAAATATGGTGCGGAGGCCAGAAGTGTACTGGAGGCACCTGCACTAGAGCCAGTAAACACTGGGGCTTTCATGAATGTTGGACAAACGTCGGATCAAAGACGGGACACTGGCGTTGGATAGACGCCGATTATTCGATGTCTAATCAACGTTCCAAAAATGTTGCAAATGGAAGTCGAACAACGTTGATGCAAGGCTGGGAGAGTGACGTTGTATGATGCCTGAGAAATGATCCAGAATTGCCTTCAGTGGTAATCATAAGAGTTAAAGTTGTTGGTAAGACGTCGGAATAATGGCTTTTGGGTTGCAACTAACATAAAAAGCGATGAATATGCGTATTTTTGTAACGACCAATTGCAGTCAGATGTAATCTTGCGATTTGATCGGACGAGCGTCAGAACCTCAAATCGGCCGCGAATCGACGTCGGAATCGACGTGGGAAGTCAAAGTCAATAAGTGGTAAGAATCACACATGAAATTGCCAGGAATAAGAACTGCTATGCACTTGCAAATAAATTAAAACTAGAAGGAATTTTTTCTTCTGTGTAGCAAAACTTAACCGCGTGGCAAAAACTGAGAATCTCGATCCTGTCTTTAGATTAGTTTGTCCAGAGTTTTGATTTTAAAGAAGCACCTGATGAGTAAAACCATGTGACAGATAAGTCACGTGATAAATTACCCTGAAAAACCTGAAGCCCCTCGTTCAAATCTATATATGTAGCAGAGCACTAAAACTGTATCAAAATCGGCTTTTTATATACCATGCGACATTTGACTACAAATAGTGAGCTTTGGCGGATTGCGACATAAATCAATACTTTTGATAGGCGACCTTTGCCTACATAGAAGAGTTACTCTGTTCAGGCTGACCAGTGCTAGCTCTTATGTTTTATCTTATGGCAGTTGGCGTCTAAAAAGCTCTGTGTGCTATCTCCTACCAATTTGGAGATATACTGGTTTGCTTTTAATGCACTTATGTTTATATTTGGCCTTGACCTCAAGGTTACGATAAGCTAGCTTAATCATTTTAAGTTCAACCCACTCCACACAGCTGTCATATTATAGTTCTCTAAGCTAGCCCTTTAGCAGGAGTTATCTGGAAAACATCCGAGTGGAAACGAGAAAAAAAATTCCACTTAAAATGAAATAGGTAATCATAAATATATTTGAATGTAACGACATTTAGCCGAGAGATACTTAGCCGAAATTGGCCTCTACGACATTTAGTCGAAATTTATAATTGTCAATCCAACTACAGGTTGGCATGTTTCTAAAAAACAAGTCAGAGACAGTTCTTATTAAAATCTCAATAATGACGACCAAACTTTAGTTGTAATCTCTGACATGTTAATTAACTCCATAAAAATCAATTCTTTCTGTACCCGTGTATGAGTCTAAAGCAAATTTGCAAGTTGTAGCAATTAACAAGCTAATTTTTCTGGTCGAAGTACGCAAAAATTGTGATTTTTTTTTACACGAGTTCAAACGTTTTGGCTCTGAATCAGAGCACAGTTTACTGTCATTATATGAGTGCACGACCTTTCGAGAATCCCCAGATCTTCCTCCCACACATTTCCTGCTTGTTTTCATAGAGATATTATGTCAGTACCGCATTTCATAACAGAACTTTACAATACAATGGAACCTCGGCATCGGAGCACCTCATAAATGTGACAAGCTTTGAAAAGAGCATTTTTCGAGAGAACAGAAAATTGAGATCTATAATAAAAGAACCTCACAAATAGAACCAGACTGGCGTAGTTCCATTTGTGATCCATTTCCCAGATGTGTCAATGTGTACTCAGTGTTTGCAGCTTACTGCAGCAACTGCGAAATCTCCCAAGGAAGTAATGTCTTATTATTCGGGACTGCATCTGTTTGTTTGTATGTTTTATGCTCTCTTTAAAACACGCCCCCACATCAATTGTTTTCTTTTTTAATCCACGCAAAACAGCCAACATCAGTTTAGTTTAGGTATTTGAGTAAAGTATGACCAAACAACAAGTTTCATGAGAACCCTGTTTAAAGACAGTTTTGACCAATTTATGTTTAACAAACGCGAAGCTGCACATCCGCCACGTACACATAGTTTTTTCTGCAAATTCGTCTTGTCAAATGCAGTGGCTCCGTTATTTGATTTTTTTTCAGTTTGCCTAATTAGAAAAAAAAAAATTCTGGTGATATCTCACATCTGCCTCTTCGCGTTTTTGAGAAAATAAGGTGCCACGCCGTGATTTCGATAAAGTCAGTCTTGATATGACCAGATAATCCGAAGGTGTGGGTACCTATTTTTCTCTGTTTTGTCTAAGGGGACAGAATGAAGATGTGATGTAAATTTTGACCAGATCTTAGGTGTTATGTAGTTTCTATTTTAATTTTAAGAGGCAGTGGTTGGATAGCTTAAGGGAGAATTTATATGGGCAATGACGTAAATTCCGCCAATGTACTTTTTTTCTTGACGAACTTATGACTAACATGCGACGTTACCTATCTGCAAATACATATTTTCATCGCCAGCATTGTTAGAGCCTGTCCTGCGGCTTCAAAGAACTTACAAACACAAGTGGCTGTGTCTTAACCAATTTCAACAAAGCTAAGTTTGGTTATTTATTTTATAATTTAGAAATGTGTTTAATTTATGGCATATTACCATATCTAGATAATTTTTTTTTCGATATTTTTTTTCTAAAAATTTTTAATTGGACTATAATTTCACTAAAAGCATTGCTTATTAAATTTTATCTATCTGATGAATTACATATATCTCAAATTATCATTATCCCTAATAACTGCAAAGTATTGTTTTTTGCTTTTCTTGGTTTGGAGCCGCCAGAAAATCAAATTCAACATCCATGGGGCGCCAGTAACTAAAGACAAACGGTATATCCTACAGATTTCCGTTTTAGATAATAGAAACTTGGCATTGAGTAGACTAAACAAGAAAAAGCAGTGATTTGCTTAGCTGAGTGCCGCAATAGGAGAAGACTGAAACAACAACTTGAATAAATACTTCTTGAGTGTACACAACATACGCCTCTCCTCACACCTTTTTCGCTGGATTTTTCCTACAACTTATGAAAACAGTAGCTGAAATAACAACGTTTTCTGCTAAACAAAAAATATTTTTATTTCTCTTTCGTTTTTTTCTCGATCCTTTTCTAATCGAAAGCTTCAGTGAAAAATCTTAATATTGCTGTCCGTACGTAGCCGTGTCAATTTGCTTTACTTGAAAACTATGTCTAAAACATTACATTTGTGATAACTTACCCAAATCGCTTTCGGATACGACAGAGAAATTTACTTATTTATTTTGGTGGGGTGGTGGGGGGGGGACTAAATTATGGACACACCACTTACAAAATTGAGATTCAAGCCTCGGATTTACTAGAAATTAAAAATTAGCAGTTCATACGCGGATATTGCTATTATATTATTACTATTATGGGATGCCTATTTCACATTCATTAGCTAATTATTGATATCAACGATTAATTTTTGATCTCAAAAATTGATTTTTGCTATCTGTAATTATATTTTTGACATCTCTAAATTTATTTTAGATCTCAAAAAAAAAATGGTTCTCAATATCAATAAATATTTAGTAGATATAAAAAATATTACCGGTAGTTATTTAATGATCTTTCAAATTGATTTTTAGAAATCAAAAGTTCAATTCGTGATCTCAATTTGGACTCAAAATTGTTTCTTTTTATTGATATCAAGAAATTGTTTTAGATAAAATTATTTATGAATGAGATTTTTTGCATTTATATTTCAAAATCTCAAAAATTAATTTTAAAATTTGATCTCGAGAATTAATTTTAAAATTGAAAACATCGGTATTTTATGTATTTAAAACTTAGAAGCAAACATCTGTGAATGAAATGATGATTGGTCCCGGTATGCAGAATCTTTCTTTTAATCTTTTGCTACACAAAAAGAAGCAATTCTTGAGCTCAAAAATTGTATTGTCATTATTGATATCTATAATTCAATTTTTCATCTCCAAACTTTTAATAGACGATTCTTTCAATTTTGTTCAAGTGTGTGCCTCCCGTAAAATGTTTTAAGTTTGTGGTTTGATATTTTATCTAAAAAAATCCATCTAAAATACAATTAAAAATTAATCAGACTTTTACTTACTGGCATTTTACTTATTTTTGATATCATAATAGCATTAAATATTAAAATGGCATTCCATATAATAATAATAACAATAATAATAATTATATTATTTCTTTTCCATAATTAAAAGAGGAAAATGTTTAAGAACTGTTTTCATTTAGTTGGCCAGAGAAAAAAGATCACGTGGTTTCTCATCCCGGCTCCGTCTCTAAATCGAATGATTCTTGAGAGGAGGAGAGAGGAGGGGGGAGGGGGGAGTTTCTTTCGCTATATCTGTGCGCCCGCCCATCTGTTAAGAATTTTATCTCGGCAACTGGCAAGCCGACGACCTGCACATATTCAATGTTCAATGGCAACAGGCACGTTCATGCCATTCATTTTCTACACAATAAAATGAAACAGTTTATTATTATATTTTTATTTCGTGCTTAATGACATTTTATTGTAAAGAATCCATAACAAATCTGTTTATACATACAAATTAAATAAATATAGCAAATAAACTGTTATATCATTAAGTTTACACGATTTTGCTTTGCCTATTATGCAAGCAAACGACTCTGAAGATTGTGTTTAACGGGACGTTAAAGGGAAGGGTGGTGGGAATCTAAATTTGAAATGTGAAAACTGTTAAAATTTAGGCCGCCAAATAAGAGAGAGAAAAAACGACAGCGTTCAACATAAAATTTTGAACGACATCAACAAACCATTTTAAAAGCCGAAGAGGCTGACTTGTAATCAACGTCCGTAATACACATATGTGCGTATGTGTCCCATGACCTTGTAAAGAGACACTACATTTCAAGAGTTTTATCACTGACAAGTTCTTCACTAAACAGCCACAGTATTGACCTTAATGTGTGTATGTGTGCGTGTGTGTACAAAATATTAAACAAGAGAAATCCTTCCTTCTTAGTGTACACACTGAGATTTACCGACTTCAGATTTCATTTACATAAAATGCGATTTGAAACGCGACTTGATCAGGCTGTTTGTTGAAACCATAAAGTCCCGCCTAGCCCTTTTTTAAACTGAATCAAAAGCAAATATAAGACACTGTTACCACCGGCATAAACAGAAAAGTCTGTTTCGAATAAAAAAAAACTTTTTTAGATCAGACCTGCTTCGCTATTTCACGATGTCCTTTGCTACAGTCAAGCCTCTGTTTTGCTGAGAGTTTAAGACAACAAGAGTTCTGTAAGAAATCCTGTTTTTCGAATGGCCTTTTCAAATAAAATACTTCAATCCGCTGTTAAAATATTGCTTAAGAGAATAATGCAGTGTTCGCACACCGGTATATTGTTAACAAATGACCATAGATGGAAAAGTTGCGACTGAAAAATGGCACCCGGGGTGGGGATGGGGGAAGGGGGGCTGAGAGGACAGGGAATTCCACTGACACGTCATAGACACTTGCGAAATCTTACCAGGAGATAGTTCTGGTGTGTGTGTTTTGGAGGGGGTGCAGAACTTGAGAAATTTCCCAAGCCGCAGAGCATGGTGCACGAAAAAAAAGGGGGGGGGGTTA
Organism: Protula sp. h YS-2021; assembly: GCA_949752745.1. Lineage (NCBI taxonomy): Eukaryota > Metazoa > Annelida > Polychaeta > Sabellida > Serpulidae > Protula > Protula sp. h YS-2021. Next base: position 30,908,320 of record OX457025.1, read on the forward strand.
TTTATTTATGCAATACACTGTGTTCATTCAGTCAATAGTCTTATGGTTGATTACAATAGAAAAAATAATGATAATCAAGTGAACTCGTATAAGTAAGGATATATGACCCTTTCAAGTATTGGCTTCGTATTTACCGGTAGAATATACATTAAATTACGCCGAATAATTGCCATTATGTTCTACCAGAGAACTAGAGTGTACTATCGCTAGGCTTCTAAACACATGCGTAGGTGTTGGCCTATATTCAAATAATATGTTGCTGACTTTTTATTTATTAATGGTATCTAACCACGGCATAAATAATATACAACAAAACAAAACTGCACTCCAAATGCTATCGGTTACAGCGAAAACAATCCATAGAAAGTCGAATCCTTAATTACGCAAATAGTTCGCCGCCATATATTAACAATGTACAAATTCCAAACTGCTTATGGCAGACGGTAACTTCTTAACTATATATATATATATATATATATATATATATATATATATATATATATATATCATATAAACGGTTAACGCATGAACAAATCTAACTTTCAAGTGCAACCTCGTTTTAGTACATATAGTCTTGGACAACACTTTTCTCGGGTAACTCTGAACAAGCACACATTGTGTGTAAAAAAAGTCTTGCTATGAAAAACCATAAAACCACAACCCAAAAAAGCGAAACTCTTTGTATTTTGTAATGTTTAGTAGATTTTTGAAACTGCTGATTGCTACAATATGTCGTTTTTCCCCCATAATCACGCCATTCAACAAATCGTAAAACAAAACAAAAATACACGTGTTTGGGAGGGTGGGGGGGGGGGGCATCATCTTCCCGACATCATTGTTTTGTTTTTACTCGTGGATCCTGCCTTCTTATTTTAATTAACAAAAATAAAGTTACAGATGCAACTTTATTACTACATAATTCTTAACACAGCAAGAAAAAGTTCAGAAACTAAGTTTTAACCACATGATTTAATCATCTAAAACCATGACTTCTAAACTATATATAACTATCACCAACAGAACGGCTTAAAATTCACAATTTTTTATATGTTTCACCATGATTATCAAGTGCGTAATACCCCCATCTGGAACCCTCAGGAACCAACTGGTAACCTTACGTGGCCAACGTTCAACTGTACACAGTTCTATCGCTTCCAAATGTATGATACATATACACATATGTACAAAAAGTCAACAATATATGCTTTACACTAGTTATTCACTGATAAGAATTATCGACACGCGTTCACGCAGAGAGAATATTGGGAGCTCACCATATATCACAAGTAAAAACATTACAACACTGTACTGGTATACTTACAAGGCGCACGCAGGAAAGTTATGCACCGGCATGTTGTGTAACGACACGCATACTGATCTGTTATGTACCCAAATGTTTTCTACTGACATTAGAAGCGTACAGACATGTTGCGTTCCGACGTGCTGCATGCTGACATGTTGCACACCGGCACGTTGCATTACTACACACTGCATTTTACGTAAAGGCATGTTACGTACCGACATGTCATATACTGACATGTTGCTTACCGACATGCTGTATACTGACATATTGTGTACCGACATGCTGTCTACTGACATGTTGCATACCGACATGCCCTATACTGACATGTTGTGTGCTAACATGCCATATACTGACACGTTGCGTACTTCCATAATGCCTACTAACATGTTGCGTACCGACATGCTGTATACTGACATGTTGCGTACTAGCATGCTGCGTACCGTTAGGGTTATTTATTATTTCATCCGACCATGAAACTACCAAACACAAAGCTATGCTGTTTTCTGCTTGAGAAATGAAATATCAAAACTCTTTACGGCCAAAATGATGCCACGAAAAGCCTAAGACATTTTCACTCGATGTTATTCATTACTCTTCGTGTAGTTTTAGCACTAAAATCTCACCCCAACTTTAATTACAGTGTTTCACAGGTTTTCATCCACCAATGGGTTTTCAAATCGGTTATCTGATCAGCTTTTGTTTGCAAATGTATAAAAAATAAAATTCAGTACAATGAAATTACATAACTGTTAAAACGGAATAATTTCTACCTGACAGTTTCTTCACGGGTTTAATTTTGGTTTTCGATAACTTGGTCTTAAAGCTTGACTTAGTTGGCACACTTCCAGCCGGAATCGGTCCCCTTAATGTTTTTTTTATTACCCGACGCGCATTTATTCACAAAGGCACTAAGTTCTCTGTTCTGCCAGTCGCCGGTGTATCGGGGCTGCCAGTCGCCGGTGTATCGGGGCGCCCGACAGCCAAAAGCGAAATAGAGAAAGATCTTCGATGCACGGTTTTCAGGCCAAGGCACCTCCGCACGAAGGACCTCGGATCACTTGGTTCAAATGATGGTGTTTTTATTTATTTATCTTTGTGTGTGTGTGTTTTCAAATTCTCTTACTAATAAATTGACCTGACCATATTTCTCCAATCCTAAACCTTTCAACTTAAAAAAATTGTCTTCAAGCGGGTGTTTCTATTTGGATTACTGAAGGAATTAGACGTCTTATGGCAAAATAATCCGGGGAAAATTATTAATTCTGGTCATGCCGTTCTTGAAAATCAGCGCGATCTCTGAATGCATTTCAGTGCATAATGTAAACGTCGGGTTATGTTTGTCTACTAAGCTCTGTCGACCTGAATTTACTTAGCTGCAAGTAATGCCACGCACCTAAAACTAGTACATTTTGTCAGAAGATTAAAACTAAACTAGATCTTCGCCGGGTACAAGATGAAACAATGCCTTTAGTGCAATATAAACATGAAAGATTGCCATTTTTTCGAAAAAAGCATGCAAAGCTTTCTAGACAAGTCCACATGCTTTACACGGCTACAATAAAGGTATAAACTGGCGTACATGCACTGTACGTCAAAACAGAGTGGTGGGGTGGATGGGTGGTAGAGATAAAAAATACAACTTGCTCTTTCATAATACCTTTAGTATTTATCATCTAACATTTAAAGAATAAATAATGGGTTATCCTTTGGAGCACTTTGGAAAAGAAACATGTGTAATATTGTAATAATCAATATACAGCTCCCAGTACCACTCTCGTTTTTTTTATTACACAGGACAGAAAAAAGCCATGCTTTCAACGCATGTCCAATCCACTTCAACTATTTATAATCAAGTTTCAACGTCAGTTTTCTTAATAAGATTAATATACATATATACCGACAACATCAAACTATAGTAAATGCCGTGTAATGCAGGTTAATTCTTTATGTCAAAGTAATATTAAAATGCACATTTGAAGAAAAAAAAACACATAAGTATTTATTTACTGCATTTTCCACTGTAAACCACAGATATTTAGGGGGGAAACTCCTATAATTTTTAATTCAAGTTTCACTTTTCCATCCCATATCGCTTACGACATTGGAATACGCACGGCTGCCGGATCAAAGAGTAAAAGCTTACAAAACGCCTTCATTAAACCACAAATCTAGTCTTCGTCCCTGTTGTTTGTTCGAGCGCAAACAAGTTCCGCGGATTTTCTCGGGTCTTCCCACAATAAAATAAAATTAAATGAGTTATTTTCCGCAAGTATACAGAAAGGCATGTATCTATCACTGAAACTATTTCTTTCCGAATTTCGTTATCAAACTAAACAGACGCGATTTATAGGCACCTTTTGGCACAAAAGTGAGAGGGAAAAAAAATCACTAACTATGGTTATGAACTTATAAATAAATGTGCATTTATCTAGGCCACAAGCTGGCAACAGATTGGATATATCCTTCACCACACGGCGCAATACCAATCAAAATGCTTCACATGTACCTATATCTTTAAATCACCCTTTTCAAAAAATCGATTCAGGAGACACTTTTTTTTAAAACCACGAAAATAGAAAACATCCGAGATAACTCTCGCGCTCCGAAAAGTCATTTTTCACTGCTGAACATACACGGATGTATGGAAGACAGAAAGAACCAACCGAAAAATATGAGAAACACCAGGGACATAAAAACCTAAGAGCGGCTCTGGCAAAAGAAAAAGTCCACAACCCAATGACCTACAGAGATTTGAAATGAGTGAGCGTTTATACTTCCCAATAATTTTCTCTGCAATGGGAGTAGCAAACAGCAAAGTTTTCGGGGCATGTAACAATTTATTAAAAGACAAACAGATAGAGAAAACAAACGCACTTTCTGCAATTTCACTCCATCGGCTAAAAAATGGCGAGTAATCACGACGCCATGCGTTTGTGGACCAAAGAAGCAAAAGAATCGATTTTAAAATTCTGCAGGATACGTCAATTTCAAATGCACATCACAACACTGTTTACGAGACACATAGCCATTATTTTCCACAATGTAATGACTGATCTTGGGGAAAGTTTGAAAAATACCACTGTGAAACAACCGAGATTTCAGATGCATTGTATGCCTCTTATTTATTTAGCAGAAGTATATTTTTCAAACATGCTGAGACACACGAAAGGTATGAACCTGAACAGAGATAACAACAGCAACAGTTGGTAATGTTAAGCTGGGATTTTTCCAAGAATGTCACAGAACACTGCTGCCAGTTCAAATAATGAAGTGTGTTTTTCAGGCCAAAGGTACATCGAAATCAATTTCGTTGAAATGTCGAACATAAAGAAATAAAGAAAAACACAGTCAAGTGAAACAAATGACTGGGTTTTTATTGTATGCCGCTTCGAAAATCCTGTCACCTGCAAATTCCTGCGTTTCAAAATTTTGTGTCTTTCTAGTAGGCAAATAGAACATGATACATGGTCTTTCAAGAACATTCATATGCAGTGCTCAAATCGAAATACGTCGAAAATGAAGGAACGCTTTCTATTTATTTTCTTGTTGTTTACACGACGAGTTCAGAAAGCTTCGCTATTTTGATACATTTGCCGGAAGGCCATAGGACACTTTCTGAATGAGGTCATGAACGAGCTCCTCATTCTAATCGGGTTACCGTCTGAGGCAATCGGTCGCCATATTGTCAGATTTCCCGAGAAAATCAACCACACTCTTCTTTAAAACTATTCCAGTCCTTCCACTAGTAACGAAAGGTTTATTCCTGAGCTTAATGAAGGATTCCAAACACACCCAAGACCAACTACATTTTACCATTAATGATAGCGTCAACAATCTTATCTCACGAAACAGTCTTGTTGGGCCAGAACCGTAAAGGCACCGCTCAGTGACCGAAAAAATGAACACACTTCAAGGGACAAAGAAAGTTTTCTAACCAGACGCTCATGTTTTTTTCCCCCCAACAATTTTGTTTATTTTTGTTGTGCCAACTTCAAATCAGGGCAGCTGTTTCTCACCCCACTGTTTAGCAGCAATGTAATGACGGTGTTGTAAAATGAAGGTTCCGCTTTTTAAGTAATGAAAAAAAAACCACGTGCAAACAAACAGACGGCTAACAACAGGCGGATACATCAGGCTGACTGGCCTCTCTTCAGTTCAAACTCCGGAAGAGGTAATAAAGGGGGGTGGAGGTTGGGGTTGGCAATCGGAAACAACTATTTTCACTTTGAGTTGATTTGTAATGACCTGTTTGCTTTTAAAAGCTGCAAGCCGGATGAAAGAGTATTAGTTTCCCAGAAACCCGCGGGAGTCACAAACCACGTCTAAACCACAGTTGGCGCAGGTCGAACTCTGGGTGCAAACACACGACGGGCTTGCTCTTCAATATGGTGAACAGGTGTATTCTGTATGTTATTTCAATCCCACATTCTTTTACTCTGGAAAAACAACAAGAAAATTGACAGGAAAATTTGCCAAGAGTAGCCGAAAGCCTGATAAATAGCACACGATAATAGATCTGAGGAGAAGAAAACCAAGACTTGGAGCTTGTGGCAAAAATCCGTTTTTCTCCTTTAATGAAAGAAAAGTAACCTTTGTGTGTATCTCCCAGCTTCTTGACCGTGTTGAGATTCTAAAAAAATATGAAGGAAACCTCACACACACACACAAAAGAAATCCAGCTCCACAGAACATGCTGACGAAGAGAAACCTTTGTTCTGGAGACACCGGCGCATACGGAGGGGCAAAAAATTCCTTTACCGTGAAACACTTTTGTGTCAGGAAGCAAAAAAAAAATTTAAAAAGCGGGAAATAAAGACTGTTTGCCGGGCGATGTAAGTAAAACAACTATTTTTTTTTCATTAAAGCCAGCAGCACAAAGGGATACTTTTTTTTTAAATAGTGTCAGGGATACCATGCCGAAGTTAACGAAACTATTGTTTGACAAAAAAGCCTACAAATCGTACGGCATTTTTACCTGCAGTCAGCGGTCACATTTGGGCTACGAAATATTGCGCTAGCTTTGACGCACTCCTTTTAAATTCTCCATTTAATATTTAAGTTCACGAGTAGCGTTCCCGATTAACCTTACTTGCAAGCAGAAAAGTTATGCCGGTTTAATTTCATTTCTAAAGCACAAAATAAAAGTGTTAAAAGGGGGCCTAATCAGGGACTTTCTCCATAATCATATTAATGGTCAAATTTTCATCTAATCGCGAAGTTTACATTTGAGTTGTTTTTAGCACTGTTTGGTGACATCATTCTTGCGGTGTGTTTTTTTTCGGACTTTACGTTTTGCTCGAACATACCACTGGGAAGCCTCCTGATAGTCGGTACACAAAATAGCATCGCGAACAGCGTTTTCAGCGCTCCTTCTTTAGAACATTGATACCGTAAGCAACGCGATTTTGAAAAAAAAGTAATGAAATAAAATTGCCCATTGACTCGTCAAAATGAGAATTTCCGATGAAAAGAATTTTTATCTCGAGATCTTCGAGCTGCCCATCAAGTAACGAGCTTTAAGTTACACCCCCACCCCTCCCCCCCCCCCCCCCCCCACCAAATGAAGTGGGCTGTGTGATAACGACATACCCACTCACGTAACCATAAAATTTACCGAATTGTTACGAGTTCTCAACATATTCAAGATGTTATGTCGTCTCTGTTTCTTCATTTAACAAACAGCGGTTATAACAATTTCAACTCATTACATGACTAGAATAACAAACTACCCCAGCACTACGTCACATATTCACGGCAGTCTGAGCCCTTTTTTTAAAATATAAACCAAATGTGACCTCAGTAGTTACAGTACACTGCAGACCAGACTCGACGCACCGAATCCTGGACCAAACACCTTCTTAAAAACACACGAAGCGCCCTTTATCCACCATAAAAAAAAATTCGGTGGACAGTTTAATGGGAATTGTTTAATTTTTTTTTTATACTTTTTTGTCACTGTTCGGGCGCCGTTTCTGATTACCATCAATTTCAATATAAAACCTTGCTAAACGTTGCCGACACTTTTTCAGGGCACCGTCAAAAATAGGCGACCATTTCCATTCAGTGTCGCAAAATAAGGTTTAACAGTATCGGCCCCAACCGCAAGAATATTCACATGCGCGGCAGCACAGGAGGGTAAACCACAATATTTAACAATAATGAACTTTCAGAACTCGGGACAGGCAATTCGGATGCACTTCGGTGAAGAGATATTCAAGATACGGTCGGTCCAGTGTTTAACGCCAGGAACTACATTATACACTTCAAAGTAGGCGCCAATTTTTTTTCACCATGCTCAAATTTCGCGAATACTGTTCCATTCCCAGATAACAAACCATACAATACGTTTAACACCACCAGAGAAACGACAAAAAAAAAAAAAAAAAATTCCCACAAAATGCTACCTGGGCCCATACACAAATGGCGTTCAGATTAGCTGAACAATAAAGATTAGAAGGAATCACAATCTTCAAAACTGCGGTCATTCATGGTTTTCATTTAAAAAGCCAACGGAAAATACGGTTTTGTGAAAAAAAGGCTGAAACCGCCTGGACAATTTGCAAGTTTAATTTTGATGCCCCCAAAAAGGTAGACTTTGGGTTTGAATAGTTGGCTTTCTTTTGTTGCATTTACACCAATTAGCTAGCAATTTTGAGCCTTATTTAACAGACTAGTTGTTTCGAAAGCTTCAATTTTCCTTTAAAAGATAAATCAACAAAACTATACTCGTAGACGAGTCTCTATTTCGTGAACGAAAGGTTCTTCGCAAGCGAAATGAGAAACCCGACACCAGGTATGCTGTAACAGCACTTTAAGGTATATGGTACTGAATCTTATTTACTCATCTGCACGGCTTAATATATGCCACATGATGCCTGTCTTTCAACTTTATTTTTACAATTTATATATTCTTTTTGTTTTCTCCTATTCTTCTAAACATTTCAAGTTTAATCCGTACCACTGAACTGGACCGCGCGAAATTCACAGACTACAGTTAGTTCAGCTTAAAATAAGAGGTATACGGTGTATATGGTTTTGTTAACATTAACTCCTGTATCAATATGATTATATGTATCGAGCAATTCAAGTGACGACAAATATATACAAATATATATAATCATATCCATATATAGACTCGTAACAGGAGAGAATTTCAAAGCACCTTTCTCTGGTGTACCGTGGCCTGTAGGTTCTTCCACTTTTATCTCTCTCTCTCTCTCTCTCTCTTAATATTCCACAAGATCCAGTCATTACGTGATTTGTCGGCGCGTAAATTCACAACACACTTCATAAACCACTCATATATCCGCCCAAGGACGCAGTGCCAAGCTGCAGATGTGGTTATTTGCGTGTCTTTTTTCTCAATAATGCGAATCCCTGCTATCCATAAACAATGCTCTTTTCAGCAACTATATCACCAGGCGCTCATAGAATACTTTTAGAAGAGGAAAAAACTTTGAAAAAAAAATCACCTATCTAAAAATAATCACATGTCACGTCGAAGATGAATTCTCGTGTTCAATAAGGAGTTTTTTGCTCCCAGGGACATTTCTTGCACGGCAGGTGCAGCCCCTCCTCGTTACCCGATCATAACATTTCGTGCAAAGATTTAATCCGCATTTTAGGCAGGGGTACAAGTATAAACACGGTAAAACCAGTGAGATTAGCCCCATACATGTCCACCTTTGACAGCAGTGAGGCTGTTCGCAACAAGCACATGGATCGTCCGAGAGGGGTCTTTCATAATCCCTGTCGTTAATATCGAACCTGTCAAAGAAAAACTTCACACAGACCATACACGTGCATTTCTCGACCGCACATTGCAGCGACACTTCTTTGTCACCACACACCCATTTTCGCGGTAACTCCTTCGGAGTGGCACAAGATTTACACTTGCATCGGCCACAGTTCGAGCAAATAATACTTTCTGTGCATACATCCGCCCCCTCGCTACCCGGATCCTTCAAGGGCTCGGGCTGTGTACATATCGCGCTCGAGACATGAACATGGTCCACACTGAAGTTCGAAGTCCGATGCGGCGTCTCTACGTAGTCGTTGCCACGCCTTGCGGTATGGACCCTCGGCTGTTCCAGCGTGACTTGAGGCGGTGGAGACCTCGGCGGCGTTCGGCGTACCGACCGAACGTGACCCTTTGGACCGGGAGCTGGCGGTTTGGTGTGCAGGGAGACATTGTCCCGCGTGATGGGTAACCTTGACTTAGGTATCTTTCCTCTACCCACTGTATCCATAGAGTAGCGTCTTAATCTGAAATTGAAATGAACAGTTTTGAGCAACACATGTTTTTACATACATTAAACAGACCAGTACCAATAAGGCTATTTAACTGAGTTGTATCTTTAAACATCTTGGTCAGAAAAAAGCGTTAAATTAAAAAAAAAATCAATTGTCTATTAAGATTAATTGAAAACACACCATAAAAGTCGATGTTTCACCTCGCACATTTACGTGCAAAACCGACTGGTTCGTCCTAAAATTTAGAGTAGTATGCAGCTATAACTTACGAGAAATCTTTTATTTCAATGACAGCATTAACATATCTTCCAATATTAATACCAATCAAATATCCGGAATTCAGACTGGGCTTAAAATATTCGGAAAACTTGAAATTCAAGCCACAAAGTGTAACTGTTGTTTCAGCGCACCCTATTTTAAAATATTGAAATTCAAGAAAGCAACAAAGTGACTGATGTTGTACAGTTAAAACATATCGCTCTACATTTAAGACAAAACAATATGCAACACTTTTCTTTTATACTAACACAATACCCAGCCCAAAGCTCACTTAATTCCGCCACAACATGCAGTTTGAAAGAAAACAGCTAAAATCTACATTGAAATCCGTAGACATATTTCCACTTGTACGCAAATCTACTCATCTTACCACAAATTACTGTGAAAACACGAGGCCATCTTGGCAGGATGCGTGACGTAGGAGATCAAGTTTGCACATTTTATTCCGTTTTTAATCCACAATTTGCACAAAGTCATTCCAAAACGAAGCAATACAAATCTCTCTGTTGCCTACGCTATCCAAACATCATAAGATATAACACCTTTCGCTTTGTAAAGAGTCAAAAACTCAGTGAAACCATTTGTGTTATGTTGATCATTCCCAAAGAACCTTGCGCACTAGACGATTTGCGGTTTTATGAATGAAGATACGAGCTGAACCAAAATGGTCGACCCTGTTTTTCTACACAATATTTGCATCAAAATCACTCACCATTTAACAATCATATCGGCTTGAAATATGTAACATATGTTTGGGAAATATCCTTAGATTATTAATGTATAAATATATTTCATATATATATCCAAATTTTATTACTTTTTTACAGATTTTTATGTGTTGTCACTGCCACTTCTACCAGATGAATGAATCCTCCAAATAAGGAATCTGATTGGCAAGTGACCTCCCATGAGATTTCCGGCAGGCAGTCTACTTTTAGAGGGGTGTCAGCTTGGTAAAAATATTAAATATTGCGTTCTGGGCTGATTTTTGGCAGAATTAATTAAAAAAAGTAGTGAGATAAACCAATAACAATATAATATGCGGTTTTATAGAATAAAAAAACATATAGATATCAAAATAAAAGGTACCTTGACGGACCGCACACCTACTTATAGACTGCGCCACTATGACCACGTGACATAACAAACATAAGAAATTAATCAATGAATCTGACCACTTGACCACGTGGGTGAGTGCATGAACTGACCACAACACACGCGCGAGGATTGGTGTTGGGTGAGGGAGAATCACGTGTGCTTTTTCCGGGTAACATTCACTACAGTTATGTTGAACAGCATTTTGGCTTTGACTTCTTATCGGGATGTTACTCAAAGATGTACAAAAAAATTACGATACCGCACCATTTTTGTTTTGTTAATAAAAAATCTGTTTCCTGGAAATCTTAAGAAAGTATATGACATATGTCTGATATTTTTTATTTAAACTGAAATACAAAAAGCATGAAAACGGATCTTTACCCCAAAATTTCAAACAATTTAGGAAACAAAATGAATAACTGATGGTGTTGCATCGTGTCCTTGGCGAGCAGAAAAGATGCTTTCGGAACCAGAAGGGGTGGATGTACCGGCCGGTTCTGGGAGATTGTTGGGGTGTGCGATAAAAAAAACCGCACGAAATCGGAAGCACCTCTCCCGAAAAAATGTTAAGTCAGTTATTAGGTGAGTTAAACTGAGCGCTGGAAAATACAACAGAGGAACTGAAGACCATTCCAGATATATGTGACATTTTCCCAAACAGTGTCATCATTTTTTTATCTTAATTATCACCAGAGGTGGGCTCGAACATGTGTTTGTAATTGGGTAGATGAAACCTGAAATGATCATTCGAACAACATGTGCAGTTTCTACCTTAAATTATCTGTCTGTCCCAAATTTCCACGCTTGCCGCTCTATCTTTACAAATATTTAAATCATTCGACGCGTTAGGAAAAGAAACAACAAAAAATTCCAAACGATATCGTAAGCAGGAAATAGGCCATCTACACTATACCACATCAAGCTTGTGATACTGCGATCTTTTATTCCTTATTTTCTCTTGTCTGCCCTTCAAAAATCAACTGGCTCTAATTTCGATGAGATCAAAGACAACCGTTCTATTTCTCTCCAGGTTCCGTAGAAAGTTCTAATCTACGAATGAAAAAAAAAAAAACACGATGACTGTAAACGGGAACATAAGGCCCTTTTCAGAGAAGGCTGTTGTTTAAGAGAGCATTGTGTACTTACAAATGCCATGACTGAAAATTGTATGGACTATTCCATTTTTTTTTTCATTCATGTTTCACAAAAAACATGACTTTGTATTTTCAACTATATCTTCGGTTACTCTGTACGTGAAGCCCTTTTTTCAACAGACACATATTTTGTAACAACAGGATGGAATTAGATAACGTTTGTGGAATGCATTCCCTTTCTGCATCTGGTTTTGGGGTAAGGAATTCAAATAACCTGCAATGATGTGTAGCATTTTTTTATGAACAGTACAGAAGCATTCGAGACAAGGTGAACATGTCTCAGCTAACATCTTCAGTTGAAAACATTTCTGTAACGTGCAACGTAGCGTCATGTGTAACCCCTGCCCCTTAGCGACGTTTTTAGACAGCTTATGAGTCTAAAAAATACATTTCAACGTTTTCAGGCTTTCGACAAAGGCCGCATGACAAAAAAAAAACAAAAAAACAAGGTGATTGAAAATCCCAAAGTGTAAATAGAACTTTTAAATCATGAGCATTTAAATTCTGAAAAATGTAAATTAAAGTATCAATTTAATTAAAATTTGAAAATTAAAACGGAAGAACGAAATAAATGTGTATGTGAAAAAGATAGAATTCACAATGGTCATAATGGGATTGAGGAGAAATTAGCTGTCTTGATTAGCATCTTTTATGTCCATGAAGCATTGCCATTGGTTATAGCATGGGCTGCGATCCTCAGTGTTGATGCAAGAAAACTATAGCAAAATGGAAAGCCAGGTGAATATATTTTCAGATACATATATGACGGACATTACACTAGCCCATGTGAAAAGCAGATAAAATAAATAAAATTGAAAACAAAATTAAATGGAATCGACTATAATAACTTCAGTTGTATATGCATGGATAAAGATTCTGATAACCGGATTTGGACAAAAACGCCAACCGGTAGGACAAAAGCGCCAAATAAAATGGACAAAAGCGCCTAGGACTGCAGGTCAAAAACCCCAGATTTAGAACAATAGCATTACATATTTAAATCACAAGAATAGTTTCATTTATCTAAAAAGGTAAAGTACACATCGCTATTACGCCCGTTACAAGTTCACTCGGCCTGTTTCACTTGTGTCCCATGCGTGTCGTCCATGCGTGCCGAGTCTCTTTGGTTGATAACCAGGAAAATATCAATAAAAGGTTTCCTCATAGTTTCATAAGATAGTACCAGCAAAAGATTGTTGTGTTATGTTAATCTTATTTGTTTCTTCCGTACATTGCTTTAAGAACTTAACAGGGTCTTCCGGACTTAAGCTTGGGCGTCTAAGAGCAACTGGCTCTCTGCTTGCTGTCCAAACGCAAATGATAAAGCATCTTAATCGTTGCATAATGTGGTTTGGCTCAAATGTCTTCAATTTTTTTGCGCATTTGTCCGGAGGCATTTTAATTGTTTGGCGCTTTTGACATAGTCCCCTGATAATCTGAATTTTCAAAGAGACATTTGTCATTTTTAAAATCTCTGTTGTAAAGAAGACACGAGTAAATTCCGCTTGTTGTTACATAAAATAACCCGCACACTGAGTCGAAATCAATTTAGCATAATTGCAGTAGTAGTTTCATTTGGCATGGAAAAAAACAACAGATAGTACTAACATTTGCGCAGGCGGATGAAAAATGTAATTGCAAAAAAAAATTATTTGAGGATAAATAATAAGTTGTTATTTCCAAGAAGTCATTACAGAGACTACATTGCATAATAAAAATAACAAATAAACGGAATTAAGAGCTTCAGTACCTTATCACAATTGTATTTTAATTTAGAAAGAAGGTCATGATAGACACAGGAAAAAGACTTTCTTCCCACCCCAGATATTAAAAAATAAACCACACCTGTGATTTTTTTTCACTTCACAAACCGAACAGAACGGCGCAGTACAAGTGACATCGTCATGCCGTCATTAAAGTGCCCTAAAACGGAAGTCGATTGGGAGTTTCAAAAACAACATTGAGACTTTCTTTAACTGCCGTACGGTAGTTAAAACAATAATACTTTCGCTCCCATCGGAAATTTAATCCGGTCACAAACGTTGCAAACACGGCTATTGATCCACACAATGCAATATCTGGACGGAAATGGGATTGGACTTAAAAGCTGCCCAAAGCGGCGATGCAAAAAAAAAAAAAAAAAAAAAAAAAAGAAAGAAAGAAAGAAAGATGATCAAAACTCGCCCAAAAAACGACGTCGTTATCCTCGATATTTTACATGGAAATTTCTCTCATATATATTTTCCAAGAGTGTTTGAATTGTAATAAAAAACTAAATAACCAATTGGTGGCGTCGAAAACGTCGCAATGGCATCATTCTTTCAGAATAGACCTCGAAAGAACCAAATTATAACCTTCGAAAATGCTACTGATGATTGGAAGTTGTCTGGGAGGAGGCGGGGGTGGGCGGGGGGGGGGGGGGGACTGGTCGAGATCTAGATATCATTTTTATCAAAGAATGGAATGAAAGTTCATAGGAACGATTCGCCGTTGCATAACTTCCATGCACGGACGAACGAAAGCTGTCGTTCCATTCAGTGCAGTCACAGTAAATAACGATTTTTCACAGCAGTGGGTAAAGTTCTAAGTAAAATAAAGTACAACATGCAAAGTCTTGTTTCTTAACTTTCAGTTCAGTTTGTCAAATGCTACCGCTAGGATATAATAAAGTTTATTTGAGGAAAAATCCCCCCCGCCCACCCCAGAAAAAAATACGTGGGAGAAATTCATTCCTTTTGGCAATTTGGGAGGACGGAACATTTAGAGACGCATCATCATCATCATCGTCATCATCATCATCATCATCATCATCATCATCATCATTATCATTATCATCATCATCATTACAGACATAAGACATATATCTCATTAGATTTTCGAGATTTTAAACAAATTATAGAAACCTGTAATTCCTCTGTGATTACAAATATTGCCCATGGGTTGAAATGTATTTCTAGTTGCATTTCAGTAGATTTCTAAATCATTAATATATATTTATCGTTTTGAGATACCACCAGCAAATTAAACATAGCTTTGTTTTTAGTGGAATATTTTTAGTGTGCATCTGGCACCTGTACTTTGAAAGTAGCATTTTAACATCTCCTTTCAACTTTTTCACACAATTATAGATATTTTGCAATTAGCATCATTTTCTTTTATTTTTACACAGAATATATAAGGCAACTCGGGATTCTCTGACAATAAAATACAGGTTATTCATTCTTTTAACTGTGACATAATCCGTGTGCAAACACTGTCACAACAGCCTTTTCGCAACCGTTGTCAGCATGAACGTATACTCTTAATTACACTCCTGTTAGTCCTAAGAAATTGTGAAAAATTTTACCAAAGTTAATATCATCAAGGAATAGCAAATATGGAGGGGCACTCTTCGTCCATGCCATAATTAAGGGGGGGGGGGGTTTAACGGTAGGGAATTCTCCCAGAGTTCGGAGGCAGTCTCCGTAGACCATTGAAAATAAATACTCTACAATAACTCGATCTTTAAATAAAGGGAGATGTATCAAAGTGAAGATCGGGAATGCTGAAACGAAATTTATTACTTAAGCACTTGGTGTATCTTTGTCATGTGTAAATATGGAAAAATTTCAGTTGACGACTTGAAATTGAGGGTGTCTAGGTTTTGGACTGAGAAGAGGAAGGAAGCGGTTGTTTACTATGTAAATAATACATTGTCATGGTCGGCACTTTATCCTATCTCAACCAAATAGATAGGGGTTTTAAAAATCTTTACTATTAATGTATAATAATCAGCATTACACACTGAAGAGGGGCATATCATATTCGAATGTTATATATTGCCATACTTAGCTGTCTAAAATCTTCATGACTTTGAAATCTTGGGCATATACAAGGTGTACAGGATGTTTCGCATCAGAAGTGTAATAGTTTATGCATACGACTATTCAAAGCTGAAATAAATGCTAGAATATTGTTTATATTGTTTGGTGGTTTAGCGACGTCCCACTTTCAACTGCGCAATCCCGAAGGGCATTTTGTATTACGAGCTGTGAAAAAACTTCTTGTTCTACAAAAAGGCTGCACCATAAATACATGGAACAGATAAGTAGTAAAAGTTTTGATTTTATTCTGTGTAAATTGTTCAGCCGCCCAAAGGGTGATATCTTTTCAAGTGATTCGTCACACTGTAAGTGAGATCTTTTTAAACGATTCGGCGGACAGAAAAAATTGTGCACATATCCATGTAATCTATTATTTTTTAACATCTGTTTTCAAATACAAATACCCCCAAAGAACAGATTTTGTTTTCCTAGGTTCATTGTTGAAAATTCCATTGCAAAGTAATATGGTTAATCCTAAAAACGAACTATTTTTGGACACTGACTCTTTCTCCGGAAGAAACTAAGAAGATTAAACCGATGGTCTTGGATACTTTGTTTGCAATGGCACTTACATAATTAATTGAGAGGTACTGGCGTGACCGATGGCTCAACTGCTGAATAGTTTTTCAATAAATATAAAAAATTCCCCACAATTTTGAATGATTATTCCATTTTTTTTTTTTTTTGGTTCAACAAATAAATTTAAAAACAATTCACCCACAATTGGACGAATCAATTAAGTCGCTCTGCTAAATGTTTGGATTCCGGGCTATACAAAAATCAGTCCATAAGAAATAGGCAGGTTGAGTAATTTTTCCGGATTCCGGTCACTTAGACTTCTGTATCGTTAGGCCTGCCGCCCCGTTAGACCTAAACTGGAATTTAAGGGTTCGTTAGACCTACAACCCGGGAATTTCTTCGGGTCCGTTGGTATCTAAACTGGCTACTTGGAAAGGGTAACTTACTCATTGGGTTTTGCTAAACGAAAGTTTATTGATAAGAACGTAATTTTACTAAAATATGAAAAAATATATACTGTGAGACAACGTTCATTTGAAAAGTTTGACAGTGGTCAATTCATTGATGTAAATGAAAGAAAATTTCAGTCATTTGGCTCAGTTTGCTTAGAAAAATACTCTGAACAGTCGGAAAGTTTTTAACAAAAATATTTGAGTCACTTTTGGTATTAATTAATTTGCATTAATTAATATGATTTAAATGTTATGGATGTTGGCAATTTCTTTTTTTTTTTTATGAACTCTAAACCCTACATTTAAGCCTATCGAGGTTTATGTTAAACGACCCTCTCCGGTCTTGAATCTAACAGAAAATATGCCTAACGAAACCCCGAGTGCATGGCCATATCTCCACGGCTGAAAGCCTAGCATTAGACAGGTGACGAGTTGGTGAGTACTCCACGTAATAGTGATATATAAAGCCTGCGCAAGTACCTTGTAATGGTGTCATATATAGTTCTTCCGCGGTTCCTTATCAAAACGAAATTACCTACTTTCGAAGTGAAAAAAATGGTACATCACCTGTAGCAAGATAAATTGCGGTTTGGCAAGTTAGATATGTATAAAAAATATTTAGATAATAAAAATTAAAATGTATGGTATATATATATATATATGTGTGTCTGCTGATAGAAGTGTTTTGAGCATTTTGTGTTTGTAGAATAGGTTTCTATTTATCATTATGACACAGACTGAGCAGCGGGGTGACACGCCCAAGTACAGTTTTTCCACAACCAGGTTATCGCCCACCCCCTTTTTTCGTCAACGATCCGAAACATTTTTAAAAAGTAATAAAATGATATTTTTTTTGAAACACACCAATGCCAGACATATATATTTTAAAATACACTACTTCCATATTACGTATGTCAGTAGCAATATAGAATCGACAATCAAATTTGTTGGCATCGAGAACCGAGGAGGATTTGGGTAATTATTCAAGTTTTACCACATAGACTCAAAATTCGAAAGAACTACTGCACAGCATTAATTTTAATATTTAAGTATAAAGTAGTAATATTATATGAGAACAGTTCCCCATTTACTTCTAGAATCGACGAAGGCCACCCCCTATCCAACCGCATGAAAGCTGTGTATTTTTCGTTTTTGGTAAACCGTAATCGTAATTCTCAAGCGAACTTTCGAATGCGGGACCGGGGAGCCTCAGAATTTTAGTTGCTATTGCTTTTATGTTTTTTTTTTTTTTTTTTTTTTGCTTTTTTTGCGCCTTTTTTTTTTGTAACCTGCCTGCTGTATAAAATCCCGCATGCATGCATAATAGTTATAAATTTATTTTACTATTTCATTTGTAATAAATGGCATTAGGTCGTTTGACATTGTTTGAGAATTGATGAACTTTCTAACGCTTTGTCTTGCTCGTTCTGCATAATAAACGAGTTTCTTGAAGACTATTTCACTGTAACTTGAGAAAAAGCGCTTGGATGAACCCACCCAGTTTTACATGAAAGCTGATGGCTCAGAGAATCGACCCATATGCATTAGTGTTGTTGGGGTGAAAATCTGGCCCAGTTTGGTATAAATTGAATATAAGCGAATTAGATTTTTAGTTCATCTTTACAAAAAAAGACAAATACAAGAGAACTGGCCCTGTTTTTCTTTTAAAAAAAAGGCAGAACTATAGTAGTAGTTCTCTGTAATTAATTCCCAAAAGTCATCGTCACGAACAATACCAGTCAAAATGGTATCCAAAATAAAGACCATTTAACTGCTTTAAGGTCTTTGCCAGCCTCCCCGTTGTACCAGGCTATCTTGCCCCCCCCCCCCCGTACAGCTTCCCCCGGGGGGAGAAGCTAGACTAGGCTATCTTCCCCCCCCCCCCCCCTCTGGGATATTTTGCCCCCTCCATAAAAAACCGAATAAATGAAGCAAATACTTAACTGCAACAGAACTTTTAATGGTAAATGATCTCTATAGAGTACAATTTCTTCTCTGCTTGAAAATTATCAAAGTTTTTGCGTAATACAGCAGTCATTTACACATTTCACTGCAGTTCACTGCGCTTTTGGTCCAACCAGGCCAATGCCGATTTATTTTCAGGGGGGGGGGGGAAGCTATACAGGGGGCAAGATATACTGTTACACCGTTCTGGATACGACTATTCGCTGGGACTGTGACGACGCCGAGGAAAAGGCCCTTCCAGAAACAGATCACTGAATATCCACCCATGCAGATTGACTCACGTCAGCTCCATGGCTCTGATGCAATGCATATTCTTATTATTCCTCCCCTATTCGTTTTTCAGAAAAAAGGGCACAGTTCCGTTATAATTCGTGATGTTTCGTGCACTGCAGCCAACCTTTACGTAACACACGTCCTTTGCTTCGAAAATACATCCACATCACGGGTAGTAAAGGCAGAGTCAGGATTGGAAAATCACGTTTGCTGCCCATAGCTCAAATATTGTCAGGATGCCCCGTCTAGGACTGAAAGCTTCATGACAAGAAAAAAAATCGTTTTTTTTTTTTAAATAACAGTCCTACTAAACAGCCAGGTGCATTTTCATATAGGCGCTATAGCAGAGTTTTTAAAGCTAAAATAAAATGCAAATGGAGCATGCACACAAGCTGTTGCAACTCGTCCACAAGCAGAAACAACTGAGCTCTACTCCATTAAAAATTAAGCTAATTAGAAAATTAAAGTTTTAATTGTAAAAGATGTGGTTCCTTTTTCTTACGGAAATGTTTTACGATTGTCTGTTGGTTGAATTCTACAATTTGTATTTTTTTCTCTAAATTTTGTTCTTTGACTGATTTATAATTTTGTTTAAAGTGACTGTGCGTTGTGTGCGCAGGGATGGCGGGGGGGGGGGGGGGGGGGGCGAAAAGGCTGACATGTCACAATAAAACACAGTTTGCGCGCTGTTCTATCCTTTACATTAATGTGCTCAGGGTACCAGTCAAATCATCGCGGTTGGGGGGGAGGGGGCGGAGGGAAGGGAGCTAATAACTAATTATCTGAAGAATAACCTATATATTCGCCCTCATGAAAGTAACCGTATGTTTATATATTCACTTATTTAAGTGAATATTTATATACTTATGCACTCCCCCCCCCCCCCCCACCCACCCACTTGTGATTATCGCCCCCGATACAGTGTAGAGCTAAATAAGCAACAATATTGTTCAGCGGGTATCGTGGAAACGGTTGCGGAGATTGGCAGACTGTGGTAGTTTGAATGTCAAGAGAAAACCAAGCTGAAACCCGCTTTTGGGTCCAAGTCAGTTTTTTGGCAGAGTTGCTCTTGATTAAAAAATGACTTGATATTTTGTTCCGATTTTGATGATTTTCTTGAACTGAATATTATCTCAGCCTATGTGGGGAAATTTAAAACAAAAGCAATGGAAAAATAAAATGATCACGGCAAAAACGCCGCAAAATGAATGAGATACCAAAATACCTTGTGGGCTCCAGTTTAACATAAACATAGTCTTTCTCCATTTTATCCCTTTCTACAAGTGGTGAGCAGGACATGATTGCAGTTTTCATCTGACAAATATGCGACGCAATTCATTAAAACACCATTCAGTTCAGGTTTATAAAACTCTTTAAACTTGTCAACATTTTAAAATCCTCATTTCAAAGTTGTTTTTCAGAGAGCAATTATAAACTGCATCGACGATAAACAACGAGACTCTTTTCTGGGAGCACTGCTAATCGCACATAAGTCCTGGTTTTCACATTTGTCGATCATAAACTAAAATAAAATGTTTAAAAGTTTACTAAAAATAAGATAGCGGGTATTTTATTTATATCTTTAATCGATATGAAACAGCAAAATGTCAAAAGTAAAAGAATATTCCTTCAGTATTAAACTGTTACTTATATTCCCCTGCGTATGAAGCAGAGTCGTTAAAAGGTGAACTAAGAAATATACTTTCACGTAAGTGTATCTTTGTATATCGCGACCTAAGCCAACGCGTTGCATAAATAACATACATCGTTGTAGCACACCATTCAAGAATTAATTAAAGGGTGCTAAAAAGTGTCATTGCTGCTTCATCTTCTTTTGTGAATGTTAAACAAATAAATACGTTTTATTCCGACGTGTTAAATCGTTCTATTTTTTTACAATGAAAAGTATATCATTTTGTAACACACGCACACAAGGTTATCCAGCAGAGGTTTCTGAGCCATTATTAAACTACTTTATTTCTTTGAATCAAGAAATATTTATACTAATAACTTTTTTCAATAATAAATATGGCCCTCTTTTATTATTGCATGAGAATTACTTTACGGCTAGTTGCGTTACATTTGTTTAAGTTTCTATTCTTGAATGAATCTTATTATACGCGCTAAAGCGGTCGCATGTCTTACTATCAAGGAGGTTCCCTTAACAGCACCGACTGAGGCTCGCTTCGCTATGTTACAATGAGAAGAGTTGTAACTGACGGGCGTAAGTATGAAATCATATGCAGAATTCTATTCTTGAGCCCCGAATGTTATTTGCATTAGAATTTACCGATGATTTCAAGTGGTGGGAAAGGGGACTTAATATATCGAAAGGGTAGATTTTTTTCCTAAAGTTTTTAATATTTTTCGCGCCATCAAACCACGCTGTGATTCAAACCCCACGTGCAAGCACACAGGAAGTACGTGTCCCAAATAGTAAATTTACTTGAAAAGTGTCAACAGATCGCTTATTTAACATTCACGCCCATGGGAACGTAGTAGGAGAGTGAAATCTCAAGTGATTGATAAAAATGGAAAATTTTCTGAATAGGCATAGGGGACTGAAATATATTTATAACACACTGCTTAAACACCTGTGATATTGGAACACTTAAAAATGTCGCAAGTACCACAGAATTGATGAGAATTTGCGAAGCATTGAGAGAAAAAAGTTACGAATGTTATTGCACTGTTCGAATAAAAATAAAATAACAGTTTTTTTTTTAAACGTAAAATTAAATACCACGTCATGTACATAAATTACATTTGAACTGAATTCAATGTAAGTCTGGTATCGCATGTTTTTCGCCTACACCCTGCTTGTTTTTTTTTTCAACACTCAATAACAGGCATATGCAGACTGCGAGGCTTTTAGGATGGGTTGGTAGGAGTAGGGGTGCGGTATATCGCGACAGACGACAGCAGCATATCTGACGCGTGTATTCCCTTCACCGTTTCTCCTACGGGTGGTTCAAAATATCCAACTCATTCCCACTGAGCAATCCAAGTGGCGATAGCAGTGGTCCAGTCAAATTGGTTCAAGGCTAAAACGGTTTCGATGGTGCTGACCCACGGAAACCTAAACAGTATGGCTACCTCTGCGTGGGTAAAGCATCTAATCAGGAATAACCTACATCGTTCTCAAAACCAGAGTGTCCGTTTACATTTGTATCAGCTGTAAAAGCTAATATTTACGACAAACAAGGAAATAGCTTCTTCTTCTTCATCTTCTTCTTCTTCTTTTTTTAAAGTCGCGAAATAATTTTAGTCGAATGGCCCTTTAGGAACGAGTTGTCATGAAAGCAGTTCCCAAAAAGGCAAAGGTTATTAGCAATTTTGACCATATTAGACAACATTTTGTGAGTGACAATGAGCAGGGTTATACAGAAATGTAATATTAATATAATATAATCATATAACTAGACCGAATTTCGCTACACGTAGCGAAATGACACCCACTTGCAATGGTACAATCTATCTGGTCAAAGACACATTTTTCAGTCTTTCCACATAATTGTCACCTTCCGAATTATTATCATGAACAAGGACATCGAAGTAAATATAATGTAATCTCAAACAATCAAATTCAGTTTTCTAATCGTTTTTGAGATAATGGACAACTTCCGGTTTTTCACCTTGACCATGACGGAGGAGGTCAAGGTCACCGAAGTACCTCTTATAAAATGTCTTTTAGGCCCAAAGGGTCGAAAATAAGCTCAAAATCGCTCTATCTCTAACCGTTTTCGAGATAATGGTCAACTTCCGGTTTTTGACCTTGACCTTGACGGAGGAGGTCAAGGTCACCGAGGTACCTCTTACATAACGACTTTTAGACCCAAAGGGTCGAAAATAAGCTCAAAATCGCTCTATCTCTAACGGTTTTCGAGATAATGGGCAATTTTTGTCTAACGTTATTCAATATACAAAAGTCATATGACGTTAACCTTGACACTGAATGTCGAGATTCTATCCATGATGTTACTGCCTACTGACACCGTACACGTGTTGAAACAAGGATTTGAGCGCTATTTCCAACAATTTTTCGTGATGGAAGAGGTTTATGGAAAAATATTTTGACCTCAATTTGGCCTTGACCTTGAAGGGCAAGGTCAACAAATTTTGCGGATTTCACGACATCTCATCACCCTCTATCTTTGTGCCAAATTTCATCGTCCTACGTCAAATAGCGTAGGAGGAATTTTCTGGACACCTCCGTGACGGAAAAAAAAACAAAAAAAAGGAAGGAATAAACGCCGGAATTCTTTGCAAAGCATACCCATTTGCAAACTATGTTTGCAAGTGGAAATAAAATATCAAATTGAAATATTATATTGATATTAATAAACTTATACTATTAATATTAATACAAGTTTATATGTACAAGCTCTTAAATTTTGCAAAGTTTTTGTAAAGTTTTTTTTACTGAGAAAATCCAAAAATATCGCCTAGTCAGACAGTTCTACTTCAAGGTCTTTTACGTCCAAGAAAAAACTGAATCCCTTGAGTAACTTTAGGCACTTTGGTTAAGTTTTTTTAATAACTCAGTTTTATTTTCTAACATGTTATAACAACAGCGTATACATAAATTAAGTATAAAGTCATTTTTGCTGCTATAAATGTTACATGTTAAGCTATGATGCAATGACTCACTGATGAAAGCTCGCAGTTATTCCCACTTGCAAACATAGTTTGCAAATGGGTATGTTTTGCAAAGAATTCCGGCGTTTATTCCTTCCTTTTTTTCCGTCACGGAGGTTTTCAGAAAACTCCTCCTACGCTATTTGACGTAGGACGATGAAATTTGGCAGAGAGATAGAGGGTGATGAGATGTCGTGAAATCCGCAAAATTTTTTGACCTTGACATTCAAGGTCAAGGTCAAATTGAGGTCAAACTATTTTTTCAAAAACCTATTCCATCACGAAAAATTGCGGGAAGTAGCGCTCAAATCCTCGTTTCAACACGTGTACGGTATCAGTAGGCAGCAATATCATGGATGGAATCTCGACATTCAGTGTCAAGGTCAAGGTGAAAAACCGGAAGTTGACCATTATCTCGAAAACGGTTAGAGATAGAGCGATTTTGAGCTTATTTTCGACCCTTTGGGCCTAAAAGAGGTTATATAAGAGGTACCTCGGTGACCTTGACCTCCTCCGTCAAGGTCAAGGTCAAAAACCGGACGTTGACCATTATCTCGAAAACGGTTAGAGATAGAGCGATTTTGAGCTTATTTTCGACCCTTTGGGTCTAAAAGTCGTTATGTAAGAGGTACCTCGGTGACCTTGACCTCCTCCGTCATGGTCAAGGTCAAAAACCGGAAGTTGACCATTATCTCGAAAACGGTTAGAGATAGAGCGATTTTGAGCTTATTTTCGACCCTTTGGGTCTAAAAGTCGTTATGTAAGAGGTACCTCGGTGACCTTGACCTCCTCCGTCAAGGTCAAGGTCAAAAACCGGAAGTTGACCATTATCTCGAAAACGGTTAGAGATAGAGCGATTTTGAGCTTATTTTCGACCCTTTGGGCCTAGAAGACATTTTATAAGAGGTACTTCGGTGACCTTGACCTCCTCCGTCATGGTCAAGGTGAAAAACCGGCAGTTGTCCATTATCTCAAAAACGATTAGAAAACTGAATTTGATTATTTGAGATTACATTACATTTACTTCGATGTCCTTGTTCATGATAATAATTCGGAAGCTGACAATTATGTGGAAAGACTGAAAAATGTGTCTTTGACCATATAGATTGTACCATTGCAAGTGGATGTCATTTGGTACTTGTAGCGAAATTCGGTCTAGTTTATATCTGTTAAAGTTTATATTATACAGTACAGGTTTTCTAAACTATGGATTTTTGTGTTCTGTATTATAGAATAATTTTTCAATGGCAATTCTATATTTTAAATATGTAAGGAATATATACAATATATACTTCTTTATATTTGATTTAACATTTGTGTATTAATAATTTGGCTTGACTTACAATGAGGTCTAATATAAACTGAGAGTCTTTTACCATACCTTTTTTTAAGAGCAACTGACATTTCATTCTAACATTTAATGCTGCACGTTTCGCTCTAATAACATTATTGTTTAACCACGTTTCTAAAAGCGATAAGAAAACCATTATATTTTTGCAATTGGCGAAGGTGTGAATCATATCTTGTTATCTCACACACAGTACATCTTTCTGTGACGTTCTTATCAAATTTAGCGACTAAGTTATCTGCTGAATAGTTCTTATGTATAATCTTATATAAACGACATCCTTTCTTTTTAGTTGGGTTCTTGGTTTTTAGAAACATTCCTTCCCATTTTATTACTGTAAAATTGAGTCCCGACTCTGTCTTTTCTTTTCTTCTTTTTTTTTTTTTTTTTTTTTGCATGATAAGACTCCATTGCTCTAGTATGTTCTTTTAGATTCCAGTTTATTTACGTCTTTTCTGAAATTTCGGTTTCTTAGCGTTACTGTTTTTATCTACATCTATTTTGTTTGAAACGTTCAACATCTTTTCGGTTTTGTAGTGTGAATTCTTTCTACTCTTTCAGTATAGCACAAATTAAGTCTTTCTGTACGTTCTTATAAAATTTAGCGAATAGTATTTACAATGTTAAGTTTCTTAAATTTGCTTATTAATTCTTCGGGGTTCATAAAACTTCCATTATCTTGTGATAAGTCTATTACGAAAAACTATATTACTGTCGTACCATATCAGAGTAGAAAACTGTTTCATTTTTGATTAGTATATAGTTGTACAAACACTGCTGAAATACTTTGATTTTATTGGGCGGACTGTCATTTATAAAGTACTATCTATGCAGACTATTCTTATAAAAGGCTGGAATTTCTTTTTTTCCTTTTCTTGCTTTTTCTTTCTTTTTTTTTTTGTGTGTTTTTCCCCTTTTTGGCATTTAAGGAAAAGTTGAGAATTTTGGTAAATACTGCTTTAGAAAACGAACATTGAAATTTTCGTTTTGAATCTATATTTTAATCGATGATTTTTGCACATTTAAGAAGAATTCCTAATCTAGATTACACAATCCAGATTTTATAATCTTGCATTATAATATTATTTTGACAATCCATAACACGGTACGAAATGCCAAAACGTCTTCACTAATGAACCACTGAGTTTTTTTTATAATTATAATTTTGACTTATACTGACAGATAATATTTCAACCAAGTACCCCACTATTGTTTCAAATCACAATCTTGTTTTTAAGATGGACTTCTGTAACTTGTCCCATATTATTAAAATGCCGTATTCCGAGATGTTGGCTCTGAGCCATTTTAAACGAAAGGAGCTTTTCGAGATGTCTAATTCTCACCACACCAACATGCAAAATTTCAGTTTCGTCTAAATTAACTTTCAAACCTGATACATAATAAAGCAGAGAAAACAGATTCAGGAAAATATATCTTCTAGAAGCAACGTACTATTATCAGCTGGTAGACTAATTTTTATTTTAGTTTCAAATTCATTCATTGTTTTACCTTTCACATTATGATTTCGTCTAACTGCACAGGCTTAGACTTCCACAACAATAAAGAATAATAACGCGGAGAGGACTTCACCTTGTCTCACGCCATTTAAATGTTTAAAAGATCTATTCGTGTAACTGTATTAATACTACAAATTTCTCTATCATTGTAAAATGATTTTATCATTTTACGTATATTTTGTCTAAAATAAACATAAGGTTGAAGTTTTTGGGAAAATTGATTAACTTTGGCCAAACGGGAATTCTACGCAGAAATCCTTCCAAATGTAAGGGCAAAAATGATTAAGGACTCAACATTTGCCGAAGAAGATGTGAGATATATATGACGTTTTAAAAAATTAAGACACATTTTTTTTTGTTACTGGAGTTTAACCAAAGCAATGCTGCTAACTTTGATATTACGAAGTGCATATGCACTTCGGCGTGCAAATAAAAACAGTGAAACAACTTGCACGTGTTTCTTTTGTTTATTCCTTCACTCAATGAGGTTAGGTTAAACTACAACAAAGGAGGTAATGTCACATTTAATTCTGAGCCTGTTGAAGCCACTTTTCCCAGGTTCAAAGACGGGCGTGGGAGGTCTGGGAGGGATGCTATGCGTTGGCAGCATTGCTTAGTTTAAACGCCATTGACACATAAAAATGCGTTTTAATTCTTAAAATGCCAGTTTTAATGTATTTTGGAGCTAATGCTGCCAACTTTGAGAGACGTGAAACCGGAGCTGCGTGTCTTTGTCTTGACATGGAATAATTTTCGTGGTGCGCGAATTTATGTTCCGCGCATTCTTGTCACGCGAAGCGTGCATCACCTCCTGTTGGTGTGAACAACAACAGATCTGGAGTAGTATATTCGTAATTGCAGATTTTAAGCAGCATGATGTGCGTGGTCTCACCACCTTTTCGACGCATGGCAGGAAGGAAAAGTCCCAGCGGAATGGTAAAAAATGATCACCGCTTCTATTCATAAAAGATGAGACACGTCCAGCCTGAAAACTATAGAGCTATTGCTCTTCTTTCTATACCAGGTAAAGTGTTCTCAAGAGTTATCCTGAAGAGTATGCGAGGGAAAGGAACTGCAGATGCTATCTTTGTAGCCCGTCAAATAATCGAAAAGACAAAAGAACATCGCGTACCACTTCACTTTAACTTCATAGATTTTAAAGCGGCCTTTGACACCATACGGCGTAAAGCCCTCTGGAAAATGCTAAGAGCGATCGGAGTGAGTGGCAAACTAGTTAACCTAATACAAGCACTGTATGCAGATAGACAATGCGCAGTGCTGGTCAATGGTCAACTAACTGACTGGTTCAGAGTCACCGTCGGTGTCAGACAAGGATGCCTACTCTCTGCTATGTTATTTAACGTATTCCTAGAATTCGTAATGAACGAGCTAAAGAACATAGATACTAAACTAAACCTTAATAAGAACCTAAATATGGACATAAGATACGCGGACGACACCACCCTTCTTGCAGTGATGTTTGACAAGTTGTGCTTGTCCACTAAGGAGCTAGAACTAGCTTGAAAAAGGTGGGGAATGACAATCAACGGTGCAAAGTGCAAGGCATCGATTTGAAGACAGTGGAAGTGGTTGACCAGTTCGTACTGCTTGGAAGTTCCATCCCTGATTCCTCCGCCACGTATCGAGTAGAATAGCCCTAGTTCTGAGTACCGTTGGAAGGCTTAGTCAGTCCATATGGTCTCAGAAAAGGATCAGTAGGCTCTCAAAATCCGATTGTACAAGGCTCTTGTGCTTCCCATAGCTATGCGTCGGAGACCTGAACGCTCAAGACGGAAGATTACTGAAAACTTGAAGCTTTCGAGATGATGTATCCGGACTATTCGCGGCGTTACCCTGAGAGACAGGCTCCGTAAGACCCGAAACGATTTAGGTATGCAGGAAACCATCCACGCCGCCACTAAGAGTAGACGAATAAAATGGTTTGGTAACATAGCCCGCAAACCCGCGCAATCACTAGTGGCACAGATGTTGGCCAGTGACTTTTCCAATCCACGTCCCAGAGGCAGACCACCCAAACGCTGGAGTGATCAAGTGAAGGAAGACACTGGACTACGTAAAGCAACCGCGAAGGCAAAGGCTGAAGACGGCCCAGATGGAGAGCATTGGTGGTCAGGCAGCCCGCGAAGGATGGGTACCATCTATGCAGATATGAATGATGAATGAATGAATATTCGTAATTACCTAACGAATCTGTCTCAGTCTCCCTCACCGTTCTTACCGTTAGTACGACTCTAGTACAGTGAGCAGCGATGTGTTCTAGCTCGTTACACGCTCCCCCTTTTGTCCTTTTCTTTTCACCTATTCAGCCGTAACGACTAGTTAAGCGGTGAAAAAGAAACTCTCCTGAATATATAACTCGACTGGTTTGTGGCCTCTCACTACTTGCAAACAGATCTGAGTAATGCAACACTACGCAGTAGTGGAATAAGATTGGCTGGATGACGAACGATCGCGCAGCAAACAGTCAAACTTCTGCTGAACATAGAACACTTTAACCAAACATTCATGAATATGCAAATGTCTCTAACGTCTCAGTGCATTGCGAATTTAATCTGGTATTAAACAAAGTCCCCTATCATGACAGTAATGGCAAGGGTTGTCACGACAAGTCAGTTTTGTCATTGCGAAATTACTGCGCTGCTGACGGCTTGGTAGCTGGTTTCACGCGGCCTTTCCTGTTGTGACGATTCTTGCCACCTTTTTTGCTTGGCTTCCTGTGTAAATCAAATTAAGAAGAACCAAGCACTCATTAGCTGTCAGGCTAAGATACTCTGCCCTTCACACGAATGACCCCAGTCTGTGTAAATCTGGGGAGGAGTCGGTGGAAAAGTCTTGGGTGACATTCATGAGCCCTCCCGGAGCAATTCTTCTAATGATGTCCTTTTACAGAATGCCAATGAATTAGCGACATGTCGGACCTGATGGGCTTTCACGTTGAGAACCTGCAGTGTAGCCAGTTCAGAGCCAAACTTCTGATAAACCATTACTATTGTATTTTTTATGTAGTCTGAGGTCGTCTGTTTCCCAACGTCTTTGGATCGTCCTGCCACGTATTAGATTATAAGAGATTATTTTTGCTCAGGGTACTTGCTCTACGCCTCTGAATAGTAGCGTAGGGTGCTTACTAGACAAAGTGCTTTTTCAGCTGTGTCGTCGTCGGGCGAGCATACGTCGTCCAGCGCTTCCAGTGTGATCTCTTTAAGGAACCTGCCCCGTTAGTGATCAAGGGAGTTTTACTGAGGAACCCAGCTGGCAGAATAAGTGTGATCCGTCTTCAGCTGTCCTGGTAGCGGAATACCTTATTTCCAAAGCGTATATCTAGCCTTTTCGCTTGCCTGTTGCCAGTGCGAGTAGAAAAGTACACTTCAACGTGATTTCTTAAATTGAGAGCTCATTCATACGTAGAAAAGGTCTATTTTGCAGAAAATGCAGTACAAGCCGAATATCCCAGTGAACGACCGTTCGAGTGGCGACTGGTCTCTCCAACTTGAAGTATCGTAGCAACTGGCCTAAATGCTTGTCGGCCCCAGCTTCAAATCCCAAGTATTTATTTAGGATGAATGAAACTGCCGATCGATAGCCCTCAATCGTGCGTACAGGGAGTCCGCGGTCTTCGAACAGATACACTACAGAATCGGCTATTATCGGTGAAGTTGCTGGGATCGAGTTCGCGCTGCGAGCAGAACTCAAATAACTTCAACTGAGAGAGGTACACCGTGGTCGTGGAGTCAGCGTGCATTTTGTCTAGACGCGTTTGAACTCTCTCTGAAAATCCAAGCGACTCTGCTACAGAGTACCAATGTACCACAGGGCGAGTTGAAAAAGGTGTGGGTTGGGATGATGGTACACCCAGTTGGGCTGTCTTAACATCCCTGGATGGACTGGCAGTGTGAGTTGCTTGATGCGTGGGCACTGTAGTAACAGAGGAAACCAGTGTTTTCTGGTAGCAGGAGTGCCACTAACAAGAGGCGCCGGAGTGATTGGCGCCGTATCTTTTGGATTGCGGGCAGGAGGAGAGACGTTGGGGGAAAGGCATACAGGATCTCGTCCGGCCAGTCCCACTCCAGTGCATCCACTGCTGTCACTTGCTCGTCTGAGTTGATTTGTGAGGCTGTTAAATAATATAAATCCGCAAATAAATCCAACTGCGGGGGCCCCCATGGGGACTGTGCCTGTATCCACCAGAATGTCTGTCGAGCCAGTGTCTATTCTGTCGCTACCACAGTCCCTCACCGAGAAGCTAAGTCTGCCACCACATTGAACAAACCTCGAATGTGCGGGGGGACGATCTGGAATTGATGTTGCATGGCAAAAAAGTAGTATGTCCCTGGTCAGTGACATTAATTCGCGGCAGCGTGTGCCTCCTTAATGTTTCAGATATGCAACAGTCATCACGATGTCGATCAGAAATAGCAGTCTGTGTAGTTGTCGATACAGCAGTGAGCAAGCATGCGTGACAGCGCAAATCTCTGACGTTTATATGTGCTTCGCGGAGGTCGTCCTCCCAGACTTCTGACCACGTCTGATTGTTGGCGTGGTGAATGATGCAAGTTGTGACGGTCGCTCCACCATGTCAGGTCGGCTGTGCTTCCTTCGTCAGACAAATTCGATGTCCTCTCATAGGGCTCTGGAATAACGCTCGAAATGAAGGCGACCTAGAGTCACAGTCTTCTCTGTGGCAGTGAGTAAGCCCCGTAGGTTTTCGAGCCTTTCTAGAGACGGCTGTACATGACAGAGTACTGTCCGGGTTTACATTGTCAGTTTCTGTATTCGGTCTTCTGTTGGGAAGCACATACCCTGCTGGAAGTCGAATGCCTCCCCTAGGAAGGTGATGACCTGAGTGGGTTGTAATTCTGACTTGGTGAGGTTCACTTGCAGTCACACTTCCAGACATTGCGTGATGGCGGCTTGAGCTTGCTGCGCGACCAGTTCGTGAGACAGTGCTGCGAGGAGCCAGCCGTCAATAAACTGAAACAGCACAATAGACCTCTCCCAATCCCATTCCTTTAGCACTGCCATAACCATTGTTAAGAACCATGGTTCTGGATCTAGGTCGAATGGCAGCGCGAGGAATCGGTAGTTCTTTCCTAAAATACTGAAGCAGAGGTACCACCAGCTGTCGATGCATGGATATGTGAAAATAGGCGTCTGTAAGATCGACTGATGTCGCCCACATAATCTCTCGTAGTGCCTCGCGAATGACGTGATTGGTATCCATCCGAAATGTCCGTACGAGTAGAAATCGATTTAATGCCGACACGTCTATAATCAATCTCTAGCCTGCTGTCTTCTCCGGGCGTAGAAAAACTCGGCTGTAGAAGCCTGGCTCTGAGTCCGGCACTTTTGCAATGGCCCCTTTGCTCAACAATTCCGGAATCATTGTATGCAGGGCAATGTCGTTTTCGCTCCCGGGCGGTAAGTGGTAGTCAGAAAGGGAGGTGGTAGAAGTGTGAGAAGCGGGAAGATGTTCATCCCTTCGGATGAGCGTCGAAAAGGGAAAGGGTACCCATGAAAAGCCATTTTACTACTCTTTTCGGAGCCCCCATAACTTTCCATTTCTCCCAGAAATGTTCCAGTCTTCCCCCCAACGTGCAAGATGTCTGTGCAGGGTGTGGGTGGAGCGGGGACGGAAGGCCAAGCTACTGGACCGCCATGCAAGTGATCGAGATAATCGCTCTTAGTGCGATGTAAACAATAGTTGCTATCTGCTCTGATTTGCGCCGCGCGGTTTGGTCGACTCATCCAGGTGTTGCTTCTTGCTTGTGACCGTTGCCGCTTCCCCTCTGGTATCAGCCGCTTATTTTGCTTGCCCCCTTGCTGTTGATTTCCCTCTCTGCTGGTGGATAGCCTGTTGCATGAACTTATCCTTGAGGGAATCCTTGAACTCATTCGTCAGACGAGCCATTGCGTCTGTTTGTCCCGCAACGGGCTGGCCTCACAGTGCCGCGGCGTCTTCCACCGGCAACAGGTAGTGGTGGGGCAAAGCGTCTCGACGTAATCATACCATGCCCGCCACTGCTTCACTCGGCAATTGTGCAATGTTGCATGAGGCTCATGCGATGCAATGAATGAGATTTTCCACCACTGGGGCATCGTCTGCGGGTATTGCTTGCATGACTATGTCTCGTAGTGCCACCAGAGTAAAGTCTTGGAAAGACAGCATGTTCAGTGAACGACGACCTCATTCCTCAAATTTCCGGGCATCAGCATCGACTAGTGGCACATCCGTGTCGGTGTGACCCCGCTGGATCCAAGGTAGGTGGTTGTAACGCTGTCATTCGTAGGAACTGATCGTGAGTGACGTAAGGCGCAGTCTTCACGTCCAGCAAACGACAAGTGGAAGTCCTGTGATATGCAATGCTACGTTGCAGAATTTTCTCGGCATGACCATCCGTCTTCGAGTTAAATATCTGCTTAATACAATCCGCCGTAGGTAGCGCTAATCGTGCGGGGCGGGGTTCGATCTCCCTTTGAGACGTGAACCGAACCGAACCGTGGCATTAGCTTGAAATGGCTTCAGTTGGACACCACTTTTATCATGAGCAACGATCATGCGCAATAAATCGGTGAACTGCATATCTGTAGGTTTCGTCGACGGTAAGGAATCATCGTCGGCCCCCGCTTCCGGCTCAGTGTCTGTTCAATGTAATTGGGCGGGGAGGGCGCGCACACTGGGCGCCCGGCAAAATCACGTGGAGTGAGAGACTGGGCCTTAGCGGGTGAGCGTGCTATATCCAGGTGTCGCACTGCAGGAAATAGTGACGCCATGTCCTGACGGGATGGTTAGGGGGGTATCCTGTACGCGCCCTAATCCCCCCTTGTATATGTTTGCTGCCCAGACGAGTCTTCGGCATAGGATGCATCCTGACCTGTCACTGTCACTGTCATCCCCGGATGCATAAACCTCGGTGACAGGGCGACCGGGATCCTTTGGCCGGCAAGCTTGTTCGGTTACAGATGGGGGGTTTTGGTTGGACCAAGTCCCTTCTGTGCCTTGCTCGTTTTGACTGTTGCATTGTCAGCGCGGGATTGCTGCACTTTAACCAAGCCACCCCTGCATCATGTGTCTTGACACTGTTGAACTCGGTGTGCGGCCGATTTCCGGTTTCCTATCCGACAACTGTGTAGGTTCGCGGCGCGGTGGTGAGGATGTTCGCGTGACAGGGCTTTTGGTGTCGTCACGCGACTTCTCGTCTTTACGACCCCGGCTGCTCTCACGTCAGGACTTAGATAGGCTATACATTTCCTTCACGTTACGTGGCTTTAGAGCAACTTTTTCCAGTTTCTCCAGAGCGAAAAGCGGTGCTTTCCCGGGGAAAGCCTGGTTCGACTCCACCACGATCTGGCGAGTCAGCCCTACCCCGAGCCGCAGGTACAGACGAAATAAATGCTCCTTTGGTATCCCTTCGTCGTCTCTTTCCTGACGCGCGGTTACCGTATTTGCTGTGGTGTCTATTACTGTGGTGTCCGCAACTCTCGTGCTATCCATGATGGCCTGTGTAGCGGGCTGCTGGAGCAACGACGTAAACCAATTCCTGATCAAATCCCGGGGTGGCAACACTGTGGTAACAGGGAGTGACGTCAATGTACCAGGTGTAGGGAGGAGCGTGGTTGTACTTTGGGCTGGGTCCGACTGGATAAAACCTTGTAGAGACTCTGCATTAGGCATTGTCATAACATCAGAGTCCCGTATGGCGGTGTTTGCCACTGGCGTCGCCGTCTCGTCCAGTACTCAGAATTCCTCCGTCGGTAAGGCCAGTTCAGCAGTTGAATATGTACTGGCAACAGAGTCTGTCTCACGTGTACTGCGTCGGCCTGCATTGTGTAGTAGTACTTTCACCAAGGCATGCCGTTGTCCTGCCGTGAGTCCACTGCACTCATCGCAGTATGTTCGAAGGTACACGGTGGCAAACCTTCCGTAGCACGTTCACGATACTTGGGGCATGCGCTGTGTGGGTCAAGGTGCGACATGTGATGTCCACATACTGGACACGTACGAATTCTTCCCCCACTGTGACCTTTCAGGCCAAGCATAGATTGCTCTTTGCGAGTTTCTGATTGTATTGACACTTGTATCGTCATGACCAAACCCGTTGTCGTGCGAAACTTGTTTGTCATGAAGGAGAACAAGCTGCTTTGCAGGGCTCCAAAGTGTGTGCGTGTGTGTGTGTTTTTTTAATGGGAATCGGTTAAGTGTTGAGGGCTATTAAACCAAAAACATTTCAGAGATGCACCTCCTTACTTACTCCTTACTCCATTACTCCTGTTTGGGAGTTCAAGCACATACTACCCATGGTAAGCCTTAACCTGTAGCTCCACCAGTTTCGTCATGACCAAACTCCAATGTCACACGAACCTGGTTTGTCATGCCAAGACAAGAGACTGCTACTTTGTAGCGTTCCGGAAACAGAAATTCGAATCAAACACGTATCTAGAGATCTCTGAAACGACAATCTTATGGAGACATGTATTCTTCTTTACATAAATTTGTTTCATCAAATTAAAGTCCTATGGTCACGCGAACCTACTTGTCGTGACGAAGACAGCAGTGTCCTGCAAAGTTTGGGGGTGTGGATCCTCGTAGTCTACTTGTTAAAACCGTGACTAAACCAGGGCCTTCTAGGGGTGGGGTGAAATATGTCTTAGGTAGGACTAAAAAGTAACTTTTCCCGCTGTTAATCCGACACCAACCCCGTTACAACGGCTGTTTGAGTGCAAAATATATCTGCCACTGTCATAGTACGCCATGTTATCAATACAACAAGTCAAAGACATTGGGAAAACCCCGCAGGGCATTCTTGGAGAATACCGACGAAAAACGTCTAAACCGTGTTCCTCGGAGCGAGTTCGCCTGTGGTCAGTGGACGGGGTACACAGCCTTGTTATTCCTTAGAGTCCGTACCTCAGCAGCAATGGCCCTGCCTGTAAAGCTGGGAAAACCCCTTCTCCAACAGCAGTTGATGCCGCCATGACAGTTGCCGTTGACCTAGACACTGTCAGAAGACAAAAAACGCCCAATAATATATATATATATATATATATATATATATATATATATATATATATATATATATATATATATATATATATATATATATATATAGTGAACGACTGATACTTCACAAGTGATGAGCAAAGCCCACCGGCGACAGTTGGCTGGGCCAAAAAAGTTGGTTTGTTTGGTTTTTCTTCAATTTTATGCATATAACATGCGTTCGGAAAAATAACACGGATACAATCTGCGATAACTTTTTCGATGATTATAGAAACTAGCTGTCTAACAACGCATTACCGGTGAAAGTAAAAGAAAAAATAAACAGCAGGACTATATCACGGAAAATGTGACTAGAAAAAGCATATTCAGGATTGTCATGGCCTTTGAATATTGGTGTAGAAGGCAACAGTTCTTTCCAAATATAACCAATACTGCTCTTAATCGGTGAAAATCTTTCAATCAAACGATTTTTCATGAATTTCAACAAAAATACGATGTTGGACTCTTTCAATGTCTTTTCTATCCCTGTGTGAAATTTCAAAATAATCCAAGAAATAGTTTTATAGGCATAGTCTGGACGACACATGTCAAAACGCTTTCAAGTTTTACCAAATTTGAAAAAAAACCCGGTCATTTTGACCATTTTTAATGAATCAGAGCAAAAATACAAGGTTGCACATTTTCAGTAATTGACCTATACCTTGACGAAAATACGCCACGTCCCAATAATAACAAAAATTCTATAATTTTGACAGC
This sequence comes from Protula sp. h YS-2021, assembly GCA_949752745.1. Lineage (NCBI taxonomy): Eukaryota > Metazoa > Annelida > Polychaeta > Sabellida > Serpulidae > Protula > Protula sp. h YS-2021. The sequence goes on from OX457025.1 coordinate 30,944,754, forward strand.
TTCATAAAGTCTGCCATGGATCTCAACTCGACCGAATTTCGCCACACGTAGCGAAATGGCACCAACTTGCAAAGGTACAATCTATCTGGTCAAAGACACATTTTTCAGTCTTTCGACATAATTATCAGCTTCCGAATTATTATCCTGAACGAGGACATCGAAGTAAATATAATGTAATCTCTTTTGGGTACAAATAAACAAATTCAGTTTTCTTACCATTTTCGAGATAATGGTCAACTTCCGGTTTTTGACCTTGACCATAACGAAGGAGGTCAAGGTCACCCAGGTACATCTTATATAACGTTATTTAGGTCCAAAGGGTCGAAAATAAGCTCAAAATCGCTCTACCTCTAACGGTTTTCGAGATAATGGTCAACTTCCGCTTTTTGTCCTTTACCATGACGGAGGTCAAGGGCACCGAGGTACACCTTATATAACGTCTTTTAGGCCCAAAGGGTCGAAAATAAGCTCAAAATCTTTCTATCTCTAACCGTTTTCGAGATAATGGACTTTTTTCCAACGAATTACGATATACAAAGGTCATATGACCTTGATCTTGACCCTGAATGTCGAAATTCAGTCCATGATGCTACTGCCTACTGACAGCGTACACGCGTTGAAACAAATATTTGAGCGCTATTTCTAAAAATTTTCCGTGATGAGTAGGGATTTGAAAAAATATTTTGACCTCAATTTGACCTGAAGGTCAAGGTAAAAAAAATTGCGCGGATTTCACGACAACTCATTACCCTCTATGTCTCTGCCACATTTCGTCTTTCTACTACAAACCCTGTAGGAGTTTTCTGGAACCACTTTGAGGTCCAAAACACTTTGATCTCAATTTGACCTTGACCTTGAAAGTCAAGGTAACAAAAATGCGGATTTCACGACATCTTTGTGCCACATTTCATCGTCCTACGTCAAAAATGTAGGAGGAGTTTTCTGGAAACCTCCGAGACGGAAAAAAAGGAAGGAATATACAGCCAGAAGTCTTAGCAAAGCATACCCATTTGCAAACTATGTTTGCAAGTGGGAATAAAAGTACGATGCTGCACATCTTCAACGCCCGTTGTATCCGTATGTGAAATTTTATAACATAGCGATAATAGTTTAGGAGATACAGCCTGGACAGAGAGGCAAGTGCAAAAACAAAACATAAGTGTACAGGCTCATTTCACATACTTTCAATCGACACCTACTTAGTTTCTGTTTTTTTTTTTTCTATGTTTTTTTTTTTACACAAAAATGTCTCCCCGACCAAATCCATAATTGTCAAAAACCCATTTTTCATTTTACCAAAGTAAACTCTCGATAAGTCAAAGTGGTCGGGACCAAGCAAAATACTTTGAGTTAACCGAAATTTGAGTTATCCGAAATTGACCCTGCCGAGTGGTCACGTGACTATCATGGTTTCGCATAAAGTGTTTGTTGTTTTTATGGTATGCTAAGTGCTTTATATGCTGAATAATATTCGGCTGTGACAAATATAATTTATGATATTAATACTTAATATTTATAATACAGTGAAAACTCTTTTTTTCATATTTTGAAATATATATACAACATTTTGATTCCATTTTCATCACTCAGATTTAAGAAACAGTTCCAAATCCCCATTGTCTTAGTGTCTGGATGCTGCTATAGATCAAAGATTTGCACTTGTACTCGTCGTAACAATTATTGTTAACACGCTGCGTGTTTTGTTTGCACTTTAGGCTGTAGAATCACAATTACAGATTAACTCCGAAACCGCGGAGACCATAATCAAAGAATATGTACTCTGTCGCTAGGTTACTCAAGTGTCATAATGTGTAGAGACAAAGCCACACCAATTCTACACATAGGGGGTTTGCATATGCAAACAATTTAGCAATGCGTTTCCGTGTTATTTTGGTGAAAATATAAGGATCTTCTTGCAAAAAAAAAAAAAATTGAGGGTCCAAAAAATTACTTTGAGTTAAAAAATTTGACTTAAGCGGTAGATTTAAAAGACTTACAAAAGCAAAATATATCGGGACTTTCAAATTAATTTGAGTAAAACGAAAATTTGAGTAAATCGATTTTGACTTAAATGGAGGCTACTGTATATTTTCTTCCCTTAAGGTATAGTAAACAACAAAGTCCAAATTGTAAAAAATCGCCAAAATTACACTTTTTGAAGAAATCGAAAAATAACCTAACGTTGTACAACTACACTTTATATACTTTCTACCTGTAGGGTTTAATTGGTCTATGATGAATATTAACAAAGATACAGATTGGACAAACTTGTCTGAAAAACAACAAAGTAAAAATTGTGAAAAATTGCCAAAATTACATTTTTTGAAGAAATCGAAAAATAACCTAACGTTGCATTAACTACACTTTATATACTTTCTACCTGTATGGTTTAATTGGTCTATGATGAATAGTAACAAAGATACTGCCTGGACAAACTTGTTCTGAAAAACGACGAAGTCCAAATTTTCAAAAAATCGTCAAAATTACATTTTTTGAAGAAATCGAAAAATAACCTGACGTTGCACAACTACACGTTAAATACTTTCTAGCTATAGGTGTTTTTAATCTCTGAGGAAGAGTGACAACGATACAGCCTGGACAAAGAAGATTGCGTACGAAGGGACACGAGGCGTTTCTATATCCACCGCCACCGGCTATGGCGGCGGGGGATAATTACCCTTTTATTACACATGAGGCTAAAGATTAAGAAGCATTGTTCAATTTAGGATTAACTAAACCAGGTTTGAAGTTAATTCCAATCGCTGTTATCAAGATAAAAAAACTGCTTTACGTAGTGACGTCATACGCGGTCACTTGATAGGATCTTCAGCAACAATCCCATTAAAATCCCAAGGAGCTGTGATGTTCACCCGCAGAAAAATATTGCAAATAAGATTTTTACATCATACGCCTTCCTTAATTTCACCAGACAAAAGGACATGACCCAAGGAATACCAATACAAAGTTTGAAGTAGATATCACTTTCCATTATCAACTGATGTGTGTGGGAGGCTTTTCCAGAATAGACTTCCCATTCAATCCCTGTACATTCTCACGGTAGTCTATTCCGGAATATACTACCGTGAGAATGTGCAGTGATTGAATGGGTAGTCTATTCCGGAATAGCCTACCATAAATTAGTTGATCTGGCTACCAAGGTTAATTCAAGTGTGTAATGGCGTGGTCTTTAACTACCACCTATTGTGCCGAAAAAACTGGTTTCTTAAATGCTTCAAAGATTCATATTTTAAATAATAGCGTGTTCAAATATAATTGCAACATAATGATATCGTACGCCTTCCTTAATCTGGCCACAAAAATTGGCAGAACCGTCCGACTGACCCAAAGAAAAATCACACTCAGTTTGAAGTCGATGTGATTTTCCGTTATCGACATATTTTGCACATAGGATATATATATATATATATATATATATATATATATATATATATATATATATATATATATATATATATATATATATATATATATATATATATATATAAGTCACGACGCCATACGCCGCACTTGTTCGTTCTACTCGCAACGCAATTTGACAGAATCTTTCGGACCTACAAAGCAAAAATCCCACCAAATTTGAACTTTCTCTGATGTTCATCGGCCGAGAAACTTTGCACTCAAGACGTAATGACGTCATACGTCTTCCTTAATAAAGTACCATGCTTCAAAAGTTGACCCAAGGAACAATCATACAAGTTTGAAGTCGATATGATTTTCGTTATCGAGATATTTTGAATACAAGATCTTGTTCCAAATATAGACAATTTTATTTAATGACGTCATATGTCGTACTCGTTAGTCTAATCGCGAAAAATCTTGACAGATTCTTTCGAACCTATCAGGCAAAAATCCTCCCAAATTTGACATTTCTTCGATTCTCAGCGGCTGGGAAATTTTGTACACAAGATTTTCATAAAATGACATCATAAACCTTGCTTGTTTCGCGTAACATGCGTCAAAGGTTGACAGAACCATCCGATCTACCCAAGGAATAAACACACCAAGTTTTCAGTCGATCTGATTATTTGTTCTCCAGCATCTTGCACATAGCATTTCATTCACAAGAGACTCCCACACACACGTACTCATACACAAAACGTACAAACTCTATATTTCTCCCTTTGTTGGGGGAAACATAATAAACGCCAAACTGTCATTTTGACAACTTTTCACGAATCCGAACAAAACTACAGCGGTTAGTGAACACAAGCATCATATCTATTAGCCAACCACTACTGTTTTGTTTTTGTTCATAAAACAAATGTTTCTTCCGACAGACCCCTCCCACTCTCCCTCTTTTTCCACCGCTTGCTCCTCCTTCGGTTTACAAAATCGTTATTTTGACAATTTTATATATATATATCTGAACAAGCCAACCGGGCCCACATACATGTATCAGGCCCCCAATCCCTGTAGACTAATCGAGAGCCTTTTATATAGAAGCCACACACTACCTTTCACTGAAATCCAAAATCTAAAATTTCTAAGTCCCACGGTGACCTTCAAAGTGGGCTCAAGGTCACCAAAACCTAAGTAGGTCCAGAACCTTTTATATAGAAGCCACACACCAAGTTTGATTGAACTCCACCCAGGACTCCCTGAGATATGGTGTTCACAAGGTACATTTTCTTGGTTTATATACCTAAAATTTCTAATTCCCATGGTGACCTTCAAAGTGGGGTCAAGGTCACCAAAACCAAATCAGGTCGAGAACATTTTATATAGAAGCCACACACCACGTTTGATTGAACTCAACTCAGGACTCCCTGAGATATGGTGTGCACAAGGTACATTTTCTTGGTTTATATACCTAAAATTTCTAAGTCCCATGGTGATCTTCAAAGTGGGGTCAAGGTCACCACAACCTAATCAGATCGAGAACATTTTATGTAGAAGCCACACACTTTGTGTTATATTCGCAAATGACAATAAGAACTCTCGGACACGCGAAAGGCATTACCCTACCAAGTTTGAAGCTGATCCGACGTTTCGTTCCCCAGTTACAGTGATGACGCATTTTTCACGCTTGACATCATATGACGTCACGCATACTCTAATATGCATCAAATACAATAGCAATCAGTGGACCAACCCAAGACATAATCCCACCAAGTTTAAAGCTGATCCGTCGTTTCGCTCTCGAGTTATCGTGTTAACAAAATCAAGTGTCTACAACAGAAGCACAGAGTAAGTTACATATACACAGAAAGTTCAAAAACAAAATGTTTCCCATTTACGGCGGAAACATAAATACGAGGCTGCACGCCTTCAATATGTGCTCCGTGCGTCCTTAAATCTGCAATCTGTGTGAAATTTCAAAACAATCCGATTAATGGTTTTGGCGATCCAGCTAAGACACGATGTCGAAAAGTACGCTTCCAAGAACTTATGTTCATAAAAAAAAAAAAATCTGTCATTTTGACACTATTACATTAATTCCAATAAAAACGCGGTGCTGTATACCTTCCATATGTGTTCTATCTGTGTGTACATTTTCAAAACAATCCGACCAAGTTCCGGAGATATAGCCCGGAAATGCCTGTGCACAGACAGACCGACGAGTTCTTACCTATATTCCTCCGTTAAACTAGTGATAATCAGGAACACACACACGAAAGGAGGAACATACACACGAAAGGAGGAACATACACACGCATTTTATATCAAATCTAACATCATAAAACTTTTGTTTTGACACATACGGCAGTGAAATAAGGGCAGCAGAAAGGCATTAAGTAAAACGACATTTCTTTTGGATAACTTTTTAGGCCATATCGTAATTCTCATGCTCATATAACAAGTTCTGATTCAAAGGAATCTAATTTAGTTGATATATCAACTTCAAAACAGATTTTTACATTATGAAGACGTGACCTGTTTAAGCGCCAGATCTCACAGCTTTTTTTTTTTTTTTTTTTTTTTTTTTTGCAACAATGACCTTAAACATATACTTGTCTTTTCTCTGTGCCACAATAAACTCAAAAGTCTCTAAGATCTTTTGACCTGATGTAACGGAATGGCGCACAATACGAAAATGGGCTCCGATGATATAGATCTCTCAAGTTTATTTCATTTATATTACTTGCTGGAATAATAGGTAAACACAATTATGACATGCAAAAGATAAATCACCGCGTCCCTTACAATAACAAGGAAATATCTAATTCAGTTATTTTTCTCTCAAAATGGTTCACATGAATCTATAGATAACATTTTGAAACGCTGATAACACTGCCTTGTCATTTTTTTTTCGAATTTTCACAGAAAACAAACCATACATTTATACTGATTGTGCGGCAGATAACGGAAAGCAAAAAAGCGGAGGCCCACATTTCCTACAATTACGCATAATGACAAATTTTGAACATATTTCTGTAACAAGCCTCGCTTTGATTAAAAAAAAATACATTGCTCACCCAATGTTCTGAAGCAGAAACATAATCTTATGCACATGTATTATTATCAACAATAAATATTTCCGTTTATTTATAAAAAATACAACGTATCAAATCGAAATTGATACCACTATCTAGGCCAAGGGAAGGCGCCAAAAAATAATAAGTGATTATTTAGTTAAGTTGCCAAAGCAGCAAAATACCAAAAAAAAAAAAATGTTGCCAAAAAAAAGGACCAGAGCTAGTTTCGGGAATACTGAGGTACCACTCTGAGTTTTGTATTTGTTGTGCGGACGGGGGGGGGGGGGGGTCATGGAGGGAAGAATGTGTCATTCCGGAAGTGTTAATAATTTAGCTACGACAGCAATATCTTTCAGAAAATCTGAGTGCAGATGCAATATTCAACTATTTAAAAAAGGGACAAAAGTGCATTCCGCAAACCCATTTCTCACAGAGACCAAAGAATAACGAGGTCTGCCACATGTTGTCCAGAGGAAGGGGATTACAGGGCGTAAAATATCTTGAAGTTTACCCCCCCCCCCCCCCTCCTTCACCCTCGGCAGCGGCGGAGCACTTGGTATCATGTTTCCCATGCAGTCAACAACAACAAAAAAAGGGGGTGAGAAAGCGGGATAATTGTTTTTGAATAATTTTGTTAAGAAAGGGAAGGGCGGCGGTAATTTTCATTCAGTACTCAGGCGTTTCCCACAAAAGGTAGGGATGGGGGGGGGGTGTTGTTTCGGAACAGCACTCCGTGTCCAACAAAAAAAGGGGATGCCCAAAAATTGAGCATGCTTCTGACGTCATCGTTTGTGTCAACTTTCGTTCTATGATTGCACTAACGTGCGCTACATCTGCGCCTGTACTTATAATTATATAATTTGGCGAAAAAGGGCTTCTTCTAAATTAATTTAGAGGTGTCCCCATCTGGTTAAGAAAGGGGCACACCCCGTTTAGGGGCCGTTTTAAAAGGTCATGGACACGCATGATAGCGGATTTGTATGGGAGTGCCCCGCACCCTGGATAGGTGTCATAGAAGTACATTACCGTAAACCTTACAACTTAAACTACGCACAACAACCGCCTATAACGCAATAGATAAATGGTACAGGCGGGTCAATGGGTCAAGCCTTTTAGCTTCAAATGTCCAGCCTAACCTGAACTTTGGAGAGGATCGACGAAGACCTAAACTCTTCAGCACCCATAAAACTTCCTTGTTTTAACACCTAGGTGCAGCTCAACTTTTTATCGTCCCTTAACGGGCTGTGAGACCGGAACAAAGTTTTAACGTGGCAGCTTATGTTTCACTTGACAGAGTAACCTATCTTCCGTAGCGAGTGTTCACAACCCTCGCACCTAGATACATTTTTGGCTCGTTTATGTTTTTTTTAACTCCTCTGCCTATATATTAATTCTGTGACGCATTTAGTACACGTCTTGGTGATTTTGAATGATTCAGTTCAAAAAGAAACGTGACGACGTCAACCAAACAGGTGGAGGTTTCTTCATCTCAGCTGTTTCATTTTACTTCTGCATGTATGAGGTGCACAGCCTCAAGTTCATTTTTTCTTTCTATTGTGTTACTTATTTGAAGCAAATGCGTTAAAACAAATTTGATTTTACAAGCAAGCTTCTGCTGTAGAATGAGAAAAAATGGGGCACTACCACTGCTCTGCTGCAGTTGCCAAAAAAAAAAAAAAACAGAAAAAAAACAGGAAAAAAAAACAGGATAAAGACAAGAAAAACAAAAGCGTTCTCAACAATTTTTTGCCACTATTTCCGAAGCATTTTCAAATTCAGATCATATTCGAGACTCTAGATAGTTTACAAGATTTCCCTTTGAGGCCCCGTCATACAGAATACTTGAGACAGTATCTCATTAAATAATGACATATTTTATGTCGGGTCAAAGATTAAAACGCTTTTCTTTTTGTCTCGAGTATTGACATTGCTTGTGAACGAAGGACATAGGTCAGATTTTGGAATTTGAATATCTCACTTAAAAGGCTAAAACTAAACTTAAACCCTGCACCGACACCACACAAGTACTTTCAATATTACTGGTACATTACTTTTACCTAACACGTTGATTATTGTAATACTTGTAGTCTCTCAGTGTTCATGCAGCAGACGGCTTAGTAAGGTAAGAAAAAAAAAACCTGTTCATTTTTTTTCTCCTGGTAAAATTTGTATTTGTTTTATACTTCACACGAGGAGGCGTGACGCAGCATCAAGTAGCAGGGGTGGTTTCACACACAGCGAAAAAACACCAACTTGAAATGTCATACACGTCTATTACTTGTTACTTCAAGCACCTTCAATTGCCTTCGCCTTATGAATGAAATTCACAGCTTTTGCGGACCACCCCTGACCTCACCCCCCCCCCCACTCCCTCCCCCCCCCCCCCCCACCACCCCCGGATGTTTTCTGACCGTTACCAACAATATCTCTTTGACGTTGCGTTTGAATTAAAACGAGTTTTAGACCCATTTTCAACTGGCAAACAACTAAACAAATGAACCATTCTGTCTCGGTCTCGAATGCGCACTTTGTAGCCTACATACGGTCACCTTTGCAAATTCCACTTCGGGGAATACGTAAAGACACAGTCAGCGACAATTTGGAAAATGGGCTCAAATGTAAACAACAAATAATTTCCACTAAGGGAGGGGGGGGGGGGTGGAATACCCGCTAAGGATGCACCACCAATGAGGCCCACTAAGGAATATTGCACTCCCAAATAAATACCGGTAATACTTGAATATTTGGCAGTACGCCTTCACATCAACGTGAAGGTATTTTATACAGAAAGCAAACTCTTGTCTTACACACAACATAAAATGTACCGCAATTTTTTTGTTGTTGTTGTCAAGACAACATATAATCCCCTTTTATACAAACATTGCTTCGGAACTGCCATATTACTCAAACTTTCTGCAATAAACACCAGCGGTTTTTTTTTAAGGTGAGCGCTCTCGCAAAACTTCAGAACTACACTTGAGAATACTGTTTATGTGTATTTTCTACTTAAATAATGAACAAATGTTAACAGTCTTAAACATAATTTATTCATAAAACCTCTTTCACTAAGACCAGTTATTAAGTTTATATTGAAAAGGGGCACATCTTTTTCACGTAAAACTATGTTTCAACATATAAAAAAAAAAAACATCTTACGCATCCAATTATTAACATATCACGACAAGAGTACTTAAATTATACAAGTGTCAAAATGCATTTTCAATGGAATAAAAAATGCTTAGTCACTTTTTTTTGTAAATCGAGCTTTTCACACTGCAAATTTACCTCCACTGGTAAATGGCACCGCGCCTCTCACTTACGTTTATTTATCAATTTTTTCAAAAATTTTTTTTCCTAACTCTTTTCTCTGGAACTGCAATTATATAATTTCGAAGAGTTTTTTAAGGTCTATTATGAGTTTCCATTCTGCTTTCGTCATCTCATCTCGGAACCAATCTTTCACGGCGTCAATCGAGGCTCTGGAAATCTGCGGACAAAAAGAACGAACAGTTCAGACATAATGCATTTGGTACATGCGCTTGAAATTAGTTATATGATTTGTTTACCGACACGGCCAACCCTTAACGGGTTACTTTGTGTCAGTGCATGTCAGCGATTAGAAAACAATGTTATCACCGTTAAAATCCAGTGTGAACTGAAGTCGTGCGTATTCTAAAATTATAGAATAAAAATTGCATCTAGAAATACTGATACAGGTGGAATGCTTTTAAAAATTGTACAATTTTACTAGGTTCCACTTCATAAATCAGCTGCCTCAAAGAGTCAGCTCTGGGACAGATTCACCTTTTAAAAGATGTTTATGGCTGACATGTGCATGTCCTATTCTTGGTCTGTGTATAATCATATCGTCCCCGACATAACTTAGGGAGCGCACAAAAAAAAAAAAAAAAAAAAAAACAAGCCATTGTCGAAGGCGCAGACCCCAAGCGGACACAACAAGTCACCATTTAGGCAATTTGTTGACCAATGTGAAAAATAATACGATGTTGCACAACTTCAATATATATGTATATTCACTGTGCAAGGTAGCATATGCCTAGGATAAATAGTTTCGGAGAAATCGAGTGGAAAGCACCCAAATCTTACATTGCAATCAAAATTTTTGACAAGTCGATATTTTGACAATTTTTCACCGATTTGAAAAATAATACGACGCTGCACAACTTCAATATATATACTGTCACTGTACAAGGTTGCACATGCCTAGGGTAAATAGTTTCGGAGAACTCGCGTTAAAAGCACCCAAGTCTTACATTGCAGTTATCTGAAGAGATCACAATTTTTGACAAGTCACCATTTTGGCAATTTGTGGCCGATTTGAAAAATAACACGACGTTGCACAACTTCAATATATATATTTTCACTGTGCAAGGTTGCATATGCCTAGGATAAATAGTTTCGGAAAATTTGCGTGGAAACAAAACAGCATCCAAAGTGTGACACGCGGACGGACGGACGGACGGACAGAGGGCAATCATAGACCCCCCGAGCTCGCCTAGTTGGGGTCTAAAAAACTCTTCTAGCAGAACACGAGAACAAATTGTTACACTTAACACATTCATTCTATTAAACACAATCGAAATGCTGTAAACAGTAATTAACACGAAGAGAAAAATCACTCGAAGTTAGACGGTTTTTACGCGGTCGATATATTGAGACAACAACCGAACAATCGCAGTATCACCAGAGAACCGCTGTCTCTGTCAAAGCATTTAAACGCTCTGTGGAAAATGGTATATTTATTTTCACGATTTTCCGCAACAAAAAAATAATAATAATAATATCCTCCTTGTCCATCAACATTCCTCGGAGCCCGAATTTCGGCCTATCTAAAACTCAAGCAGTCATGGGTCTGTTATTGTGTGGGGTGGGGGGGGGGGGGGGGCAGATCGCACATACGGGGATGGGTGGTGGTGGTGGTGCTTGGGTTTGGGGGTTGTCTCAAAGTCAAGGCCACCACGAGCGGGGCACATTCTACTACCAGCGTCAAAACGATACAGGTTTTGTCCATGCAGTTTTTTCTGTACATTTTGAGAAAAAGATTACTGCATAAGCCATAATATACCACCCCCTTCCCTCCGGAAATGTCTTTCATCTGAGCGGCACGCACCCCTCCCCCCCCCTTCCCACCCCTCCTTTGGCCTCCTCTATTTGAAATCCCAGACCTGCCATCGGGTACTCAGTTCCTACCGATATGGTTTTTACCTGCCTCGTCGATGAAGCCTGGGACACTGTATTCATTTTTTGTGGGTCTGAGGTTTGCACGCTGGGCTGGGGTTCAAGAGTGAAATGACAGTTGTCGGAAACTACGCTTTATCCAGTCCAAAGACCGCTCTGGAATAACGTACTGGTTCCACACGATCGCGATGGCACTACATCTTTCCCTCGTCTTTGAAAAGGCAGGATTCGACACGTGGATATGTACACGTTTTTCTTTTTAAGAACCAACTGACATTCGTGAATACCGGGAAAGAAGCGAATAAATGCATACGTATGCGGTATGGCTATAAGCAAATGTTAAAGACACCATAATCTGATCCACGGATTCGTTTATCGATTTAAGCAAATAACCTCTGCATCGGGCTTTACAACACTGTCGTGCCAACAAGGTGAACTTAGTAGGCCACGAGCAGCCCCTACAACGCAAAATTTTATTTCATTTCGACGCTTTGCATGCTTGTAGATAAGTGGGCCAAATAAGAGTACCTCCCGATAGAATTATATCAAGCAACCAAATTACACGCCATAAATAACATCACTGAAAAAATAAACTAACCGGAAACACGCATTTCCGGCCGCATTAATTATAAAAACAATCACAAAAAAAAAAAACAATACAAAAAACAGCACACTTGAGGACTTTTACAGACCAATTAGAGCAAAAAATATCTTATGAAAATAATTCGCCTTTGTTCACCATAGTTCAAATTTCAGGCCGCAAAGCACAACTGATGTGCCAGTACTTGCATTCGAACGTAAGGTCTCCCCTACCGAAGCCCATTGAAAGTCGTCAAATCGGAAACAGAAATGCATAGATTCGCATACACCGCTTGAGAATTTGTTTTTTAATACCGAGTATGGGTAAAGGCATTCGTAATTTTGGAACAAATTTGAAAATAATGAATTCCAAAAAAAAAAAAAAAAAAAAAAAAAAAAAATGCTCGTACGCGTGAAAATCATCCCACGTGACTAAAGCTGTAATCTGTATTACAGGATACTACATCATGAAACGCGTCGATCATTATAAGACAGTGTTCAATACACCGATCAAAGAACAGGCTCCCATGTTCTACAGCAACTGTTTGTACAAAAAGCACTCTGTTGTAAAGCCTTTACGGAACCAAATGTTATCTGCTTTTAAGTTCATATCTGGTAAACTGAGACACGTGGAGTTAAATCAATGATACTACAACAGGAACGCGTAAATTACTGGCTGTTGCCACGGAAGCGACACAATTTGGTTGAAAAATGTGTATTGTGTCTTGCTGCTACAGAGGCAGATACCGTAATTATGTGTTCAAACGCAAATCCATTATGCTGGTGCTTGCGGGTACATTTGTGCGAATAAAATTACTGCTCTCGAAAGCGTTTGAATGACACACACTGCGAAAGCTCCCATTGGTTACTCAGTGACTGACGTAAGACCTGTTCTTCACGCTTGCGACATTCTTGCTTCCGTCTCCTCTTTCTAATGGACAAGGCTAGCTAAGACACTCAATTACATGCCGCCAAAACTGTACACAGCTAGACAGGCGACCGCGGAAGAGAAGATGCAATGGGCAAGCGTCTATTGTAACTCAAATGTGTCCTATACGATCAGCTAGACTGGCCCAAAACCCGCCATGATTTGCTTGGCACGGTTTTCACGTGGCACAAACTAGCAGGGTTACAGACGCACAGATAAGACTAGCCAATCTGGCAACACTTCATCGAAATCAGATGGAAAGTTTGGGGATAGGGGTATGGAGGCGCATCACTGGTTGAATATGACTTTCAATGTTCTTTAAAAAACTAGATCATTCGTGTACATCTAAGGCCCACATAGTGACATATTTCTAGATGAAAAGACACGGCAGTCATGCAAGTTTCATGTCACAAAGATAATTTTCACGCGTGTTTATTTTTTGTTATATCAATTATGAGATGTATGAAAGAGATCACATTGCCAGTTTTCACTGCTCCGTGGTCCACTGGCCCAGAAATACTAAGGGCCGGGACGTGTCAAGTGGTGTCACTTAACGGCCCTTACTCGGCGCGGAAGAATACAAACACATCTGCTTGGTGATCCACCCATCTCAAATATCATTACAGTGTCTGGTAATTTTAGTTGAGCTCACAATATATTTAGATTTTATTTTTAAAAATTCTATTTAAGAAATTTACAGGAAATAGATAATATATCTTCATAAATACCATATTCCAAAATCTTGCAAACTTACTGCCGGGTAAATCAAATACTGGCAATTTACAAAGTTTTAGTACCATACAGTTAAATTATTGCACAGGGCTGGCGTAGGCAAAACGGCTAAATGACCTCATTTTTTTCACAAAAGCCTCCTTTAGGTTTAAGAATGCGAACATGACACCACGCAGCAACGCTGTCTGCAGAATAAAAAACTCTCAGACTGAGAATTTAGTTTAGCCTGTTGCTCAAGAAACGGATAGTTTTTCCGAGTTATTTACGGAGGAATCAAATGCATTTCCGCATCACCAAAAATTCTCAGTTTATCACGTATTTTTAATGAACAGTGACCGATATAGGTCTGTTGTATTTATCGCTCCGCTTCTCAGAAAAAGACAAAGCAGCTGATTATGAAAACGCACTTGATGACCCTCGGCAACGATCAAATAATGGCATGTGAATGGATCTGAAATCACTGCCCCATTTTCCTGTCCTTTCCCATTGACGGATGGACAAAAGAAACATATGGTCACATGTTCGAATGTTAAAAAAGAAATTTAAAGGAAAAAAAAACATGTGAAATATGATGTGTTTTAAATGGGCTAGTGAAGGGGTGGGGGGAGGGGGATCATGAACTCTTATATTAGCAAGAAAAGTGAAAGATGCAGAAAATCGTAAACCCAAGTGCGATAATGTAACACGACAAGATGTGTAACCAGCCGATATTAGCCCACATCTAAAGTATTCAACTCCACCCACCCAACCCCCTCCGCCCCTCCCCCCCTACACCCCAACCCGGTTCTTTTCCAATTAGCGTCTTTAAATTTGTTCACAGCACCCTGCATGATTCAACGACACGCGGTGTGTGTCCTTTTTTCGGACGTGTAATCTAGTATGGTGATATCTCGAAACATCTCTACTTGCACTCGCACATCCTTTTACTGGTGGATAACCCAACAATGGAACAAATTTGCAAAACAAAATTATTGTTCAAATGCGACAATTTTCAATGAATTTTCATCATGGCCAATGCATTAATGACTTCCTGTATTTTATGTCCTGCACAAAAGGACAATCAGAGCTCAACAAGTACAGTCCTAACTCATTGTATACAATACTTTTTTAGCGTAAAAAAGTGCTTGCGGGTGCAGGTCAACATACTAAGGACATTCGGTTAATCGTAATAAAGCACGCGTTATTCTGTACTACCCCGGCGGCAAGATATCTAATTCTGTCGTCGGCGGCCCGTTGCCACGATAATATCACAAACATGGGTCGTTCGCGAAAGGCATTTGATGTCTAAGAAACGACGCGGTTTTGAAACATCATTCCGTGAAAACGCACTGTAAAACAAGAGCAGAAACGCCGCGTCAACATGACACCGCGTCAACATGACGTCGCGTCAACATGATGCCGCGTCAACATGACGCCGCGTTAACATGGCGCCACGTCAACATGGCGCCACGTCAACATGACGCCGATTTTTTTCGAAGTTTTTGACTGCAATGAACATAAATCACCACACCATCCATCTGTGGGCTGAGTACAAAGTTTGGAAAAAAAATCAAGATTTTTTCAGGATTTAGGGGCTGCTTTGTGGGACAAAATGAAAACAACACTCGTGTGATTTCACCGTAAAAACAACACTCGTCACACTCACGCAGTTTTCTTATTTTAACTCACGGCATACCTCTTTTAACCTAACAACTGTTATACATTTTCAGACGAGTTTTGTGTAAATTTAGTTCAGAACGAAAACGGCTGTCTATAAAAAGACTTCGCCTCAAAAGACGCTTAACCTTGTATTATGCTGCGCCATTAAAGCTAGTATAACACTGAACGAAGGAAAACGTCACCCCGCTTTACAATGGCAAAGTAATTCGACACCTTTTATAGTAACCCATTTAACACACTTTTAACATCAGATCTAAATCAATAATGATGGAACAAACTTCAATTTTTACCAATGCCATTTGACCCCTTTGACGCGAATCATCAATGGGTAGTTCTTTTAACCGGGTACAACCGGGTCACCAATTTTTATGATAAAAAAAAGACTAGTAGGTGAAGAAAAATGTACACTAAAGTGGCCCTAAATTTAATAATATGCAACCTCTCAGGAAAACGAAAGCTTCACAAATCTAAGTCAATATCTCACAGCTATAATTTGCCTCTGCCTCGTCGCTATTCTTTGCTTTAAGTAGTGATTATATTTTTTACAAAAATAGGGGCTTTATAAAACAACCCCAAATATGAAAATTTGTCGTTAGCTCGGGCTATAAAAGTTTGCCGCTTGTTTAGCGTAAAGAACCAGCATCGCAGATGACCAACCAAGTCCAACAGACAAATAGCGGAGTCCAGTGGACAGAAAGCAGAGTCCGGTAGACAACCAACAGAGCCCAGAACAGATAACCAGTACAGCCATATCTACGCAAACCCCCTCCCACGTCCAATTCCCAGCAACACAACAATAAAGAAGCTATTCGTTTTAATCCATACATATAACTCCACAAAGGGAGTCGAACAAACACGTCTCCATGGCCCGGATGCTAGATAAAGATATCACCCAGATTGATGTAAAACCGCATGGGAAAATATCTTTTTTCAACCAACACCTTGCGGAAGAACGCGACTCGACGACATCAACTTACAAATTTCTTCACACTACATTTTTTTTTTCATTTTCCTATTCGCAGCGATAGCAAAATAAACAAAACTATACAGAGTTTCAAATGTAGGGAAGCCGAACAAAATCATATTATTCTGATATCCGCTTAAGACAACAGTTAATACAAGACGTCATTATAGTGATATCCTTTTAAAGACAAGACGCAGTTATAGAGAGGGAGGACAAAATTGATTATTATTAAACGGAAGACTAAGACATAGGGCTGAAGCAAAAAGGCTTCACCAAAACCTAGGACAAAGTCTCATTATACAGTCAAACAATACACGCCAATTGTATGGTTACTAAATTGAATTTTGTGAAATAATAGTGCAAACAAGTGTCTATACATATATAACGGAAAGACGACAGGACGGTAATCTTCGAAAAAACACAGGAGCCCCCAGTTTAAGCAGGTGTGCAAATGTATTCTGTAGGCCCACGAGGGCGGAAATGAAACGAGCTAAATCAACTTCTACTTTATCCCCTCTTAAGTACACCCCCTCAGTCTTGCTAGATGTCTGGTTGCTAGCGTCAACATTTCGTCGCCACTCTGGTGACAAAAATTGAAGAATACGATAGTGTGTAAGCTTCCTCTAGTGTGCTTTATGAGATATCCTACATCTATCGTGAAAAGAGAAACAGAGAGGGAACTTGAAAAACACCACATGTGTTTTTTTTTTTTTGTTTTTTTTGTTTTTTGTTTTTTTGTTTTTTTTTTTTGGTGGTTTCCTATGTCACTGGGAAATTGCACGATCCCAATTGTTGTTCTAAAGGCTCACCCGTTTCTTTCTTTCACAAGAAGAAAAAAAAAAACCCTTTTAATCATTAATCTATTTGGGTTGCAATGAATTACAGCTGCTTTATTCGCAAGGTGCAACAATGGTGTCAACTGAACATAAATCTACCTTTTTTAAGACCTACTTTCTTGCAACAATTTTTTCTCGAAACAACTAGAGCCTCAGAGAGACAAGATCCCCCGTGTAACGCGGATGACCTACGAAATCGGTGCTAAAGTCGCTTATCAAAGCGCCAACAACTGCAACTTTCATCACGCTTTTCATAACTCTGATAGTTTTACATTTTTAAACTTTGACAAAAGCTAAGATTTACATTAAAAAAAAAAAGAAAAGAACACCGCATTATTAAAAATAAGAATTCTGAAGCAAACATTCGATTTATCGGTAATCTATTCTGGAATAGCCTACCACAAAACATATGGTTTCTTATTTGCTTGAGAATTGTGATTTTAAATAAAACAGTGTTCTAATAGCTTTGGAGATCTAGCCTGGAAACAACGTCGGATGTACGCTAAGTCCCAATATTCGAAAAAATACTGTCAAAATGACAATTATTCATGAATCCCAATAAATATATGACGTTGCACACCTTCAATATGGGCCCTATCCGTGTGTGAAACTTCCAAACAATCCGACCTATGTTTCGGAGATATAGCCCGGACACACAGGCGGATCGATGGACAAGGTCATAACTACATCGCTCCGTCACACGGGCGATAAAGAAGTTTTATGTACGCCAACTCTTACCAATTTTCTGTCCCTGCCCTTTCAGCATATTACCGTTATTTCCCATATAAAGAGAAAAACACAGGCACAAGATGTTCATGATATTAAATCTTATACAAAAAGTACAGCAATGGCTGGACATAACTAAATCTATTGTCTCTTGAAATGCCTTTAAACGTTTTATAGTAGTAATTTTAACTTTAAAAACATTCTGCGAAAAGAACCTCCCCCTCCCCCGCCCCCGCCCCTCAGTAACAAATGTCACCTCATCCGACTTCCTGTAAAGACAACCTTTTACAGGGCGAGTGGCAGTTGAAGGTTTCGTGGCAGATGACAAATGTAACACTTCCCCTCTCAGTTCAAGACACTACCACACGATAAGCACATAGCCAAAGGGCAGAGCTGCCTTCCTCGACTCGCTGTCAATCTTGTTCGGTACCCAGGATACAGTATGCTAGGCCAAACCAATGACAGGAAAAGCGAGCATACAGCAGGTCTGGAGATTCCTGTGCCACGAAGGCGCCACCATTCCCCTCAGTCACCCCACATGCTAGGGGAGGTTAGGGTGAAGGACACGAATTACCCTCCGGTCACCTATGCACGTCCACAAAGACTGGCCCATATTGGTGGAGAGCAAAATAGAACTGCCACACGTTGCTGTCAGTAAACAGACAATCCCATTTTTGGATACTTATTGGGAGGAACGTGACGGCTTGTGGAACAGCCCAAATGGCATAGAAAACGGTCACCAGAGGCTGCGACTCCCCCGCCCCCCGCCCCCCCCCCCCCCCATCCTCTACGAAAGAAACAGAAGTTTCACGTTTTGTCCCAGAACAGGAGCGGTCAATTCAACTGGTTTACAAAACTACCGGTCATTTTAGCTTATTACATTTTCTATTAACGCGCATGTCTCAAATTAAAGGTCGAAATGGCAGTTCTGTGCTGGCCGGTAAACACACCCCCCCCCCCCAGTCGGCCCCCGAGGGCTTAGTGGTTTGCGTACTGCCTAGCCCCACAGAGAACGGAAGTTAACCACATGTCAGCAGCGCTTACGCCCCCGACTACAAATACATCTTAATATCAATAACAGAGCGGCCCTCAGAAAGCGATCAAACCGTCTTGGAATGCCATTTTTTATGTCACACCTCTATTGATATTAAGATTCACTGTTTGTGGGAAAGGTCACCGTGGCTAAACCGAACGTCTGTTCTACGCAACACGTGCAGTGACTTTTCATTACCCCCAAATAGCTATTTAAGACCACAAAAAAACCAACAGGTGACCAACACAAAACATGTAATTTAAATTCTTTCAGCAAGGTGTTGTAACATGTCAAAAGATGAATTGCTTGTTCCATTCTCAAACACATGTGATGTGGCATTCCTATTGTAAAGCAACGCAAAAGCATACGAATTGTGAGCCAGGTTCGAAGAAGAAAAATCAGCCGTTTTAATTCGACCACAGTGGTGGTAAAGTCGAAAATCATTAATGAGTTTAGTGCCAAGGTCACAACACTTCCGGATGAGGATCCCACGTGGGGTTAGCCGAAGGGTCACGTGACGTCCCACAATGAGGACAGTCGCATGCATAACGCTACAGAAGCAAGCACGCAGAAAACAAATGGACTTTTTTGTTTACTCTCACAATGCTCGCAGATTCCAAGTGGCGCACGGTGGACGCATGTATGGCATCGCGTGTACACACTGCACGCACGTGCCCCCCACAACACACAACAGACGGGCCTCATTCGACAAGAGCGAAAATGCAAGGAAGGAACAAAACTAAAACACCGAAAAAAAAACAGGTTTTTGTTTCATTGTACCAGGCGTGATTGACAGAGCTAAATGTGCAGTGATTTGCAAATGGATTGGTAAAACCCCCGCAACAGTGAAAATCTTCAAACCAAGCGAAAAAGTAGTTTTCTCAAGCCTGTGAACAACACTTGTCGTAGACTATGATTAACTGCGCCAAATAAGTACAGGAAGTCACACTACTCTTCGATGGTATGGAATCTATCGGAAGGCTTTGCATGGAGATAATCCCATGCCCGAGAAGAAGCAGTTCGGGCATCCCAGTCTTATCGTACTTCCAGTCAACTCCAAGCGGCCCGCTTTTGATCGCACAGGAAGTGATTACAGTATTTGAATTTTAAAGTCAAAAGAAAATGTCTTGCACATGACTGATATACGTACACATAACCAATGCACCAGAACCACGTGGGGCGGGGGGGGGGAGGGGGAGGGGGCTGTTACAACACATAGTATATTGAATGTGCATGTGGGAAGGCTGAAACATCAAAATGTTTTTCTTGATACAGATTACAACCACTAGGGTTTTTTTATGTATTTTGGGGGTACTTGAGTATTTCTAAAAGCGCAAGCACATAGAATCTACTTCCCAAACTGTAGGAGTATAATCAACTGGATGTACGGTGTGCGCTACATTCTACATGCAAAAAAGATGATTTCTTTCCGATTTATCAGCGAGACTGGCGAATGTTCCCATACGTTCATATCATAAAATGGATGGTGAAAATGAACAGTTAACCCCCCCTCTCCCCCTCCCCCCGCCTTCTCCGGAAAAATCCCTTTTAACTCTACTTTCAGGATTTTCGCTACACAAAAATGTTGAAACGTATAAAATGGTGAACAAATATAACATTTACAAATAATAAAGAAATATGAATCTAAAATATAGAAAAATGCAAAACCTACCCGATTCTAACCCCCCTGCAACATGCATTAGAAATCACATAAATTGGTATGTAACAATGATCGTGTGGGAGGGGATGGGGAGATTATGAGGGGAGGGGGGTGGCTTTTTACAAAAGTCACTTTTACGGTTCTTACACCACGGTCTGGTCCTGGACTACGGGTTTGGTTCAATCTCAGACCGTGGTCTAATTGCCATGACCTACAAAAGTGTGCCGTGTGAGAGATATATATCAGAGAGCTGAATGGAAGCGTGGTATAAAGACTGCCATAGGCTCCCCGTCTTCCCCCCCCCCCCCCCCATCCCCACCACTTCGTTTATATGCGCTCGTGCGAAAAGGTGCCGAAAAGATATTATAACATGCACGTGGTACTGCAGTTTCAAGGGAAAGGTAGTCTGCGCAGTTACAATCGTTACATAACCCAAATAAACAAATAACAGGTCTGTCCTTTAACAAAACCATTCACAAATTTTCAATGAAGGAAATATCATCTTGACAAAATCGTTGTTCAAATAAAACGGGGGCAAATTTCTTATCAACTGGACGATTTTTCACTCAAATTAATACGTAAAGACTGTTGGCCTTATGCCATCTGTTAATTCATTGTGCCGTTGACTTTTTTTTTTTTTTTTTTTGTTATTTTACACATTGGCATAAAAGGTCAATCTCTAGTGTAAGCTTATGAACAGAACCTCTGTGAAGAAACGTTAGCCTCGGGGGCGTTAGAGAAACTAAACACCTTCACTCCCTATTTTCGCCTTACCAACTAGAACTGTGAAGAAATAACCCATATACGGTAGCGAGACGACCGAGGAACTGTCCCACCTTTTTATGTAAAAAAAAAAAAAAACAACAAAAGGTAGGGACTCACGCCTTTGAAAAAAGTAGGGAGGAGGACGAGCGAGAGAAAAATCGGCCTAACTCGTTCATCACAATGTGCAATATTTTTATGCAACAGAGCTTAAACAAGGGCGATCGAATAAACTGAAACACTGACCACACAAACAAGAAGTACCCGTATGACAGAACCATTAGTCTTCCCCGCCCCTTTTTCCGATTTGTGGTAATATTGTGAAATTACGACATCACGGAGATCAAACAATCTGAGGTTTGGTTTCGTCGAAGTCTCCATTGTCACAGTACAACGTCAAAACCAACATCCTTGTGCTGACTCTTTTAAATAAACGCCCTTATAATTGACATACGTGGGAACGGTTCGGCAAGACAACAACAAGAAAAAAAAAAAAAAAAAAGATTCTCATGTCCAAACAAACAAACAAAAAAATAATAAATAATTTCAAAAAAAAAAAAAAAAAACCGCAAGATTTCAGTGAATAAATTTTAATTCCCGGAAAACACAGACGCGTTCAGGGTGTAGATTATTGTTTCTGATGTCAAGGAAATGTGAAGTGTGAAAGGCGCTTAACAGACAGCTTTATTGTGTCGTGGCCGAAGTAATTACGTTTTTCTTTCTGCCATTATTTATATATTTTTTTAAAGAAAAAAAAACCGACGCGTTAAACAGTGATTGTTGAGACCTTTTACTTCTGTTCGACGTCACCAAGTTTCAATGACAAAAATGTGTGTCAATTTTCAATGTCACCTCTTTTCTTTTTTCTTCAACCATTCATTATATTGTAAAATCTATCCGTTCCATTGAGAGATACGCGTGTGTAACCTGAGAAACTGCGACTGTATATAACACTATCTGTCCGGAAGTCGAAAATAGCAAAAAAAAAAAAATCGCTTCAGGTTTTTAATTAAACAATCAATTACTAACTAATATCGCCACAATACGTGGAAAGCCCCCCAATGAAAATAATTTTTAATGATGTGGCATTAATTGTGAGAAACCCGCCAGATGTTTCACTTTCAAGGTGACGGGCCTAATTCGAACAAAAGACACAACAGGGCGGGAATAGGGCGACAAAAGCGAGGTCTAATTGGGCCAACGCTGCACGTGATGGGCGCTCCCTTCGTCTCTCTTTCTCTCTTTCTCTCTCTCTCTCTCTCTCTCTCTCTCTCTCTCTCTCGATACAATAAATTTTTAAATAAATTTCTGAAAATGTCATGGAAGATTTTTTTCCTTTCGCTTAATTTAAAACTGTATTGCCGTAAGATATACCTTGCTAATTAATAAGTCGTTTTCATCAAAATGGCGCCCGTATAATTTGGGCGTCTCTCCAGGAACGTTCTCGATTTTGATGCACACTTCCTCGCCCTTGACGGCCTTCTCCACACTCTTGTGGTTCACTTCTAAACTCGTCACGATACCCACATAGCAGAACTGAAATGGTCAATTCAGAAACTGTAGCACGGAGAATAAATTTTAAAACAAACACAGTTAGTATACACCACCAGATAATAAAATTAATGCTCTTATTTTCTAGCATTTACAGGAAATACGTCTTGACTCATTCGAATTTTATCGCCTCGAGTGAAATTTACTTTTACGTGTAGGAAAGTCTGCGAGAACTATTTTGACTGAATCGAAAGCCCAGTGCGATGGCTTGGGAATATATGCGAGTGTAAAACAGTTCTGATGCTAGACTAAATGGCCATTAACGCTTGAAATTGTCAATGGAACATACAAGAGTGCACTCGATTGACTTGAAACCAAGAAATCGCAAGCATGCATGCATGAGTACATTGTGTAAACAAAAGATCGGCTGTATATACATGCCTCACAAAATTTGTGATAATTCTCTCTTGGTTAAACTTTATTGTAAAATACATCGACACTTTCTCTGTTAGCCAAAACAACTTCCATCCAAACTCAAACACTTCCGAAGAACAACACATCACAAAACTGCCTACCTCTTTGCTGGGAACACAGAGCGGCGTGCCTTCCTTGATGAATCCAGCATCCACCACCACACCCAATACTATAGGGTCTCTTGTGTTAAATATATACTGCGGTAAAATCCGTAATTTACACGGGAACACAGCGAGATGTTTGAATTCATCTTGCTTTTTCTTCTTATAGTCAGCACGATATTTCATAAAGGCGTCGAATAAATGGTAAATGATTTCTGCAGTGAATATACGTATCCCTAAACTGTCGGCCATTTCTTGGGCCTCCCTCTCCACCTTGACGTCAAACGCCAAGATCACAGCGTACCTGAAAGGTCACAACATCAACATCATTTAACTTGTTATTCACTTGAAATTATTATTACCATTTTTTCTAACTTCAGGTATAAGGCATATTCTTATTTTAACGAATTGGTATTGTGAAAGTCTATTTAGTGAATACTTGGACTTCACTGAGCAAGCTAACAATCAAACTTACAAATTTTAAAACTGAGAAACTCAAAAATAAACGGCCCATAATTTTCCCAAAGTTTGATATGCGAGATCTGAGAGTGCTATGTCACGTTAGTTGGGCGGTAAAACAGCACAAAAGCAACAGCAAAAGTTTGCCCTGTTCTTGACTCACTGTACGTCGCGTTCTAACATCACAGAAGCCCTCATCACATCTTTCCGGTGCACAGGTCCTATGTTGATCCCAGCATACTGGAAAGAAACGCAACACACTACACGTATAGCTACATGTAGTTCTGTAAAACAACAGCTGTTTTTCAATTTGAAGATATTTCAAAAAACACTTCAAATGTCCTCGTATGTATTTTAGTCAAGCTTAGAATCACGCAAGTATGTGAAGTCACTGATGAGCTTGTGAAATAGAACAGCAATCCTGATCCTGACTGAGGTATTTATCCTGAAATTGTTACCAAATATCCAACAATTTTTGTTTCTAATTCTAGCGTCATACCACCTTGTGGCTTCACACAACATGCTTCGGCCTCATACCACATGTTATGGCTTCACACAACATATTTTCGCTTCATACCACATGTTTCGGTCTCATAGTAAATACAGTCGGACCCGCGTAATATGAAGTCGTCGGGACCGAGCAAAATACTTCGTATTACGCGAACTTCACAATACACGAACTTTTACACATCCCACTGTCAATCACCCATACAATCAATAGACACAGATTTATTGCTTATTTTGAAACGATTATTGTGTTTATTTTCGATTGTTTGGAGTAAGCTCGGTAGTTGTAGCCGTTTCCTCCATGATTTGATATATAATTGATAAGAAATTTTATGCACCTTTTATGGGGTTTCGTAAGCGCAATTAACCGTTACTCCCGAACGCAATTAATAGATCAATAACCGGAGTATGATATAAAAATCGCTGGAATGCATTATTACATCAATACCCTGAATTTTGATTACAGCATTGAAACGCAATAGCTTTGAATCAAACGAAGTGCAATTAAATAGATTATACATGCCTCTGTTTAAACAATATTCAAAGACACGGAACTACAACATAAAATAACTGATCACATAGTAAAATTGCTAAAAGGCATTGACTAGGTTGCTATCACAGAGAGATAATACTGAATAAAAAAAGTCTTAAAAGACAGTTCGTTCGTTTCTATCCGTAGGGCAGTTGGCAGGTTGTTCCACAATCCCGGTGCCGAAACAGAGAATGCCCTATCACATAAGTTTTTGTCCGGGATTTTGGCACATTTAACAATTGTATTGTATTGTATTGTTCTTTAGATCCCTTTCAACCGCTACGGTCATATCGGGATCCCCCTACCACATTATACTGAAATGGGGCATTCCAGCCCTCCTTCTAACCCTTACATGTGGAGTGCCTCACAGGGTAGCAAGGAGGAGTCCCAATTTTAAAGTCTTAAGTATGACCCGACCGGGGTTTGAACCCACGATCTTCCAGTCTCGAGGCGGACACTCTAGTTAGTTAGTTAGTTAGTTAGTTATTTGATTGGTTTAACGACACCGCCAACCTGTTGCAGGTCATATTGTGTCATTCCTGGTAACTTTGTCGAATTTATACTTTATTGATCAAAAATGATTATAAAATAAAATCTTAAATATACTAAAAAATATACTAAAAATAGACTTAATGGTGCTCTACACATAGGAATACATATTAATCTCTTTTAAAAATTCTAGGACCTTGTTGGAATTTACCTTCTCAAAGAGCTCTCTCATGGAATCAACTCTATAATAACGGGGACGAATGTGATTGAAGTCTATACAATCTATCAAGATGTGTTTTACTGTATACCGTTCCTGACAACTTATACATTCGGGTTGTGGTTCACCTCTTAAGAGGTGTTTGTGAGTAGTGTAAGAATGTCCTATTCTTAATCTGTGAATTACCATGTCGTCGCGAAGACCATTTAGGGAGGGCAATTTGCGCTCTACCACAGGGTTAATTTGGTATAGCTTATTGTTGGTTTGTTTATCCCAATATTGTTGCCATAGATTTTTGACATATCTAGAAATATGGCACTTAAAATCTGATGACGGTATAAGGAAATCTGAGCAGTCTTGGTTTAACGCTTCTTTGGCGCCTTTGTCGGCTGCCTCGTCGCCCGGGATTCCAACATGGCTCGGTACCCAACAAAATATTATCTCTTTGCCAGCTTTTACCACTTCGTCGTGTTTTTCTATCAAGTCCAGAATTATTGGGTTGGATACCTGTAAGTTTTCTAGTGACTCAAGCACTGACATGGAGTCCACGCACAATATGAATTTTTGTAGCGGCTAATCTTGACAATTTGCATAGCTAGCTGCAGGGCTCTAGCTTCTGCAGAGAAAATAGAAGACCCATCAGGGAGCCTGCTTCTGAATGTATTATTTTCTGTGACAATAGCTGCTGCAGCCTTGTCCTCAAGTTTGGAACACTCTAACCACTAGGCCACCGATTCTTGTGTGTTGAACGCAGAGTTCTGGAAGGTTGGCAAAGTGAGAGTTTGTTTGTTTGGTGTTTAACGTCCCGTTCACCAACTTGGATGGGTATATTAGGACGCACTTGCTAAAGAAACAAGTGGGAAAAAAAGAAATCGCAAAAGAAGAGTTAGAAAGAAAGAAATTCCGATTAGTCGCCTCTTACGCCATGCAAGGAACACAACGCGGTGGTTGTATTCTTAACATTCCCCCGACCCAACAGGGGCATGAAGTGAGAGTAGTTCACAAAGATATTCTGGAACTGTGCACTGAATAATCCGAAATGTTGAGAGTAGAATTTTATGTGTTTTTACGGATAGAAACTCAGTTCTGTGATCAACAGGTAACCAATAAAGTGATTTTAAAATGAGGGTGACGTAGCCATATTTTCTGTTGCACGTCACTAAGCAGGCGGCGATATTTTGTGTCCGTTTAGCTGACATTTAGGAAGACCATACAGTATTGCATTGCCGTAGTCCAACCTGAAGGATCTCAGTCCTGTGAGATGTATGGCTGTAAGACGCGAATGTTCTTGAGGTGATGTAGGCACGCCTTACAGCGCAGCGATATTTCCTTTTCTAGTGTCAAATATGGATCAAATATTATTCCAGTGTTTTTGCACTATCCGTTGGGTTAATATGGGTTTTAAAAATCACAATACTATCCAAACTAAAATTACTACCGCGTGATGGAGATGTTATAACAAGCACTCGGGTCTTCGAGTCACTTAACTTGCTGAGCGACATCCAGAGTCTAATTTCTTCGATACATGCTTCCAGCTTCCTCACTGAATAATGAAAATCAGTAGGATCGTTTAGTCGAAACTATACATAATTTTGAGTTTCATCCATATAGATATGAAAGTTAACTGCATGGCGTCGTGTTGTATCTGCGACCGGCAAGATGTAAATTTTGTATCCTTGGGACCCATCAGACAACCTGGGGGCGCACTGAAAAACAGTTAGTTAGTTATTTGATTGGTTTAACGACACCGCCAACCTGTTGCAGGTCATATTGTGTCATTCCTGGTCTGAAAAACAGACAGATCTGGTCGGAGAGTGCGTCATCTATGATAACCGCTTGCGACCTTCCAGTGTGATATTGGGAGAACCATTTAAGGGCGGTGTCTTCGATACCTAGGCGCTCATGAAGCCTTTGCAACAGGACTGCATGATCAACTGTATCAAATGCCGCGCTAAGGTCGAACATAACTAAAGTAACACCACGCTTATCGTCAAGCGCGCGCAAGATATCGTCAAATATACGAACCAGAACTGTCCCCGTTCCATGACCAATACTATATGCAGATTGACAGTTCTCGTTTAATTGCTTTTGTGACATGTGTGTATCCAAATGTTAAATCACTGCTTTTCACATATTTTGGAAATCCACGGAATATTGGATACTGGTCAGTAATTCTTTAGTTCTTCCCGATATACAGTTGCTTTCTTAATAAGCGTTTTGACCAGTGCTTGTTTTGATAAAGCTGGAAAATGTCCACACTTCAGTGATAAGTTCACGATATCAGTTACAGTAGGTAGCAGATGAGGCAGGCACCGCTTCAGAAGACCCGTTGGTATGGGGTCCAGGGTACAGGAAGCATTACTTGTCTTGGCAGTAATTTTTGACATTTCATCCTCGGTGTAGGTCGTGAAAGACGATAGTTTTGTATCACATGTTGGTTCTGTATTTGGAATATATGCGATACAATTTTTGGTCAGTTTTTCTCGATTTTTTGTTATTTTATCCGAAAAGAAGTTGCAAAACCTCTCTGCCAAATCTTCTTTGGATGAATGTTCAGGTAAAACGGTTTTATTTTTGCTTTTCAGCGACGCATTTAGTAAGTTTTTTTGGTCAAATCCACAATCAATGATTTGTTGCGGATAGTATGATTGTCTTTCTTTCTAGCCTGCCGATAACGATAGACATTTTCTGGAGTGCTGAATTTTCGCATGGTTCTTTCCGCTTTTCTTTATTCTCTCTTGGCAATGGCGATATTGTTCGAAAACCAGGAAACTTTAGGTCGGATGGTAATTACTTACACTTTTTCTGGGGCATGCTTATATAAAATATTACACAGAGAGGAATGGTATCTTTCTAAAAGTTGCATATTCGACATCATGGCAAAATACATCAATATCAATTATCTTTAATTTTTCTGTATGTAACACGTTTTTGTTCAAATTTTGATTTTTCTTTATTCTAAAAATATTCATGTATGGCATGGTGGTCCGAGATGAGATCACTGATAGCACACGTTGAAAGCAGTTCGTCATCGGCTCTAGTAATACTATAGTCCAGGATGTGACCTTTTATATGTGACGCACAGGGAACATGTTGCTTAATATTCATCAACGACAACAGGGAAAAAAATTCTTTGTTTTCGGGATGGCTTGACACGTTCCAGTGAATATTAAAGTCACCCTAAATACATATTTTTTCCTGGAGTTAAAACAATATTTTCTAAAAAGTCTGCAAACTAGGTATGGAAATCTTTGAATTTCAGCCTGTTTGCGACTGAAGGAGGAGGTCGACAAACTGTATAACTAAGACAATCATAGATTGCACATCCCCCGCCGCGCTTATCTACACTATATATATTTTCTTCCCTTAACATATAGTAAGCAACAAAGTACAAATTGTAAAAAATCGCCAAAATTACATTTTTAAAGAAATTTTGCACAACTACACGTTATACACTTTCTACCTGTAGGGTTTTATTGGTTTACGGTGAATAGCAACAAAGATACAGCCTGGACAAACTTGTTCTAAAAAATGACAAAGTTCAAATTTTAAAAAAATCGCCAAAATTACATTTTTTGAACAAATCGAAAAATAACCTGACGTTGCACAACTAGACTTGATATAATTTCTACCTGTAGGGTTTTATTTGTCTACGATGAATAGTAACAAAGATAC
Organism: Protula sp. h YS-2021; assembly: GCA_949752745.1. Lineage (NCBI taxonomy): Eukaryota > Metazoa > Annelida > Polychaeta > Sabellida > Serpulidae > Protula > Protula sp. h YS-2021. Next base: position 30,974,214 of record OX457025.1, read on the forward strand.
AGCCTGGACAAACTTGTTCTGGAAAACGACAAAGTCCAAATTTTTCAAAAAGTCGCAAAAATTACACTTGTTTAAGAAATCGAAAAATAACTCGATGTTGCACAACTACACTTGATATACTTTCTTGCTGTGGGTTTTATTAATCTCTGAGGAATAATAACAAAGATACAGCCTGGACAAAGAGGATTGCAGACGGACGGCCAGACGGACAGACAGGCGCTAGGGCGGCGGGGGATAAAAAGCAATCTGTTCTCTCCGAATTACTGACTGAATTGCGATAAATTCAAAAGATCAATAAGTTTTGAAGGCGGCTGTAATATCCGTTGTTTTAATGGATTTTTGCGTGATAACTGCCACACCACCACCGGGTGACCATTCTGCCTTGGTTTTTGATAGTATGAATAACCATTGGGAATTGCAGATCTTAGAGAAAGATCGTCAGACAGATCTTGTGGCATACATGTTCCGGTTAAAAAGCACAGTGATACGCTCCAACAGAATATCCGATTTGTTGTTGCTCAAGGATTGGCAATTTATAAGACCGACCGAAAAGTAATTATGTCCAGGGTCTGTGGATACTCGTTTATTCATACCAGCTCTTGAACCTCTTGACAGGCCTCTAGATTTGCTTCCAATAGTGAACAGTTCGATTTTGGTGTAGATTATTGTTATACCACATGTTTTGGCTTCACACCACATATTGTGGCTTCATACGACATGTTTTGGCTTCATACCAGATGTTTTGGCTTCACATCACATGTTTTACCTTTATACGATATACTTTGCCTTTATATCACATCTACATGCTTAAACCATGCGGGAATAATTCGACAGCAATTTTAAAACCTTTTCGCAAGATCGCATCTCCCACGGTTGTTCGCGAAAGCGACACGCACAAACATCTTGCCGCGTATCTCTTTATAACCGGAAACAGGACGCGCGACACGTGAAAACTGTCACAGGCCCCGCCTACCAGCTCCCCCATCCCCCATCGCGTCAAAAGCATCCAGTCTGGAGACATCGCCCATTTTAACAAACCAAAGCTGGCAATGACTCATTTTCACGAAGCTAACAAGCTGCCTCCCCACTTGTTTAAGAACAAAGCTACCTCAATTAAACCGAGGCACATTAACGCAAGAAGCAAACTTACTGGAATTTCAGAGTCTCTCAAAAACTGAAGCAATGCCTCTAATGACCCCAGTGTCGACGCTTGGACAAATACTCCCTTCTCTACTAGTTTTATAGACTTGAGCACCTCCTCCAACGCCTCCTCGAGCTCTTCCTACAAAGTAAGAAACACTCTGAAAATTCATTTATTAATAAAGGCCTCGAAATGCCATGCTCATAGCATGCGCGGCGAATGAAAAAAAAACTCAATCAAAAGCCACTTTTACTGGACACGTGCCATGCTATTGATTTTATCGCGTTCTTAAAGGCCAGTAGGTGAATTTTTTCTGAAGTCATGCTTACCCTATAGATGTCGACCTCGTCGGGATGGTGGGCGACATGCATGGGCAGGCCTGCCAGAGCCTTCTCCAAGTCCTTCCCTATAACCTTGACGCCCTGGGCGGCCTTCACCTCCTTCACGTGATCATACGCGCCCTGCCACGTGTACCATATTATTAACATTCACAATCGACGAAATCTAGTCATTTGAGGCGGAACTATTCCACAGGCAATGCCACATTTTAGTTAACTTCTATTATGTTCGCTGAATTATTTTCTTGAAGTTCGCAATTTTCAAGAGCGCTTTTAATACTTAAACGTCTGTCGACAGCTGTCAACTGACTTTGAAATGAAAGATTCCGCTGTTGTGTTGCTTACAAACAGTTGTTCAATGACGTCACTGGGAGACGGATATCAGTCACCCTCATGTCTCATCTGTTCTTTATTAAAGCAAACACACTATTTTATCAAAAGGAATAAACGATGTTTACTAGTACTGCAATCTTCAAAACTACTCCCAACATTTACTCTCGGTTGCTAAGAAAACAAGACTAACCTTGACCCTAAGTTCTTTCATGGGCTGTGGCAGAAGCAGGCCTCGGATTTGCGTGACTATGGGTCCCTCCGACCCCGGCACGATGATCGTCTGGCCCTCCTGCAAGCTTCCGTTGACTAAGATCACATCTATTGTAGTACCGAGACCAGGTATTGCCTTGACCTTTTAAAAATAATAACAAATTTATGAGATAATAATAATAATAATAATAATAATAATAATAATAATAATAATAATAATAATAATAATAATAATTATAATAATACACCACTTGTTTACGGAGACACAAAACAATCCGATAAAAGCATTTAAATTTCACTATTTTCTTTTCTTTTGTAAAAACAATACAACTCAATAAACAAAAATGCATTTATGAGAAGGAAAAACGCGAGACTGAAATCCGATTCGAACGAGATTGTGGCTTTTTAACATACAGATTAAATGCCGGAGCAAATTTGAAGCATGTAAATATAGAGCTCATTGTATGGCTGAGGGCACCCTTCACAATGGCACCCAACAGGGCAAAGTTGTTCGTGAAAAACGGGCAGTATCAAACATCGACATAAGCCAAAAGAAATGGGCTACTTACGACGCGGTAACACTCACAAACCATGATAACACACCACAGACCCCACGATAACACGCTACACACCCTATGATAATACTGGGTCTGGTCGATTCGGCCCGTTACTGATTCGGCCCTTTACAGATTCGACCCTTTTTTGTTTATTCGGCACCATGTTTATTATTATTATTTTCTATTTTCAAACGGGGAGGCACCAACTTGGACGATACACGATAATACGCCACGTAGCCCATAATAACACGCCACACACACCCAACAATATCACGCCACGCACGCCACTATAACGCGTCACGCACCTCCATCACGGTGGCCTGCAGCAGGTTCGAGTAGGCCACTCTCTTCGCCAGATGGCTCTGCGTCAGATCGCATATGAGCGCTATCAAGTTGCCCATGCCGTCTCCAGTGTGGGCCGAGGTGGGTACCAGCGAAATATACTCCTTGGGGTTAGGGTTCTCATGAAACAAGCTCACGTTCAAACCCTGAAAACATAATCTGGGTATGGGACAAATATATTTATTTTATGATTGCGAGTATGTTTACAAAGGAAACGGCAGTATTTTCCTAGCAGATACGTCCGGTAGGTGCGTCCAGCGGTTTTATCCCGTATCGTAAATGTCCCGCTACGCACTACTTAAAGTGTGTACATTCATACCAAAACTAGAGCAGTTTCATAGCCCACATATTCCCCACGGCCCCCAATCAGTTAAACACGGCCATCAATAGTCAATCAAGTGCTGAATTTTTCAAGTCCATTTGGTCCATTTTCCTTGGACGAACTCGGCCCATTTACAGTACCGATCTGTGTCTGTTACGATACAAGCTACATACCAAGTTTCATGAAAATCCTTGCCCACACCGCAAATATCTCTATTTTTTAAACTCCAATGTGCTCCAGGCAGCACACAGTAAACGAGTTAAGGACAGCTGATGACACGACACAGTACTGATGACACGACACAGTACTGATGACACGACACAGTACTGATGACACGACACAGTACTGACGACACGACACAGTACTGAGATCCAATATTTCATATTGGATCAACTAGACTGGCCAGTGTTTTTGTTAAAACAAAAACGAAGATGTCTCCCCCGCCCCCTAATCAGTCACGTGGAAAATGAGGAATAGAATAAAGTTATTTTAGAAGTTCACTATGCCGGGATGATAAAGTTGCTAGTCAGTGAACGTCCTGCTGTGAAAAAAGACATTTAAAGCATTGCAAATGTCACTTGAGTGATTGAAGAAGGGACCATAGTCCACGGTGTTTAGTGGTTAAAAAATCGCCAAAAATACATTTTTACAGAAAATGAAGAAAAACTTCGCAGTAAACATTTGCACTATATGTGACTTCTTCTTGCGCCTGCCAAAGTGAAAAAATGCACGACTCCCCTCCCCCCCCCCCCCCCCAATGTTCAAAAATTTGCCAAAAATAGAATTTTTGAAGCAACGAAAAAACATAAAATAACACTCGCATCATCTAGACATGTACCCCAATATGTAGGTATGTTTTGAGAAAAATCGACCCATTAATTTCATAAGAACTCACTGCAGACAGACGGACGGACACACCAAATACTATATATGTCTCCCTTAGGGGGAGACATATAATTATACTCCAACCCAAGCCCCAAATATACCAAGTCATTCTAGTTTCTTGGTTACCTGCTCAGAAAACTGAAGTTTCACTTGGTCCACGCGTTCCTCAAACTCTAACTTGGTGTTCTGTTTCTGTTTCTTGAGCTGATTCACCACGTCTGTGTGCGGATTACTCTGCCACTGGTACAGCCGGTCAATCTGCACACAGAAACAACGGGGCGATACACAGCAGTGTATCAGTTTCCGCACTACCGCGCCTGCGATGTTGGCACGCCTGAACTTCGTTATATCGAAGTTGTCAGCACCGACACATTTTACTTTTTAAGATATCTGGGGTTCGACACAAGGCGGTTCTTCTGCATATTCAAACTTTTACTTATTACTTCGCGGAAATGTACTTTTGACGGCGGAATTTACAGGCAGTTCATTCCCTGATGACAGGACATGCGATGGCCCATTGCACATTCACCCACATGTCGTTACAGGAACAGAATCTGCCGTAAACATCCATATTTACGGCCTTATGCTCACGTCATTCTCTCCAAACGCATTCAGTCAAATTACTCCGGACACCTTTATTATCTATTCAACTCCACGTAAACTTTACTTAACAATTCACAAACGATCTTATTTTACCTCAATAAAAGACTTCCTCAACCCAGTTCAACAACAACCTTACTTAACATGCGAAGCTGAAAATCACTGATATTAACATCGCATTACCTTGTTTAACGCCACCACAAACGGACACTTTCTGGCTTTCAGGAGGTTAATACTCTCTATGGTCTGGGGTTCGAGTCCGTGCATGATGTCCACAACTAGAATGGCTATATCACACAGTGAAGATCCGCGCGTCCGCAGGTTACTGGAACAGACAGACTCACAGATGTCAACAGGCATCTCAACAACTGGCAGCTCTCGTGTTGTCGGTGTAAGTATAATATAGTGTCAAGTATGCAGACATGTCAAAACGGGCATAGACATTAGAGAACTCTGTGTCACAACTGGATGCACAAAATATGGTCACAGGATATAAAGCTTTACTGCCAAATCTTCTTTACTTTAATAACTTTCAGTAAAATGGGCTCAGCATTACGGAATGGGGTTGCAGTACTTATGGGAACCGATTTTATACTTCGCCGTTAAAAATCACCCTACCTGAAGGACTCGTGGCCTGGGGTGTCAATAATAAGCAGGCCCGGCAACTTCAGTTCCTTCTTCACAAACTATAAATCACATTTAAGGAAGATAATCTACTTCAGAATTTCATAGAGGAAAAATTCGGAAACATACACAGGGGGTTGTAAAATTTACTTTTACGTGGTTGAGCGAGTATTTTAAAACCAATTTTTTAACTTAAATTAAAGGTCATACATTTATCTCAAGGCAAACAATCATATCTGACGACTTTACTGCAAATTTTTCATTCCGTTTGCGACACACCCTTGGTTAGAGCTGATACTCACATCTTTGCACATTTTGGTCTGTTCCTTGATGGCAGTGACGGGAACATTGGTGGCGCCTATCTGCTGTGTGATGCCGCCCGCCTCGTTGTCCTGTACGTTTGTCCTTCGCAGCTAAAATTTAGTTCATTCGAGTTAACTCACTTACACCTTTTTTTCCCTGGAAGGTTATTTGAAAGAAATGATTTTTTAAACTAGCAATCATTTCACACGCGAAGCCAGCAAAATTACATTCTGTGATATGAATTAAAATTCAAGCAGGCTGAATTCGGCCTTCACCTTATCTAGGATTTTCGTTTTGCCTGTATCTACGTGACCGAGCACACAGACGACGGCAGCACGCAGGTTATCTAACGAGATGGCCTTCTCGGCGTCCTCCCGTCGCTTCTCTATGCGCCGCATGGCCCGGTCTCGCGCCTTTTCCGCCACAGATCGGTCGTCTTCCTCCTCCTCCGACGAACTCTCCTGCCCATGCAAACACATGCGGGTGGCAATGAGTTGAAATGCAAGTTTGGAAAAAAAACATGCTGCCAAAATTTCGAAAGGGGTTAAGTAATTTTGAAAAGATTCTCATCCTTTGGCTAGTGTTAAATTTCTTCAGATATTATATGGATTTTGGAATACAAAAAATATCAGCGGTGACAAAGTATTTCAATATGCTGTGGTGATGTCAAGCCCACTACTGCAATTGAAATTACTGGAGTTTTACTGCCCTTGCTCCGGAGCACGCAGCGCGGAATCCCCCGTACCTCTTCCGACTCTTCGTCGCCTAACTCCTCCTCACTTTCTTCTTCTTCTTCTTCTTCGTCTTCCTCGTCTTCTTCCTCTTCCTCTTCTACCTTCTTAGCTTCCTTCACGACCTTCTTTTCCACTCTTTTTCCCTGTTCTGAAAGAAAATAAACAGTCTGTACGACCGCTAAATTTACGAATCAATTGAATTTCTGTGGTCGTTGTGGCTTCGATCTCTACGCTCCGTGTCTCTGGTGCACGGAGCTACATCTTTTTTGAGCCACATCCGTGGGTGGGCCAGGTTAATAGACTCAACTGTAAAATGCCAATCAGTACGAAATGAAATTGCCAGAAAATAACGAACTCAAGTTTGAATGACTCGACCCAACCTTTTGCTGGCTCTTCCTTTCTCTCTTCCTCGCTCTCTGCATCCCAGTCGTCTTTGACGTCATCGTCACTAGCGTCCCACGCATCCTTGACGTCATCAACCTCTGTGTCTTTGGCATCGTCTGCCTTTTCTCCCACTTCTGGTTCCGCCGCGTCGACGTCAGCTCTTGGTGACTCAAGCTTAGGCTCTGAACATAAATAGCAAACACCAAAATTCTAATCAATGCAACACACAAATTACACAAATGGCATTTTTCATACACCTTGACAAGCCATTTTTTATTAGAATTTATTTATTTATTTGTTTGTTTATTTATTTACTCGCATACAGATCACTGTCAGGGAAAGCATCAGTTCTGGGCTAAAAGCATTGGCTGTGTATTACGTGAAACTGGTGTGTGAAATCAAAACTAATCAAGTCCCCTGCAGACGTGCAATCAATAGATTTCAATCAACAATTGAGTAGCTTGAACAGTTACGGCTACATGGCGCCAACAAACAGCCATTGTATAAATCAATACGGTGAAAATTTTAACGTTCTTTCTATTTTCCCATTTTTCACGAAAATATCAAAATAATCCCTCGTTGCACAGATCCACTATACAATCTTTCTATGTGCAAGAGAACAATTGAATCGCTTCAATGGTTACGGAAATATGGCGCAGACAAACACCCACTGAAAAGGTCAATTGTGCTGTATTTTTTAAGTTTTCCCATTTTGCCAATTTTTGCGAAATTTTCAAAATAACCCCTCGTCCCACAGTTCCACTATAGAGTCTTTGCATGTGCAAGGGAACAGTTGATTCGCTTCAATGGTGACGGGGATATAGCGCCGACTAAAAAAGTGTCGACGGACAGACGGACCCGAATCCTCTTGTCCCCCGCTTCGCGGCCAGGGACTAACAAGATTGTCCAGCTCACGAATACCGATGTCAGTTCTTTTTTCAAACCAATTAGTTGCTTTTATTCGAAATTATTTTCAGTAAATTGCCAACGATCATGTAAAAGGAACACAAAATAAACAACCAATGAACAACTTTTCACAAGGTGTGTTACTCAGTAAGGTCACGTTTAATCTCTGTTCATGCGACCATGCAGACTGGGTAGTTTCACAACTGCAGCCTTCACCTGTCCCTTAATCCCTGTGCCTGTTAAGCCAACAGAGCACACACACGAAGCCCTAGTGTGTGAGAAGATTTTTATTTTGTGTGACGCCTATTTTGAAAAAACATTGAGGTTTGTTTTACCTCAAGCAATGAATGATCGCGAAAATAACAACACAAGCAAGACACATATTCTCACTGAACATGCGCTGTGCAATTTCTTGCGAAAATTCAGATAGGGTAAAAAAAAAATAACCGAAATACCCGAAGTTTCGGTTTGGAATTCAATATGTTCGGTCGGGGCCCGTTTAGTCGTGGCTCCATTGCGACCAAAGAATAGTTAAGCATAAAACCTTTATCGTCTGTGGAATCCTGTTTCTCAAGTTTCTTGGTTTTCTTTCGATTGTCGTAAACAGGTTTTTTCTTTTTCGCGGCCGATTCGGAATCTGGCAATTTAACTCCTGAAAACAAAAATAAGACAGCGTACGATTTCATTTCCGACAAATTGCTTGGCCGCAAAAGCCACAAATGACTGCTCATAATCATTGCATTACCACAGAACAAGTAACACACTTTTATACGAAGCAGCCACATAGCCTACTTTCCATACTTCCGTTTCTTTTCTTTAGCATCCAACAACACAAATGTTTCTTCTTTGAAAACGAGCCAAAAGTGATATTCACTTTCAAATTCTTTCCAAGGATCTCTAGGTTTGGAAAATCTCTTGGATGTTACGCTGACGCCGCCAATTGTTTTTTTTAATTTTTATTTTTTATTTATTTATTTTTTTTTTTTGGCTTCTTGAACAGAAGATATTACCCATCGCCTGTAATTTGGCCATTGCGATGCGTTTCTCCTCTTTTTGCTTGGCAGTCAGGTACGTGCCCTCTGCTTTCTGGCGAGCCACTCGGGCAGCCTTTTCTTGCTTTCGTTTTTCTTTCTTCTCCTTTGCAAGTCTTTCCTGTAGCGAAAACAGATGCGGCATTTTCTTTAAGCGTTCCGTGAATCATACGTGAGAAAACATTCAATAGCACAAACTGCCATCAAACATACCGGTGGGAAAAAAGGGGATCACTGCGTTAAAACATCGGAAGAGCCCTGAGCGATACCCAACGTTTGCTGTGAATGGCGGAACTGTTGTTCAAAACGCGTAAGCTGGTACAATCTATCACAGGGAATTTATATTTTCCATCAACGTAACATCTTCAGGCACAACCAACACGCAAACTTTCCACCACCAGATCCGAGCTTTGATCTTAGCGCTTTGATCTTAGCGCTTTGATCTTACCGCTTCTTCTTTCGCCAGTCTCGCCTCTTCCAGTTTCCTTTCTTTTTCCTCTTGCTCCTTTCGCAATCGCTCTTCTTCCTCCTTCAATTTCTGCTGTTGTTCTAAGATCATCTTCGCCTAAACATACGGTACATAACTTGGGTCACTCTTAATGCCGCTTAATACCACAACGGCTCAAATCTATATAGCACTGTAAGATTTTTTTCAGCTACAAACCCGTAGACGCCCCGATTTGCAAGTTTTATCAGAAATATCAAGCCATGCCTGTTTTAAAAAAATATTTATTTGGCAATACATATCAAGTTTGTTTTTGGTTCGAAGCACAAACTCCTCATTTTAATGCACAAGTAAAAGGGCAGCACGGTACCATTTTTGAAGTCTTCTTCTTCGGTTCTTCCTTCTCTCCCTTCTTTTTCTTATCTTTCTTTTTCTTTTTCTTACTGTCTTCTTCCTCGTCTTCTTTGTCTTCTGAATCCCCAATGCCAACAGAAAACAGACAAGTCAATCGAGTTATAAACAGAACGATGAAAAACAAACGTGATTTTTTTTTACAATCAGTATCAAGATATACCTCCAGTGACGTATTGCTAATTAAGAAAACTGAAAGATCAAGTTCTTTTTTGGCAACACCCACGCACTGACTGAGCGATAATATGAGTATCTTGGAACCAAAACCAAAAATTTTAGTGACTTGCCTTCCTTAACATCATCTCCTACTAAGGTTTCACTGCCCCCTGGTGGCGTCATCTCATCTCCTTTTTCTTCCGATTTCTCGTGGTCTTCGACACTTTCTCGTGTTTGTTTCTCTCCTTTCGACACCTTGGTCTTTTCCTACAAATCCACGTTTACATCAATTTGACTTGCATGGAATGTAGTGAATGTAAAAAGCTCTACGGAATCAAAGGATACCTGTTATTTAATTCTTCTGTAATCCTTCTGGCACACCATTTTATATTATCAGGTTCCGACCCAACGCAAGCAAATCATGTTTTGGGCACTTAAACATCACCTGATTGTGCATTGGGGGGGGGGGGTGTCGAGTTACTCATTGATAACAAAATCATTTAAGGCTGTTTAAGGCAAGTCCAAAATATCAGCGCTTACGGGTTACAAGGACATAAATTTTAGGGTTCGCAATTCTGCCGAAATTTTCAGAGGCGCTCGCATTGGTTTGTATGGTGGGGGCTCGCGGGGCAGGAGTTTTTCCAAACGAAAAGCCCTTTTGCAACTTCGACCCTCGGTATAGCAGTATATTCTGCGGCTTCTGCCCCACTATACACCCCCTCTCCCTATTCCCCAGTGTAATATTCATTTTAGCAGAAGAGGAATTTGTTCTTTTCACTTCGAGTTTTTAAGGAATCCTATCCAGCCTCGTAAACAGCAAACTGAAGGTCACCTCAAAGAGTAAAACTTGTTTCAAACAAATTATTGGCGTTTATTTATAAGCCTTTTCGGTGAAGTGTCAATCATAATCATGATGTGGAAGGACCAAAAAATAAACAACCAATGAACAAGTTTTAGATGGTGTACTACTCAGTAAGGCAATGTTTAACCCCAGCTTGTCAGAACACATAGTGAACGCCCCAGTTGTAATTTTATCTCCGCTATTGCATCCTCCAGCCCTCCCTTAATGCCTCTGCATGTTGAGCACAATAACAATAACAACACACGTGTTTTTACTGAAACTCAAATGGGATAAAAAACCCCCGAAGGTTCGGGGCTCGATGTCTTCGGTCGGGGTCCATTCGGTCGGGGCTCAATTGCGACCCCTAATACATTTACAGCACAACAAATATACCTCAAGCTTTTTCTGTTTCTGTCTTTCCTTTTTCTCTTTCTTTTTCTGCGCTGCAGTCTTCACTGTCGACTCTTCTTCCTCTCCTTCCTCCTTCTCTTCGTTTTTCTCAGCCTTCAGTTAGGAAATAAACAATAGTTTTTGAAGGGAAGATCAACTGCTTTTTTTAAAAAATAGAAAACAAACTGTTAAAAGACCTGAACTATGCCTAAAAACAAAAGAAAGAATAAACCACCCTTGCAGCTTCACGATAATCACGTAACAATACAACCTGTGTTGTTGCTTTTAGTGTCACTTTATCAAGGCATATTTTGGATCATGTTCGACATTATATACCATGAGCTTCGCCTTGGAGCTGCCCTCCCTTAAGCCACACCCGCCCGCCCACCTGACACTCTCACAGCCCCCTACCGCTTCGTCTTCCACCGCTGCTTTGCTTTCCTCCTGCTGTGGCTTGGCCCCCCTTTTGTTTTTCTTCTTCTTCTTCTTGTCGTCGTCGTCGCTGTACTCTGCCTCGAGCGAGGCGGCAATCTGCTCCGGGGTCATGGCCGCAACGTCCTGCACAACACGTAGCAACACCTCCACCATCACTCATACATGAATGCATGACGGTCCCGCTAATGGGGGGGGGCGGGGGGTTGGCATTAAGTACGTACCTCCACAGGAGGGCTGTCCACGGACTATAATGTTATGTTAATCCTGTGTGTAACGTCATGAATTTCATGTGTTTTATTTTTTGGGTAGGGTTGTGTGGGCGAAAAGTCGGATCATTTCAGTACGTACTTCATGCATGACTCCTAATCCCCCAGCCCAACCCCAGTGAAATAAACCACACAAGACTCAGGTCTTATTTATACTTATATCCATCACGCCACACGGTCTTACAAAAAATCAACAAATCCAGCCGAAGAAATTCAGAAGACACGAAAATTACACAAGATTTTTGAATTTCACCTTAAAGTCAAGGCCGGTGTCTGGCGCCGTCTTGCTCTCAATCTCCGCCAGTATGGCATCGATGTCCTCCTCACCGCCTTTGTTCTTCTTCTATAAATCAAGCATCAAGTGATCGCTTAGACCGAATACTTTCCTGCCTAAGAATACAAACTCCTTCTTCAATCTGAACATACTCACTGGAACTTCTGTTTCGGAAACAAGAAAAATATAGCTCAAACAATAGACAAGTTAAGTAAGATTTCAACAAATCATTAATAGAGACTACTTAATTCCCATAAAACACAGACAACGCACCTTCTTATCTTTCTTTCCCTTTTTCTTTGTCTGCGTTTGATTCTCCTCGGCTTCTTTCTTTTCTTCCTTCTGTTTGGAAAAAGCCGCACCGCACGATAAAAAGTATCTGTTTATAGGATTTTTCTCTTAAAGCATCTCCATTCGGATGACGACCATGCCAAAAAAAAAAAAAAAAATAGTAGTGCTTGCCAAACTAAATACTTCACACATTCTAAGAAAGACACATTTTAGTTATATTGAGCATCTGAAAATTTACCTGTTCAGCGTCCTCCATTGCAATATCGTCTTCACGCTCCAACCAGTCTTGTTTTTTCTTTTTGTCTTTCTTTTTAGCAACTGGTTGTATGATCTCCTTTTCTGATTGGTCGCCTTCCGATGATCGCTCCATTTCCTGCTAGCAATAACCACGCACATGCCACAATCAAATTCTTTTCTAGGGATGGGACTGGGATGGGATAGCAACGGGAGGTTTTTTTGAAGCTGCGAAGCTTAAAACATTTTTTTTTTATTGAAACATAACTTTCATAAAATTTCCAATATATGCAATATAATTTTCTGCTTTGTTGGTTACGGAAAAGATATAAACCCAAAACATCCGGAAACTGCACACAAAAAAACTCAAACTTGTTAACAAAGAAAACCTCTTGTAAATTCAAGTATTTTTTTCTAACACACTGACCTCGTCCGAGTCGTCCACGCCTAACAAAGCGAACGAGGCCAGCACAGCTTTTTTGCCTTTCGATTGCGGCATGGCGGGAACCTCTTCGTCCTCCGATACTTCTTCTTTCCTCTTTTTCTAGATGTAATAATCAAACACAGATCACTTTTATGGCAGGAATACCAATACATTAATGTTATTTTTTTTTTTTCGAATATATTTTTTTTATGTCATTGGATATAAATATGAAATATCTCCCTTCACTTAGAGTGTTTAGCATTTCCTATCTATATTTGGCATTGAGTCACTCCTTAAACTAATGTTTCATAACTACGGATTCATTGTGGGGTTATTTACGATTTCGAAGTTTCCCGAAACTGGCAAAATGTTGCCACTCAGTCTTGGTGCAACTGCGGTATTTCGAACGTATTTGGTCTTGTTTCTTTTTACGTGTTATTTAAACGCCAAACGAAACTAGACTGGCCAGTGTTTTTTTTTTGTTAAAACAAAAACGGATGTCTCCCCCGCCCTCAATCAGTCACGTGGAAAAAAATTCCTTGCTTAAAAGTACAACATTGGCGAGCTAAAAGAAAATCGCCAAAAATACATTTTTACAGAAAATGAAGAAAAATTTCGCAGTAAACATTTGCACTATATGTGGGTTCTTCTTGCCACATTTCAGCCTAATCAAACAAAATGTTTCGGAGATACCGCAACAATATGGTAAAACTAGGCTAAAAGCATCGGTGGAAGGCCATGTTCTGCCACAATATACACATGTATTTGAAGGGAGTTGTATAAGAGATTTAAGTTGGATAAAGAAACAAATATTCTATTCATTTTACAACTTAATTCCTAACAAAACTTGAGTAAAATGCTCTCTGTGCTTCCGTACTCAACCGTTCACATTTGCCGTGTTGCCAAAACATGAACAGTCTACTTTCAAAAACAGCGAAAAAGAAGTGCGCAGCAAATGAGTCACTGATGACCCAAATGCAGTATAACCGCTGGCAACGATTACCACGAGCTAACACTGCAGGGCAGCACTGGCACACAAGTCAATAACAGATGCTGTCACACTTCAATGCTCAATCTAAAGAAAGCATTGCCACGAAACCCATAAAAATGCCTCTGTATTTTTTTAATCTATTCAAAAAAAATGTTTTAATATTTCATGAAAACGGTGACTCTTTGAAACAAAATCAATAAGCTATCGAAGTTCAAAGAATATCGGCCAAAACTCAATAACAAAATAGTAAGCCACAATCCACAGGTTAACAAATCGCTGTGACTATGGCAAATCTAGACGACAAGTTGCGACTTGTTTCATGGTCCAGTATTCCTAAGTCGCTGTTTTTCAGCTTCTTTCAGACGAAATGCAATAAATGTCCTACTCATTCAATGTTTGAGACAAACCCTAATACGTTCCTCAATGGGAGGTGATCAATATTCAAAGCAGATGCATGACATCACAAAAATCTTCAAATTTCATTGGCCCACTGTAGTTACTATTAGTTGACTCATCAATGAACGTAAATATATTATGAATGAAAGTAAATTTATGACTGAAATTGGAACCGTCTCAAAAAAAAAAATCCCCCAAGCGCAATGTAGCACTATAGGAAGGCCAGCTTGGGCTGGCCTTCCAAAAAAAAACTGAAAAATCAAAAATTTAAAAATCGCCAAAAATACATTTTCAAAGGAAATGAAGAAAAACTTTGCAGTATACATTTGCGCTCTATGTGTGTTCTTCTTGCGACATCTGAGCCTTATCCAACAAACTGTTTTGGAGATTTAGCCTGCCAAAGTGAAAAAAAATGCCCCCCCCCCCTATGTTCAAAAATTTGCCAAAAGTAGAATTTTTGAAGGAACGAAAAAAAAAATAATAACACGGGCATCATCTAGACATGTACCCCAATATGTATGTATGTTTTGAAAAAAAAAATCACCGCATTAATTTCATAAGAACTCACTGCAGACAGACGGACACACCAAATACTATATATGTCTCCCTTAGGGGGAGACATATAATTCCCTGGTTTTTACTCTTATACGCATTAGATTCACTTCACCCATGTGGAAATACAGATTTTACACGCACCTTTTCCTTTTTCTTGGGTCTTATCTCGATATCGTTTTCGTCCCTACCGTCACTAAGGTCGTTATCTTTGTTTTCCAGCGATAATGCATCATCCTCCCTGCCAGCAAATAGTTATTATTATTATTATTATTATTATTATTATTATTATTATTATTATTATTAAAATGTGAATATTTTAAACAAAGTTTGATTTCAGACTATATATTTTAAACAAAGTTATACTCCTTGCCAATAAATTAATATTAGTTTATTGATTATTAACAAATACTGTTATTACAAAAAAAATTAGTAAATGATGCAACTGTTGTTCACAGACGAAGAACTGCGAGTGCCTCTTAAGCCCTAACGGGAAGGGAAAGGGTGCCCACCCCCTAATTGACGCCCCCAGTATGAAAATGATGACTAAAACGATACAAATAATTCGGATAGTGAATTATAGCAGAAACGGTCCCGAGTAAAAATGTTCCATTTCATAATCTTATCTAAAAAAATTAAAACTTCTTAACTACAACAAGTGGGTCAGTGATTGTGTTAGGTTGGACTACAACCCTTGGTATCATATTCGTGAATTTTAAAATTCCAGCTGGACCAATGTCCTTGGGCCAACATGGCTCATTTACAATACCAATTCTTGTTACCACCCATACTACCTATGTGTATACCATTTTGCCAATTGTTTAAAAAAATGTAGGCTTGAGTGTGTTAACAAACTCATTCCAGTATGCAAGGGATGTGAAAATTTCTGAAGTTCAACTGGGCCAATGTCCTTGGACCGACAGGGCTCATTTACGATACCGACCTTTGTTGGTTCAAATACTTCCTATATCTAAAAGATTTCAGCAATCGATCCAGAACTGTAGGCTTGAGTGTGTTAACAAACTCATTCAACTGAGTAAGGATTGGGAAAATTTGTGAAGTTCACCTGGGCCAATGTCCTTGTACCGATAGGGCTCATTTACAATACCGATCCTTGTTCGTTCCAGTACTACCCATAGATACAATATCTTAACAATCGGTGGAAAAATGTAGGCTTGAGTGTGTTAACAAACTCACTCGACTGAGTAAGGATTGGGAAAATTTGCGAAGTTCAGCTGGGCCAATGTCCTAGGGCCGACATGGCTCATTTACAATACCGATCCTTGTTCGTTCCAGTACTACCTATATATATACAATATCTTAACAATCGGCGGAAAAATGTAGGCTTGAGTGTGTTAACAAACTCATTCGACTGAGTAAGGATTGGGAAAATTTGTGAAGTTCAGCTGGGCCAATGTCCTTGGGCCGACATGGCTCATTTACAATACCGATCTTTGTTCGTTCCAGTACTATCCATATATACAATATCTTAACAATTGGTGGAAAAATGTAGGCTTGAGTGTGTTAACAAAAAAGGTGTCGACAGACAGACGGACAGACAAACACGAAAACTATAGTCCCCCCGGCGGGGGACTAAAAAAAGCTGTGTGGTTTTTTTAATCACTCCCAAGTGAAAAAATAGTTTGTCATCATTTTGGGGTTTTTTTCCACGCAGACGGGTCACTAGTAATTTGTATGCGCCCGCAAACATTTCACATGCCACGGGCACGTTGGCCAACTTCATGAGAAGCCCTTTGAAAGCCCTATTTCAAAATTGAAACATTTTTCGCTTGCGTTACAGGAGATGAAATGTTTGATTGGTTACCTTGACGACTAAGCTACGCGTCTCTACACTTATCCGGCGTTGTATCACAGCGAATTTAAGCGTCAATGTTCTTTTACGGCTTTACTTAAATTGTTTAGTCTTATTTCTCGAACTACCACGACAATATGCACAACTTTAAGCAGGTCGATCGTTTTAAAAGGTGGAAGATGTCGTAATCACCTATATCATGGGGACTTGTGTTCACATTAAAACCATGGTATGATTTCTGACGATATCTAGGAATTACACTAGTTCACCAATTCGGTCTCTTACGACTTATCGGGAAATGTGAACGCGCCCTCCATAAAATCAATAGCTTGAAGCCTTGTCGTAATGACGAAGCCAGAAAAGTGCGTATTGCGAAATGCCAGCATGTTTTCATTCAAATAGATTACACGGAGCTGGCAAAAGGCCATGAGAAAACACACATGATAGACAAAACACAAATGACATCATCAGTTTAATACATCGATCACTTAACATGGCAATTTTTCAATTCAATTACGAACTAAACTTCAATTTTTTTTGTTGCTGAATATCTGAGACCATTTGGATATCTACGACCATTTGACGATAAGGTGCGAGACTTTGGTTAATACAGAATACCACGAATGCTGTGGTTATCAGAACAGTGGTTATCAGCAAACTACGTTCTGAATAAGGCCGCCGTTTGTGCCTTAACGAACCTTTTTCTTCTTTTTTTTCGCAGTTTCCGAAGTCGAGCGTTTTTTTATCAGTCTTTAATAAATTTAATTTTAGTTTTAAGTCTATTATATTTAATATCATAAGATCTTTTCTTTTGCGTCTCGGCATTGCTCCACTCCCAAGGTGTTTAGCCCAAAATAAACCCTACGACATTCAGTCGAAAATTATAATAATTTGTCGTTCGACTAAATGTTGTTCGGTTTATGTCGCACATTCACTGCCTAGACTTTTTGGAATGCCAATTTAACATTTAATGCTAATTGTTGATATCAAAATATAACTAAAGATATCAATAAATCAATAATCACTGGATTTCATTAAAATATATAATCTGCTACCAATAATTGGATTTTAGATGGTAAAAATTTACTTTTGAAATCAAAAAATCAATTTTACAAACTTAAAAAAGGGAGGCACACATTCAAATAAAATTCAACAAATCGTAAATTAAATTTTGGAGACGAAAAACTGAATTACTGATATCAACAATATACAGTGGAAACCCACTTATCTCGAACTCGTATATCTCGAACACTCGGTTATCTCGAACAAAATCCCGATGTTTTTTCCTTATATAAGTCTTATAAACTATCGGTTATCTCGAATTTTTTTATCTCGAACATATTTTGGGCTGAAAATTTTTCATATTTTTGACAGAATTTGGCAAAAAATGACTAGAATCTCATTACAAAACTCGAACTTCTCGAAGTTATTTCTGTATGATTTAAAGTTATAAGCACAGCGGTCAGATCAAACTTGAAAATATTGTTTGAATTGATATCAAAAGGCATACATCTATTGAACTTTCATGTAATAGAAACAACAAAGCCCTTGTCAATCCTAGGTTGAGAACATGTCACTTTTCGATAACCTAGTAAAACAATAGGTCAGCCTTGTGATTAATGTTGAAAACACTTACGTGATTTTATTTGTGTATTTTGTGAATATCTTTTATGAACATATTGTATTTTAACAATTTTACCGATTTTATCAATAAAATATGAATTGAATTTTGTTTCTTTTACTATTTTATAAAAGCTTTCTTTATAAAAATTAATCAAGGTTATTAATATTTCATTAAACATCATATTTTTTAACTAAATCAGACACTTACAATAAAACAATTAACATATCCACAAACATATGTAATATCATGTGTTTATTCAAATATCTAGGCTAAGACAATCATCTCGAATTCAAATTTAGTTCCATCGGATATCTCGAACTTCGGATATCTCGAACAAATTTCGCTGGTCCCAGCCACTTCGAGATAAGCGGGTTCCACTGTAAACACAATATTTCAGCTCAAGAACTGCTTCTTTTTTGCGCGGCAAAAAATTAAAAGAAAGGTTCGGTAAACAGCGGCCAGTCATTCTTTCATTCATAGATGTTTGCTTCTGAATGTTATATATAGAACTAGACTGATATTTTGATATCAAAATTCAATGTCATTTAAAAAGTTTCATTCTGAATAAATGCTGTCTAAAATAAATTCTTGACATCAATAAAATAAAAAAAAAATTATTGAGCTCAAAATTGAGATTCTGCTACCAAATATTTCAGTTTAGCTATCAAGAATTCAATTTTTGATCTCTAAAGATCAATGTCAGAAATCAATAAATCAAGTTTTGATATCAATAAATATTTTTGATATCCCTAAATATTTATTGATAGCAAGAATTTTTTTTTAGATCCAGAACACATTTAGAAATGTCAAAAATATAACAAGATTGTCCACGGACAATGCCGCAGCTCACGAATGCTGATGTCAAGATTTATGACACATAAGTATAACCTGTAACCCAAATTTCAAAACAGTAAGACTATGTACCTGGATTTTACTGGGAAATGGTTTCTCGTTTACATATATGGTTTATTTATACCACTACCTTCCATCAAAATTTTAGGACGTTTCAATTTAAACCCTAGGATAAGATGTGTTTTCATGAAAATTGTTTCTGGATAATATTTGAACCAATTTTAGGCGAATCACGAAATCGCAAAGAAAGTAATTGCCAGGTACGCAGTAATACCTCCTGCCTATGCTTAACAGTTTCAAGATAGTAAGAGTATTTTTCCAAAATTGGTTAAGACTGTCCTAAAAAAAAAATAAAAGCTTTATCGCCAATACTTTGGCGAATGGCCAGGTGGACAATCCCGTGCATTTTACCATTAAAACCATAGGAGGATAAACGTTTTTAAGAAAATTGCGTTCTGACCAATATTTTTCGTGAATTGCCAAAAACGTAACAGCCAGGCAGGTAGTAATATGTGCCACTATTACATAAAATTACAAGGCAATCAGGTTATTTTCGGCCAATTCTTGGCGGATCACAAAGGACTTAAATTTGTAAACACTATTCAGAAGGAAAAACAATCTTACTATTCGCAACAAATCAATGATTGTGGATTTGACCAAAAAAAGCTTTTTAACGTACTAAATGAGTTACTGAAAAGCAAAAACAAAACCATTCTACCTGAACATTTATCTAAAGAAGATTTGGCAGAGAGGTTTAACAACTTCTTTTCGGATAAAATCACAAAACTTCGAGAAAAACTGGACGAAAACTGTAGCGCATATATTCCAAATTCAGAACCAGCTTGTGATACGAAACTACCGTCTCTCACGACCTACACCAAAGACGAAATTTTAAAAATTATCGCCAAGACAAGTAATGCTACCTGTACTCTGGACCCCATACCAACTAGTCTTCTGAAACGGTGCTTACCTCACCTGCTACCTACTATAACTGATATCGTGAACTTATCACTGAAGGATGGACATTTTCCAGCTACATTAAAACAAGCACTGGTCAAACCTCTTATTAAGAAAGTAACTCTCAATCCGGAAGAACTCAAAAATTACCGACCAGTATCCAATATTCCGTGGATTTCCAAAATAATAGAAAAAGCAGTCATTAAACGTTTGGATACACACATGTCACAAAACCAATTACACGAAAAATTTCAATCTGCATATCGTGCTGGTCATGGAACGGAGACAGCTCTGGTGCGTATATTTGACGATATCTTGCGCGCGCTTGACGATAAGCGTGGCGTTGTTTTAGTTATGTTGGACCTGAGCGCGGCATTTGATACAATTGATCATGCAGTCCTGATGCAAAGGCTTCATGAGCGTCTGGGTATCGAAGACACCGCTCTTAAATGGTTCTCCGAATATCACACTGGAAGGTCGCAAGCGGTTATTATAGATGGCGCACTATCCGACCAGATCTGTCTTTCTTTCGGTGCGCCCCAAGGTTCTCTAATGGGTCCCGAGGACTACAAAATTTACACCTTGCCGGTGGCAGATATCACTCGACGCCATGCAGTTAACTTTCATATTTATGCGGATGACACTCAAAATTATGTACAATTTCGACTAAATGATCGTACTGATTTCAATTATTCAGTGAGGAAGCTGGAAGCATGCATCGAAGAAATTAGGCTTTGGATGTCAGTCAACAAATTAAAGTTAAATGACTCGAAAACCGAAGTGCTTGTTATAACTCCATCATCACACGTTACTAGTTTTAGTTTGGATAGCATTGTGATTGGTGAAACCCATATTAGCCCAACAGATAGTGCAAAAAACGTTGGAATAATATTTGATTCACATTTGACACTAGAAAAGGAAATATCGCAGCGCTGTAAGACGTGCCTATATCATCTCAGAAACATTCGCTCCATACGGCCATACATCTCACAGGACTCCTGTGAAAAGCTAGTACATGCACTGATATCCTCCAGGTTGGACTACGGCAATGCAATACTATATGGTCTTCCTAAATGCCGCATCAGTCAGCTACAACGGATACAAAATATTGCCGCTCGCTTAGTGACGTGCAACAGAAAATACGACCACATTACCCCCATTTTAAAATCGCTACATTGGTTACCAGTTGATCGCAGAACTGAGTTTAAAATTCTACTATTGACATTTCGGGTTATCCAGGGCACAGCTCCAGAATATCTATGTGAACTACTCTCACCTTACCAACCTTCTAGGACTCTGCGTTCAATACATAAGAATTTGTTAAATGTGCCAAAATCCCGGACAAAAACCTATGGTGATAGGGCCTTCTCTGTTTCGGCACCGCGACTGTGGAACAACCTACCAACTTCCCTACGTTTAGAAACGAACTACCTGTCTTTTAAAAATAAACTAAAAACTTTTTTATTCAGTATTACCTATCTGTGATAACAACCTAGTCAGTGTCTTTTAGCCATTTTACTATGTGATCAGTTATTTTTATATTCTTGTATCGTGTCTTTGAATATCTTTTAGAACTAGGCACGTAAAATCTATTTACTATTTACTATTTACTAAAGGGAGAGAAAAAACAACAGCAAAGTAGGTTCGAATATATCCTAATTTAAAATGTTGAGATGGTAAGATTACATAACTGGCGTTACTTAAGATTTTAGTGAGAAATTGCCCCCATATATCCGACATTTTTTTTCAGAATTATGAAAACAGAAATAGCCAGCTAAGTACCAATGCTGGCTATCTTTACCTACAATTTGAGGACAGTATGGACATTTCTCTGGTTCGAGTTAAGATTTTAATGATTTTTTTTTTTTTTTGCTAATATTTCCACAAAATTTTGGCCAATCACGAAAAACAAGTAATGTCCGGGTGAGTAGTAATGATTGTTACCTATACTTAAAAGTTCAAGACAGAGAAGCTACTTTCCTAGAGTCAATGTACTGACTTTGTTTTATTTTTTATTTATTTATTTATTTATTTTTCTGTGGTAGGAGGGGTTCGCTAAACTTTCCGGCAATTTTTGGCGAATGGCCAAAACAAGTAACAGCCAGGTGGACACTTATGCATCCTACCTTCCTCCAAAATTTTAGAACGAGTGAGTGAGTTTTTGCCAATTTTTTTTTTAATTGGCACTTATAGTTTTCCGTAGTTTATGACCTTATTCAATACTGTTTGCGTTCAACCTAATGTTGTTGCAAAGTTCTTATTTATAAAGGATAAGATGAAAAGGGATACCAAATGCGAAGTCCTCTTTTTTTTTTTTTGTTATTATTTATGATTTTTATTTTTGTGACGACACAAAACCAGAAGCTCAGAGAGACATGATTTCCGTGTAGAGCGGATGAACTATGAAACAGGTGCTGAAGTCGGTTTGTATAGTGCCATACTTCTGCCAATGTCATCACGTTTTTCACAACTCTAACAGTTTTTCATTTTGAAATTTCGACAAAAGCTAAGTTTTATATTTAAAAAAAAAGATCATATCAAAACGCGGAGTTTAACCAAATTTCGAAATAATGTCATGTTTACAATCTTTCATGAATCCAAACAAAGCACACGACATAGAATACTTGCAATATGTGTTCTGTCCGCGAGTGAGATTTTTCAACAATCAAAAAATATTGATTTTGTCACTATTTCATGAATCCGAATAAATATACGACGATACATGCTTTCCATATGTGTTTTATCCGTGTGTACAGTTTCAAAACATTCCGACTTGTATTTTGGGAGATATAACCCGGATGTTCTATTATGCAGATAAAAAATTTGTCAAACTTAAAAATACTGTCATTTTGAGACTTTTCATGGTTCCAAACAAAAATACAACGCTGCACACTTTCAATACGTGCTCTATCCGTATGTGATATTTCAAAACAATCCAACTTAACGGTTCGGAGATATATTCCGAACACAGTGTTCCATTACGCGGATAAAATTGTATAAATGCTAATTTTTACAAATTTCAAAGTACTGTCATTCTGACAGTTTTTATGAATTGGAAATAAAATACGACGCTGCATAATTTCAATGTTTGCTCTATTTGCCTGTGAAATTTCACAACAATCCGACCTACAGTTCCGAAGATATAGCCCGGACACGCATGCGGCTGGACGGACGGATAAGCTAACCATAACCCTGTTTTTTTTTCCTGTTTCATATCATTAAACTGGATTGTCACAAAATCGAGTTGGCTTTATATCTCACCAATCGTCGTCCTTCTTCTTCTTTCCCTTTTTCCCTTTCTTTGCGGCCTGTTTTGGAGCCGCGCTCTGTTTCTCTGGTTCTGCCTGCGCAAGAGGGTCAAGGTCATCCCCGTCGTCGCTACTGAAAAACAGTTCAACATAAATTGTTATATTTACGAATTTGCCACTCAATCTCTACCGAAACGTGTCTAGTTGGTGGAGGCTCAAACATCCACAAACTTGTCCTGGCAACTGGTGCTGGGTTGCGTTATCTGGAGCCATGCGGGGGTTTAAAAACCCTGTGACCACAAACTGCGAACAAATGGCGTAAAAGGAAACCGGTCATTATGATATTTGTAAATTCGGACACGTCCAGGAGACACAAAGCAGATACAATTTAGCAACTATATTTACCACATATTATGGGTCTACATATTTGCTGATATTTGGCATATAACTCGCCTACTTAAAAATAGTATGGGGCTACGACAACGGGGCAGGTTTAAATCTGTGGCCGCGACCCAGTCCTACTGATAACAAGGCTGTTAAAGACATTCTTACCCACTTACCAGCTGAGGCATCAATTACCTACTAGCTTCCATCAATTCAACTACAGTCCATAATCTTTGGAAAAAAAAGTAACAGTCAGAATTCATCCAGAACTCATAATTTGGCTTTTGAAATATGCAGCTTTAGTCAGAATGTTCTGAAGAGTTATGACATAGAATTTTTGTAGAAATTAAACATTCGAACATTCGTTCCGGTTTGTGGAGACTGTCTGGGTGCTTGGGTCCTTCAGCGGAACCACAAATCCAACAAATTTGATAGGTTACCTGCGTCTTGTTGGTAAACATGCGAAATCAAAAAGAAAGCGCATTACACATTTAGCGTGGAAACTTATTCTTATGAAGTGAAAGTACACTGATCACTCTGGACTGAAAGCATGTAATTTGTGACCTACGTGTAAACCGTATTTAATAAGGTAATCAACACCCTACACACAACCCTCCCAGGTGTTGTATGACCTCGATGTGAAAGTACAAATCATGGTTTCTACCTGGTTTTTTCTGTACAGAAGAACCTTCCATTTGGGGAAAAAATGGAATAATTTTAAAAAGGTTCCAGCAATGAAATGTTTTAATGCTTGACGTGTTGTAAAGTTTTACATTTAAGTGAGAAAATTATTTGAAAACTAGAGCAGTGTGCATAGCCCACATATTCCCCACAGGCCCCCCATCAGTTAAACACGGCCATCAATAGTCAATCAAGAGCTGAAATTTTCCAAGTCCAGTTGGTGCATTTTTCTTGGACGGCCCTGGTCCATTTAAAATACCGATCTGTGTTTGTTCCCATAGAAGCTACATACCGAGTTTCATTAAAATCCTTGCAGTTGTTCTCGAGATATCGTGTTAACAAACTCATTCCGATGCTGAATAATTTCCAGTATTTGGTAAATTTCAAAGTGCATTTGGGTCATTTTCCTTGGGCCAACCTAATCCATTGACAATACCGATCCTTGTTAGTGCTCAGAGAAGATACACACCAAGTTTTATTAAAATCCTTGCAGTTGTTCTTGAGATATCGTGTTAACAATAGTCAATGAAGAGCTGAAATTTTCTAAGTTCAGCCGGTCCATTTTCCTTGGACGAACCTGACCCATTTACAACACCAATCTGTGTTTGCTCCCATAGAAGCTACATACAAGTTTCATGAAAATCCTTCCAGGAGTTTTTAAGTTATCGTGTTAACAAGGTTGCACAATAGTCAATGAAGAGCTGAAATTTTCAAAGTCCAGTCGGTCCATTTTCCTTGGACGAACCTGGCCCATTTACAATAGCGATCTGTGTTTGCTCCCATAGAAGCCACATACCAAGTTTCATGAAAATCCTTGCAGGAGTTTTTAAGTTATCGTATTAACAAGCTCTTGATGACAGACCGACACGCGGTCGATCGCATATATTCCCCAAAGGTTCTACCTGTGGGAATAAATCATTCTAGCGTATTCACCAATCCCTGCAGCTAAAATTGAAATTATAAAGGGTCTTAATGCACAAATCCAGGTTAAATTTCTGATATCAGTTTTGTGCAGTATGCCACCCGCGAACAGTGTTCGAAAAGTCCGGAAGCCCGCGGCCCCGATTTTCGCGTCGAGTTCCGCATTTTTTTTTTTTTTTTAAGTCTGGAGTCCGGCTGGCTCTCAACTTTTTCCTGTATTTTTTTCTGTTTGTTTACTTTTTGTGGATTATTTCTGTAATGCACCCATACAGAATACACAACAAGAATGCATAACCATTTCTGCAATGGATGAGAAGACTGTTGTTTTGGTCAGTATGAGAACACAGTAGAACGGTGATTCAAAACTGAGTTCGGTTTTTGCGGATATCAGAAATCTATCTGATTATTTTCAGCCGTGTGAACTTTTGGAAATATGGAAAAGATGAGTTTTTGTTGTTTTCAAAACTGTCAGATTTATTTTCAGTTCTGTGTATTACAACATCGGAAAACTTGTTTGCTTGGAGTTGCCAGGACACTTATTCTCCCTTACATCCAGGTGATTATGTACATAAAAAAGCTGCAATACAATCATTGTGTATACATGAAAACTAGAAAAATTTGTTTTAACAAGCCATCGTCGAGGGCGCAGACCCCAACCGAACACTGTGATTGACTACAGGATAACAATCACTGGAATATAGGAATCAGCAATTTTGACAAGTCGTCATTTTAGCAATTTTTGGCCGATCTGAAAAATAACACGACGTTGCACAACTTCAATATATATATTTTCACTGTACAAGGTTGCATATGCCTAGGGTAAATAGTTTCGGAAAACTCGCGTGGAAACCACCTAAGTTCCTACATTACAGTTATCTAAAAAAATTGGCAAATTTTGACAAGTCGCCATTTTGGCAATTTTTTACCGATTTGAAAAATAATACGACGTTGCATAACTTCAATACATATATTTTCACTGTGCAACCTTGCATGTGCCTAGGGTAAATAGTTTCGGCGAACTTGCGTGGAAATAAAACAGCATCCACAGTGTGACACACGGACGGACGGACAAAGGGCAATCCTATAGATACCCCCCCCCCCCCGGGCTCGCCCAGTTGGGGTCTAAAATGTGCCGGCTCCGAGATTTCCCGTCGGGCTCCCAAATCGCTTCTCTGCTAGACTTTTCGAACGCTGCCCGCGAAAGGAAGTTAGATAGAAGTCCCCATTAAATTATTTTACATGTCGCGCGGCTTGCACAGTTGCGCTCGCTTTGATTTAAATTTCGATTACAGAAAAAAATATTGGGTTCTCAAAAGCGACCAATTATCGCTGTTTAGTCTTGTGTTTTTAGGGACTGCACAAACGAACATGCTCTTATATAATATTTCCATACAAGATTTAATTTCCTGCCAGACATTTTAGCTGTTTTAAGTTCTCAATTTTTTGCGATCCAGTAGCATGTAGTTATTGAATACCATTTGGGAATCGAGAAAAACGAAGGGGATTTTATATCTACGCAATGTTAGCATAAGGGACACAAATCGAGACAAACATCACATGAAGTGCATCGGTTTGTTTAAATTTGACTACGTCTCGAGGAGTCTATCTCCCGTGGACGATATGGTGTGTGTAAGGCTGTTGCGTGTTGACTACGCAAAATTTAAAAGTGGAAGGATAGGTAGACGTAGTGTCCTACATTTAAACGAATCAATCCATTAACCAGAAGGCGCGTGCGACTGCTAAGGTATGCTAAGTACAGCGCCGATTTTAAAAAATCTGCCATTGTGTCAATTTAAGTCCCATCCGGAAAATTCTTGGTCACTGCACTGCGGAAGGTCTCAAGGAGCCGGTGTGTAGAATTTGAAACGAATCCATCTATCAATGCGGCCTGTAGGCGCGTGAGACTGCCGTATATACGCTAAGTCCAGTGCCGATTTTCAAAAGTCCGCCATTTTGTCAATTTAAGTCCCATCCCGAAAATTCTTGGTCACTGCACTGCGAAATGGTCCGGAGAATCCGTGTACAAAATTTGAAACGAATCCATCTATTAATGTGGCCTATAGGTGCGTGAGACTACCGTATATACGCTAAGTCCAGTGCCGATTTTCAAAAGTCCGCCATTTTGTCAATTTTTTTCCGATCCGGAAACAAAATCTGAAACGAATCCATCCATTAACGTGGCCTGTAGGCGCGTGAGACTGAAGCGTGACTGACGGACAGACCGAAAAGTTCAAAACTTTATCCCTCCGTTCCACGGGGATAACTACCGTTTCTTTTTTGGAACCTTATCGATTATATATATTTGACTTGTGGCTTCTGTGCAGAGTCTCCAGGCAGACTGTTTATTTAGAGCACAGATAGTGGCAGCTGTGACAAGAGTAAGCCTGTATCGGATACGAAAAGCCATATATGGGGTTGGGGATGGATAGTGTTCTTGGTTTCATGAGTGGGGTTTTGACTAGTAATGGTGAAATTTATATATACAGTTTTGGCGGGATAGACATTTGAATATGAAGGGCAGATTCAGGCCAAATATTAATTTCTCAATCAATGAATTGAAAATTTCAACAAGAATGTCCAGGGACACTGCAACCAGCCAAGCTCAACGCAAGGACAATAAACCACTTTACCATCTCATTGTTGCTTACAAAACCATACATTCAGCTCTTGTATGACTGCACCAAAGATATTTTTCGGTAAGATGGACCCCTGTCTGAATATATTACCCTTCCTCCAATCCCCCAACAAAATCAGTCAAAAACTAGTTAATTTAGTCACTAGGCTGGAATTTTATTATTATTATTTTTCTTTGAAATGAAGATACTTGTGTTAATGGTCACTTGTCGTTCTATTTTATTGCAAAGACAAAATGACAGGATTTCACCACGACTAACGCACCATCAAAGCAACTGCCACATTTTTATAGATCAAATTTACTGAACAATGAAG
Organism: Protula sp. h YS-2021; assembly: GCA_949752745.1. Classification (NCBI taxonomy): domain Eukaryota; kingdom Metazoa; phylum Annelida; class Polychaeta; order Sabellida; family Serpulidae; genus Protula; species Protula sp. h YS-2021. Next base: position 31,002,459 of record OX457025.1, read on the forward strand.
GGGAACATAGCTTTCTCTCTCCTTATGGCTTTTAATTGTCACTCAAACACAACTGACTTCAAGGAACAGGAATTTTCGTGAAGGGGAATTTTCGTGAGGTTTCGTGAGGGCGGAGGTTTCAACTTCTGACATCTTGAGTTTACAAGTTTCAGAAAACCCAAAGTTTAACAGTTATTTTTTTTTTCGAATTTAGGGGGGGGGGGGAGACCTCCCGCTATTATGACTCTTTTCGGCCGATCGCGAAAAAAACAGTAATTTTCCGGTAGAAGATCACCTACAGATTATACATGTGTAATATTACGAAGATCCAACCAAAACTGTAGGAAGAGACGCATTTTGAAAAAAAAAAAAAAAAAGTTTAACAAAATTTTCAGTCCCGTCATTTCGACTATTTTCGGCCGATCGCGAAAAAAAGCAATTTTCCGGTAGAGGGCCACCTAGAGATTGAACATGTTTAATTTCAAGAAGATGCGATCAAAATTATAGAAGAAGATGCATTTTGAAAAAAAAAGGTTAACACACACACAGTGATTGCACAAGACCTTGACCCACGAACGGGTGGCATTTTGTGGCTTACCCGTGAAGAAAAAGCAGCGAAAGCAAAACGTCCAAGTCGGGACCATGTCTGTCTCAGGATCGGTTGATTTATATCGATCTCAGCAAATTTAATTTTGCTGTGCACTTGGTTGTGTCACCGGCTTCATCATTTGTCTCCTCACAAAATACGGCCAGCCTGTTGTGACTGACTCGTGAAGAAACGAGGAGTAAAGCAAACCTAGAGTTTCGAGCCGTAGTCATCAGAGCCAATGCTCTGTTTGGAGGTAACGCAGCCCCGGGGTCCTCCGAACGCCTATAGGAGCGGCTCCGCAAGTGCGAAATGCGCAATGACATCGCTACCCTCGGGTAGTAGTTTTCTGCGTTGGTGAAATATTTCATGAAATACTCCTTGAAATATTTCATACCAGCGCTGCCTTCAACACACGAGACAGCCACGTGTATTTATTTACTCGTGTGCCTGTTACTGATATGTAAGTCAAAAACGAATGTCCAAGGACATTTTGACCAGCCGAGACCTGGCGAACCAAGTATCACAAAGTTTGTAAGGTCGCCAAAAAGTGTAAGCAGCATTTTGAAAACCGGTTACTGAAAATATTTCAAAGGCCGGTATTTACCTAATCTCTAGTGGATCTCAGAAAAGTAAATTTCAAAGAAGCCCCAACGCTGGAATACGCCTGAAAATGAAAGCAATGTGACTAAAAATACTTGCAGAACTACTTTGAAAACCTTGGTTCTAAAACTTTCAGACGCTGGCATGAGGCCAATTTATTGAGTAATTTTAAAAGAACATATCACATGAAGAACAGTATGCCAAAATTTCGAATAAATCCAATCAAACTGCATCAGGCATCGCATTTTGGATAACAAAAAGATTTAAAATGCCGCCAACTGGCCATTTTTTAAGAATCGCCGGGCAGTTATTTTTCGAAAGAGGGCCATTTAGGGAACATTCGTACAAAATTTTAAAGGAATCGTTCAAAACTGTGTTAGAAGAAAATCGGCTAACAAGAAAATAATCAACATGGAGCCATCTGGCTTTGTTTTCTTCTTTTTTTTTTTTTTTTTGGAAGTCGTAAAAAAAGCAATTATTCAAGAGACAACCATTCAAGACAACATTCGAACAAACTTTGAAAGCAATCCAACCAAAATTGTGAGAGAAAAAGCATTTTGAAAACTGGGTAATAATAAATTAAAATATGCTCCCCATTTGGTCAGTTGTTGGTGGAATGCCAAAAAAAAAAAAGCACTTTTTAAGAGAAGTCTTCCCAGTGAACAGCTGAACACAATCCGATCAAAACTGAAAAGAAGCATCTCCAAAACTGGCATCCCCCAAAATATTTAAATGCCCTCTATTTGGCCATTTTTTGCCGTATTGCCAAAAAAGACCTAGATCTAGAGAACATTTGAAAATTTGAAAGTAATCCAATCAAAGAAAAAGAGGAAAAGAAGCATTTTACGTTAAAGGTTTACACATGTAAACACATACACATACAGACGACGGATAACCTTCCCACTGATGTGATAAGGACAGCCGACAACGTCGGCTAATCCAAAAAGAGATATCATAACAGTAGCTAGTGAGACTCTAAACAAACTGGTATACATGTATCTAAATTTTTCAATAACATAAGAGCTTTCTTACCATATCCCATTTTTCCAGGAAGAAAGGTGTTTCTCCCCCTTTTTTCCCCGCGATTCATCTCATGGAAGGGATGATTTACCTTTCTTCAGAAGGGAAAACCAACCTTTTCCCAAGCTGGAAAAAATTATGCATATCGAAATTTTGTCCAGGTAACTTGTCACAAACCAGAAGGCTTAGCCCCATGGCCGGAGAATCTACTTGTTCTTTTTGAGTCGATAAGTACTGATTTAAAAGCGCCTGAACGGATTGGGAGCTGGAGGCAGATTTTAATACACTGATCTTACCACTGCGCAATTACCTGCATAAATGTGGAGATGGTGCAGATAAAGTGGCGGTCAGCACGTTAACCATACACCAACATCGATGCAAAGGATGTAGCAGAACCAACGCCCGACGGTCTGCTAGTAAACCAATCAGCAAAAGCGATGCAAACCGTGTCGCAGAACCAATATGGCGACGTCAACAAAATACAACTCTTCGGTCTGATCATTTTGGTCACTCAATTTCCCTGACTTTTCCCCCGACTTCTGAGACCTTTCTTCTTGACTCTGGAGGCCAGTTTTTTCTGACTTTCTGATTTTTCCTGACTCAATTTTTTTCCGATTTTTCAGGGTTCTCCTAAACTATGGCCACTTTTTTTCTTGAACACGACATGTTCTTAAGTACATGGTACTAATAATATTCAATAGTAACATAGTAAAAGTACGTTTCGGTCACTCTACGTCAAATTTTCCACGCTACTATCCTTCCCAGTTTCTGAAATCGTAATATGTAAAAGAGTTTTGAACACATCATATGACGGCTTTTTAAAATCGAAAGTGCATGTTGAAAAAAGTAAGAATTTTGATGTTTTACCTTGATCCTATTTTTCATAATGTATCCTAAAACATTAAACACCTCAATCGGAAAGATTCGGCAGCACGAATAGGCCAACTCACACTTTGGGCATTCCGAATGAACTGCGCAAAAATTCTGCGTTTCGAATACAAACTATATAACCGGGTAGAAAATCAAAGGAATGATAGGAAGTTGTCGCCTAAATAACACATTTCTCTTGCACCAAAGAGCAATCGTGTTTTTAGCAACCCATGTCCCATTTCAAAACTTTATTTAAGTTTTAACAAATAGCGTCCAGTTTCAGTTTTTTTCATCTCCCGTGTATGAGCTATTTTTGCTATATAGCTTCTATCATTTCTTTCATATTTACCCGGTTACCTTGCAATCGAAATTCAAAAATTCTTGGGCATTTTATTCGAAACACCTAAAGTGTGATTAGGCCCACTGGCTTATTCAATTGCTAATGGGGTAGCTCTAATTGAGCTCGTTATTTTCGCTGGTACTCGTAAACGACACCATTGCGATACCGATTTAGCTGTCGAAACACTATATTTCAGTGAGAACCAAGTGTTTTGCTAGCTATACTGACTAAGTGCAAGGAAGAGCTGACTCGGAGCTGTTTTTTGTTAAATCGATGTTACCAACTCACAATTCGTCTTCTTGGCGACCCTTTCTTCCCTTTTTTGGTTTACCCATGTTTTGCCAATTTTAACCTCAAGTCTATTCTGCTACAATACCGTTGCTCAATGACACCATATGCTGATATGTTGCTGTTGTTTTAAGCATGCGTTTTCGCAGTACAAAAATAAAAGTTGCGGTCTTCAAAATTAACGTCTGAACCCGCTTTCACCCAGGCTGAGGTTGCAAATATGTTTTTGCTGGAGACTTTTTGGGTGCGTTGTCTTTTCGTTCTGGGCCTGAGATAGAGGTGCTAAGGAGGAAGCCGGAGTAATAAAATAAAGAAACAGAAAAGAAAACATTAATCAATTTAGCTTCAACGACACCAAACCGTTGATATCAAATTATGTTTAAAGGCTCTGTAAAAGCAAGAAATGGGTTTATAAACGTGGAAAAAATTCGGCCGTTTATTGAAGAAGTATCAAACAGGCAAACGTAAAGCGGAAGATAATTTTATAAAAAATAACATGTTTGTGATAGCTTAAAAAAAATCGAAAAGGTATTTGACATATATGTAAAAAATAATAGGTGTGAGCAGATAAAAGGCTTGACTCATACCCAAAAGCCAAGGCAAATGCGCTTAACCAGCAGTTAAGGAAGATCTTGAGTCACTAACAGATCTAAACCCTAGTTCTCATGCCGATCTACCAGACCTCAGAGTTCATAGGAAAGAAGCACAAAAGCTGCTATCGTCTATAAATCTGAACAAGTGCAGGGACAATATTCCATCCACACTTCTTTGCGATTATGCTACTGAACTGCATGCTCCGTTAACTCTCATATTTCATGCATCAGTGCAGCAAGGCAAAATCACCGGCGATAGGCCTGAGGATATAGTAATCCCCTTTTCAAAAAAGGGGGAGCGCAGATCGCCAGAGAAATACAGGCTGATTTCCCTAATGTAAAACCCTCAAACATATAATACATAGCCATATCATCAGAGACAAAGACACAAATATCATCCTTAATAATGCAGAACACAGCTTTCGAAAGTATAGATTTACTAACACTCAGCTGATCTTAACCATAAACCACAACATTTAAGCATTAAAGAAATATGAACAATGCGATTCCATATTGTTAGATTTTTCACAGGCCTTGAAAAGGTCCCGTAAAATAGACTACTCTACCAGTTATCCCACTACGGTATGAGAGGAAATATGCCACATAACATATATACTGCTAGCTACGCTGGATAAATAATTCTTCGAAAACCGAACGCAGTCAATTGTCGCCGGAGGTCAGAAATCGGCAGCAGCAGGCTTTACATGCGGTGTCGATCAAGGCAGCGTTATTTAGTCCGCTGTTGTTACTGATCTATATTGACGACCTTCCTGAATTTGTTCTCCATTCATCCATAAGTCTCTTCGATGGCCGAGTCACGTTTACAATTGCTGCAGACTTACAGGAAGCTCTAGATCGTAATCCAAGAAAGTGTAGACGAATTCAAACTCAATTTGGCTAGTGTCGGCCTCAATGCCTAGATGTCCGCTATAATTTTAGTGACTTTACACTTTTCACAATTTTACTGGAAGATTTTATTGACCTAAACACCGAGATGCACCATTCTTACCAAAGTGCGAATATATTCAACCTTGAGGGATCCACAGTACCGCTGGATAGATAGATAGATAGATAGATAGACAGATAGATAGATAGATAGATAGATAGATAGATAGATAGATAGATAGATAGATAGATAGATAGATAGATAGATGCAACTTGTCAAATTCTTTATTATTTTACCGGCTATAATCTTAACATTACCACTTTTAAATATATTCGTACTATCAGCAAATAACACAAATGGAAGTAGATCAGAAACATTGCAAAGTTCATTTATACATAATAATTAACTTGGGCTCTAATACTCACCCTTGAGTTTCCCCACAACTAATTTTCCGAAGGCTAGATTTCTGATCATCTATTTGCTTTTAGCCAGTTGTTAGCTGTACCACGGATATCATAATGACCAAGTTTACTTAACAATAAAGAGTGGTCAGTTGTGTCAAAAGCTTTTTTTTTCTTTTTTTTTTTTTTTTTGTTAAAATATGACATAGTGGTTGTGGTACGCCAACATTCTTTATAGTTTGCATTGAAGTGCCGTTGCAATTAGCCGTTGTTTTGTTTTACAATCGCTCGCAACAGTTAAAATTTTCAACTGCTGGTTTGAGAAAAATATTTGTTTCCTTTGTATCACACAATTAAAAATATCAACACTTCTATGTTGTGGTATCTTGTAAGCTTTTGACCAATGTTCAACTCTTTCGCGCACCTGGAAGCACGCACGGCCTCTGTGAATGTAGTCTTTTTCCGTTAAAGGTGAAGGCTGAAAAATATAAACAACGTTCTTAACAACCCGTAACACCTTTGCTAAAACGTTTTCATAAACCCAACCGACAAGTAAGTTTCAGTGAACATGAATTATCGTATGATGTATGGCCACAGGAAACGCCTAGGGATGAATATCGAACTGTGTTGGACATTCTGCATCGCCGCGGACCCTTTCTGTTAGCTCCAAGTTAGCTCCGAGTAGCTCTGACTTGTATAACATCGTACATCTCCTTGGTGCATGGTAACTTTTTAGCGCAGCGCTTCTTGGAGCTAGCTCCAAGTCAGATCTTCATGTTTTGTACTCGATTTTAGCCAAATCACACTTTTGGTGTTTCAAATAAAATGCGCAAGAATTTTGAATTTCGACTGCGAGGGTACTGGGTAAAAATGAAAGAAATTATAGAAAAAATATAGAGGAAATATCGCAAAAACAGCTCATACTTGGAACATAAAAGAAATTGAAACTTGAAACTATTTGTTCAAATATTTTCAATAAGTTTTTTAAAATAGCATGCGAGTTGTTAAAAAACTGATTTCTCTTTGGTGCAAGAGAAATTTGACATTTAGGCGAAATCTCTCTATCATTTCTTTCCGTTTTTACCCAGTTATTTTTATTCGAAACGCAGAATTTTTGCGTATTTTAATTGGGAACGCCCAAAGCGTGATTTTGCTTATATATCTTTATCAGGGTGTGCCGAAACTCATTATCGGCCCGCTTCTTAGAGATTCCCTCCTGTTAGCTCCCAGACCTAGATACAGTGCATTGCATAAGTCTGGAATATTTTGGGGGAGGGGGATTTAGGTGGGTAGAAATTTTCGCACATCTGTTTTTCGTCATAGTGGGTGAAGTTTCAGGTTTCCCCTACAAGTTGAAATCATATACAATGAAATCGGTTGTGAAACAAAATTTTCACACTTTGCTAAACATGAGAGGAGTAAAAAAAATCTTGCAAAATGATCGGTATGCTGAGTGTTTGGTTAAGCGACAGTGCTTTTTGAAAACTAACAGTAACAAGTGTAGGCAAGTGTTGCAGATTTCTTTATTATCTGAAACACTACAGACTTCACTAAAAACGTCAGTATTTCGTGTGTCCACCTCTTGCATAAATAAGAGCGCCAGTTCGTGCGCGCATCGAACTGATGCATCGGCGTATGGTGTTGATCGAAATGGCATTCCATTCTTCAATGATCATTCGCTCAAGGTTTGTCTGTTCAACCTGCTATTGGTCATTCGCTCAAGGTCTGTCTGTTCAACCTGCTATTGTTCTGTCTGTTCCACCTGCGACTTATACGCTTTTTCGTTATTCCCCACACATTTTCAATAGGATTCATGTCAGTCGATTTTGGAGGCCAGTCCATGCGGTCTGTGCCAATGTCTTTAAGATAACGGTCCACCAAGCTTGCTCGATCTGGGCGAGCATTGTCTTCCACAAGGAGGAAATCCTCAGGGTTCATGGCTCCTGCGAAAGGCCGCACATGACCATCCAGAATTTCATCTTGGTAGCGCACCCCGTTAAGTTTTCCGGTGATAATCATGAGATCCGTTTTACCCGCACAACAAATGCCACCCTACGCAAAAACACCGCCTGCTCTTTATAACTCCCGCGTGTTGACGAACTGCTCTCTACGGCGTAACTCACCCCTTCGCCGCCAGACCCGCCTTGTCCGGTCATTCGCAGCGAGGCAAAATCGCGATTCGTTGGTGAATAAGCACTGACACCACTGATTGCGGTTCCATCGTTGGTGTTCCCTGGCCCAGTGTAATCTGTCGCGTTTGTGCCTGTCTGTCAGGTCTGGCTTTACACGTGCCATACGTCACCATAATCCGTGTTCGTGAAAACGACGTAACATTGTTGCCGTTGATATTGGTGGCGCACCAGGTCCCGTAGCAGTGGCAATACGGCTTCGAATTTCTGGAGCTGAAACAGAAAAAAATGAACACTAATTTTAAAATTCAGTGTATTCCGTGACATGAAAACATTATTTTTGTGAAAACATTTTTCAAAGTTTAAGACGATTCTGAAACAAATTTTCTTTTTATTCTTTGAAGTAAAAACTTTTTTTTTTAAATTTGGATGATTGCAGAACTTTTGCATTTGAATTGCAATTGATTGAACAGGGTAACACTAATCCGATATTCCTAGCATAGTTTAATTCAAATCATTAAACTCACTGTCAATCAATTCTCGAGTAGGCATACCCGAGTCACTCATCTCCGGAGCAATGCGGCCTGACTCGTTCAAAAGCGAAGCACGACAGCCTGAGTAGATCACTGGCCAAACACTACCGCCCAGTCACTCACTGACCAAGCACTACCGCGCGAGTCGCTCAATGACCAAGCACTTCCGCCCGAGTCGCTCACTGGCCTAGTACTGTCCCCGGAGTTGCCGTTACCAGTGTAAGAAGGACTGTGCCTTCTTGCGGTCTTCCTCTGACAGCAAGAGTCATAGTTCCAATAATAGAACTACTAATGGTGTCAATTTTGGCAATCTCGGCACACCACTCTGGTAATAGAAAGCGTTCATCACACAAATGGCCCTATTATAATTTATGGCCAACAGTTTATATAGCCAAATGATACTTTTGTATTGAAGGAAAAAAATTAATATACTACAGTATAACACTTGTCAGTATACTTTTAAAGAGAAAGTCTGCGAGTCCAAATCTCGGTGGCCTAGAGTGTGCGCCGAAAGATCCATAGCCTCGAAATTTGAGATCAGTAGCCATATCATTTGCAGGAACTGGATCCTTTCTGTCCTAGGAAGATAGAAATGGTCCGCTGGGACTACGCTAGAACGTGCCATTGATGTCAGTTTTGCCAATCTCGGCGCACGACTCATCCCAGTGGCCTAAACAGCTTATAGGTTATCTGAAATATACACGCAAATAATTGATAGATGCAGAATTTAGCATAAATTTATTTCGTACAGCCACAGTATTTGACTTCTAATTTCTCCAATGCTTCTTAAACTATCAATTCAAAAGTTTTTGGTGGATAATTGCAAAAGTTATTGTCACTTTTTCACGTAATAAAGCATGCTTCGTGGATGTCAACAAGTGTCAGTTATTGTGAGAGATTTGTGGATATTTCTGCATTCTTTTCTTTTAAAGAAAGTGTAACGCAGAAGATGTAGTTTTGAGGGCCATTTGCAAATGCCAGTGAACTTTGTGGGTCGTTGAATCTTGCAAAAATCACCACAGAGATGATGTACACCCGCGCAGTCAGTGCTATTTTCTTCGCGCGTTTATATTAGCAGCCCAACTTACGTTAATGTAAGCTTGGCTTTCCCTGTCGGTTTGCAGGCGGCGTCCGCTAGTTAGTTGGTTCGTTGATTATTTAATAAACTTTTGTTTGAAAGTGCATCTCCTCCTACAGTTTTGATCCGATGTCATATATTTTTGGTGTGGGGCATCCCTAGGGGTTCATGCATACTACTTTTAACAGTGTATTATTTAAAATAAGAATTTATGAAGTAAATAAGAAATCAGATATTTTTTGTCATGGCTGAAATAACGCATTTTACGACTTATTATTTTAAATAATACACTGTTTTTTGCTTTTTTAGTCGATTGAGTGATTTTTGAATTTTTGGGGAATTTTTGAAGAAAAAATTTTAAATGTAACTTCTGCTACATTTTTGATCCGATGTCATTATTTTTTTTTGTGCGAACCACCCCCTAAGGAGTCATGCATACGGCTTGTGCTTTTTTAGTCGATCGGACAATTTTTGTATTTTTGGGGAATTTTTTAAGAAAAAAAATCGAAAACAAATCAAAATGCATCATCTCCTGCATTTTTGAGCCGATGTCATTTATTTTTGATGTCCGGCATCCCCAAGGGGTTGTCCATACGGCCTGTGCTTTTTAGGCCCCAACCCTTCGGATTGCGGCCTATAGGCTTGGGGTGTCCGTCCGTCTGTCAGTCATCGCTTTATACCCCTATGAATTTGGGGGGGGGGGGCGGGGGCGGTTAGGGCCTGCTTGTGTTTCACAAATACTTACTTGTTTATTTTTAGTCGATCCTACAATTTTTGTATTTTTGGGGAATTTTTGAAGAAAAAAAACTTCAAAATGCATTTCCCCTACAGTTTTTGTTCGATTTCATTTATTTTTGGTATGAGTCGTCCCTAAGGGGTCACGCATACGGCTAGTGCTTTTTGACTCGTTTTGGGATTTTTTTTGGGGGGGGGGAATACCTCAAAATGCATCTTCTACAGTTTTAATCCGATATCATTTATTCTGGGTGTGAGGCGTGGAAGTCGTGAATACGGCTCGTGCTTTTTGAGTCCATCAGGGGGTTTAGGGGAATTTTTTTGAATAAAAAAATCAAAATGCATTTCCTCCCACAGTTTTTTTCAGGTGTCATTTATTGTTGGTTTGAGCCGTCTCTAGGGGTTCATGTATATGGCTTGTGCTTTTTGAGTGAATTGGAAAATCGAAATAAACCTCCTCATACAGCGCATAAACGCAATTTAAATGAACTTCCGCAGTAGTCCGAAATGCGAATGGCGTATGAATACAAGTTAAGTAAGCACGCGCACTGGTCCGAAATAAGAACCGCGCGTCAACGCAAGTTAAATAAACCTGCGCACTGGTCCGAAATGCGAATCACTCATCAACGCAACCTAAAGAAACATGCGTAGTGGTCCGAAATGCGAACTGCACATAAACGCAAGTTAAATAAACATGCTCTGGTCCAAAATAAGCACCCCACATGAACGCAAGTTAAGTAAACATGCGCACTGGTCGGAAATGCGAGCCGCCCATCAACGCAACCTAAAGAAACATGTGCGCTGGTCCAAAATGAGAACCGCGCATCAACGCAAATTAAATAAATATGACCACTTGTCTGAATAAGAACCGCACATCTAGGCAAGTTACATAAAAATTCGTACTGGTCCGAAATGCGAACCGCACAACAATTGTGTATGTCCGACCAACAGTACACGTGTGTGGAAACAATTTTGATACGTTGTTCGAAGGTATTTCTGGTAGACTCGATAGTCTACCGGAGATACACAAGATCAGTTTCCCATTTTTATGGGAAACAAATTTTTGTATGTATTTATCGGCCTATGCTCTGGTCCGTTGCTAAATTAATTATAGTAAAACCTCATTCTAGACAAACCCTGAAATGCCGGACAACTGCCAATACCGGACAAGAATTCTCAGTCCCGTTTTTTCTCCACTGGTTTACCCGGCCCCTGAAATACCGGACACCCCTATATACCGGACAAAATCCGTCAGTCCCTCCCATTGTCCGGTGAAGGCAAGTTTTACTGTATTTAGCTAACTTTTTGCCGTCTCGTCGTTTGAAGCCCAATTTTTCAGGAAAATTCCGTGGCTCATACACGCTGCCCCCCTTTCCTAATTTGAACAGGTAGCATTCGATGTTAATTGCAGTTAGAGCATGTTCAATCATCTAGTATGGGTGGATTAGAGGCCTATCATAGTGGCTACTTGTGAAGTATGAATGATATCCAGTAAAAGTTCCGTAGTTTTTTGCAAAAAAACCTAATTGCAATCAACATAATTGCAATTCTCAAAGCCTGCTCCATTAAACATGTGGTTGGTTAATTGCAGTTAATACGAATTGCATTTAAAAGTTCAGTATTTTGACACGCAAGTTAGAATAAAAGTTTGGGATGAAATCCATTACAGGCAGTTGCTTGTGAAGATGTAATCTGGCTAAAACTGGTTAGAAACTCAAAAGTGTTTGATTAACATAATTCTAAGAAAGTTTGAAGAACATAAAAAGTGCTTTCAGGTTCCCTTTTAACATGAAAAACAGAAAACAAATAATAAATATACACATAAGTAATGTTTGATGAGGAGGGCGCAGATTACCTAGCATTGTGAATTTGGGGAGGGGAGCAGATTACCTACATTCGGCGAAGGTCAAATCGGACCGATGTCAAGCTGTACTTTAATTTTTTATGGACCTGTCGTACCCATGGGTGGGCATGTCGTACCCATGGATGGGCATGTCGTACCCATGGGTGGGCATGTCGTACCCATGGGTTGGCATGTCGTATCCATGGGTGGGCACGTCGTTCCCATTGGTGGGCATGTCGTACCCATGGGTGTTCATGTCGTACCCATGGTTGGGTACGTCGTGCCCAAAAGAAATATGAACATTTAATTTACATTCCACCGCGGACAATATTTTAGTACATATTTGCGCTGAACTTAGATGGAACAATTTTGAACTGTTAATTACAAATACAGCACAGGAGCCTTAATTACTTGCTGCGGAGTTTCAGCCCTTAAACCTGAATTACATATTTAAGGCGGGTGTATGCGGTGTGATTTAAATATTAACGCGTATTAAGTTAAAGCCTCAACCATACCCTCCCCCCACATCCCCACCCCGACCATTTACATTACATGTTGCTAAGAGATTAATCAATCAATCAATGTATTTGTAAAGCGCCTTTTCAGCATTGCCACTAAGCGCACAGATATTAATTTTTTAACAAAGTAATCCATAAGCAATTCGAAACAAATATGTTTTAAGACGTTTCTTGAAAACAGACAAGGATGCAGGGCATGTGATATTTGGAGGTAGCGAGTTTCATAGGGACGGCACAGCGTAACCAAGTCGTCTTAGTCCATAACGTGTATTCTGTTTAGGAACAGTTAATTGTAATGCAGCAGAGGATCGGAGGGTCCGTCGCGGTTTATATTCCATAATAAGATCACTGATATAATTCGGTGCATTTGGTTTAGTGCTTTGAACGTCATAAAGAGAATTTTGAAACTTTGCCGGACGTTGAGCCAATGCAGGGCTTTAAGTACAGGAGTAACATGCTCAGTTGTAGAGTTAAGAGAGACTATCCTAGCAGCTGCGTTCATGAGATTTTATAACTTTTACAATCTGGTAAGTTGACAAAATCACTGATGCAGTGATCCATCCTGCTAATGTCAAGCGCATATACTACACGTTTGGCAACGTCTACTTTTAAAACCGGTCTAACTTTACGAATCCAGTTGAGGGAATAAAATCCAAAAAGAGAGTGAATTTTGTGGTGGTCTGTAAATAACAGCACTTTATGAGGAGCAGAGTATTTTCGGCCTTACAACATTCGAAGGAGTCATACTTTCCTACCGGTATGTTGCCTGGTTTAAAGGGTTTGCGGCAAAGAATAGCGGCACACCCGTCTTTACAACCTTTGCGGTCCTGGCGAATAAGGGAGTATCTATTAGGTGTTAGGTTCCGTGGGTCATATGTCGAGTTGTCAGAGAGTCATGTTTCGGTAATTGCCAAAATATCAGTGTTTTCATCGTATACAAAATAACGGAGATATTCATATTTATTTCTCACAGACCGCACGTTTATAGTTCCAACAGTTTAGCTTTAAACGAAAAATTAGTAAATCACCAATTGTCAGCAATTTAGTACTATTTGCTGAGGCGTGAGATTTCGGAAACGGCCTCCTACCCTCAATAACTGTAATAGGTCTGCGACGGTTAATTTGTGTTCCGGTACGGTAATCCAGTATTCCATTTCGTGCGTACATATGCGCTATGACACATTTCAATGCTATTTTCAGTGAACTGAAGACTACAGACAGATACTTTTACTATATACCTCACAGCGGTCAATATCAACAGGAATGGTAGTGGTATATCCAGTAAACCCATATGTATCCTTATCTGTATAATAAGTAGAGAAATTTTAAAACCATCCTAAAACTTTTTCACCAATATTTTTTCCAATCGTTTAAACACATAAAGTCTCCTGGTATATTGAAAGCTAACATTTGGTCTTATTTTGCATTTATATCAAACAAATAACATTTCAGGGAAAACGTGTATTACCTGATTACACGATTTCCCTGTATCATATGCAATGGCTGTGTCGTTTTTTTTTTCCGAATTAAGTGTGTGGGTGCAAATAAGACTGACTTGCATGCCAAATTTTAGTACCAAAGTTGCTTAAATAACTAACTGATGGTAGTTCTTCGATTCTTACATATGGCACATACCGGCCCCTCTAGTGGGGCAAGCCTTCTACCTCACCAAATATCTCGCCAGTTTGTGGTGTTCTTTCTCCCTTGATTTTACACCCGTAATTAAAATAACGGAATAAGGAAAAGTTATAAACTTTTTTCTGATAAAATATCTCCTGAGAGAAAATTCCTGATAGCTTCAGTTCAATGATTTTGATCTATGTCCGTTCGTGTACACTCTCTGTGGAGACGCTTGTATTATTATGACCAGCCCGACGGTAGTCGGAGGGTCATGTAACTTTTGCCTTGTCCGTCCGTCCGTCTGTTCGTGCGTAATGCTTTGGGTGGTCAAGTTTGTGTAATGAACTCGTCCTAGGGTTTTAGGCCTGGCAACCTGAAACGAATATGCAGTGAATATATATAGCATGAAGGTGTGCACCTCTTCTTTTGGCCCACGTTTATCCGTCCGTCTGTCCGTTAGGTGGTTCGGAACTTAGCATATTTTTTTAGTACATTGATGGGTAGCTTCGAAGTTTTGTGTAATGAACTCGTCCAAAGGTTTTTGACATAGCAACCTGAAACCAAGAATAAACATTATATACTTCAGTAGACCTTCCTTAGTTTGCCATGGCCAAGTTAAAAATTTTGTTCCATCTGAGCAAATAAACCGATATTTCAATACCATCACAGTTTTTCTTGAATGTGCGCAATCTTTTTGCATGTTACAATTACCGTATCATGAATTCTTCCGTTAAAATTTCGTTTAGGGCGGGTCATTCGTGTTCCTCCAGGACACATTTCTAGTTTTATTTTGTTTCCAGAGTGTACACCAATAATGGAAGAGGCTACAGGAGAAATGATTGGTTATTCAACCATCCATGATCCTGGTGGTTACTCTGATGGAGACAAGGCAGAAGATTCCACCCAGGCAGAAGACGAAAATCCGGGTAAACTGAGGAAGAAAGTGACCAAGACCTCTGACACTGATGGTACTTATAGTAAACACTTATTTCATTATAATTATTATTATTATTATTATTATTATTATTATTATTATTATTATTATTATTATTATTATTATTATTATTATTATTATTATTATTTTAGTATTAGTATTAGTATTATTTACTCCTTTTTTCGTTTTGTTTGTTTTTTTTAATGAAAATTTCTGAATTTGTTATTTGAGTTCAAAGGATGAAGGTGAATAGACATGATAGTTTCACTAACGATGTCCCAGTCAGTTGAATAAGTATTGTAATACTGTACTTCATTTTGAATAACATATATTAAAATTCTAACACAAAGGAATTTTTTAAGTTACAGGTAATATAATTGTAAAAAGGTGAGAATTGGATTTTGTCGAGTCCTGTTGGCTAAACGTATAAAAATCATAAAAAACGAGTGTTTAATCTGTGGCAGTGGCAAGTGAAGGAAGTTTCTCAGAAAGACCAGAAACAAATAAGAAAAGAAAACAGTTTGTTCCGGGTATATTACGAAATACAGTTTTCTTCTTGTCGATCTGCAGTGCAGTTTTTTAAATTAACTCATTAACGCTGATATTTTCTATATCGTGTATTCGGCGACCATGGAATGACTAACCTGGTGTCGCAGATTTTAAAACGGATTGTAGTTGATATAACAAAAGAAAGTTGCTTCGAAAGTTATGCGCCCTTATAAGAAAAATCACATAAAAACGGCGTCTGTGCGAACAATGGCACAAGCAGTAATAGTAAAATGGGCCCACCAAAGTGCTTTTTGAACATTTTGAAAGAGTTTTCATATGAGACAATAACATTTTTGATATCTGTGTTTGAAATCTGACCGATGCCTTGAAATTATTTTCGGTGTTGATATGAAAGAGAAATAATTTCAGTTTATGGTTTAAAACTGGTGGATTTGAACAAGTTTAATTCAGTAATAAAAAATCTTGCGAGCTGGAAACAGTTCATGTAGTGTGAAGTGTATGCAAGCACCACTAACTTTGGTATATTGTGGTGGGTTTTTTTCCAGAAATTACCATGATGTGCTAAGGGGTGCGGTAGGGTAGGGATGTTAATAACTACTTGGTATGCCATTGATGTGGTCGTTAAATAACGAATGCACGCCCGGGAAATACACATTGATAAGCTTGTTGTTCCGTGGTCAAGTTGTTTCCTGTTATAGGAGCAGAGGCAGAGCAATCTGTCTGGAGCACGATTCTGAAGCGTGTTGAATTCGTCAGGCTTGTGGAGTTTATTAAGAATGCTTTACTGTTGCTGTTTGGTTCTCTAGATGGAACTGCAGGGATTAAGGAGAAGGGGCGTCTTCAAAAAAGACCTTCTGAAAACACCATTTCTCGTAAGAACAAAAGAAAAAATCAGAATCAATCCTCAAAAAAACAAAAACAAAAACAAAAACAAAAAAAACAACGACAACAAAAAAAAAACAAAAACAAAAATTTTTTTTTTACAGTGTTGCATACAGTGGTGGCGCTCGGTAATCCAGAAGCACCTGATTTGCTCGAATAAACAAATAAGGGTTAATACAAACCGTACGTTAATTTCACACTTTGTGCGCATGACTCACAGTGTGTAGTCTAACCGTTATTCATGAGCATCTACTGTACTTACCCACATTACATATTTTACACTTGTTATTAACAATAACTTTTTTACCCTTTTTGGGCAAATTTTCATGTAAAACGGTAGTGCAAGTAAGATAAGTACTATTGTCGGAATTGTATAAAATGCTTAATTAAATGAGAAAAAAGTGAACTGTTGTCTCTCTTAAAGGAACGTTGATTTCTTACGTAGATTTCAACTTGAAATGAATTCGATAAAAACTTAAGCAATAAACTCAACCCATAAAATAAAAGGTCTGTAAAAGTTCATAAGGAATGTAACACACCGTATTATTTAAGAAAAAAAATCTGAAGCAAATAAGAAACCAGATATTTTCTGATGGGCTATTCCGGAATAGACTACCGATAAATTGAGTGTCACAGAAATCGAAATTTTTTCATTGTTTCATAATTTTGATGTTGCAAACAACTTATTTTCTTGCCTTATAAATAAAAAATGCAAAAAATTGAAAATACAAATTAATTTTTTATATTTTAAAATTTCAGTAGGTTATTCAGTACTGAACTACCAACATTTTAATAAACAGCGAAACGTAAATTTGTTGTCCAAAACTTTTATTTCCCTTTCGCAAAAAAGATAAAAATTTTCATTGTTCAACTTATGTCATTGATTTCTGTGGCATTTGAATTATCGGTAGTCTATTCCGGAATAGCCTATCAAAAATATCTGATTTCTTATTTGCTTCAGAATTCTATTTTAAATAATACAGTGTTGTAAGTGAAAAATACAGCATTTGGATGAGTTGCCAGGAATTATAAAATTAAGCGTTATATTACCCATTTAGCCCAGTTAAAAGCTATGGGATTATCCGAATTATGCATTTAAGCGATATGCAATTATCCGGTTGAAATTTACGTTAGATAACACGGGTAATGGTTTGGAAGTTGAGACTTTTTTAAAATTGACCGATATATGCGTCTGACAGGTATGCGATGTATTGATTTGGTCTGAAAATATGTTTATATTTATTGGTTCTAGAAAGATATTTCTGGGATGTCAACAAACATGGACCAAATGTGACGGTTTTGGAGGACCAGCAGGATACCATTAGGCGTGGCGTAGCGCGCCAGCACACAGATGGCGCCAGGGGTAGCGTCGGCTATAATAAGGGCCGCCATACCTTCAAGTTTACCTTCAACGATAAGCCATGGGGAAGTCACTGCGCTATTGGAGTATGTTCCGCGCACTCTAAACTGAGTCTTAAAGGTAAGTTGTGCACCCTTCCATAGCCGGTTTTTATCACATCATTAGGAGGAATGTCTGTAGGTGTGTACGTATGTACATATGTTGTGATCGGATTCCTTACAAATTTTGTACGAATGTTCTCCTTGTATTGCTCTTTTGAAAAATTTATTTGCTTATTTACTATTATTATTATTATTATTATTTTTTTTTTTTTGGTTTCTCGACTTTAATAGTGCATGTAAATTGCTTAAATTTTATGATACAGATGAAATCGGCTAATCACGCAGCGATCATTAGAATAGACAGGTTAATTGTCTGCTGTTTGAAAATTACTTACTTCGTTTTTCTTTTACTAATAGCTAAACGCTAGAACCTTCTTAAAAAAATGAGCTGTGCAATTAGCCATTTCCGGTATATTAAGGAAAACATTTACATAGCTTTGAAGGAAAATAAACCAGGTGAAGTGTTTTACTTTTCCTTGGTTAGGTTACCAGCATTTATTTGGTGCCGATGCCTTGAGCTGGGCGTGGGATTTACCATCAGGCTGTTTGCTTCATGCTGGCGAAACGAAACAAATGTTCAAGGATAAAATGAATATCAAAGTGATTTACATGACTCTGGATATGAACAGAGGCACCTTGTATTTCCAACCAAAAGGCATGGAGAGATTTCAAGCATTTTCAGGTAAAAAAGGTTAAGCTATGTCTGAAAATCAAACGTGAACAGATGTACTTTTCAGTGAACCCCTTTTCCAAAAATAAGTAGATAAGTCAAATAATGAGCATATTAAAATCATTGTTCAAAAGAAATTACCAAAATTAGACTTTATTATAAAATAGATGGTGAAGTAGATTTATAAATTCATCCAGTACGTGGCATAACAGATTGAAAGTAATAAATATGTTTGTGCATGCTGAATTTGAAAGAAAAAAAAACGGATCTGGTCATAAAAATGGCATAGTTATTGGTGTGCATTTTAGCTGTACGAATCAATGCTTCCCACGGGAATACGACGCAGCTGTATGGTATTTGGACACAATCTTGCAACCCTGTGAAACAAATCTAAATGTTTGGACGATTTTTGATCACTTGACCATAATCAACAGTTCAGTGCTTCTAACTAAGCGCATTGAAGACCAATGTAGGATTGTTTTAATCGCAACAAACATGTTTTCTTGATGGTAAGCAGCTTTTAGGCTGGCTACATCCTGCCATCATATTTAAATACGACTTGATAAATTTTCAGGTTTGAAAGATGGTGGTAGAGAATTGCTCTTTCCGGCTGTATCCCTAGTTTATGGACTGGCTGAAGTCAGAATATCTATGGAGAAAAGTGAGAGTGATGTGATGGAAAAAGAAAAGTATACAGAAAAGGAAAAGAAACAAAAGGAATCCAGAAACAGACATAAGCGACGGGATGAAAAAGAAGATGGCACAGAATTTCAGAATGAAGATATAAATAAAAGCAGGAAGAAAGCTTCTCGGGTTTCCTTTGAAGTGAGCGATAATGAGGATGAAAAGTCTGATGAGGACGATTTGGGTAGAAGTGAATTTGAGAAGAATGACCTGGCAGGTGTGGGTAAGCCTGCCCAACCATTTCTCACAAGTCTTCTGGATAGTCTAGGGGCAGGCGAGATGCGCAGCGTGGCACCAGTAGATGACCCAAGTCCAAGAAGTACTTCTCCGGTTTATAGAGACAAGGCTGAAGGCGATGATGCTGGAGAGTTTATACTTGAAGGCCGTGCGGAGGCGAACAGCAAATCAGGACAGAATGAGCTATCCGTAGAGAACCAGTGCGAAGGCAGCGAGTTCGAATCGACCGCCAAACATTCCTACCGTTGGGAATGGAATAGTTCTCCAACTCAAGATGATAAAACAAAAAGCCTTTATCTGAATAGACGAGAAACGACAGAAGCTGGTGAGTTTCTTACAGGTATTGTGTCCATTGTGTGAAATTATAAACTGCTGAAAATTGGAAAACATACTCTTTATTACGTAAACTCACATTTAAAAAATGGTAACATTAAAATGTTAAAAGGTTGAGAAAAATATTGCTACCAAGATCAAGAAAAAAAGTTAAAGCATTAAATTAAATTTTCCCATTTAAAAATCTTTTAAAAGTTAGTTGAATTATGTTTTAGAACTATTCACAGTGGAAGGGGATTCCCTGCAGAAAGAATTTGTAACGGAGAGAGAACGAACAAGTAAGTATAGTGTTTGATGTTATACTAGTTAGCCCCAGCTTCTGACAGAACAGTCTTTGAAAGTATGTGCGTATTTAAGCTTTTAAGTTGAAGAAAAAGGTATCTCTTCCTAGGATTATAGATTGAACGTCTTGAAATTTTGGGTGATGGTTACGGACAAAAGTACCTACCTGACTATTACTTTTTGTGACAATTCGCCAAAAGTTGTCAGAAATATTGGCCAGAAACCAATTTTCTTTAAAACGTATCTCCTTTTAGGTTGGAAACCTTGTAAAATTTTGGTGGCAAGTTGGGTGCATAAGTGTCCACCTGTCTGTTACTTTTTGGCGATTTGCCAAAAATTGGCGAAAATGTTAGAGAAAAGCCGATTTCTTTCGTAAAATCTTGACGAATTTTAACATGAAAATAGTCTTACTGTCTTGAAATTTTAAGTAGAGGTAGTAGGCATTATTAACTACCTGGCTGTTATTTGTTTTGCCAATTGGCAAAAAGTTTGGCGAAAAACCAACAAATTTTCACTAAAAATCATACATGACGCCAGAGAGATAGCCCTGCCATCTTGAAATATTAGTTAAAGATCGCGGTCATTTGTACGTACCTGGCTGTTATTGCTTATGGTGATTCGAAAAAAATGGCCGAAAACCCAAATTCTTTTCGTAAAATTCTAACTGACCTTTCCGGCTGTTACTTATTTTTTTTATTCGACAAAACTTTTTAAGTTAAATCTTAAACGACACCAGAAAAGTAAGATTTTGGTTAAGATACTATAACTTGCTATAAGTGTTTTTTTTTCATGACAGAAAAAATGGCAGAAATGTTGGTCAAAAACCAATTCTTAGCAAACACTAGAGATATAATATTACTGTCAGAATATTTTAAAGTATGGAAGCGGACACCAGTACTTACCAGACTAGTATTTTTTTTTGTTGATTGCTCTCAAAATTAGCGGAAATATGGGCAAAAAAACATTTTCTTATTGAAATCTTAAGTGACACCAGGTATGTTGCCTTACTCTGTTGAAATTTTGATACGGGTATTGGTACCTACCTGCTTATAATATAGTCAGAAATTGGCAGAAGAATAGGCGAAAATTTGTTTTGTAAAATCTTAAATGACACCAAATAAAAAGTCTTACTTTCTTGAAATGCTGGATAAAGGTAGCAGACTTTACTACCTGTCGGGCTTTTGCTTTTGTTTGACGACCTGCTAAAACTGACGGGAATATTGGATTAAACCATATTTGCTTATAAACATATCTTCTAGGATGTTTGATTGATTAAGTGGGGGGAGGGGTATAAGTAAAAACAGTTTTTATCAAAATCTTAACCTACGCCAGAGCAGCCTTGTTATCATAAAAATGTAGTCTAATCTTACTGTTACTGTTTGGTGAATCGTCAAGAGTAAGCAATAAATGTTGACTAGAATCCAATTTTTGCTAAAAACAGTGTATCTCCTCCTGGGAAATTATTCAAAGTCTTAACATTTTTATTGAAGATATAGAGCATAAATGTACAACTGTCTATTTTTTTGGTCGAATATCTATATATTAACAAAAATATTGACCAAAAACCAATTTTCTTCAAAACATAAAGACGTCCTCTTAGGGTTTAGTGAAAAAAAAAAAACATCATAAACCACTTTCTTATTAAGATCATAACTGACGCAAGGACATGATCTTATTCTCTTGACATTTTGTTTAAAGGTAACGAACATTAGTAACCACGTAGCCGTTATTTTTTTTTTTTTTTTTTTGGCTCCGATTTGCCAAAAATTGGCACATATATTGACCTTTTCTGTATTAAAATCTTGACTGACGCCAGATACATGGCTTTACTGTCTTGAAATTTTTGACCAAATTTAAGAAAGCACAAAAAAGAAATGCTGCTCTTTGCATTGAAATTGGACAAGAATATTCCCCTTCTATTTTGTGTGGCGATTTTACCATAATTTGCCAAAAACGGTCAAATTGCAGACAACCATGCTCTCCTACTTGCTTTTTCTTCACAAGTCCTTATGTGTGAAACCGGGATAGCTCTAAATGTTCCCCAGCCTGGAGAGCATCCTACCTGGAGAGTATTCGTCTGCTGTTTCACGATGTTTCTCATATTGTTTTCATAACTGTTTCACGCTGGTTTCACAGAGGTTTCACACTGTTTCACTTAGAACCAATCATAGACCAGTAGTTGAGCTTACATCAGCATGCGCTCGTACGCAATCAGTAATCATCCCCCGTGTAACGTGGGGATATACGCTTCAGCTTATCCGTCTATCCCTCGTCATATTATTTTTTAAATCGGCCAAAAGTTCTCAAAAATACTACTTGTCAAAAATGGCTGTTTTTCATTAGGTTTGTTAGCACGGAGGTTTTGTCCAGATGAGTTCTCCAAAACTGTTCGATCCAGCGTTCTGAAATTTCCTACAGTGAATATATATATATCGTAAATGTGCAATGTCGCATCATTTTCGACATCGGCCGAGAATTGTTAAAAATACAACGTCTCAAAAATATATATATTTATGGTATCTTGTTAGCACTGAGATAGATTTTGTCCGGACGAGTTCTTCGAAACTGCTCGATCCGATCTGAAATTTTAGGCAGTGAAAATATATATATTGTAGATGCGCAACGTTGTATTATTCTTGAAATCGGCCAAAAATTCTCAAAAATACGACTTGCCAAAAATAGCTGTTTTTCAGGAAGTTGGCACGATGCATACTGGAGAGCTGTGTTATTCAATAATTTCAGTTACATTTCATAAGTTAGGCAATAGAGTTTTCAACGTCACTGAATTTACTAACATCCAAAGACATTATGTGTTACACGGGAGATCCTGCCTCATTGGGGGCTCTAGTTAATAATTATTCATAACACACCATTTAATCACAAAAATGTATGTATATATGTGCGTGTCTCAGTGTATGCCAGTCTGTTGTGAAAAGAAAATGTTTGTGCAAGATATCTCGAGAACGAAAAGTCGGATCGACTTTTATACGGGTATTCCTTGAGTCAGGCGGACGGCAGTTTCAACTTTTGCCCCATCCACTGAAATTGAGGAATGCATCATTACGTAAAAATTTATCTGTTGTTAAGCAAAATATCTCGATAGCGTAAAGTCCGATCGAATTCCAGTTTGGTGTAGTTGTTCCTTGGTTAAGTCGTACGGTTTTGTTAAACATTAAACTCGTGAAAAAATAAGAGGTATGACTTCGACTGGCCATGGGATGTTATGGTCGCAGGGTTCATAGCGATCCTTGAAATCCTGGAAAATCCTGGAATTTGGCAAAATCATTCAAGGATCATGGAAAATCCTGGAATCTGACAAAAAATCCTTGAAAATCCTGGAATTCGGAATTCGTAATTAATTTTTTTTCATATTTATGAAATATACCTATTTTTCCTGTGTGTGTGATTTAAAAATATAATGTACACATAAATAATCGAATTTTTTGGTTCAGAAGTACAAATAAACGACATTCTTGAATTTAAAATGTTAAACTTCTTGGAAAAATCCTTTGGGATCCTGGAATTTCATTTTAAAATATCCTTGAGAATCCTGGAATTTCACGTGCAAATATCGTTGAAAATCCTGGAATTTGACTTCTGGCTTTCGCGATGAACCCTGGGTCGTGTTCACAGGCCTCAACACTTCTAGCTGTGGTTTTTCTTTTTTTTGCCGCAAAATTGTTTTCATTTGGTTGCCTAGCTGTTGTCATATATGGGATTAACGGTTAGCATTTTTTGCAGTGCCTGGAAGTTTTTCTCACTTTCAAAGTGGATCATTTTGTTATGACAAGAGCTAACTATTTTGGCGCCAACATGCCCCCCTCCCCATCTTTCCCACCACGATGAGTCAACTGTTGCACTGTTATTGAAAAAATGCTGTTCTAGTGCTTTATGGTCGAAGGGAATGTGCGAAAACAAGGTAATATTTCGGGGCTGTGACTACACCTAGGGTACACACCATCACCGTAACCGTGGGTAAAAGGGTCAGGGTTGCGTTTAGAGTCGCATTTTCATTGGATGACGGGGGAGAGGTGGGTAGGTAATGACGGTTAGCAAAAAAAATCACCGATGAAGTAAGGAATTGGTGATGTAGCAAGCAGCTTCCAGACCCGGATACAAACGACTGCGATAAAACCTGTTTGTAGCGACCACCTTCAAGATCCGGATAAAAAAGATGTAAAGTAAAACCTGTTTGTCGTGATCCCTACCAAATTCGGATAAAAAAGGTACAGCCTGCCTGTCTTGACCAACTTCCAGAACCGGATAATAATGTGAAGTACAGTAAAATCTGAGTTGGTGACCACCATCTAGTTTTGTTTATTTTTTAATTTGTTGCAATGAATTATGATTACGTTTGCAGAAATGAACCATTTGTTTCACTAATAAAAAGAAGGAAAATATTTATTGGAGATTGTGGACTTAGTCATGGGGACAGTTGTTTTTGTTTACAAAAACCAAAAAAAAAAAAATAAATAGTTGCCGAATGAAAGTGTGTAATATAAGCCTGTACTCTTGCTGCTCTAGTTGAAATTTGAAATAAAGTAAATATTATTTTCGAACTGTTTTTCATATCTCTGATATGCCTGCATGCACGAAACGTCCGTACAAAAGCTTATAAAATCGCATAAGATCGTATATGCTTTATGTTAAATTTCTGCATGAAATCGTATACGGTTGTACTCGTTCGCTACGAAATTTGCATGGAAATTTGGTAAATTGCAAACTGTTGCTTACTATTGCAAACGAGAGTTTATTCAGTTTTGAATGGTTCAGTTTGCTTCTGTATGCTTTTACACAATTTTGTCCGCTGAGACTTGCATCGAAAGGAACCTTAAACATATAGCAGCATACAAAAGCAAACTGAGCAATTTCACGTGTTGTTCGATGATTTCACATGTGGACTACGTTTTCAATCTATGAACAGGTGAATTTTCCTTCTATAATCTCCGCTTTGTCTAACATTTTGGTCCAGCTGTCGTATGTAGCGTTACGCAAATACTTTAATCCAAATTCATGAAAGGAAACCCCGTTTCATTCTTCTCTGTTTCACTGCTATTGAATTTTGCTGGTGAGACCTGAATGTTTCATTCTCAGTTGCTATTGTAACTGCAGAAACATTTGATTCAGCACAGACAAAGTGGGACAAATTCGTTCAAAAGCAGTTAAAAATATACCAAAGCATGTTTTGGGAATGTCGCAAAAACCAGGGCAACTCGTTCAATTGCAAAGAAGAGCATACAAGAGCATGCAAATGCATACTAAATCCGATTTATTTTAACTTTAGCAAACTAATGTGCATAAGGTCGTGTAAGATTAAGAATGCATTATTTTGTTTTTGTACTGATGTTTTGTGCAGGTCCTTTTAACTCTGTCTGCTGTATAAAATTTGAGCTCTAACATGAACTAATATATTCTTCTGGTCATTGCTAACAGGTGTTTCTCTGAATCGTCCCACTGTTCTGGAACGGGAAAGTACTTTGGAAGCTTTTAGAACGGGTATTCCCGAACCGGCAGCGTACGAGCCACAACGAGAAACTAATGCTGATGGTATTCAATTACACTTATAAATGACAGCTATTATCATTTAAATAGAAAATCCTTTCAAAAACTTTCCAATTCTATTAGTTGTAGCTGTGCCGTTTGGTCTGTCACCTCTTCAGTTTGTGTGTAAACCTATGTGAACAGCACCATATCCACAGCGCACTTGTTGTGCATCATACAGTTTGTGGATTGAATGATTGTGATGAACTGATGTTGTTTCTGGGTCATACAGGGTATTTGCTTTGTTTACCCGAGTTTTTAACTCGAACGAATATTTTCAGGCAAAAATATATTAAACGTGCATGTTATCAACGTGTGGAAATATCAGGTGTCGGTGTTGTTTTAAATAGATTTGGGTGAAAGTAATTTGGTAACAAATGGGCTTCGAGTGTAACAAAAACATTTTGAGAAATTCTTTATGCAATATTGGCCTCAGTTGTGCGTGCCGCAGACCATTAATACAGTAATTGGATAACCAACACTGTTCTGGTATAACAGAAACATCACGTGTTGCAATTAAGAATGGTCGAAAAAAGCACAGCCTTAAGAGAGAACACTGGAAAAATGCATTGCACTGAAACACTGGCTATTTAAATTGATAAATGATATATTATTCCAGAGGCTGCCAGTGAAGTAGAAAAAAAGAAGAAACCTAAGAAGAAAAAAGGGAAAGACCTGAAGGTGCTGGATCCGAAATCAGCCCACAACCTATGTACGTATAATATTAGGGAATTACAACAAAGGTTATTCTTTGTTTTATGGAAGTAAGTTACCGGTATAATTGCTGCTAACAGCGTTTAAGAGTAACACAAGAAATGGTTATGTTCTAACATGCTGGAAGAGGTAGAGGCCATCGGGAGGGGGGAGCAATTCAGAGCCATTTCGAGATGAGCGGGTGAGGTAGTGGGGTTTAATGGGAGGGAGAGGATAGGCGGTCCCTTTGTTAACCCGGCAGAAGCTGACAGGACATAGGATGACACAGCATGACACAGAATTTTTCGTTTTTTTTCTGTTATGCTCGTATTTACACGCATCTGCAGGACTGTCTAGTATTTTAATAAGCTGAAAAGAAAATTGTATTGACCGCCAATCAATCAATCAATCAATCAATTGACCGCCAAGCTACTCCATACATAGGAGCGGTTATGTAACATTTACGTGCAGCCTGGAATTATTTTTTAATTTTTAAGTGGGTAATGAAGTATTTCTGGTTATGCTGTGACAAGCAACTCACTATTTTGGTACAAATATGTCCACTCTACCCCCCCTCCCCCTCCCCGCTCCCCACCGAGGTGAGTCATCTACTTTACAGTTATGAAGGATGCCTTTATATATGTTACAGGGAAACTGTGATTTCAGGGAAACTATAGTTTCCCTAGGGAAACTATACTTTCCCTGACCGAACCAGGGAAACTATAGTTTCCCTAAAAATTTTACCACACAAAACGTTAAAGATTCCCTGAAATGAAAGTTCGGTGAAGTTGAAACTTATCCAAATGGTTTTTTATCTCGACATAAAAGACAACGTTTTTGCTTTATCAATGCCAATCACAAGCTGGAATTGCACTTCATAGGTGATCGAAACAAGAGCAATTGACGTTGTAACACAATGATTTACGATTACAAAATTGCAATTATACATAAAAGAAACTATTAACCTTTCAGGAAATGCAATTAGTAATTACAATTATACATGAAAGATTTTTATGGCTTAATGATCAGGTGATTTGAATTACATTTTTTAAATTAAGTTTCTGTGATGCATTGTCAACGAATTCTCCGGAGACGATCATTTCATCAGGATTCTAGCTTAACTCCGGTGTTTGATTGATTAAGCCGTTTGCTATATAAGAGAGTAAAAATATTCATCAAGCATAACTCGAAATTACCTGCAAGAATACTGATCGGAGATGGATGACATAGAAAACCGCTTTACTGGAGAACTTCTTCAAACTCTTTCGGCCAAGGTGGACCCGAAAAAAAGTCTGCTTCTGGCTAAGCATGACTACGAAATTTTTCTGACTGAAATTCTGGAGGCCAAGAATGCAAACTCAAGAAACAGCAGACAGCGACACGTGCTTAGGAAGTACGATGTGCTTGCATGTGGTGACGTTCAGAAAATTATAGAAAAACAAAATTCAGAAAACGATGAACCAAAATACTTCGTGCCTGTGGAGCAAATGTATGACGTTATCAAAAGGGCTCACATTGCCACTGGCCATGGTGGCAGAGACAATATGGTAAAAGAAATTCGGAAAAAATACGCAAATATTACCAAAGATGCAATTGCTCTATTCAAATCCTTTTGTACTGAATGCGAACGAAAGAAAAAGCGTCCGACTACAAAAGGAACTGTGGTACGTCCCCTTCTAACCACGGAATTTTGCTCAAGAGGTCAAGTGGACCTCATCGACATGCAGTCCATGCCACATGGCGAATTCAAGTTTATTATGGTCTACCAGGATCATTTGACTAAATTTTGCGTACTTCGTCCCTTGCCAAGCAAAACAGCAGCTTGCGTTGCTTTTCAACTTTTGGATGTGTTTTTTAAATTTTGGCGCTCCAGAAATACTCTCGTTGCCATGCCAGCTTGTCGTGTGGAAACAAGCACGAGTAAAACCTTCATTTCTGTAAAGAGCGAGTCAATGTGTATTTGATATTATATTATTATCATTATTATCATGAATAGCTGATGTTTGTATGATGCAAAGTGTATGTGTTGTTTGCGTTTTTTCCATTGTAACATTTTTGAATTTGAATTGAAATATAATGCCACACAAGTGAATAATTGTATTGTAATTGAAGCGAAAGATATGAAGGAATAAAAGTGAAGTTAGAGCAATGTGTTTTATTAATACTTGCCCAGTTTCCAGATGTTCAGCTATTTCAGGGAATCTTTAACGTTTTTCGTGGTAAAATTCAGCGAAACTATAGTTTCCCTGAAAATTTTTAGGGAAACTATAGTTTCCCTGGTTCGGTCAGGGAAAGTATAGTTTCCCTAGGGAAACTATAGTTTCCCTGAAATCACAGTTTCCCTGTAACATATATACATGCTTAAATTCAGTAAAGCATGTATATTTTGTCTTTTCAGCCGTTTTACTGGGATCTATAAGGGTGTCACATGAAGAGATCAAACGACGCATTTTAGAAATTGATGAAGAGCATTTGACGCCTGAGATGTTGGAGCAACTCATCAAGTATATGCCCGAGCCTGAGCAGCTAAACGCACTTGCTGAATTTAAGTCTGAATACGACTCGCTGGTCGAGGCTGAGCAGTTTGGAATTGTCGTGAGTGCTATCTTAATTTTAATGTGTTGTAATGTATAAGCGTTCTGTGAGATAAATGATAGTGGGGCAAAATGCCCGCGGGAAGCATGTACTACATAAGAACATTGCATGACAGTTTTGTCCCTCATTGGCGTTTGCCACAAGTCAAGAAAGAGTTCTTTCTCTTCTTATTGGCTTTTATACGTAATGCGTATGTTACAAAACCAATACATAACCATTGACTGGAAAACAACAAACTAACAACAAATTACCATAACAAAGAAAATTATGAAAATTAGCTTGAAACCCAAAATATTCATTAGTTTGAATCAGAACTGAGTACTGGGCAGTACTGAACAGTTGGAATAATAAATAGGCTATTTCGTGTTAAACTTCTTTCTGTTGACTGTTGCTGAAAAAAGACTAAGTCAGGCTATGATTGTTGGATGATCTTAATTTTAATTTCAACTACCGTCAGTTGAGTTGTAATTTGTAAGTTGTAATTTTCATGGAGTGAGAGCTAAGAGGAAAAGGTATAATGCATTTGGCAGATATCAAGTGTGAAGCGTGTGGGGCCACGGCTCAGTTCCATGGTGTTCAAAATGCGGTTTGGTGAAAGTGTGACAGCTGTAAAATTGGTATGTTTTGATAGTTCTCCACGTATTGTCAAGCTCAAGCAGTCTTGACGTCAAATAATATGCTATTCTGAATGTAGTAGAGTGAGCACTTAAAATGTAAGATGCTATAACACGTAAAAAAGGCGAGAAATTGTCCCAGTTTCAACGCAATTCTAGTTCGTACTATTGGAATTCAAATACATGTAGTTGTTGTTTGCTTTCTGCCCCAGGATGTGGTTGCGGCCACGGCAGCCCTGGAGGAAGTCAAACACAGTGGAAAATTTGCGCGTATCTTGGAACTTAAGCTCCTCCTGGACAATAACATGAATGCAGACTCTCATAAAGCACAGTCAGTGCAGTTTGAGATAAGTGACCTAGCCAAGGTTAGCGTGCTTGTAAAATTAGCAACTGATTTGCCTTTATAATGAAAAATGTGTCGAGATTTGAGTAATAACAGTTCAGTTGGAATGTTTACAAAATCAAGTACGTTATTAACACTGTTACTGCTGTTATTGAATACAGGAACTTCAAACTTGGTGACTTAAATAAATTATGAATTAAATTTATGATGTGTTTGTAAAATCACACATTCGGTACTTGATTTTGTTGATAGTGAAACTAGTTTGATTCAACTGATAAAAAAAGAGAATAAAACGATTCCTGTTCTAAACCTGTCAATTCCGAACAAATTGCAGCAATTCTCTGTTCACCTGAATTTTTGTCGGACCGCATGATTTTTAATGTAATCAATGTAATGGAGGTGGAGAGTGCAGTCTGTCAGTTCCAAAGCGAATGTCTTTATATACATATACTTTCGATACTTTGATGTAACTGTAGAGTTTCCTTTGTTTCATGCTCCGTTAAAACGGTGACAGTGTGCACACCTATAAATGCCGGGGATCTTG
Organism: Protula sp. h YS-2021; assembly: GCA_949752745.1. NCBI lineage: Eukaryota > Metazoa > Annelida > Polychaeta > Sabellida > Serpulidae > Protula > Protula sp. h YS-2021. The sequence continues at coordinate 31,032,804 of OX457025.1, forward strand.
TTAGATCGCCTAACGGCACCTCAACATTTTGGTGAAATTTGCAAAGTGAAATTAGATCATATCGTCCAATATCGTCCAAATCGCTACATTGTTTTGATCAATCGCGCAACAATAACGAAATCGCCCAAATTTAAGTGGTTATTTTGTGAGCAAAGTAAAATCCGCCATGTAAAATTCATGTAACTAATAGTTTAAAAAAAATGGTTCTTTGAGAACACCCCATCCCCGCCGCCTGCCGTCCACCCCCCCCCCCCCCCCCGAACAGCTGCTGTTGGACAGCTGGACTGAACGCACAATTTTAATACTTTTTCAGTTAGAAAACACCAAATCTGGAGATCAGAGAAAAACATTATTGCATTGTTTAATTGAAACAATGGAGAAGAAATTTCCTGACCTCCTGTCCTTCCAAGAAGAGCTTATTCACATAGAGCAAGCAGCAAAAGGTAACATCAATTACACAGAAAATGCTAATTGTGTCTTGCATAATTTCTTTTATGGTTGACTTGTCTTTCCAACACAAGCCAGTGTGGACATTAACTCGCTTTATTGTTAAGGTAACCTATAGAGATCCTGCTGATGACTCTTAAGGAAGAGTAAAAGTCTCTTTTTTTGTAAAGTTTTGACTAATTTTTCATGAGAACAATGTGTTTTAATTCATAATGATTTATCCATTTTTTTATCCCCGTGCCATCCTACTTAAAACTCATCACACGTAATTGTTTTTATTTTCGACTTCCTATGTTTTGCTTGATATTTAGTGTCTCCAGAAAGTTGCCAGGAAAATCTGTATCAAATAGACAAATCCCTGAAGCAGTTGGAAACCAACATCAAGAACGCTGAGAACGACAAAATGGCCGACCCGAATGACCAGTTCTTGCCTGTGATGTCGATATCCTTTCATATTTCTGTTGAGAAACTTGAGAAAACACTTGTAAAAATATGTAAAGAAAACACAAAATTAATTACTAGGTGTTCGTGTAACAAGAACACCAGGTCCAGAGCGGGAAATGGGAAGGGAAATGCTAGACTCGATCCTGGGATTGGTCTCAAGGTACGAAAGACATGCTGAACCCCGTGGAAAGGCGTGTGTAGGTAAAGCAGCCCTGGTTGAGTATAGCTAGTCTAAGCCAACAATGGGCGAGTTTTTTAACGAATTAATGTTTTGCTATAGATTTTATTATTGCTTACCTGTCTAATTACGCCTAGATGAGTGTAATTCTTAACAACATGCTTACAACTTTTTGAAAATTGCGAAAGATCAATATGAAGTGTTGGACAGCATGACACGTAAGATGTCTGGCTTGTTTACTGAAATCGCCGAGTACTTCGCTTTTGATCCTACGAAGTACACCATGGAGGATTTGTTCGCTGATCTCAACTTGTTTTGTCAGCAATTTACTGTAAGTGCAAAAATTTCTAACGAATACCCGGATGTCCGAGCTAGAGGGAAAAAGTAAGAGAATATATTTCAGTTTCAAAAGGTGCAAGTGTGATTCATTTAAAACGGTTATTCGTTTTGCATTGTATCATTTTTGTGCCTATGTGGCTATGGCTGTGGATACAGAGGCTTCATATCTGAATGAAGTATTTTATTTTGAATCAGTATTTTAGAGAAAATGTGCAGTCACCAATTGTCAGAAAGACTTAGTATCATGAACGCTCCATAAAGAAAAGGAAAAAAATTACTTAAAATTGGATTGATAATTTGGAAAGCATACTACGTTGTAGGATGCACAGAAGCATCTGGCAAAGCAGCGAGATGAAGAAGAGAGACAGAAGAAAATGGTTATTGATACTACTACAGGTACGTAGCACCGGATGGGCAGGGTGTGTGTACACCCTGCGCAAAAGGTGTCTGTTGGGGAACAGATTAGTTACTGAGATGTAAACAAAATTGTTCTTCTGCCTTAAATGGGAAATGTTGGGGAGACATGTGTTTGGTGCATTCTGTATGTGTTCGTGTGTGTGTGGTATGTATGATGTGTGTGTCTGTTTTGACAACTTTCGAATGAAACGTCAGATTAAGTTCAAACTTGGTGGAATTATGCCTTGGTTTGGTCCGACAGTTGGTGTTGTGTTTGACATATGCTGCACAGTGCATGGCGTCGTAGGATGTCAGAAAGCCCTCTCCCCATAGCCGTATCTAAATTATCACGTTCCGCAGGAGCTTTCATTGTCGGTTATATGCATATATAACATCATTTAACCTGATTATTGTTACGTAATTGTAATTGGAAAAATGTCACGTGTGTGTCTGGAAATTAAATAATGTTAGTGCAACTGTTGATGTTATTGGAATAAAAAAGTTACGTAATGCCCGAACATATACTTCGCATAATTTGAGTGAGGGTATTTACAAGCATTGATTCCGATGTTTATGTAAATGTGTGACTGCATAGCCGTAACCATGGCGAGATTACAGAACAGGGGTGTAACATGTGATTTTGTGTACAAAAAAAACAAAAAACCCACGGCTGGCTACTAAAAGTGTTTAGCTTGTTCAGAGTACATTATTATTAGTATGCACTGGTCACTTGTGGTTTATGCTCGATTTTCCAGTTAAAGACTTGACGTTTTGGTCTGTTGAGTGAGCAGCAAGTGTTTTCTCAGCTGATATTTAACAGGACACCACCAGAAGGTGTTAAATGTTAAAAAACTGGCTAATTTTCTGTTGTTAGATCCAAAAGATAGACCAGAGGCCATAAAGCGTTACTTGAGTTCCATTACGGCCCAAAGTACAGGTATAACATGTATAGCCTATATATTCTTCAGCATTCTGTACTTGAAGAAACCGTTGTTCTGATCCAAATTTGTTAATACTTAATCGATTCATACCGGAATCTTGGAAAATGGTAGCAATTGGGTAGAACGTGCATTTTCCAGGCGCCAGTTTGGCGTATGGAATTTACATCACGATAAAATGGTTTCGAAGATCCGTAAGATGAATGTAGCTGCGCGTAATTTGGTGATAAGACTGAACAGAGGGAGTCTTTTTTTTTGTAATAGCGTATGAGTATGAACAGCCTGTAGAAGACCTGGAGGAACCAGAAGACGCGCAGTACATTAAGGTGGAATATTTAAATGAGGAGGAGCAATACGATATGCAAGTTACTCATGGCTGGGACCTTTGCCAAAAGGGTGGTGGTATCCAGCTCTATCCAAATATACCCTACATCTGCATACCGATTCCGAGATTTCAGGGCAGAGTACAGGTAATGAAAAATAACAGTGTTAAACTGCTTAATAAGATTTATTTTAATTTAAAGTCTAATAAAAATCCAAGCAGTTGAATTTCTGCCAGATGTTTGGATTTCTGATTACTTCAAGGGCCACTTGTATTGAGAACATTTTGTACAATTTTGTAGTTTTAGGATGATGTGTTAGTTTACATGCAACCGGTGTAAATTGTTTGAGTTTTGAACGAAGAGGGGCATGAAAGAAAATTGTTAAAATTACAGAAATCAGGTATTTTATATCTTGTGACAAAGTTGTGATGCGCATTTTTGAAGTGCTTATGTATTTTCAAGGACAGTTTTTCGTGTCATGTGACCTTATGTTCAACTTTTATTCCCTGTTTTCAGTCGGTGCGTTCAAAACGAGGCTTTAAATGGGGGATCCACAAGTGGTTGATCAGAGAGTTGCCGTTCTACTCGCCGTCACTGAGACTCGCTGAGGACGGCAACACCGCCAGTGGTATCCACATAGGCGTGGGTGAGTACTGTGATCCAAACGACATCACTCAGACTCGCTGAGGACGGCAGCACAGCCAGCGGTATGCATATAGGCGTGGGTGAGTGCTGTGATGTACTCGCCGTCACTCAGACTCGCTGAGGACAGCAGCACAGCCAGCGGTATGCATATAGGCGTGGGTGAGTACTGTGATCTAGACGCCATCACTCAGACTCGCTGAGGACAGCAGCACAGCCAGCGCTATCCATGTAGGCGTTGGGGAGTGCTGTAATGTGCTTGCTGTCACTCAGATTCACTGAGGACGTAAGCACCACCAGCGTAATCCATATAGGCGTGGTTGAGTGATCTACTCGTCGCTACTCAGACTCTAAGGACGGCAGGCAGCGTTCTCCGATGAGCTATTTATTTAGGTTTTCCGTCAGGACACGATTTTCTCCATTTATTTATTTTTTTTTTCAAAGAAAACCCAATCAGTCTCAAATGGATGTCACCCCATTAAGTGGTACTTTCATCAAACCGATGATCTGCCTTGGTAAGCCTTATGTGTTAATTGTCAGTCATGATATAAAAGAACAAAACATAAACAACTGATGGATGAAACTTTTCAAAAGGCGTGTTTACTGAGTAAAATCATGTTTAATTCCTGCTCTTCAGAGCGCACGAGCTCAGTGTCTTCTCAGATGCAGTTACCATATCACCACTTCCCCTTTGCCTCCCCCAATAGAGCATATACATGAGATCTTTATGTTTTAGTAGATACTTGTCATTACACATAGGGATTTTCAATCCCTATAGTTGATTGAATTCGTGCGATTCGGTGTTTCTGTGTGATTCCGTTTTTCGCCATAACCTTGTCACGCGAACTCCTTAGACCATTAGGGCTGGAGCGACCTAAGTTTGGCAGAGTGGGTGAACATTGCAGCAAAATTTTCACGGAGGTGGTCTTTTTTTCTGCATTTGCATAAATAAAGGAGGAGGGACGCTCCGCCCGTCAACTTGACAACATCTGACTACCGACTTATTTGGACATCGGGAGAGTGACATATAGACGTTGAGAACCTATCAATCACGTCACCCGTCTAGATTTTTCTCGTGAAAGAGGCCCTACAGTAATACCTCCATTTGGAGCGAGGGTTCAGCCTCACCTTGATAATGCTGACATCACCATAGAGTCAGTTGCAAAATACAGAGTACTAAAACTACCACAGTGGAAACTCACCAAACCTGCAGTACTAAAGAACCTTTCGGTCTATGCAAAGGAAACAACTAGCCCCTTTCTATTTCGATCAAACTTTTTAGAGCTCAAGGAAGAATTTAAAGACTATCATTTCGTCTACACGGATGGCTCAAAGCTCGACAACAAATCGGCTGCTTCCGTTGTAACTGAAAATAACACCTTGAAAACAAGACTTCCAAATGGTTCCTCTATTTTCTCAGCCGAAATTAAAGCTCTACATCTCGCTATCCAGATAGTGAAGATCAGCCGATACAAAAAGTTTATGTTATGCGTGGACTCTGTGTCCGTCCTGCAATCAATTGAAAACCTACAAATATCAAACCCACTTATCCTTGACCTTCTGGTATGGTATGACGAGGCCACCTCCGATTTTAACTATCACATCACAAGATACACGAAAAGATTGTGGCAAGAAAGATGGAACAAACAAAGAAACAACAAGCTGTATCAAACAAACCCGTTAGTGGGACAAAAGCCCCCGCCACTTAACAGTGTGCGAGATGAAATGGTTTACCATAGAGCCAGAATAGGACATATATATATCACCCACAAACATCTTTGAAGAGGCGAGCCGGCACCCGACTGTTTCGGCTGTCAGGAACCTTACATCGTTAAACATATCTTAATAGACTGTACCGACTTCCAAGACGCCCGCTCACGTCATTTCAGAGCTGACTCCTGAGGCAGCTCTTTGATGAAGTAGAAACTAGTAAATTTATACAATTTTTAAAAGAAATCAACCTGTATCAGTATTTCTAGTTGCTTTTTACTTTATGATTTTAGAATATACATGGTTTTAGCTTACCTTGATTTTAACTTGTAGCATTGTCTTCTAGTCACTGATCACTGACTTGTTCTGACACAATGTAACCCGCTAATGATTTAACTAACTAACTAACTAACTAACTAACTAACCGTCTAGGCAGTGACAATCATGAGGAATAATGGTCATCGCTCCGTCAAAGGTTCCTTTGTGTCATTGGGTAACACAGGATATACTTCGCATATGATGTAATGAAAAGCATGTTGTCTTATATAGGCTCATAGGCATGATGCAGTTTGTCAGTTTTAAGACACAGTTCCAGATCCCCATTGTCTTAGTGTCACTCTGGGTGCTGCTATAGATCAAAGATTTGCACTTGTACTCGTCGTAACATTTGTTAACAAGCCGCGTATGCATATGCAAACAACTGAGCGACGCGTTTCCGTATTATTTTGGTTAAAATACCAGGATTTTCGTGCAAAAAAATTGAGGGTCCAAAAAAATTACTTTGAGTTAAAAAATTTGACTTAAGCGGTGAATTTAAAAGACTTACATAAGTAAAATATATCGGGACTTTCAAATTAATTTAAGTAAAGCGAAAATTCGAGCAAACCGATTTTGACTTAAATGGAGGCTTCTGTACATGAAGTCAATTTTAGTCAATTATTAAAGCAACCAGTCATCACCGGTATCAGATACAAATTTCCTGTGAGCGTTAACACCCTACGTTTTTATGTTTTCTTTTTTCGATTGTGACTCAGACATTTTTGCGACATCCATTTTTCGACGCCTACATAAATAGCCGATTTTCCGAAATATATTCATCGTTACGTCAGAGATGTTAATTTAGCATCGGAAAAGGTTGGGTTTTCGTCAACGAAAATAAACGTCACGTTTAAAAGCGTTTTTATAAAACGTATGTTCAATGTCTATTAAAGACGCTGATTACCAAATTTCAACCAGATTTAATTTTGTGAAAGTGGATTTTGCTTATCCAAAAACTAATCAACGTTATGTCAAAGACGTTAAGCTATGGTCGCAACCAATAAAAACCAAAACACAACTAGATTCAATGTTGCGATTTGGCCTTTAACTGATTCAATCTCAAATCGACGTTTTCTTGGGCGTCAGAATGTGTACTGGGATATGACAGGTCAAAAGCTGTGTTGCGTTTAGTTTTGATGCAACTGGCAATTTGGCATGGCTTTTAACAAAGATTTTTATAGAATTCTGAATTTGTAAGTTTTTGTGGCCGAAAGTGTAATTTTTGCTACTCGACAGCGAAAACCGTCTAGTTGTTAGTTGCTATTGTGGATAGCAATAAGGCTTGTTTTCCCGCAAGCAATGAATGATTGAGAGCATAACAACATAAGCAACATGCATGTTCTTACTGATCTTGCGCTGTGAGCTTTTGTTCACGAACCTCAAATGGGGCAAAAATAAAACCGAAATACCCGAAGTTTCGGTTCGGAGCCGAAGTCTTCTGTCGATTTGCTCGATTGCGGACCCTAGTTTTCAGTGAAGTTCTTTAGTTTTGACATTCAGTTACCTTCATAACTCGTGACTTATCATTCTTTAGTTTTGATGGGGTCATTGATTACCCTCCATAACTCTTGGCTTATTGAGTTGAAGCCAACACTGCAACGTTATTCCATATGTTTGTAGTATCGGAAGAATATAGATGGTTTAATCAAGGCTTTCAACGCCACTGCTCAGGAAGGTACACGTGGTCGTGGGACAGCGCCACGGGGGAAATCACCCAGGCAGGGGTCCAGCTACAAACCTCAGATGGTGAAACTGGTATGTTGAAAATCGTATTGAGAATGGTCTACTGTTTTGCCTGCCGTAGCAGTAACAATGTACAAGGGCACAATAATGCGTTTGACTGTATTAAATTAAGTTATGTATTCTTGTTGTGCAAAGGAAAAAATCGACTAAAGAGGCAGTGAAACTCAGATTCTTAATTGATGTTATTCCCAATCCTTCTCCCCACACACACCGTTTAAAAATAGTTTTGAATAGGAACAACAGTCTGAAAAATAGCTGAATGGCTGCCTGTGTTGAAGAGTTACTTTTTTTTAAAAAAGGGCTGCATTTTTGCAGGAAGCCTGCAGAATGGACCGGTGAATCTGCAAGCTGGTTTAGTGCTTACGTTAAACATGTATAAACACAAAGTGACCTTGACCTCTGGCAGCAAGATCGTTGCTGAGATCAGAAACATCAGGGGAAAAGAGATATTTCCATATGTATTGTTCAACCAAAAGGGATACTATCCTGTTGAAATAAAGTATCTAGAAGGACCAGAAGGTAACATGACTATCATTTAATGTAGCTTTTACCATGAAGTCCTATGAAACTGATATAAAGAAATATGCAGCCTAGTTAACTTTGACCTGAACAAAAGTACTTCGGGATTGTTAATTGCAACCACTGGTTTCCGTCGTTATGTTTTTTTTTCGTGACTTTAAAGTCAATATAGTGTCTGAATTACGTAAAAAAAATAGTGACTGTCAATATTCATATCCGTGATGACGTGCCAGAATGTAATAGAAAATAAAAAATAAATGTAACTTTTAAAAAAGTGTGTTAAATTTTGTTGTTGTTGAATTTTTAGAATATGTAGATAAGGTATTGAATGAACTGAAGACGAAGGATGGCAAATACGGCGAACATAGCAAGAACTTCCAAGGCCTAACACGTCAAATCACAACAAGTAGTAATATGGTTTCCATAGAAACCGGTATTTCGTCGGCGTCTTACGATTGGGGTGTCACCTCGACTGGCCTAAAAACAAGTGTAAGATCTATTTTATTTAAATGGAACTATATTAGTGGAGTCGGTATTTGACTTTACCAAATACTGGACTCGATCTTTTGTGGGGAAATAAACATAAATAAAACACAACAATGAAAAAAAAACAGTACCCAGGACAATAGGAACATGCTTTGAACGTAAAGCGTAAAATATGGCAAATTATACTCAGATTGTTGTTGTTTTGGGAAGCCACAAAGCCTTATGCAACTGACCCTGGTGTTAGATCAGCCGTTTATCATGTTGTTTTAAGGACTCTTCAATTGAAAAAAGTTTTTAAGCAATGATTTTAAAAGAAAGTCTCTTTCACTTACTTTTGTTTTATACAAATGGTTTTCAATACTTTACCTCGCTTTTTTTGGTTAGGCAATAAAAAATTTCTGTTTACTAAAAGGCTAAACCTTACGGTACAGGAACACTTTTTTTTCAGTGGGGACGAACCATTAGTCTGAGTAAGAAAGCGGGTGAGGAGGGTTACCATTACCTCGCCATCGCCCAGAGCGCCCTCTATAGCGGGAGACACAAGATTGACTTCGAAACGAAACATATTGGAGACTGTATTTTTGGACTGGGTATGTTAATTTTATATATAACACCATATTATTTAAATAAGAATTCTGAAGCAAATAAGACACTAAATATTTTTGTAAGGCTGTTCTGGAATAAACTACCGATAATTCAAATTTCACAGAAATCAATACTGCTTTATTTTTCTTGTACCAAAGGGTGAAAATAAGTTGAATAATGTAAATTCTTATCTTTTTGGCGAAAGTAAAATTAAAATATTGAAAAAAAATTGAATTTATATTTGGCTGTTTATTAAAAAGTCGATAGTTTTTGAATCACTTATTAAAATTGAAATTTTATTGATTTTTTTTTTTTATTAATTTTTTTTTTTTCACATTTTTCTATTTATAACGCAAGAACATAAGTTGTTTATATAGTCAGCAACATAAAATGATGAAATAATGAAAATAATTCGATTTTTGTGCCATTCGATTTTACCTCTTAAGATTTTTTGTATTCCTTTCAGTACTGTAGTTCGTAAATTGTAAACGCAAAATACAAATTTTGAGAGTAATATTTCATTTAAATTCTGAATTCATTTTAAACAAATGAAAGCACGTACGTCATTAATGGGTTACTTTTTTCCAGTTTCTGAGCATTTTGACCAGGACTTTATAGCGCATGCTGGTCCAATACGTAACAGTAGCGACTCTGCTTGCGTTACCACTTTGGGGACAAATTCGTTTTCGTGGGGCTGGGACCCCAAGACGTCGTCGCTGTTTCACGGTGGACGCTTCGTTGGAAAATACCCTAGGAAAGAACTAGGTCAGTATAAACGACAATAACATTACAACCCAGTGTCCCACTTATTCACTCTTTGAATATAATCAGGGAATTATTGATAAATTTTCTTTTTCGAAAAACTGGATAGGGATTTACTGCAGCAATATAAACACGACCTAAGAAAGAAGCAAATAGAAGTTTATTAGCGAAAGACCGTTAATCACTGAGTTCAAAATTTTCCTGGTCAGAAGTTTAAAACTGTTTTATTTTGAAAAGAAATCATTAAAATATGATATGGCGTACTAAATATGATATTACACATCAATACAAGTTCTGTTTCTTTCAAAACTTTGCAGAGGTAGACTGGACAGAGTATTCACGATTACAGTTAATGGTAGATTTTGGGCACAACGGTTACAACATAGCTAGTTTCCGCGCGATTAGCGAGGACAACCGGCCATTGGATTTGGGCATTGCTTTTGTGAGTTTGCCCGACTGTGTGTGGCCTGCGGTTGCCATAGTAACGGGTTCAAGTGAACACAGTGTGAAACTGCATATGAAATACGTTGCTGGGCCAAAAGGTGTGTATCGTCACTTTCTAAAGAAGCTAAATTTAAGAAGTTAAGATTCTCACATTCTGTACACATGAAAATATTGCATTTCAACAACAGAACTGAGGAACGTTCAGAACATTCTTGTATTGCGAAATGCATTTTATGTATGTTGAAAGTTTATTGTATGGCTGTATTTTATTGTATTTATGTATTTATTTATTCAATGCAGTGATGAAGTGAAATTTTTGTCTTTTTCTTGTTTACAAAGATAAAATTCCATAAAGGTCAGATGAGTACAATGAGCTTTTCCTTTCTCGTAGTGAAATTGAGAACATTTGTAGGAATCGTTTTACTTTGATACTATGTATTTCTTAATACGTTTTGCTTTAAATCTTTTTTTCAGAATTTATCACAGAAATGAAATCTGGAGTTTGTGCCATTCTTTAAAGTGCATTTTAAAATGTGATCCAGTAATGCTGATACAGTGGTCATTTACCCAAGAAGGCAGCTTATATGTTGGGTCCTTGGTTAGAGGAATTTGTTTAATGACTTGGATCATTTGAACGTCAAATAGTGCAGGCATTGTGCGCCTTCCACACAAACAAGAGTGTCTTATCATCAGTCAGTCAGTGATATATGGAAGCACTTTTGTCAGATTACTTGATTTAAACTACACAAAGCATATGTATATCCTTTCAGAACAGCTGGGCTAGTAATCTGAATATTTGTAATGGATATCTGTGATCAAAACGTTTAAACCACAGTTCTGGTGTTGATGCATGTGAGACGTTGCTCATGAGTAGCAGTATATGTTACGTTTGGGTTTGACTTGATAAAATCTGTTAATCGCAAAGTGCTTTTAATTTCATAAAATGATTGATAACTTATTACTTTGAAATCCATTTATGTGTATTTGTCTCGCAAAAATGACTGTTACATTGTATATTATTATATGTGCAATTTGTGAGTGTCCCTATTGACCAGATTTAGCACCCAAGGGTACTTTTTAAGTACACCCTGTTTGGTTATTGTTAAGTCCGTTTAGTGTAGACTCTTGTTCTCAATAAGCTATTTACTCCTCAGAAGTACTTGTCGTGAATCTCTGATAGATTTTGTGATTCTTTGTCATCAAACCTTGAGGTAACTTTGAAATTGAAATCTAAAAAATAGTAAAAAATTTACCATAAAAGTAAAAACAACACTAAATTGGAAAGTTTATGAATCATGGAATTTAACTTTTATTTTTTGTTAAGAGCTACAATTCTAATTTTTACACAATATGTTACCTTTTTTAACTCAAGCTTTTAGCGCAATCTCTAAAACTACTGAAAGTCACTTTTTTCACTATGGACCGTTCTTTTTGAAGAAATTCCACAAAGGTCAGATATACGAGCTCAATACGCTTTTCCTTTCATGTAGTGAAATTGAAAGCATTTGTAGGAATCGTTTTACTTTGATACTATGTTTTTCTTAGTACGTTTTGCTTTAAATATTTTCTTCAGAATTTATCACAGAAGCGAAATCTGGAGTTTGTGCCATTCTTTAAAGTGCATTTTAAATCTGATCCAACGTGCTGATATAGTGGTCATTTACCCTACAGCCTTTATATTGGGTCCTCAGTATGGAGAATTTGTTTAATTACTTGGATCATTTTAACGTCAAATAGTGCAGGCATTGTGCGACTTCCACTCAAACGAGAATATCTTATCATCAGTCATTCAGGGATATATGGAAGCACTTTTGTCAGATTACTTGATTTAAAGTACGCAAAGCATGTGTATAAGCATTAATGGAATTTGGGCTAGTAATCTGAATATATGTAGTGGAAACTTGTGATCGAAACGTTAAACTACAGTTCTGGTGTAGATGTATGTGAGAATTGCTCATGAGTAGTACCCTGTATATTGATGAAGTTTGTTACGTTTAGATTTGAATTGATAAAATCTGTTAATTGCAAAGTGTTTGTAATTCCGTAAAACGATTAATAACTTATTACTCTGAAATCCAGAATGGTTCTTTCACATTTTATATATACCGGAAAATTGTATGAGCCGTATAACCATATAATTACCTTGATGACATATGTGTTTCTGGTGTGATGGCATCGCGTACCTTTTAAGTTTTGTAAAAATATGGCGTCAAACTTTTTATGTGTGTTTGTCTCACAAAAATGTCTGTTACATTGTATATTATTATATGTGCAATTTGTGCGTGTCCCTATTGACCAGTTTTGGCACCCAAGGGTACTTTTTTTACGTTCACGCTGTTGGTTATTGTTAAATCCATTTAGTCTAGACTCTTGTTCTCGATAAGCTATTTACTCCTTAGACTCTGTGATAGATTTTGTGATTCTTTGTCAACAAACACTGAACAAATTGGATTAATTTTGAAACTGAAATCTAAAACATAGTAAAGAATTTTAAAAAATTTAAAAACAACACTAAATCGAAAGTTTATGAATCATTAAATTTAAATTTAATTTTTATTCAGAGCTACATCTGTACAATTGTAACCTTTCAATATTATGTTATGTTTTTTAACTCAAGCTTTCCAGCACCTCTAAAACTTCTGAAGACGTTTTTTTCATCGACAGTTATTTTTGACCAAATAGACACTAAAACCTCTGAAAGCAGTTTTTTATCGAAGAATTTAGATTAGTCCAGGAAAAAACAACCTTGTTTCTCATCTCGTTTTTTTTTTTAATTTATAGGGTCGGCCGGCGAAAATCTTTCCCTCAAGTCTTATTTTTCCTTTTTAGGGGGGGAGGGAGCGGAGTGGTTAAATTAAGATACACATAACATAAGATATTTAAAATAAGATTCTATGAGGCAAATAAACATTTAGATAGGCTGGGGACATATATGCTGTTGATATGCCCCCGTTTAAGACTAGCCAGGGTCGTCGGACTCATCAGCAGGGGGTTTGGGAGCATTCGTTGTCTATGTGTACATATATGCATATGTAAACTTAAAGCGCTTTTTAACCTGCAGTTTTGATCGGACTGTTTTCAAATTTTGTATCAGTGTTCACCAGGTGTTCTTCTCTTGAAAAACTACTTTTTTGGCGGACATCCATATATTTGCCCCAAATGGCAACATTTTAAGCATTTTCTGAGCTATTTTCCAAAATGCGTCGACTCCTACAGTTTTGTAGTTCATTTAAATTTTAAAACTAGAACCGCATTTCGCAAGCAAAATCTTCAACACTTGGCAAACATTAAAAGTTAAAAAGCAAAACTAATTTTGGCATGCGCTCCTCAATGACTCTAAAGCCCCCCCCCCCCCCCCCCCCCCCCGTGGAAACCACCTGGACACCCCCTTTCCCCGTTCTCAAATAATATTAATATTTTGGACTTATTAGTATGTCAGTTGTTTTATTTGGACAAGTTTTCTTCTAATGAAAATGTCATGCCATTGATATATGAGCAGACATCACAGCTTGACTTCCGTTTACAAACCGTGTACATCTGCTTGGTTATGTTTGCTCAACGGCTTTATTGATTGAATGGAGTATGCAGGCAGAGCTCGCATAACACCCATAAGCTGCGCTGTTTTGCTCAACCGTTACTTTGCTTTTAAATGCGCTATATTTAACACTTGTTATTCTAAAATCAGCTGTGTTCGCGTGGTGTGTTAAGCATGAAAACGAAATCGCAGACGAAAAAAGGCGGAATACACACCCTCAGATCAAGTTCTATATAAGTACAAAGTTTTGTGGTCCTAGGGCCTGTAGTGTCAGAGAAGAAGCTGAGACAAGGAAATGAAGTTTACTGTCAAGAAAAAAAGCACCAACGGCTGCCCGCACAAATGCATATAAGCCTTGACCAAGTCAAAGAATTGTCAAGTGTTAAGAATGTTCTCCTGGTGGTGAATCAGTACCTTTTCAAGGGAATCTGCCAAAATTTGCGTAAGGTCGGCTTTTATCCAGTTTTTTTTTCAGAGTGATGCATTTAATATCATTCAGATTGTTTTGAAATTTTGGGAAATTTTGGTAACACCACTCCTACAAAAATATTTGAGGGATCCCCAGAGCTTGGATAAATACCAGCCTTTGCAAAATTTTCTGTAACCAGTTTTGTAATGCTTCTACCATTTTTTGGCGGTCCTTCAAGTCTATTGATACTTTATAGTCTAGATCTCAGCTGGTCACACTGTCGCTGGACTTTCTTGTTGTCCCTCAAACCTCTGAAAGTCATTTTTAATCATGAAAAGCCTCTAAACAAATCTTTCTTTATTCGATAACCTCTAAAAATAAACGTTATTTGATGAAAAATCGCTGGAAAGCCCAGTTACTATACATGTATGCTTCAATATTTATCTTGATGTACAATGAGCCCCAGGTGCTTATTACTGTGATATAGACAATTATCCGTCCATACTTAACTATTGCTTCCAATTTTGTTATTTGATATGTACATGTTTTATTAATGTGATGTTAAATTTCTTGTTGCGTAAATACGTACTGAGGCAGGTACATCTATTATTCATAGTTTTTGCGATTTATCTCTTTTTTTTAAAATAAGAATCCTTATAAAGGGGATAAAAAAATGCACATTTTATTTAGACTTCTTCATGTGTACAGCAGTCGCCCACCTGCAAGAGAACAGATCTTTAAGGTGTTTTAGCCTAGGTGGGCTTTGTCCGCATGGGTTATACCCAAAGTACGGGCTCTGTAGACTGTCCGTCCACCCGTCTGTGTATGTGGATTAAGCATCACTGCTCTTTTAGTTTTGCTCGGATTACAATAAATTATTATTTGGAAATGTGGCCCACTTAGGTGACAATGTCTTATCTTATCTGGCATTTCTCAATTTTGGCCAATTTGGAGAATCGATCACTGTAGAAAGTAGACATCTTTTCCAAAGAAATTTGCTAAATTTACTCCAAATTCTGTATGAATTTAGTCTGTCAGGGGTAACAAAATGTAGTTTCGTGCATTGGGTGAATTGGCGAAATTTCAATGTATACCAATTTTCCACAAAAAATGTAGTTTCTTTACACGATCAGTAACAAGCAATGTGATTGGTTAGAAACAGAAAAAATGGTACATGGCTGCCTAAAAACAAAATGTAATTCGCTTCTAGCAAATGTCAAGAAGTATTCAAGACGGGTGGACGGAGATATGCACTTCCGGAGAGTATCCACTTGGGGGAAAATGTCTTTTGCTTTGGTAGCTACGACGAAAAGACTGAAGCCCTACTAGACCTTGCTATTCTGCAATCAATAATTTGTACGAGTGTGGGGAGCGTTAGACATATCTTGCTACACTGATTTTGCCAGTTTAGTTCCGTTGATATGATTCCTATTTTTATTGCTTGTTTAGTCGGATGTCTTTTGAATACAAAATGAACAGAATTTTTTATTGTGGAAAACATTCTTGAAAAACTACTATATAACCTTATTATATTCATTTGCAAGTGTGTTCACAATAAAATCACGTCAGTTTTTTACATACTTTACTTTATTCTTTATTGATTCAGCAAAACATTGCAATTTTATCGAAAATGCAAACATTTAGGAAAAACTTTTTGCAATCAAAGCTGGAAAGAGTAAGAATAAATGTCTCACAATAGTCTTGTTATTCTGTCAGATCAAGGCCATAATAAACAAATAAAATAAAATTGCCATGCCCAGTAAAATCCTCAAGAAGTTCGGTTATTAGTTCCTTGTCTGTCATGTGAGTAAACTGTGCAAACCTTTTACATCGACACCACAATGAATACCCATTTTTGAGACCGATCAAACTACTTTGGCATCAAAAATCACACTAAATTCCGTTATGCACTGTATTAAAGTGTTCATCTGCATTTTCACAAGATCATAGCGCGGAGAGCGCGCCTTCACATCAATGTAAACAAATAATGTTACTAAGGCACCTTTACATCTTATTCGGCTCTGTTGTCTTCACGATAAACGCAAGCTAGAATTCTCTGCCCATGACGAAATTAAAATTGAGTATGTAGAAAACTAGCGAATAATAAAATTAAACTTTCCATCAATTATCCGCAATATTTTGAAAAAATCGAAATGTGTCCCATTTCGTGTCTTGTTACTGGGATCTCACCTGTTCACATTCACTTGACGGCTATGTCAATAATCACTATAATGTCGGAGTCTGAATCTTTTATTTGCTAAAAAAAGCAGAGTGGTATAATTTGGTAGTATAGTATAGGGCGTATTGAAACTTAGACGCATTACTGAACAACCTTTACCATGGTTTATAAGTATGTGTATGTTTTTGTTCTGGCAAGTATGGAATATCTGCTGTAGATATTGAAAACTTAAACTTGGCTGTGTCAAAAATACAGGCGAAATATTACAGTTTATATTTATATTCAAATTTATCATTCGGCAAAAAGAAAATAACAGACACTGGATTTTTTATCTTTTAAAATCGTTTTGAATCACACACATGTTTACTTCAGCCTCGATTTGCCAATATGGTTTTTCATGGCACGTTTTACATAACACTGACCATACAACCGTACTATCAGGTCGGCAACCATTGTACTTTAGATTACCTATTTTCATAGGTTTTGTACATTCTTTTGTTATGTATCTCGAGATACCTCGAGAACGAAAAGTGCTGTTTTACTTTTTGGATATGTCGGATGGTTCTATCAACTTGTGACCCGTTTTGCTTTATTAATGTAGACATATGACGCCATTATGTAATATTCTTGTGTGCTAACTTTCTTAGCCGATCGACAACAGAGAAGTGTAAAAGTTTGCCGGATTTTTTCGCTTTGTAAATTGCAATATTCTGGCGATTGGAAGAACCGAAGACATGATATCATCCCGTAAAATATATATGTATTTTGGAACAAGACCTTGCACGCAAAATATGTCTGTAATAGAAAGTGATATCGTTCCTTGGGTCAGTCGATAGCCATGTTATCTTTTGACGCACGTGGTGAATTTAAAGACGGAAAATGATCCCAAGCAAAAAATTTTATTTGCAAGATTTCTTGGTGGCTAAGCATCATAGTTCTTTCAATTTTAGTAGGATTCTTCCTGGGTAGATTCAATAGAGTCTATCACATTTTGTTGTCATTGAAAAAAAAGAACAAACCAAGACTGTATAGGGCATAATGTAATAAAATATGTATATGCTGTGAACAAAATTTTGTGTGAAAAAAAGAACAAACCAAGACTGTGTAGGGCATAATATAATAAAATATGTATATGCTGTGAACAAAATTTTGTGTGTAAAGCATGTCGATAACATATAGTCATCCTATGTTGTGTGATTATTTCTTGTATCAACCGGGAGGTTCTCTCAACTTTTGATGGTGATGAAATTAATGACGGCTTTTGACGGCATTATGTAAAAATCTTATTTGCAACAGTTCCCAGTTACTGGACGTTGGAGATCTTTTAGAAGTGGCTGTGTCGTTATTAGATGGATTTGAAAGCAACTTAGCCGAAAAGAGGAATAATTTATAATATATTTATTTATTTACTTGAATCAGTGTTTTATTAGTGTGTTTTCTCGTAAATTGGAATGCTTAAACGTGTTTTATTTGATAATGAGGGGTTTTGATGACTCAAAGGTCATCGGCTATGGCATCATCAATATACCTACACAAACAGTCTGTCAGTCATTGTTCCATTTTAGATAACCTTTGCATTCTTTGTTTTTCTTAGATCCCGAGTTCGAAAGGCTTCGTGCAGACCAGGCATTGACGCTTTTAGTCTTTGCTACTGCAGATTTTACTTGAGAACTGTCTTGATTGGCCCATCAGATTAAAAAACCCCTATTACCGGTTGCTTTCCCTGAGTGTATTTAGTTCTCTTTTGAAGAAAATGATCGTCAGTATTTTCTGAGCAACGGCTTGTAAGTGACAATATACACTTTAAAACGGCCCGGTTACGGGAACTCCATATTGAATGGTATCGGTATCTTTTTGGTCTTCCTTTCCGCTTCCGGTAAAAACAACTGGAACACATAGATTTTATGTAATTAAATAATCCCTTGATATCTATGGCTTGATTTGCCTTTTATTTAAGATTAAATATATACCATAAAATTTTATTTATTTGCAAGTATCAGAATTCTTATTTTTGTGGAGTTTAAAAGTTTCAAGTTTTTTTTCTTATTTATGAATCGGGGATGTGGTGTTAGCTAAAAAGTCCGATTGTGCATGCTCAAAAGCCGAGTTTGTAAGTTCCAAAAAAGCAAGAAATAAAAATTTTAAAGAGTGATGGTATCGTTTGAGGGATCCACCTCCGAGGTGAGCAATATCAAATTGAACAGGACATAAAAGTTGGATCTGAAAGAATTCATTAATATCAACCTCTTGATTTTTAAACCAGTTCCGATGTACTGTTCAGTTTGAATGTTGCTAGCTCCGAGTCAACCCTTCTTTACTTTTCCTTCGAATACCTTTTCGTGAGAGCTATGAAATCTTGCACTGTTCAGCGAACAGGGGTCAACTTCATTTATTTTGAGGCTGGAATTCTGTATACCAATCCCAGTTATACAAACATTTACATGAATTTCATAAGCAACATTGTTTCTTCGTCGAGGTGGAGAAAAATTAGTTTCCACACTCGGCTGTTAATTTTTGTTTACATTTGGATTTTAAGTGGCATATGACCAGTCAATCCCCATACGAGACCGAGCGATATCTCCGACACTATGGGTCGGATTCTTTCGAAATTTCACACACTGATAGAGCCACATATTGAAGTTGTGAAGCGTCACATTTCGTGTTCGGATTCATGAAAAAGCCTGTCAAAACGATAGTTTTTTTTTTTTTTTAATTTGGAACTTAACTATTGATTTGATTGTTTTTAAAATTTTACATACGTATAGAGTACATATTGAAAGTTCAGTGTTTTGTTTTTATTTGAAATGACTAAAAGCAAAATGACAGTATTTTGAAATTTAGTAAAAATTTAGCTTTTATGTCATTTTGTTTTTGTAATGAGTTATATCTCCGAAATTATAGATCGGATTATTTCGAAATTTTACACACGGACCAAACAAATGTGGAAGGTGTGCATCGTCGTATTCTTCTTCGGATTCACGGAGTAATGACAAAATTAATGTTTTTATTATTATTATTGACAAATCTCACACATGTATTTTTTCGGACTCATGAAAAATTGTCGAAGTGACTGTTTTGAAATTCAGTAAAACTTCGCATTTTGATATATAACTTTGTTTGCGTAATTGAGAACGTCTCCAAAACTATTCTTTGATTTTTATTACTTTACGCACAGATAAAACAGGTATTGAAAATTACCAAAATAGTTAATATATATATGTGTGTGTGTGTGTGTGTAAAACTTGCTTTTGTCGAAACTTAAAAATGCAAAATTATTAGAATTGTGAAAAACATAATGAAAGTGGCAGTGGTATGGTACTTTGCAAACCGACATTAGAACCGATTTAATAGGTCAACTGCGCTACTTGGGAGATCGTGTCTGTCTGAGCCTCTAGTTTAGCTGGGTTGGGACTTCTTTGGAGGGTTCGGGTCTCACAAGTCCTCCCGTTGAGATCCACATATATACCAACTTCACTCGCTTTGAGAACCTGCTGTGACGATATTTCACAGGTTTTCGGTGACTTGCAAACATCTAATTGCTTTTCATGAATGCCCCCAAAAAGAAAGCGTATTAAAACGTCTCGTTTCGTGTTGTTGAAAATTTGACTGGCAAAGAAATTTCGCGAGCCTGCCTACCGGGATTTCCACAGGGCCTCGAAAGCAATTGACTTGACGTTATATAATTTACGAAAACAATGTTTTCAGAAATGGCACCACAGAAGAAAAAGAAGAGCAACGTCACTGGCGAGGTCGTGACGCGGGAATATACAATCCATCTGCATAAACGCATCCATGGCATGTGAGTACTTGAGATGAGGCCCCCCTGTGGGTTGGGGGGAATCTTGAGAATACACCCACCGCTTTTTGTTCGGTGCATGGTGTAAGAGGCGACTAATTGGAATTTCTTTCTTGCATTCCCCGCAGGGGAGTGGGGGGGGGGTATATGCGATCAACCTTGTGTCGGTCTGTCATTTACAGCTTGTTAACACGATAACTTAAAAACTGCTGCAAGGATTTTAATTAGGCCCCAACCCTTCGGATTGGGGCCTATAGGTTTGGGGTGTCCGTCTGTCTGTCTGTCCGTCCGTCTGTCCGTCATCGCTTTATACCCCCATGAATTTGGGGGCGGTTGGGGCCTGCGTGTGTTTCACAAATACTTAATTGTGAAACTTGGTATGTAGCTTATGGGGACTAACACAGATTGGTATTGTAAATAGGCCAGGTTCGTCCAAGGAAAGTGCACCAACTGGACGTTTTTTTAGCCCTTGATTGACTACTGATGGCCGTGTTTAACTGATGGGGGGCCTGTGGGGAATATGTGGACTATGCGCACTGCTGTAGTTCTAACTGTTCTTCTACTATTTCTTCATTCTTCCGTCTATTTCTCCCACTTGTTCCTTTGGCAAGTGCGTCCCAATATACCCATCATAATTGGTGAACGGAACGTTACCAAATATACAATACTTGAGATAAGTTGCGGGCCCATAGTCAGCTGCAGATACATACTTCCAGAAAACGTTTCGTGGATTAGTTTTTTTTTTTTTTTGGCCTCTGGACGATTTGTCGTAAAACGTAGGTGCTGTGTAAATTTAACAGGCAGTCTAACGCATGGTTTACCGTGATTGCCTGGCTGATTTCGAAGCGTCAAAAGTATTTGTTTTTCAAATTTAAGATTTCCCTCTTAAGTCACAGTGGATCTGGCAGTTCAGTGACAATATCACTGAAATTCTCAGCGAGTCTGTCAATTTTGGTGAGGCTATGGGAGGACATACATTTGAATATGCATTTTTAGAAATATGCCCTTTAACTATTAATATGCGCCCGGGTTTGTACTGCTGAGTGTTACTCGTAGCATATTTGAGAAAATCGTGACTGTATGTGATTTCAGTGGCTTTAAAAAGAGGGCTCCTCGTGCCATCAAAGAGATCAAGAAGTTTGCTGAGAAGCAAATGGGAACATCGGACGTGCGAATAGAAACCAGGCTTAACAAACACGTGTGGTCTCAGGGCGTCAGGTGAGAAATGTGAGGCAATCCCGCGCCTGCTGGTAGTTGCATGGATAGAAGGAGATGCACTCCTTCCAGGAATTTGTTCTAAGTCATGCCAAATACTACAAAAATGGAATAAAGGATTTAAATTTCTGAGTTTTTAAATCATAGGCATAAATATTTAAACGAATACAATAACCCACAGAAAATCAATTATTAGAAGGGCTATTTTCTGTTCCCCCCCCCCCCCCCTTCTCAATGAATGCTGTTTGAACACAATAAATAAACAAATAACAACTGAACTGAAAACAATCATTCAGGTTTGTGTATACTACAGGAACGTTCCATACCGTGTTCGCGTGCGTCTTGCGAGGAAAAGGAACGAAGACGAGGACTCTGCCAACAAGCTCTACACACTGGTCTCGTACGTGCCTGTGACCACCTTCAAAAGTAAGTCTGTGTCGATCCACGCAGCAGAAATCAGAGATGTTTTTCAATGTAAAAAAAAAGAGTATTCGCACTGCAGGAAATAAAAAGGATACGTTACCTCATGCAACGGTGTTGAAAAAAAATGTTGTATTCAGTAGTGGTAATGCGGATAACCAACCACTTCTATAAAGAGAAATGAAGCGCAATGCATCTACGACATGCATTTATTTTGAGATCCTCCTTATAATTATGAAGACAAGTTGCTGTGGATGATTAACGTATTTGTTACAGGCGATTTTGAATTTGAGTTAATTCATGTATAGCTTGACATGTCTGGCAAATACGTGTATTACCTGAAATGTTAAGTTAATTCATAAACTAACCTGAAATTTATCGCTATAATTACACAGATTTGTCAAGCTTGAACCACCCAATTTGTGAATAAAGTATTTAAACTAATTGTTGTGCTTATACCCAGACAGGACATTCTATTTAACCAAACAGTGTTTGATCATAATCCAGGCTTTTAAAAAATCCCGCTGTTAAAATTTCTCAAATTTAGCTATTTTGGGTTGGTAATAAAGAGTCTGATACTAAAAAAGTGATTTTAAAGCAAATTGTCAAGTGGTCTCGATACGTCTTGAAAGGCTTAAAAATCTTAATATGTTAATTGCCATGCCAAGCCCGCTATTCCACCAGTTTTCAGTTTCACAGACCACCACATACGGAATTATCAGGAGCCAATTAAATCATTATCTCAGACTTGTTATTGAAGCGATAACACTATTTACCAGGAGGGACAGCATTTTCTAAATGTTTTAAAAAGATGAGACTGAGACTTTTGGTCGGATCACTTACATTATCAAGGTGACGGCTTGTCACATTATCTCTGGATAACCTATACGGGGAGCAATGTCAGCCCGGAGTCTGAAATAATCAGTAGTGCCTCTCGATTGGATCACTTTTGCAAAATTACCCTGAATTTCCGTAGGACTGTGAATATGGTGGATTTGGCAGTTTATACCCAATTACAGTAAAACTGATTGCAATCAAAAGAACATCACATGTAGAGTTTGTCGGTAGAGTTAACCATATTTTTACCAGGACAGTGGGAAAGACTCTAAAAAAATGGAAAAAAAATGATAGAAATGAAGTTGAGAAAAATAGGAAAACGATGAAACTGACCTGCAATACCAAGAGTTGACTTCGTAATTTTATCCATAAATAAATACGGGGAAACTGTTACAGTATTTCAGTACACAAACGCACACTCACCTGTTGAATAACAGGTTGGTAATTAAAATAATATTTAGACAACTGGGGTGGTATTCAAGCATATAGACCTGGATTATCAGTGTACAAGACTAATTGTGATAGAATATTTCATAAGTGTCTGCATGTTATTTTTTAATTACAGTAAACTTCTTTTGTAAAACAGTCATTTGCGTCTGAACTTAATTTTTCCAATAAATATTGTAAAGTAAAATTACCTCCGACATTTTGTTCACAGATTGGGTGGTTCAAGCCGGGCAAATTATATCGATAAATTTCGGGTTAATTCATGAATTAACCATACAGTTTAGGCAATGCACAAATTGGACCGAATCCAACTTTGCCTGTAACATATAAATCGTGAAATCAAGCCGTTTACAAGAGCGCTGTAACAGCTTTATAATACTCGTGCAAAACGCAAAGAAAAACGAGGGTCGCATCCAATTACATTTTTGTATAGTAGTCATTTTCGGCCATCAGTGTAACAGCTGACGCTGTGTTGATAGGTTGTATTTAAAAAGGTTTGCAGTTTGTACTGTTAAACAGATTAAAATGAAAATGTTAAAAGTTTCAAATTGTTGTGTTGCAGATTTACAGACTGTTAACGTGGAGAGTTCCGACTGAAGGAATGTGATCTACACTTAACGAACTGTTTTCAAAGACTGATGGAGTTCTTAATCCGCTAAAATTAAAAATAAAGGATAAAAAAGCGACACAGGTGTTTTTATTTTGTGCATACTTAGCTGTTGATTTCGAAAGCACGCTAATTATAGGTGCGTGTGTGTGTGACAGGGGTCTGTCTGTTCAAGGGTTTAATAAATGCCCAGGCAGGGTTGGCAAGTTTTAGACATGGTGGTTTAAACCATGGTTCTATACCAGTTCTTAACTGTCCGTCCAAAATGGGTTTTGGACAGTTTAAGACAGGTTTTGGACATCCAGTATTAAAGCACATTGCTATTTTGTCCCCCAATGCCTGAGATGTCTGTTTTTGACGAAGTAATGAAGAAGTAATCCTTGTCTTCACAAATGTAAACAATGAGAAGTGTCACTATACAAACAAATGTTGGGTCGAGGGTGCTTCTATGTACAAAACTGTTTCTGGGCAGCCCAGGCTGTTCAATTGAGAAAGAAAAAACTCCCAGTTTAATTTTGATAACACAATATCAGTCCTTCATGCAAATGCTAAGAAATACAATGGACATTCTGAACGTTTTACATACGAAGGAATTTTTCCAAGTGTTGTTGATCAAATACTAAGACAGCAATGTACAATTGTAATTCCTTTCGAGGAGAAAAGAAAGCTGATTTTTGCATTTTGCCACCCGTGAATAAAATAAAACATACACGAGAAATTTACCACTGTGCCAAAGGCCTCCGGTAACAAAAAATATCCGATTTCTGTTTGTCCTTTGCATACAGGGTGTTTAGCAACCTTGTGCCTACTAGAGTTTTGCTCCAATCGTTTTGATATTACGCAGGAGTGGTCCCCCACCTGGCTATTACTTTTTTGACGACTGACGCAAAACTGACAAAATGGCGGCACTTTTTGTGCCCGTTTTGACCCATTTTTGAAATGCTACTGCTCCTAAAGTTTTACACCACTCGTTTAGATGTTACGCAGGGATGTTCCCCAGGGGTTCGCCTACCAGGCTTTTATTCTTTTTCGCGGTTCGCCAAAACCTGCCGAAACGGCGAAAGTTTGGCAAAAACTGGAATAAGTGAATGTAAATACCTGAATTCTCAAACCATTCATTTCTCTCAGTCTTTTCAAAAATTTTAATCGAAAGTTTCTTAGGTGCTTCTCCACCTTTTTTCGCAAATGACAAATGAGTCTTCCTATAGCAACAGAACCGACACAATATGACCCTAACGGGTTGCAAAACTGCTGTTCAGTGACACGGACAGTTTGCGTTATGACATACCGACCAGAGGCTTTACAAAGATATGCAACGGGATAGTCACCTTTTTGATACAAGTGATTATCCAGAAAATGTTGGGGAAAATGAAAAGAAGAAACTGCGGGAGTACCCATTGAGAAGTTTGTAGGATCCCGACCGAAAATGTAGTTTGCTGCATGGTGGACAAGAGAACCGCACCTGCTCTATACAAGGACAGTTTATTTAGAGAAGCGCAGAAACATAGTCATAAGTATATACTCCCTTTCTCAAAAATAAATTTTGCTGCTGACTGGCATGAGCAGTCATATTCTGAAATTTATCTTTGCCTTCAGTCGCTGGGGTGGATACTAATGGTAGAAGTCGATGAATTTAAGATTGCCCATGGTAATCGCTATGTACTTTTTCCACAGTGCTGGGAATGCTTCAAGTGTTTGAATTTTCCTATACTATCCATAAGAAGATGACTGTCATATCCTCGTAGTCCTTTTGTTGTTTTGCAGTGCTCTTGAATCGAATGGTTGTACCTTCTGGAAATGACAGTCACTGTGCTGCGAGCTTCCCACTAACTTTACATTGTTTGTCCGAAAGGTCTTGTCGCCTAAACCCATGCAAACGACTGAAGCAGTAAAGCGTTTTGCCATGATGTTTTGTACGATACTTAATGAGTCGGTTGAGGTTCTTAACCAGGCAATAATATCTCTTCTCATTGTCACTGATGAGCAGTAAGTTGATTTCAGTGTCAGTCTCACGTTGACTCATGCGACTTATATGGATGGTTACCACAACTTGATTTTTCCAAACAAAAACATTGATGGCAATGTTGTTCTTCTCAAATTCAGGAATTTGATGAATTTGTGTTGGAAATGTTAAATCTTTCACATTCAGCTCATGTTCAAACGGTTGATACTTATACACTTACTTATACACTTACATGCTCATGCTTTAGATGTAAATGGGCTAATATAAGCCGTAGGAAGCACTTGCTGTCTGTATTCTTGATGTTGATAGCCTCTTTGGTATTCTTTATTTTCTTTGACAACTCAATGCAGCTGGAAGCTTGCAAGGATTCTAAGGTAGCTGTATGAACTTCAGTCTAGGGAATCTTATCCGGCACCCATCCAGATCCTTGACGTTCATGCTCATCAAACTTGTTGAACAAATTCTTGAATACATCTGGCAAATCGTTATCAATGTCTCTTTCACTGAATGCTCTAAGTGCTCAGATGAGTGTTATCCACGCGTTCTACCAACACTCCCTCTTCATCTGTTGTTATTTTCTTGAATCACTGTACCATTTTATTCCATTGTGTAATCTTTCTTTCAAATGTCGTGTGATGCGGTTTTCTTGCTGCCCCGTTTCCAGGAGCAAGTAGGATTCATTTTTAGGTTCAAACACATCTTGATGTTCATGTTCACCAATGCTTCTTCTGCCTTTACCCACTTGCATTACATCCTTCTTTGTGTCTTACTTTGTTCCTTCTTTTTTTTTTTTCTTAGAAGGAGGTTGATCTGACTCATCAACTACTCTTTCTATACACATGTTTTGCAGTGGTGCTACATGAGTATGTGTATCATCACATTATGATCTACAAACTGTTCAGTATTGTTGGAGACATGGAAGCAAACGCGGAAAGTAAAACGTCCATTTTCTTTATGAAAGACAATCAGTTTTTTATATAACTGTCTCTAAAATTCATCTGCGTTTGGCAGTACTGCATGATACCATTCACATTTCACTTCTTCATTTAGGATATTCATTTTTTTTATGATGTTATCACTTCACTGTCTTGGTGCTAAATGATGGAAATGGTAGTTCTGTTCGTTTAAAATTTTGATAAATGCGGTCATCAATGACAGGGAAGGAGAAGGGGAGGTCCGAAAATGAAAAATGTTCACATTGAGCTTCTAGACCGGCTAGAAATCTCACTGGACTTCTGGATGAATCAATGGGAAAGGAGACTTCCGGACGGACCGTCCAAAAGTTTCATTTCACCCCTACTCACACAGTTTTTGAGGTGAGAAAGTTGTTTCCTCTCCCATTCCCTTAGCTTTGATGTCGTTCTGTCGATTTACGTCTCGATCCATGACGCAAAATTTTGATCGCTGGACAAAACTTCAAGCTGCTGCTCACTGTTGTCCATGGCTGAATTTAACGAAGAACGTATGAGCAAGTGCGATTTGTTTTCCAACAGCAACTCCCCAAAGAATAGGCGCTTGGCCAATGAGCACAAAGCGCGAGATGTGGCGGCATGGCAATATAGCAACACGATGTCTGGGTAGACATCGTGTGCGTTCGCCGTCTCGAGTTAAGGTCGCCGGAAGTTTGACAATCATGGACCGGGTTTAAGAGGTTGTTTTAACCGGCAAGAGAAAAATGTCGTTCTCTCTATAGCCAGCCAGCTTTCCCATAAAGCACACATTCGCGACAGTTTCAAACTAAAATAGACTTTATTCACAATTGGACCCGGATGACCTGCGAACGTTTCCCCCAAAATAAACAAATAAATGAAAATAAACAAATAGAGCATATCTCAAAGCAGACCACTTCCTTAGTGTTATGCCTTTTTCGGTTCCCTGGAACTGGGATCACTCCACGGTTCAGTCTATTACTGACTCACACTATTGTCTAACGATACGTCATTGTTGAAAAGTAGTATGAAAAGGAGAGTTCTGGGTCACTTTGTGACGTCATACTGTCTGGAAATGACGTCATACTGTCTGGAAATGACGTCATCATGTCTGGAAGTGACGTCATAGCGTCTGGACCGGAAGTGCTGTCTAGACCGGAAGTGACGTCATCATGTCTGGACCGGAAGTGACGTCATCATGTCTGGACCGGAAGTGACGTCATCATGTCTGGACCGGAAGTGACGTCATCATGTCTGGACCGGAAGTGACGTCATCATGTCTGGACCGGAAGTCATGATAAGCGTTAGGATAGGCGCGACCCTCTGTGACGTCATCATGACGTCATACTGAGATGATGCTGTCTGGAGCGAAAGTGGTTTGGCCGAGTCAATCAACATGAAGCCAATGCACTCGACCTGTCAATCAGTGTAACCATGGCAACACTAAAAAGCCACGACCCCCCCCCCCAGGACAGACTATGTACCGACCCCCCCCCCCCCAGGACAGACTATGTACCGACCCCCCCCCCCCCCAGGACAGACTATGTACCGACCCCCCCCCCCCCAGGACAGACTATGTACCGACCCCCCCCCCCCCAGGACAGACTATGTACCGACCCCCCCCCCCCCAGGACAGACTATGTACCGACCCCCCCCCCCAGGACAGACTATGTACCGACCCCCCCCCCCCCAGGACAGACTATGTACCGACCCCCCCCCCCCCAGGACATACTATGTACTGACCCCCCCCCCCAGGAGAGCAACAAAAACTTTTGCCGAATCAGCATGATAAAATCCTATATAAGTGTGGTGTTTCAAGGCTTAGATATATTGTCAGACACATCATGGATAACACACCAGCTATCATCATTGATGACTTAACAGCGTTTCAAGCGAATGAATCTGTTTGCATGAGGGGTATATAAGGGATGAGCATACAGCAGTGACAGTCATTTCGGTGAGTGGAGCAAGGAAGTACAAGTTGTAGCACTACAATTGGATCACATCAGATCAAGGGATGGCATCCAGTGACAACTATTTCGGTAAGTGTTTATTGAAACTTTATAAATAAAAAGTGAACTTTGTAAACAAACTTTAGTTATTTGCATAATTGAAACTTTGTAAACAAACTGTGTAAACAAACTTTATAAACAAACTTTATAAATAAACTTTGTAAACAAACTTTGTAAACAAACTTTGTAAACAAACTTTGTAAACAAACTTTGTAAATAAACTTTATAAACAAAAATTTGTAAACAAACTTTGTAAACAAACTTTGTAAACAAACTTTGTAAACAAACTTTATAAATAAAATTTGTAAACAAACTTTGTAAACAAACTTTGTAAACAAACTTTGTAAACAAACTTTGTAAACAAACTTTGGTTATTTGCTTAATTGAAACTTTGTAAAACAATACCTTTCGTTATACTTGGTCGATTTATATGAAAATTTCACCATTTGATTCAGTTTTATGTAAAGTTTTGTTATAAAGTAGTCATAGGCTATTTGCGCAGCTGGCTGTATGCATTTTTACCGCCATTACAGTGCTTCTTCGCGGATGAATACCATTTGGCAGACCATTTAACTTCACCGTCAGTTAACTTCACCGCTAGATGTCTCTGCTGTGTAGCAGTGCAGCAGTACAACTCGACAACTGTAAGTGAGATATTCATATACACAAGTAAAAATCTGCTGAGTCAGCAATTTTGAACAATTTTTGAAACAAGTTACACACCATATTTTGATTACATGGAAGTAGCATAAAAGTATGAGTGAAACATGTCAACTAGTCAACTAGTGATACATTCTGCTGAGTCAACACACCATTGAAGTGGTATAAAAGGAAGAGTGAAACGTGTATTTTACTTCATTTCAGTTCTAGCAGTTGAAGAAGCAACAACGATGGCAACAGTCTACTGTCATGATTGTGATGTGACATTTCCATCTCTGGAATTGTTCGTGACACACACATGCAAACCGGCTAGGATGAAACGTGCTCATGAAGAGCTTGTTGAGCAGATTGAAGCCAAGAGACGAAAAACCGTACAAGATGGTGTTGAAAGACCTGATCCAGTCCTCTGCTGTAAATGCGCCAAGATATTTTCCTCTTTGGATGCATTTGAGACACATGCATGTGCTGAGATGGAAAATGTGTCTCATGAAGAACAAAGAAAGAAAGAGACAGGACAAGTAGGCAGAGGCAGAAGAGTGAGTCTTGGTGAAAACGCGCAGGAAAGACGGTTTGAGCCTGAAGATGGATCGGATTTGCTACTCGAAATGCGACAACAAGAGAATAGAATCAAGAGACATTTGTTCGAAACGTTAAACCGTGGCATGAAATGGTACATTGTGGTACATGCACGCTTCAAGAAAATGACACCAAATACTGAAGGCGTGATGGTAGAACAGGTGGATAATGCCTTCATCAGTAGTCCAACGTATGCAGCATACAATCCAACAGATATTGAGAAGGACTTGCCAGAAGCCTATAAAGAATTGTTTACTAGGTTTGATGAACATGAGCGACAAGGCTCTGGCTGGGTGTTGGATAACATATTATTCATTGAAGTGCATACAGCGACGTCAGCGCCACTGGAAGCAAGCAGTTTTATCCCACTACCGAAGAAAGTAAAGAGTACAAAGGCTGTGTTAAACATTCAGAATAAAGACAACAAGTGCTTCTTATGGTCTGTACTGGCTCACCTTCACCCTTCAACAAATGTAAACCCAGAGCGTGTACATCAATACACACCATTTGAGAACGAATTGAAGGTGGAAGGCATGACATTTCCCACACCGATTACAGACATTCCAAAGTTTGAAAAGGAGAATGATGTGTCCATTAACGTGTTTGGATATGAACATGATGTCGTTGTTCCCATACAACTCAGCCGAAACACCAGTGCCAGAGAAATCAACTTACTTTTGATTAGCAATGACAAGACAAGACATTATTGCCTCATCAAGAATTTCAGCAGACTGATGGCTTATCGATCAAAGCATAATGGTGCAGCTTTTTATTGTTTCAACTGTCTTCACGGGTTTAGGCGACAAGATCTGTTAGACAAGCATCGTGAAGTGTGTGGCAAGCATGGCGCGCAACGTTTATCATTCCCCAAGGAACCCTTCATCAAGTTCAAGAATGTAGCCAAACAACAGCGAGCGCCCTTTGTGATTTATGCAGACTTTGAATGTTTCACGAAAAAGCATGAAGGAGACAAGTATCAACATCATCGTCCAAACAGCTTTGCCTATGTGGTTGTCAGCCAGTATGAGACACGCGCTCCAGTCGTATATCGAGGCGATAATGCCGTGAAAGTCTTTTTAGACCATATGGTGAATGAGCGTGATCGTATTGTGCATGGTCTACAGCAGAAAAAGAAAATGGTGATGACTCATGAGGATGAAGAGGATTATAAGAACGCCACAGATTGCTACATTTGTCATGAGCCTCTAGGAGCAGATCGTGTGAGAGATCATGACCATATCAATGGCAAATACCGCGGAGCTGCACATAATGAATGCAATTTACAATTTCGATTTCGAAAGGATAAGCAGGATGTTGAAGATTCTTTCATCATTCCTGTGTTTTTCCACAATTTACGAGGCTATGACAGCCATTTGATCATGGAAGAAATTGGAAAGTTCAAAAACGAAACCATTACAGTCATTCCCAACACCGTTGAGAAATATATTGCATTCACCATGAGCAATCTGAAATTTACAGACAGCTTTCAGTTCATGAGTACTTCTCTACAGAAGTTGGTCTCCAACCTGGCAGCAGAAGGGAAAGACAACTTTTATCACATGACGTCACACATTCACGATAGTGACCAACAAGAGTTACTGTTGAGAAAGGGAGTGTACCCCTACGACTACGTGGATGAACCATCCAAGTTTGCTGAAACACAACTGCCGTCCAAGGACAAGTTTTACAGTCTGCTCAGTGAAGAAGGCATTAGCGATGAAGATTATGCGCATGCGCAGAAGGTGTGGGAAACATTCCACTGTACTACATTTGGCGAATACCATGACTTGTACCTGAAATCAGATGTGTTGCTGCTGGCTGACGTGTTTGAAAACTTTCGTCACGTATGTCTCAACACGTATGAATTAGATCCTGCTCACTACTATACAGCGCCAGGACTGTCGTGGGATGCCATGTTAAAAGCGACAAAGGTGAAATTGGAATTGATCAACGACATTGACATGTACCAAATGGTTGAACAAGGTCTACGGGGAGGAATATCTGTCATCACACACAAGTATGCGAAAGCAAATAACCCCTACGTACCAGATTACAATCCCACGAAACCCACCAACTACTTGACGTACCTGGATGCAAACAACTTGTATGGCTGGGCCATGTCACAAAGCATGCCACAAAGTGGATTTATGTGGGTGAGCGAGCCAGAATCCATTGACTTTATGGCTGTGGATGAAGATGACGAGATTGGGTACATTTTAGAAGTGGATTTGGAATACCCATATTCAATTCATGATCGTCATAATCACTACCCAGTGGCTCCAGAACGGAAATGTGTGAAAGTGGGAGAATTGTCAGAACATAGTCAGAAGCTACGGAAAGATCTAGACATGAAAAGCAAGCCTAGTGAAAAGCTCATTCCCAACTTGTGCGACAAGAAGAAATATGTACTTCATTATAGAAATTTACAGCAATATGTCTCACTGGGATTGAAAGTCACGAAGGTGCATCGTGCCATCATGTTTGCACAGAGCAAATGGTTGGCAAAATACATCTCCTTGAACACGGAAAAGAGAAAGTTGGCCAAGAACCCGTTTGAGAAAGACTTTTTCAAACTGATGAACAACTCGGTGTTTGGCAAAACCATGGAAAATGTAAGAAAGCGCATCAATGTGGAACTTGTTCACCAGGAAAAGCGGTTCAAGAAACTTGTGGCCAAACCGTCCTTCCATAAATTTAGAATTTTCAACGAAGATTTGACCGCGGTACATTTGCGCAAAGTGGATCTGCTTCTGGATAAACCCATTCAAGTTGGTTTCACCATTCTCGACCTCAGCAAGGTGCTCATGTTCCACTTTCATTACAACTACATCATGACCAAGTATCCCGACGCCAAACTCTTGTTCAGCGACACCGACAGTCTATGTTATGACATAGAAACGGACGATATATACAAAGACATGCAGGAAGATGCCGACTTGTTCGACACAAGTGACTATCCCCCAGATCATTTCCTGCATTCCAACGTGAACAAGAAAGTGCTTGGGAAAATGAAAGATGAGACGGCGGGCATTCCCATTGAAGAGTTTGTTGGACTTCGACCGAAAATGTATAGTATGATATATGGTGGGAAAGAAAAACGTACGGCCAAAGGCATCACTCGCGCGTGTCAAAGACGTATGAAACATCAGCAGTATAAAGACAGTTTGTTCAACCAAACGCAAACGATAACCACAGGGCACATCATTCGAAGTCATGACCACCAGATCTTCTCGGAGAAGTTGAGGAAAGTGGCTCTCTCTCCCTTTGATGACAAGCGATATGTGATGAGTGATGGCTATTCCACTTTGGCGCATGGGCATTACAGTATATAAGGGGGAGACACTTCAACTTTAGAGTTAGTTGAGGTGTGAACACTGAAGCGTCAACATGAATCGGAAAAGATCTGCACCAACGGATATGGATACTCTTGCTGATACAGTCAAAGACATGACTGTGAAACATCCTGACAATACCATCAAGAAATTAAAAGTGGAGACGACGGTACCAACACCACAGTCGTGGGATGGAATGCTTTCTCTAGGCAATGGGAAGTATATCAAGATTATGAAACAAAGCAATGAAGGAGTGGTAAACATTCGCAAATACCTGAGAGATGAGGGGACTGGAAAAAACCGTCCAACGAAAAAGGGAATTTTGCTGACAATACCTGAATGGAAAATGCTGAAGAAGCAGGTGAAAGAAGTGGATAAAAGGCTTCGCAGACAAGACGACAAGTCATAACAAGGTAACAATCATGAATGCACTCATGTTGGACGATGGTGTTTACCTTAAAGTTAATGAGAGGAATGAAGTAATGATGGGTTCTCGGAGATGTTCTGCTTATCGGTTTAAACCTGAAGTGTGGAAAGACTTTAAAAACATACCACTTGAAGCTGGGTTTAAACGCAGACTTGAAAATAAACTGGAAGTGACGGTGGCTGAATATGATTCTAAGATACGTGTGACATTCTGTAGAAATCTTTTACAGGATTATCCAAAGGATTATAAGGGAGTTGTGCCAGATACACCCTATGCACAGTTGATCTTCTTTGATATCAAGAACTGGCGCGCAATCTTACGATTCCTAGAAGCTATACAGCATCCACTGTTCGACATCATCCGAGTATAAGAAAGATGGAAGACGACTATGTGTTGGATTATGAACCCATAACATATGGATTCTCATACATGAGAAACTTATGTGATGATATTGTGCTACGACATTTTGGACAGTATCTCGTCCTATCACTTGATGACCAATCCGTGTTGAAGGATCATCTAGACAAGTTGAGAATACCCGGCTTTCTCCTAGCAGTCTCAAATGAATTAGAAGTGCGTGTGACTGAGAACGGTCTAGACGTGTTTGTACAATTTCGCCAATATGACGAGCTTACAGAAGACTGCGACATCATCACCCTCAGCACCGTGGAATGGAACGCGCTGTTGCAAGCATTGGATTGGAAAGAACCTGACGCTTGAATTCAAAGAAACAGAAATATGGCTTACACGGGGCACCAAATCCATTGAGCTGCCACAACCTATGCGCGTGATAGACATTGACTTAGAAGAAGAAGAAGGATATGAACTGAAACTGTCTGAACATGTAACTGTGAAAGTGATAAAGTTTGGTGATGTGCGTTATGTGAGCTTTCATAGCATTTACAAACACGGATGTAATGTCTATGATACCTATATCAATTTAGATTCTAATGAATGGCATACATTGATGAATGTATTGAAAAATGAATGTGATTGTAAATAGACTTTGTAAACTTTGTAAACAGACTTTGTAGTTAAGAGTTTGTAGTTAAGAATTTTGTAAATAGTGTAAATAGACTTTGTAGTTAAGAGTTTGTAGTTAAGAATTTTGTAAATAGTGTAAATAATGTAAATAGAATTTGTAGTTAAGAATTTGTAAATAGTGTAAATAGCGTTTGTAGTTAAGAGTTTGTAAATAGTGTTTGTAAACTTTGTAAATAGAACACAATAAACAAGACAGTTGTTTGAAAACTTGGTTTGTTTTATTTAACAACAACAACTTAACTAATATAACAACAACTTAACTAATATAACAACAACAACAACTTAACTAATATAACAACAACAACAACAACTTAACTAATATAACAACAACAACATTAATAAAACAATGGTTTATAATGTCTATATACAAAATCCTTTACAATAAAATCACCATCCTTTCTTTTTAATATATTCACAATATCAAACATACTCTGACCTCGAGCTCTATGTAATATATAATATACACAATAAAAACCACATGATGATGATATTGGCGTTTGTAATGAGATAGAATTATACATATAGTCATTTCTTAAAAACATATCTAAACGATCATCGAGAGGGAACAGTCCATAAGAGTCAAAATATTCTGCAGGGTCTTTATCATAATACACTGCCACCCAATGTTCTCCTGGTTCATCTTGATCGTCTGTGTTGATCACATAGGCGCCGCGTTGTAAAGACGGTAACTGGTCCATGGCAAACACGCCTTGAAACAAGTCTTTGGTCATGACATCATGACTCAATATGGCATCAATCTGCTTCGTGTTCATGACTGGTAGTCGAATTGGATGCTGCGATTGGCACTGATCTCAATAATGTTGTCAAATTCAGCATAGACAATGACATTGATTGTAGGTTGCAAAGCCCTAGCAAAGTTCATTTCTAGCCGCAAATTCCCATGCTTGATCAGGGGGAAATGATCATCACCATCATAATCCGGTGTTAAGTCAAACGAAAATAAAGCATAACCTCTAGGCCAATCTTCCCGTTTTATAATGGAACTTTTCTCACCATTCAACCGATCAAACGATTTGTAAAGCGTTTCAAAAGCGTCCAGGTATTTGTTCTGTGTAATGTCAAGCTTGAGAGGTTTGGATAGAACTGGTTCACCATCCGTGTACAGTTGCATATAGTCCAGATTAAAATGTTTGAAATCATATGGATTCCTCAATACTGATCCACCAAAGGCTTCATTATGAACCAGACCAATGACAATACGATTTGGTAATTGACCCAAAAAGATGTTATCTTTCACAAAAGACTGAAATCCTGCTGGAATTGCTAAGACTTTACATTCTTTTCTAGTGATGATGATCTTGGCAGGACTTTTCATCAATGCATCTGTATGTCCTAACTGAATACCTGGACTCACCCTCACTTTGCGAATGGTTAAAAATGCCTCTTTCACTTCTACCTTATAGGTATTATTTACAGCCATCAATACATAGTCATCTTTTTGTCTATGGAAACGCAATTTCAAACTGATGCCATTCGGAAGATAACGATCCTGCTCAAACAAATCTATCCTTAAACCACCAGTAAGCATAACATCACGGCTAAGACGAGTATGCAAATAACGATGATGTAAGCCATTATTGCCTTGCTCAGCCAAGTCACCACCGTCGGCATTGACATGAAACCCGGATACATATTGTTCATGATTAGGTCTTTTCACCTCATGACTATTCATTGACCCAGCAGTATCCTTGTACATGAGACGCATAGAGCGCTCAGAATGCAGACTTTCTTCCGAATCATGGATGAGATGAGAGATAATGCTGGTATAACCATGAGTATTGTTGCTATGCGAAACCAAACGATCATTCAGAAACAATTCAATATTAGACCATAACCCATTAAACACATCATTGATGCAAGAGACATTATCATCTGCGCCACACGCTGTTCCATCAGCCTTTAGAATGCGACATACAATATGAAGTTTGCTGTTCTTTAAATCCAGATATTCTTCTGTACTCGCAGGAATGTAGAATTCGATTGGAGCGCCTTCTCTAATGCTTGTAAGTGGTTGATAGTCAACATTATAACTTTTCTCTACAGCAGTTTGCGTTGGTGGTACGTGAAACCATTCCAATGGAGAAAGACTACATTCACACGAATGATTATGAATGAGAGACATGATTTCAAAAGATATCTTTGCGATATTTTGATGTTATCCGTCTGGCTGTTTTTCGTCTTCTGGCACGTTTCGTTGGTTGCATACGCTTTTGTTCACCAAACACACGTTCTGCTACTCGGCCCGTCACATCTTTCGCGACATTCTTTGCAGCCTTCTTAAGATGTGGCGCAACGATCTTAGCCCCAGCCTTAAGTAGTGGAATAGCTTTGCGAGCCAATGATCCCAGTATGGAACCAATACCATCACCATACTGGATTCGCGCTCCTTTGAATCCTGGTAATTCCCCGCCCACTTGACGAAGAAAATGGTTGCGATATGCAGACGGATCGTGTGTGTAGGCTTTCATAATGCTTTTGGTCGAAAATGAAGTTTACAGATCACCTTTCCAGTTTGAAATGGAACAGTATGGCCTGTGTCGTCCTTAATATTCATTTCTATCACGTCAAATTTGGACGTGTTTACAGGAACATAATGCGGTTCGCCGTACGTTTTCATGATAATGTCACCATCATGGCCTTGTATCCCAACAGAACGTAGTAACGGCACATAATAATCCCCAACAACTTGTGGTTCACAAATGCTACAATACACATACAGTGTATAAAATCCCTGTTTCACATCCGCTTTATGTTCAGCTGCACACGCTTCAGTATACCATTGCTCTGGGATAAATCCTAAAATCTCAGCCAATCCAGTGGAAAAGGACACTTCAAGACCATCATCGAGAAATAGAAACACACGTCGTCTAATCTTATCATACTTTAGCCGAATAGGTTGTTTCGGGTCATCGGGGTTAGCCGCTTCTTCATTGACTGCCTCACATAGTTCTTGTATGGTTCTATAGTACCCATAAGGAATATTAACATGCCAAATGCCAAATGTATCTATTTGTCGATACCCAATAGAATAGTTCATGCCCTGTCTCATCGTTGTCCATGTATGTGGATATTGAATTTCAGCTAAAGCCACTTCATATTTTCCATTCAGATAGATGGTTCGAGGCATACGAATTTGATAATTCGAAGCCTTGTTGTTGGGATAATAGGTCATACTCGCATTGCTAGGCAAAGTGATGTAAAAGCTTGTCGACTCCATGATGGATGGGAACTAAATGGTATAGCTGCGTTGACGTTGTCTATATACTTCACGATAGCGCGCGCCATTCGACCAAGTATGCCAAATCTCATCCTCATTCACATGGTCTTTTATTTCTCCTTCACAACACGCGCTTGTACATCTGATCTTCACAGGAATAGTTGGTTTATCTTCTTGGCAACAACACCATAGCTCTTTCAGCCATGTTAAAAATTTTCCCATCCTTCAGGAAACTGTCTTTGTTGACGTTGTTTCATTTCTGTTGTAATGTCGTCACGAGTGGTCTTTTTACTAAACATTGTTTTTGGAATATTCGCATCAACAATTTCCTGGATAAACGGATGCCAACCATGTGGTGGTTTGACTCGTTCTTTTCTTCTTGTCGCCACCAATGCTTCTTTCATCAAATCAACCATGTTGGAATTTGCTATAATATCGCCCGTTTTCAACACAAGTTCATTCTTCTCTGACCATGTTGTACCATATTTCTTCAGTTCGGCTAAAAGTTGTGTTATTTTTCCATGATAGATAGGTTGAAAATGACTTAAAAATAACTTTTCTGGCTTTTCAGGTGGTGATGATGATGAGGTCTTTTGCTGCCTAGACTGACTTGTTCGTAAATGACGACCAAGAAGTTGAGACATTTCAATAACCTTTTCACGCGTTCGTTTCCCACGTAAAAGTTTATTCACTTTCGTTTTGATATCATGTTTCTTTTCTAATAACAGTTTGTATTCATATTCAGGAATGAGGACCATTTTCATCGTATGTTTCATTTTAGCAGTAGTTTGGCTAACAAAGGTAATGCCAATCTAGCAATAACTCCAATGAATCCTCCTTTCTGATTAATCAACTTCTTTTTTCGTCGAAGAGATATCTTCTTATCTGCTAGAGTACGAAGCGTATGACGTTCACGTTTAAATTCCTTAAACCGTTTTGAGCTTAAGGGTAAATGTCCTTGCAATATATTCAAACAAATTTCAAACAAGCTTGTTAATTCCTCCTTTGTAGCTTGCTGTAGCAAGGATTTACGTCGTTTAGGTCCACTGCGTGCAAGCAAGTGAAGAAACGGTTGGTTCGCTCGAATACGTTTAGACATCTTGACTGCGAATGGTCAAATGAGTTGGTTCTTGTTCATACACTGCTTTATCAATATAGACATAATGTGTATCTTTTGGTAAAATGCCCGTACGAATACGTAGTTGATCATTTGTCTTTGGTTTTAAATCAATGAATAAATAACCATGAGGTTTGCTAGTAGCATCTTGATAGGCTTCTATGAGAAATTGAGATCTTCCAGGATACATTTGCCGCGCCAATGTACTAATTTGTTGACTGTCTCTCGGATTTTTAAACAGAATAATATAATGTGTATTCAAACTAATATTTCGCATCTCTTTCCCATGATGGAATAAATTATGTACAATAAAGATAATGCTCAGATTTTGATGACTGCTGCCAACACTAAAGAGACGTGTCATACGCTCATCACTATGACATTTCGTCATTAAGTCATCAATGATAAGTAAGTTTGGTTTCTTCGGGTTAAAACGCTCTTCAATGTCATCTGGAATGCCTTGGTAAAATTCCACACCTTTCATTCCCTTGTACAAAGGCTGATCTGCTGCATAGAGCCATAAAATGCTTTTTGGAGAGGGTTTAATCAACTTTTGTTCTAGAATTTCCTTCACCAGAGACGTTTTGCCACTGCCTGTAGGTCCAGAGACTAAACATGTAAATGGATGCTTCATTGTTGAATGTCTGTTTCTTTCACCCAACTGTTAAACTTGTTTGGCCAACCTAACCACTTGACAAATAATTCTTTCACACCTCGTCTTTTACGTGTTTTCAAGACTTTTTCAATTCTATAAATAGATTCAATATCTTTGGTCACTTTCTGCAGTTCTTCTTCATAGAAATGTCCATCAATATCTTCGTCTAAAAAGTCTTTCACACGATATAAATGTATTCCTTGCTTCTTACAACGATGTGTGACAATGAAGACTTCTTGCGTCCATTTGATGTGATAATCGCGTTGAAACACATATTTAATGTGAGAAATGCGAACATGATCACCAATGTTAAATTTGTACTTCTTCTTCTTCTTCTTCGGTTTCAATTTCAGTTTGTCAACATACATATACTTCCACACTTTTGATTCATTGTCTTTACGAATCTCGGCTGGAGCATATTTATTAGGAAGAGAACCATGAGGTCTATGGTTGTAATTGTACACCAAGTCTGGAAGAATGTCTAAGTAACGGTAAGTTTGATTATGTAGAAAATACCGATACATCATTCCCTTTAGAGTACGAATGACTCTTTCAGCAAAGTTGGCTTTGGTTTCATTCTTTGTGGTATAAGCATGAATGCCTTCTTTCTTCAAAAATGCTTTTACCCATCTGTTTTTAAATTCTGTTCCTTTATCAGACCTTAGAGTTCGCGGTCTTCGTCGTGTGTCATGAAAAATCTTTTGGAAAGCTTGTATGACGCTGGTATGTGATTTATTAGGTATTGGCTGTACCCAGACATATTTGGAAAACACATCAATGACAATGAGTAAAAAGCGTATGTCATCATTATAGGGAGCTATGTTTCCCATATCAGCCAAATCAATATCCCACATGTCATCAATACCACGTGTAATCACACGTTGTCTTTTGAACCTGTATTTGACAGGTTGGAGTAAACTGAAAGCATCTTGATCCTGTAGCCATTTCTTCACTTGTGACTGTGTGACTGGTTGATTATGTTTTCTTAAGATGTGATACAGTTTGTAAGGACCAGCAAATGCTCCAGGCTGTCCAGGTTTGAAGTAAATATTGGTCAAGTAGTCTTTCCACGTCGACATGATCACACCGAATGAAAACCACCTTCTCAACAGAACAGCTTTTATTTTATAACTCAACCATCATCACTTAACTAACATAGTAACTTAACTAATATGTATTTATAACTAACATGTATTTATAACTAACATATATTTACAAATCAAGTATAGATACAATGGTATGAATCACTGGAGACCATTGGTCTTCAATGAACACTAACCAATGACTGAGTTCATCCAATGTAATAGCATCTACACCATATTTCTCACAACGTTGATTTGCATTCTCTAACACTTTATCTAAATGCATGTAATATTTAGCTTCATTCCAATATGTATAAACAGATGCAAAATGACAAGTATGTTCTTGACACTCTTCATGTTGACAAGCAGGACAGACTAAATAGGCAAACTTTTTTACAGCTGATAACATTTCTTCACAATAAGCTTTTTGTACAATATATTGTCTCAGTGTCATGTCCGCCATTGTGCAGTCTTGTGAGTCTTGCAGCACAAGTTAAACATACTTCAAATTTACATGTCCACACGTCTGCACACCATGACGGTTGGCAAGCAAATGAAAAAAGTCTCTAACCCTCACACAACATTTCTAACAACTTTCCCATAATATTCTGACCAGGATATCCAGATGACACTTGTTTCACACCAGCTCCCCACCAATGATCATACGTTGCTTCAACTAAAGTTTTGTCTTTACATTCTTTCAACTTGTTGCGAAACAATACACACTGATTCCATTTGACTTGTAAAACATCTTGCATTTTGCTTCTCTTCACTGTATGCCATAAAGGACATGGTTTTATCCCTTTAGCAATACGTTTCGCTTCATATCCATTTCTACATGAAGCAATGGCTGAAGCAATATCTGGACGGTGATGAAACACTGCTTTCTCATATTGATACAAAGCTTCACTTGAGTTGAACACATGTCCATACTTTTCAAGTCGTGTTGGAAACATATTTGAAAGAACGTCCTTATGACCGCTGAATAGTACAAGATTCTCCATGTTGACTTTGCTTCTGCTGTTTTATTCTGACATGTCGGTTTCTTCCTGTAATAAAATATCTTTTAATATATTTGCTGCCTCTTCTATCATATTCTTTCTTTGTTTACGTTGAAACCACTCACATAAAACTAAATTTGCTAGTAAGAAAAACATTGTTATGTCTTTGAGAAACAATTCACTATGTTGTTACAAAGATGATTAAAAAGGTTTTATATAACTTACCTGATAAAGCTGCTCGGTTTCCTCTTCTTCTTTGCAGCAATCTCTCAAATGATCAACCACGGTGAAATATACTTCCACATCAGTGCGAGCAGAATAAAGTGCAGCATCAAAGTCAAAGTCAGGATCTTCTTCTATTCCAATTTTATAACATTCTCCAAGAAATCTTGAATGCAGTTCAATCACATCAAGACTATGATGTACAACATCCCAAAAAGCATCCAAATGATAAAGTTGATAGTCTGGAGTGCCACAGCAAGCAAGTTTAGCAATCATCAAGTCAATATAAGCATTTTTAAAACATGCGTCCATCTTGTTTCAGTGTCTTGTGGGGCTTTTACTTTGCTTCACTGACTTTAAGTACTCCACACTTGCCGCAGAAGTTGCTCGGTTCACACAACTTGCAATTATACTTGTGACAGTGGCAATGATAATCCTCCACATATCCACAAGCACCACAATACTCGCAGGTAAGTCCAAGTTGATTTTGCACATTCATGTTCTCCAACTGAACTTCAGCCAGTCTTTTCTTGGATAGCTTTGACACCTTCATCCGACCATCCTTTTGCAGCTTGATAGGAGTTATGACATGACATTCCTCACATGGTGATAGGGCTGAGTTGATGTTGTCCATCTCCTGAAGCAGTGTCTCCCATTCACCATCATTCATGTTGATGTGATGTGTGTATTCTTTCCCTTCAAACCGTGACGTGCGCACAAAACTCACATAGCGCATATCCAAGTATGAAATGACTTCAAGCCACTTCGTTTGCGTTAAGTACAGTTTGAAGCCAATGTCACGTAAATTTTTCAAGCTTTGACATACAATCTTCCACAAAGATGGTGAATAAGCACACCATCTCTCTCCACGTGTGATGCGTAGAAATGGCCCATATTCTCCATGCTCCACAGTAATGGTTAAGTTAGCACTAATTTTAAAGCTGCTGCTGCTGCTGTTGCTGCTTGTCTTGTTCTCCATGGCTGCTACAATGTACTGATGATCCACTCCCTCCAACTGTCTGCTGAGAAATGACTTCACTCTGCTGAGTTCACTCCCTTTTATACCCAACTGGTTGTTGAGTCAAGCTTTTCAAACTTCTTGCAAACGTTTGAATTCACTTCAACTCGTCCATGGTTGAATCGAACAAGGTCTGATACATTCGTCGTCAATGGAACATCATCATCATAAAGTAAAATGATTCTTGCAGCTACAACTAACATGAGCTCCTCTGCCCAAATTGTATTCGCGTTGATAAATGCTGAATCAATGTCGTAAGTTGATATGATAAATGTTAAATCAATGTTATAAGTTGATAGTATATGTAGATCTTCACAGTCACGCAGAAAAGAGTCGATGAAATCACTTGGAATAGTCTTTCCGACAGCTTCCCAATGCAGATGTAAATTCTTCACTTGCTGCATCCAATCCCATTCAAAAGTAGGAAGCTTTGAAAACACATAGTTAGTATAATTCACTTTGAAGACGTCGTCCATAGTCATACATCTGTCAAGAAGTAATGCTGACATTGTGAAGTCTTTTCTCGTCACACAATGTATTACTAGTTGACTAGTTGACATGTTTCACTCATGCTTTTATACTACTTCCATGTAATCAAAATATGGTGTGTAACGTTGTTCAAAAATTGCTGACTCAGCAGAATTTTACTTATGTATATGAATGTCTCACTTACAGTTGTACTGCTGTACAGCTGTAAAGCAGAGACATCTAGCGGGGGGGGGGGGGGGTCGGTCGACCCAAAAAAAAAAGAAAAATGTTCAGAATCGTCTGAAACGGATAAATATGCAAAAATCACAATTTCGAGGGGGGGGGGGGGGGTCGGTCGACCCAAAAAATGAAAAATGTTCAGAATCGTCTGAAACGGATAAATATGCAAAAATCACAATTTCGAGGGGGGGGGGGGGGGTCGGTCGACCCAAAAAATGAAAAATGTTCAGAATCGTCTGAAACGGATAAATATGCAAAAATCACAATTTCGAGGGGGGGGGGGGGTCGGTCGACCCAAAAAAAAAAAGAAAAATGTTCAGAATCGTCTGAAACGGATAAATATGCAAAAATCACAATTTCGAGGGGGGGGGGGGGGGTCGGTCGACCCAAAAAATGAAAAATGTTCAGAATCGTCTGAAACGGATAAATATGCAAAAATCACAATTTCGAGGGGGGGGG
Organism: Protula sp. h YS-2021; assembly: GCA_949752745.1. Lineage (NCBI taxonomy): Eukaryota > Metazoa > Annelida > Polychaeta > Sabellida > Serpulidae > Protula > Protula sp. h YS-2021. Next base: position 31,076,966 of record OX457025.1, read on the forward strand.
GGGGGGTCGGTCGACCCAAAAAATGAAAAATGTTCAGAATCGTCTGAAACGGATAAATATGCAAAAATCACAATTTCGAGGGGGGGGGGGGGGTCGGTCGACCCAAAAAATGAAAAATGTTCAGAATCGTCTGAAACGGATAAATATGCAAAAATCACAATTTCGAGGGGGGGGGGGGTCGGTCGACCCAAAAAATGAAAAATGTTCAGAATCGTCTGAAACGGATAAATATGCAAAAATCACAATTTCTAGGGGGGGGGTCGGTACATAGTCTGTCCTGGGGGGGGGGGGGGTCGGTACATAGTCTGTCCTGGGGGGGGGGGGGGTCGGTACATAGTCTGTCCTGGGGGGGGGGGGTCGGTACATAGTCTGTCCTGGGGGGGGGGGGTCGGTACATAGTCTGTCCTGGGGGGGGGGTCGGTACATAGTCTGTCCTGGGGGGGGGGGGGTCGGTACATAGTCTGTCCTGGGGGGGGGGGGGGTCGTGGCTTTTTAGTGTTGCCATGGTTACACTGATTGACAGGTCGAGTGCATTGGCTTCATGTTGATTGACTCGGCCAAACCACTTTCGCTCCAGACAGCATCATCTCAGTATGACGTCATGATGACGTCACAGAGGGTCGCGCCTATCCTAACGCTTATCATGACTTCCGGTCCAGACATGATGACGTCACTTCCGGTCCAGACATGATGACGTCACTTCCGGTCCAGACATGATGACGTCACTTCCGGTCCAGACATGATGACGTCACTTCCGGTCCAGACATGATGACGTCACTTCCACTCCAGACAGCACTTCCGGTCCAGACGCTATGACGTCACTTCCAGACATGATGACGTCATTTCCAGACAGTATGACGTCATTTCCAGACAGTATGACGTCACAAAGTGCAGTAGAACTCTCCTTTTCATACTACTTTGAAACAATAGTCTTTTATTGACGTGTTTTCCGCAGGCCACAATGAAGAAGCAAGAACGGGCTGCAACACTTTATCAATACCAACTCACTCTCTCTGGCTAGTGGTAGTGAAGTATGGATTTGTTTTAATTCGCATTTGGATTCATATCGCCGGGCATAAAAGTATTGACAAGTTCCGCCTTTTCTGGAGCCAGTTCTCTTTTATTAGCATAAACCTGGCCCCAGAATGTACAGGCCTGAACAAACCAAATAAGGCTGTTTTACACGCATAACTATAATGTTTTCTTTGTGAATATTACTACTCATCAGTTAGAGTTGACGACTAAATGTGGAATTTACTTCTACATTGCAAAAAAAAAAAAACAAAAACAAAAAAAAAAACAGGCTTGCTTTTCCTATCAAAGAGGAAATAAATATAACTTACGGACGAGTCAACCTAAATATAGACACAAATATCACATTTGGGTTTCGGTTCTAATCAGTGAAATTGACTGGGAAGCGATTGATCATCTACAAATGGCTTCTGTGTTTGCAATGATGGCAAAAAGGAGATATGACGCAGTGGTTGCCAAACAGGAAAGAATCAAACGCCAAAGGTTAGAATATAGCAGATTATCATACTAGCCGATAATAATAAAGTCACATAATACAAGCGTTAATAAATCCCCAAGAAATTATCTCTTTAGAAAGGCCAATGTCGAAACTGTTTTTTTTTTTTTTTTTTTTTTTTGCTTTATGGGCAACAACAATATACTTTTAACTTAAAACAAGGGCCGATTACTTTTTTGATAGATGGGCAAAATATTGCAACCCCTATATCTCCAAACTGCAGAAAACTTTAGTTTAATCAGTTCATCAGCCGCTGGAAATTTTTGTATCCATAGTATAACGTAAAGCGTAAAGTAAAGGTGCACAAATTGCAAAACCAGTTGTTATCAGTTGTAACAATCGAGTTCATTAAACAAACCCAACGCATGACCTTAAGGTAAGAAGTGAAATAAAAGAAACAATGTGTCTGCTTTGTGAAATAAAAATAGACATTTATTTTAGATAAAAATAAAGTTTTTTTCTTTCGATGTTGGTCTTTTTTTTTTTTAGTTAGGAATTCTCTTTCACTTGCAAGTTTTTTTATTGGATGCATCTTGAACAACGGCTGTGAAAAATACTAACATTTTATTTAACAATTTACAAAACTGAACTTCCAGTCCTGAGAAGCACCACAAGTGTGCGTAACTATCGCACTTTGCGGTAAAGCATGAAGCCCCCGCCCCAATTAATCACATCAGAAAATAAGATATTGCTCATCAGTAGAAAATAAGATATTGCTCATCAGTATTGTAAATGATATAAAGGATTTATAAAACATTAACTTTCACGTATTGATCTTTTTTATTAAGAAATAAATTTCGACGAACGCCTCCTGAATCGTCAGAGAATACAGTGGTGTGGCACTGGGAGCAAGACGGATGCCCCTTCACTGTAATGTACGGTAAGTTAAAAGTGAACCAGACCAGGCCACAAAAAATCGCTTCTGAACACTTTAAAAAATTAGAATTCTTTAAAAAAATCTTTGTTAAAAGTGATGCAGAGCTTCCAGTTGCATCAAAACTCTACGTAACATAACTTTATTCCAGTAAGCATTGTGAACGTCGATAAAACGTTGATTTGTAGTTGCGAGTGTGACCCAGCCAGATCGCAACATTACATTTGGTTGTAATCTTGTTTTGATTGGTTCTGGCCCTAGATCAACGCCTTTGACACTGTTGAATACACGTTGGATAAAATGACTTTGACACTGTTGAATACATGTTGGATAAACAACAATGTATTGACGTTGGTACCAAAAACTCCACTTTCGCAACATTAATTCCGGTTGTAATTTGGTAGCAATTTATGGCGACTAGAGATCAACGTTTACTAAAAATCTTTGACATACTCAACGTCTTGGAATCAACGATGCATAAAAAATGGTAAGCAGACGTGACGTTGGCCTTAGTCAGCGAAAACCCCACTTTCTCCGATGCTTAATTGACGTCTTTCATGCAAGGCTGAACTGAAAATAGACTATTTCTGTAGCAGGAAAATTGACAACTTCTACTTAAAAAAACAAGAACTGAATCATGTTAACGCTCATAGGAAGTCGAAGCCATGACGTCTGAAAGGTGATCTGACTAGTGTTTTGGCAAATTCTATATAATATCACTTTTCCGATGTCTAAATAACGTTGGCGGGGAGGTATTGTGAAGCTGGTGAGCGGAAACCCCCAGTTAGGCCACTGCAAAAAAAAAAAAAAAAAAAAAAAGACCCTCACCCTCCCACCGATTTTTTTCCATACCCGGATTTTTTCCTTGTAGACTTCCATAAACAACGAAAACCCGACGCTAAGGGAACGTCAAAATATGCACTGGGATCAATAAATTATAATACCGTCATAACCATTAATGTGACGTCAATAGCACAACCGTACGAAACGTTTGATTTCTTATCTATTTTTACACTTGAGGATTTGCCATAATCCCCTAGTGTTTTGAAAATGCACCAAAAGTTTAGCCGCAGTTGTGGCATGTTTTTTTTTTTTTTTTCGTTTTTTTTTCTTTTGGTTTGTCCGTGGAAGTGGTCAGAGGCGTTAGGGTTAGAAAGATGAAATTTGGATATGATAAACTTCAGTATGTCTAGTTGATCCTCCTGTATTTTTTTTAATTCGCTTAATTTTTCAATTAAAAAACAAAACAAATTTGCAAAACAGGCGGCAAGACGCTCAGAGCAGTAGTTTATTTTAACTGGCGCGACATCAGCCAATTTAAACTACTGCAGCCTCAATGTGTTGATCGACTAACTTTCAGTGAAAGCCATCACAGCATGCGTGTGCAAGTTTAAGTTGGGTGCAGTGTTTGAGTATGTCCCAGTTGCTAAAGAGTGATGAAATTTGGCTCATTGATAGAAGGTGATTAGACGCCGTAAAATCCGCATTTTTTACCCATGACCCTAGAGAACGATTGACATCCTCGGCCATGGTCAATGTCAAAAACCGGAAGTGGGCCATTAATCTCGAAAACGGTTTGAGATGTATCTCGGTGACCTTGACCTCCTCGGTCATGGCCAAAGTAAAAAACCGGAAGTGGACCATTATCTCGAATACGGTTAGAGATGGAGCGAATTTGAGCATGCTTTCGATCTTTGGGCCTAAAAGACGATATATAAGGCGTCCTTGGTGACCTTGATCTCCTCGAAGTTGACCATTATCTTCCATGGTCAATGTCAAAAACTCGGTGACCTTGACCTCCTCGGTCATGGCCAAAGTAAAAAACCGGAAGTGGACCATTATCTCGAATACGGTTAGAGGTGGAGCGAATTTGAGCATGCTTTCGATCTTTGGGCCTAAAAGACGATATATAAGGCGTCCTTGGTGACCTTGATCTCCTCGGCCATGGTCAAAGCCAAAAAAACCGGAAGTTGACCATTATCTTGAAAACGGTTAGAGATAGAACGATTTTGAGCTTATTTTCGACTCTTTGGGCCTAAAAAACGATATGTAAGAGGCTAAGAGTTGAGAATCGTATTTTTTTGTGACCGCCAAGTGTAATTTTCGATACTCGGTGGCGAAAACGGTCTAGTTTTCTTTCACAGTTAAGTGCAAACCCTAAATCGCAAAATGAAAGAAACAAAAGCCGTATAGAATTCGCATTTAGAAATACATTTAACCTCTTTTGACAATAAGGAGAAAAATGAAAAGTAATAAATAAAAGATAAAGGGAAATGAGAAACCAAATATTCGTAACTTTCATTCATTTATAATATGAATACAACAAAATAGCACGTGAAATGTCATTCAAACGTGGGAGGTACGCAGTTTAGCCTGACGGCAAACTACCACACAGAGAACACACGCGCAATATCTGCTCACTGTTTGCCTACAGTGAATCGAGCAATAGGCTAAGACAATAGACACTGTGAGCTGTCGTAGACGTGTGCTCACATATTGGTTTCAATGCCAAAATTTCAAAATCTGATTTTGAATAATAAATGTGAAATGAATTACAACTAATGCTTTATCATTATTATTATTACTGCTTCAATTTCCTGCCCCCATTATCTAGTTGTTTTAAAGCAGCCTGCATGCATCATGATTTTTGGTGAAAATTGGCAAAAAAAAAAAAAAAAAAAAAAGAAAAGTTTCAAAAATATCTGACTGGTGTAAAAAATCGAGTTTTCTTTGTCTATCTTAGAAATTTCTGAAGGAGTTCGCTACTGTGACATCTACTTGTTTTTACAGATGTCACAAAGAAAGAAGTTTGGTGCAATGGAATTGTTTTAGCCTCGAAGGTAGGCTGTATTTTGCAATTTAATATCAGGATGCCCTTTAATTTTGTAATATACCCAAGATTTCATGATCATCTTTTAAGGAATTTATCTTCATACAAACCATTGTATTATGCTTTCCTCCTTTACCCCCCCCCCCCCCCCCTCTCCCACTTTCACCAAGAAGGACGCGTCAATGAAATTCCGATCATACGATGCCTCATGCAGTAGGTCTCGAAAAAGTTGTGAATTTTAGCAAATTTGGTAGAATGTACCACATAATGGGCGTTACTTCGAAATTTTGCAGTGCCATGTAATTTTTGTACATCAACAAGATCCCCGGAGGTACGGTCACAGGTAAATTAAAGGTAGCTTGACATCCCTTCCGTACATTATGACCAGGTTTTCTCCACTTTGAACACAAGATTGCGTAGGTCGACTCCTTGACTTCGCAGAAGCCACACAATGCACTGGAGTGTGTCGAGGTGCCAACAGAAATGGAACCGGCGAGAGTTCCATATCAAAAATATCTATTACCGTTGCTGCATGTATAAACTATAAATGGCAAAATGCACTGAAGTTAGTGTACCGTGGCCGATCTAGTTTCAGACTGAACTAAGTATTGGAAATGTAAATTTGTTGAAACTATTTTATCAATTTAACGTTTATTAACTCATCTTTCAGAGAATTGTGTCTGGGGAGTCGGCTGGAAATTCAACAACTTCCTTCAGTGTTACAACATTTGCCGACTGTACATGCAGCAATGTTGAAATGTTACCGACTAGTAAAACATCGGAAACCGGATATGAAGAGGATACTTGCATACAATCAGAAGTAAATGGAAAGGAGGATCCAGAATCCACAAGCAAGCATAAAATCAGCAAAAGTGAAAATACTGATGCACAGGAAATAGTAACCGAAGCGGACTGCCCATTTAATAGAGGACACCAATATGGTGCCGTTATTCATGAGTTAACGATTGACAGAACAGTTGTTTATGAACTTTATGTGGATGGCTGTATGATTCAAGAACATTCGAAAATGCCTCTTAATTATCAGTCGACAAAAGCAGATACGGACAAGAAAAATGATTAACAATGTCATGGGACATAGAACACGACTGCGCCTTACACAAGGACCCCGAGCAGTTCCCAAAACTGAATGCTCAGCTCCCAATCAATCCACATTTAGAGGCAATGCACTGCGTCGGGTAGCTTCCTATTAATACATGAAACTGACGAGTGAAATGACCATTTTCTTGCACCCAAATTGATAGCCCTTTCAAGTATTACTTTTCCTGCCAAATGAATTTTTTTTTCTCAAATGAAAGAATTCAAAACTGGGCAACGCAGCGCTTGACGCGAGCGTGGTCTCCTCTCTCCCAAGGTACTCGTAACAAATGACTCGTTACTTCACACGAGAGCACACGGGTTTTCGGCGAAGGCCAGGTTCTGTGTAGTATCTTTAGATATTTAGCGGGAAATTCATTCGCTTAAATTAAGTCTATAGCAAACTCGCCGATTAGGTAAACAAAGGGACACAATAAACCACTCCCTCGGAAGAAAGAAAACCAACAAATTGTAATTTCTATTTTTTTTTATTCACCTGATTTCACAAAAATTAAGTGGATCAAAGTTCTCGTATTTCAACTGTGCTTTTTCTGTATTGTAATTTGTGTTTCAATGTTTTCATATCGGATGCAACAGAATAGTCGAAAAATTAAAATACATTTCACTTTGTTCAGTCTTTTGAATTTGAAAACGCCACTGAAGGTCGCCGCATTTACGGTACGGTTTTTGGTCCAACAAAGATGTTACTTTACAAAAGTTCTATTCACTTAGATTTAAATCTAAGCCTCTTCTGCCTCTTCCTCATCGAATTCGCCCTCCTCCTCAGCCGTGGCGTCCTGGTACTGCTGGTATTCAGACACCAAGTCGTTCATGTTCGACTCGGCCTCCGTGAACTCCATCTCATCCATACCCTCGCCTGTGTACCAATGCAGAAAAGCCTTGCGTCTGAACATGGCGGTAAACTGCTCGGAGATACGCTTGAACAGCTCCTGAATGGCGGTGCTGTTGCCGATAAAAGTGGCGGACATCTTGAGGCCTCGTGGCGGGATGTCACACACGGCCGTCTTGACGTTGTTGGGGATCCACTCAACGAAATAGCTGCTGTTCTTGTTCTGCACGTTCAGCATCTGCTCATCGACCTCCTTCATGGACATACGGCCACGGAACATGGCGGCGACGGTCAGGTAGCGGCCATGGCGTGGATCACAGGCCGCCATCATGTTCTTGGCATCGAACATTTGCTGCGTCAGTTCCGGAACGGTAAGTGCGCGGTACTGCTGGCTACCACGGGAGGTGAGCGGCGCAAAGCCCGGCATAAAGAAATGAAGGCGGGGGAATGGAACCATGTTGACGGCCAGCTTTCGCAAGTCGGCGTTGAGCTGCCCAGGGAACCTCAAGCATGTTGTAACACCCGACATGGTTGCCGAGACCAAGTGATTCAGATCCCCGTATGTCGGTGTCGTAAGTTTGAGCGTGCGGAAACAAATGTCGTACAGCGCTTCGTTATCAATGCAGTAGGTCTCATCGGTGTTCTCAACAAGCTGGTGAACCGACAAGGTGGCGTTATATGGCTCAACAACCGTGTCAGAAACCTGTAAATACAGTACACACAACTCTCAATATACTTTAATTCCAACATAAGTACAAGAAAATAAAACAGAAGCTCTATACATTTTACACGCCTAACTCTTTCCTCGTCCAAACCAAATAAATAAGCCATGTGTGAGTTACGCGGGAATGGCAAATGGGAAAGATCTCGCCTGTGAAGATGGATAATAAGAAGAATGCCCAGGGATATTTGTGACCAGCTCGGTGAATCCAGTACAAATTGTCCCTAAGTGGTAGTCCTGTTTTTAAAAATGGGTTACTGAAAATTTGTCAAAGGTCGGGATTTACTGAATCCCTGGCGGTCCTCAGAAAAGTAAATTTCAGCCCTGACGCTGGACTACGCCTATAAAAATATGAAAGCAATCGGACAAACTACTGGCAGAAGACTTGTTTTGAAAAACTTGATCTCTAACACGTCGGCATGGAGCCAATTTTTGGAGGTTCGCCAAAAACGAAAAATCTTTTTAAAGAAAACATCACTTAAGAGCACTATTCTAAAATTTCGAACAAATCCCATCAAACTGCAGCAGGCAACACTTTTGAAAAATAAGAAGTACTTTAGGAAAAAGGGCCATGGAACATTCGTACAAAATTTTAAAGGAATCCGGCCAAAATTGTAGGAGAAGAAGCACTTTGTAAATTGGCAAACAAAAATTGTAATGCCCCCTATTTTTTTTTTTTTGGGGGGGGGGGGGGGTCAATAGCCAAATTTTTTTTCAATAGGCCTGCCTAAAGAACATTCGTACCAATCTGAAAGGAATCCTTTCAAAACCGAGGGAGAAGAAGCATTTTAAGTGAAAGTTTATATTCGTACATACAGACGACAGACTATAATAATATTAACATTTTTCCCGGCAATAACAGTTCACAGTTACCTTTGGGGATGGAACAACGGAGAATGTATTCATAATCCTGTCTGGATATTCTTCACGAATTTTGCTGATAAGTAGCGTTCCCATTCCAGATCCTGTGCCGCCTCCGAGGGAATGGCAAAGTTGAAATCCTTGAAGACAATCACAGCTTTCGGCTTCTTTCCGAACGACATCTAACACCGAATCCACGAGTTCCGCGCCCTCTGTATAATGTCCCTTTGCCCAGTTGTTTCCTGCACCCGACTGGCCAAACACGAAATTGTCGGGTCTGAAAATCTGCCCGAAAGGTCCTGATCGTACTGAATCCATTGTTCCTGGTTCCAAATCTACTAATATGGCTCTGGGCACGTACTTGCCTCCTGTTAGTGAAACAAAAACCAGTGCACACATCCATGACTTATCCACCCAAACAATTTTTTTACACCTAAAAATTGTCAACATTTTAAAAATTTATTTTAACCTAAATATTACCACAACCACGGACTCCAACAGCCTTAATTTAACGCTAGAAACCTTTTAGACGGGCAACATATATCAGTCAGAAGAATAAAGATGAAAGAAAAAAGGAGGAGGGAGGAAGAAAAATTAGTCATTACAAGACAGGGTTCAAAGCGACTTTGAAAACTTTAAGCTTTTAAGAGTTCCACTTTAAAAACAAAAGATTCCACGAACAAAAAGATGGCATAAATGTTCTGTTTACTCAAAAACTCCATCAGAATAACGCCAGAACAGACTAAAAAATGTTAAGTTACCACGGTTCATTTCTGTCCCAATTCTGTGAGCACCTTTTTCTTTATTTAGTTATGATTGTTAATTTGGCTTTTTCATGCAGTTTTTCGTTGGTTTCCATACGGCTGCTCAAAACGAAACTTGGCACGCTAAGAGTCTACTACACGATCTTGATTAATTTTTACCCCATGATGCCATCAGCGCCGTCTTATGACATCCCATAGCTTTTAAGATAAGCGGTTTTACTTTTTTTTTCACAAAAGACTATTTGATTGCCAACTTTTTTGTATGTTTTTCATTATGACGTCATTTTATCCGATTTATTCCTCATTTTTGCACTTCTGATCCATTGAGGATTTTAACTAATGTGAAACAAAAAAATTAACAGCACAAAAAATTAACAATAAATGCCCCTGCAAGTTCTCAAATCGCCCTTTCACAAACCCATCTTTAAACCGCGGTATCGTTCGGTCAATTTTTGACGATTACCCAAAAGTGTACCTGGTCAAGAGAGGACCACCAAGGGAACATTTGCACAAATTTCAAAGGAATCCGACCAAAATCGCATGAGAAGAAATTTTTAAAGTAAAAATTTGCACACATACGTATATATAGCAGGGATCGTTTTCGCCTTTCTCAAAAAGGGCGGAAAATTGTTGAAAGGGAAATTCCCCCGCAAACTAAAAAGCAGCTGGGGGCTCGGGGGGCGCTGTAAGCCAAATGGCAGAGTGAAAGGTATTAATAAATGTACAAAATATCATTTCAATGCGAGCGCCGAAGGCGCGAGCCGAAAAAAATCACATGATAATGACATATCAAGAAAAGGCGGAAAGCACGAATGACACGCAAGTTGACCCCCCCCCCCCCCCACAAAAAAAAAATGCCTAAAATATTATAACAGAATTCAACTGATCTCGAGGACCACAAATTTCGACTCAAAAAGGGCGGAAAAGGCGGAAAGGGCGGAAAAAACGATCCCTGATATAGACAACAAATGCATTCTAATGATGTAATCAGACCAGCCCGACGAAGTCGACTGGTCTGAAAAACCAAAGACAGGTTTTTCCTTCAGGACAACGCTTAAACAAAACCCATGTTTTGAACAAAATTTCTGCCACAAAAATATATATTATTTTTTCAAGGACTTTAGCAGCTGCAACGATTTCTTGCCCCCGATTGCACCGCTCTGCTGTCTAGAAAGGGTCAACTCGGGCAAACACTGGAACTAGAAGTGATAAATGACAACGAAAAAAAACAAGTAAGTATTTGTGAAACACAAGCAGGCCCCAACCGCACCTAAATTCATAGGGGTATAAAGCGGTGACGGACAGACGGACGGCCACCCCAAACCTATAGGCCCCAATCCGAAGGGTTGGGGCTTGAAAAAAACTGCAGTACTGAAATATTTACATCTTATACCATACCTGTTGCTTCGTTATAGTATACATTAATTCTTTCAAGCTGCAGATCCGAATCGCCATGGTATGTTCCAGTTGGGTCAATGCCATGCTCATCGGAAATAACCTCCCAAAACTGTTTTAAAAGAAATAACACAGACATGTAAGTATAAAGGCCTCAATTATCTGTACAAAGTACAACCCACAGTCTTACCAGCACATTAAACATTTGTACTATTTCAATTTTTAGGAATACGGCGTGCCCTTTTTAATGGACACGGGTACATTTCCGAAAGAACCACCACCACCCCCTCCCCGTTTTGAGGGAAACACACATGAATTGAATAATTTTTACACCCCACCCCCTTCTTTAATCTGCTCTCTCAGCGATCTGCGTCCGGACCCAGAATTAACCTCTTTCTACTTTTTTAACAAGTCTGGTAACATAAGCGATCAATTGCCACTCCCTCCCTCCCGCTTGCAGTTACATGTGACACCATTGCAAAAACGTTAGTTTTACATAACCCAGCTTAAGAAGGAGAACTGCTGAACTTTCAATTCATATTTGCTGATTGCAACTTTTAATATTTTCGTGTGCTCTGCTAAATGTTTGAATACACAAATCTAGATCATCTCATAGCAAAGGTGTACATAATTTTAGCACCATATACGAATATGAAAAAAAAAACTTTTAACATATCTTGAAAGGTCAAAGGCTCTTAATTTCCAGTGTATATAACCACAAACCTGCATGGACTTCTATGCAACCCCCTCCCCCCCCCCCCCCCCCACTCAATTTGTATCCACATTAGCTTGTAAATATACGGCAGCGTAAAGTATGGTTCATTGTAAGAGATTATAACAAGCTTAAGGGTGCAGCAGAGGATGATGATGTGGCTATGAAATTACAATTTCCAAACACAACGAAAACTAATGCTAAAAAATCGGTGGGTCCAGTAAAATATACAATTAGAAACATTAAATAAATATGACCCCTACTCGTATGCACCGTTGCTGCTTACAGAGTAATTTAAAGAATAAGGAAGAACCAGATAAGCTGAAATTATTGCAATATTAAAAAATTTCAAACATCGACTTTTTTGCGTCTTGAGAAGGTGGTTTGCACGGTTTTAATCCCCCATAAAGCAATATTATTAACAATTATTGTAGTGCCCCCCCCCCACACACACACACACACACGTACACTGGGGTGAGAGCTCTAATCCACGCGTACTCGTAAATAGATCTCCAAGAATTTTTACCAAAAATACGACTTAGCAATAACAGCAAAATTTATTACCTTTGCACCTATTTGGTTGCCACACTGGCCTGCCTGAATGTGTACAATCTCACGCATGGTTCTAATTTGTTTTTCTCTAACACAAACTTCCACAGCTCAAGTCTGTCGAGTGGGTTGCCACGGTTGAGGACGCGGATTTTAAATGAACACGCAGCAGCAAAATTTGAAATTGTATTGCCGCGCTCACAAATAGTTCTGCTTTTTTGTGCTCTCAGAGCTTTTACAGTGTTGGATTTAGATAAAAAGACACATTTTTCTATCGAAATTATTAAACAGCATAGAATTTAACCAAAGGCAGCTTATTCATTAGTTTTAGTGCATAAATCTTCTTTCGATATGTTGCCTTGGCAACGTTTCCAAGAAAAGGGTGTATTCGTTTTCTACAATCAAAACGATGGCCGTCAAATAAGATAATAAAATGCGTAATATGATCAATCCGAAATTGTGTTGGCAGCAATTGTCAACTTAAACAAATTGGCAGGAATATCAGGGTCAATAACAATAGTTATTTACTCCAAAGACATTTATTTGAATATGGAAATAGTCCTAAAGCGTTAAGTAAAAGGTATCTCTGACATTTAAAAGTGATGCCTTGTCTCTAGTAAATGAAATATAAAGTATTGCCGCCATTCTTGTGTGCCTTTCTTGTGTGCCTTTTATGTCAACATTATTTTTATGTTTGATGCTTAATCATTACAAGTGGTGGATGCACCACTGCCAATGCAACTAGTTTTCCGGGGGGGGGGGGGTGGGAGGAGGGACGGCACTTAAGTACAGATTAGTTACCATCGATGTCCCTGACAATTTTCGGAAATTATGTATTTATGTGTACAGGGTCCGCTCAAACAAACGTAACTCCAATCATCAAAATAACATTAGACAGACTATCAAAAGGGCCTGTGCATTATTGTTGGGAGTGCAGTTCCGAAAGAAACCCTACCCATCCAACCCAACCCCCTCCTCTTTTGGCAAACACACGGTCCTGAATCAAAATTACCCATTCCTTTTTGAACAAAATTAATAGTGATGATGGACCGCTTGTGGTTAAAAAATTACCTTATCCTTATATTTTTGCACTCTTATAAAACTTATGTATCAAGTAGCTTTGTAGTTTTATCTGGAAACATTCTTAATAAATAATAGTAATTAGTCAAATGTTGCAGTGCATAAAAAAGAAAAAGACATGGTTGTAAGCGTGATACGGATATTAAGAAATTAAAATAAATGGTACATCGTTATACTTAAAGATATTGCTGAATTTCGTGTATGTCAGCGTGTGTTTTTTTCTAATATATGGACATTGAAAAATACTTTCTCAACAAATTGCAGATTACTACGGTTGCTTTTATGAACAGCGAATGCTTTATTTATTTGCGCATGAAATTGTCCATACTGTCAAAACCAAAGAACAAGTAAAGGAAACTATCAGGCTATTGAAGAAGTTTGACCTGGTACGTTTAGGTTACGACCGGGCACCTTAGCTTGAATGCTCTCAAATTATATGTAAATGTGTGCATTTTTTGTCATTATCCCAGCTTTTTTTTTACCATATGAGTCCACTTGGGCAGAAAAAGTTTTGTTTTTGTTGTTGTTATTGTTATTATATGGAAAGGTTTCAACTCTTATGCGAGAATGCATATTTTAATCATAAACACTTAAAAGCTGGTCTGAAGAAAATTTGTATTAAAAATCACCATTTCTATATTCATGAAAAGTCACCTTCAACCAGCACACTTTTGATGTCAGTTTGAAAGCAGAACGGGCTGATATATTTTAAAATAAAGTACTTGAGAATAAAAAAGTCATAAAAACTAAGCAAATTTAAGTCATCCTGCGTCAAATATGCCTAAATACCAAATTAATAGAGAAACACCGAGTAAATTGTCGTAGGATGCCAAAAAAAGTTCCTGACGCTACATATGTCTCACCGTTGAACAGAAGTTGTGAAGCGAATACAGCCTTATGAGCGATAATCGGGAGTAAATTGTTGAATGTTTACTAATCACTGTGAGATTTGTTCACCCATTGAGCGTAAATAATCATCAAGCGTTGAATGTTAATGATCAGCCAAGAATCAGGCGTTGTGGTGAGGCCTGTGAGTTAAATCACGCTACCAGAATTCACTGAGGAGATTCGTACTTACTTTACCAGTAACCGTCCCGGTCCACTTCTCAATTCTTGCGGACAAGTTCACGTCACAACCTTACATCCACCAATGAGAATTAACATTTTCATCACGTGATCAAAAAGTACCAGTGCCTGCGTCAGGGCAAAAAGCATATTTTCTCACTCTTTTATACCAAATATAACAGGGCATTTCTCTTGTTCTGGGTCGATTGCATGCATTTTGGCCTACTTGTCACATGCCAGGAAGTTAGTTCTTTAAATAGTTTTTACCGTTTAGAAAAATTTTATTACTTAACGGAAATACCGAAGAATTTGTGTTGGTATAAAACAGTGCAAAAAACTCCAAATATCGCTAATTTCGCCCTCAGTTACCCACAATGCATTGCACGAAGCTGTCCGCAAGAATGGTTTTTGCCGAGAAGTGTTGCGTTTCGGCTCAATTCAGTTGTGATAAGGATATAAAGAAATGATAGAAAAAATAATGCTTTTATATGTGGCAAATACAGGATTTTACACGTTTTCTGTTATGCGCGAAGTACTTGTAAAATGTCGTGATTTACGATATTTTAAATTTTAGTGAAAACTTAGTCCCAGTGGACCCTTTCTGTCTTCCCAGGTCAGAAAGGGTCACAGTTCCTGTATTAGGAATGACCATTGATCTCAATTTTCGAGGCTCTAGATCTTTCGGCGCACGCTCCAGGACCCCAAGTTTCGGAGTAGCGTGCCTTTTCTTAAAAAGCACACTGAGAAGTATCCTGGCGCACGGTTTTCGACCTCAGCCAAACTATGAAAGTGGAGTACAGAGTGGTTTTGCAACTGTAGATTCATTTTTTGTGGGCGATAATGGGAGATTCTATATTCTGATCTGAAGAAAACATCTATTTTTCTCACTACAAAATTGGTATCTGACCATAAAAACTGTGCGCCATAATTTATAATTGGGTTGTTTATGTGATGCACTCTTTCTAAAATAATGCCTTTAGCCCCAGTCGTGCGCCGAGATTGGAAAATTGAGATCAATGACAAGTTATATTGTAGGAACTATGACTCTTGCTGGGAAGCACGAGTCATCTAGGACTAGTGAAAACTAAGACTACAAGGCCCAAACCGTAGAATGGGACGGAGGGTAGAATGAGACATTCGACGGTGATAGGCTGAAACCTACTTTACTCATTTTACTATTGGATATCCTTAGATCTACATACTAGGGAAAGTTTATCTCATAATATTGTAACATAAAATTGAAAGTATCATTTGTTGTTCAAGAGAAAAGTTAATAAAACCAGCGAGATTGATCAGCTGTTTATTTGTTGACGTCGCCATCTTGGTTCTGGGACATCGGTTGTAACGCTCTTTGTGATTTGTTCATGTTCAGGCCGACACTTTATGTCCCAAACTTGTCTATTTTTTACCTTAGAAACACAATTTATACTTTTGTATATTTTGATGTCCTTATACTGGGAAGTTGATGTGTTTTGTATTAGCAATGTTTGGTTAGACCTCTTTTGTCGGTGGCATATACTTGTTCACGTGTAAGTTGAGGGATATTTCCCTAAAATCATTAAAAACCCATAATTTTGTCCCAATTACTGTCTCGTCCTTGTATTAACTCGCCTTTCAAAATGACTATGAAGAGCTATAACGATTACATTTGAGCATAAACCTGACTTTATATGTGTACGAGGGAGCGGAGAACGAATGGTTACAGTAGATCAAAATTGGTGAAATGAAAAAGAACATCTTCCGTGGTTCAAAAGAAACTTATTTTGTAAAATACCACGAACTAATGTATATTTAAGTCGACAGGGTTGCAAAACTTGCAGCTGGCTTATTTAGTAGAGTTGAAATTTAGCACTTTGTTGTCACCAATTACGACCTACTCTAGCCAATTCTATCTCCTCTCCCTCGAATACTAACAGTTTACTTTTTGCAGCTCAGTGATTTACATTCCAGAACCAGTGGCACTTGTCAGGAGGTTGGGCAAAAAATATCATTTCCCGGATAGTTGTTGTTTTCAGGAGGTTGCGAAACTACAGGCACAAGGGGATTTAACCTGGGTTACTGGTACCTATAATTTTGCCGAAAAGATTTGGCGTTTCGACTGAATCAGGTTGGGATAAAGGCATAAAGAAATGATTGAAAAAAATGTCAAAAATTCATAAAATTCCATTTTGCTAGAAGCATATTGACCAATTGGCTATAAAAGGCAGAATAACACGTGAAATAGTTTTTAAAAGATCATATTTTGGATTTGTTAAATTTAAAAGTTCATTTAAAAGTTAATTTAAATGTTAAGAAGAAATTAGAATTTTGATGTTTTACCCTTATTATTTCTTTATAATGGATACAGAAAAAAAAACTGCAGTCGAAACGACACCCCTGTCTAGGTACGTTACAATGACCCACTTTCCGCGATCGCGGATTCTCCGATCACCTTGCTGGCAGCGCGCCACTGTGCACGTCGTAAACAAAATACGATCACCCAAAAAAAGGGTTCTGGGAGGCCTTGCGAAGCAATTTCGTGAAATGGACAGTTCCGGACGACGTAGTACACATAATCCCGAGCAGCCTCGTCTTCGAATTTTTAAAATAGGCTGAGTGGAAGTTTCCCAACTTTTCGAGTAGAAAAGAGCGATCAAAAACTGCCTTAAAATCATCGGTCGCAAGACAAGAGGTGAGCAGATGGTTCTTTGAAAACATATAATATAGATAAAACCACTTTTCAGCTTTTGTTTGAGCTAAATTCCATTGAAATTCATCGAGGAGAGCGATGGTTTTAACTCGGCGAGCGTGGACGTGTGTTTACAAGTAAAAGTGAGCACGTGCGTTTGTTTACTGCTGTTGTATTGGTGGTTTTTGTTCAACTATTGACATATTTTTCTCATGTTTTCATCGTGTTAGACAATTATTTAATTTTCTTTGTTTTTCTGATGCATTTAATAATTTCTTTGACTCACTTGGAACGATTTCAATTGGAATTCATGGGAAATTTCACTTACTGACTCTCTGCATGTGTAATTGATTCTCAAATCCTAATCAGATATTTTTTCCGAATTTCTGTAGTCAAGATGCCTCCCAAGAAAAAAAGGAAGCCCCCTCCACCTCAAGCCTGGCATCGCTAAACAACACATACTTGATAACTACGACACAAAGGATTATCAAGGGGGTGTTTTCAAGAAGGGACACACTCTTTTCATTTATCTGAAAAATGAAAAGTCTGTTGCGAAAACGGTTCACCAGCTGAAGGAGATTTTGAATAGCTCAGCGGTGTTGTCAAGCCATGTGATATCTGTTGTGGATCAGTCATTTGACTATTATAGACATTTAACTTTTGAATCAGAATTTTTGAAGTTCAAGGCTGTTTGTGATGAGGAATTCAGATATGGCCAAATGACTAATCCAGTAGCACTGCCTCTTACTACTGTGGAAGATGAACTTGAAATGCGCCAAGATGAACATGCTGGGCCTGTGTTGGACACTGCAGTCGTTGCAGACGAAGTTGAAACAAGCCAGTCTGGGCCTGTCAGTGTTACTCCTTCACATAGTTCTACTCCGTCATGTTCAGTAGCTGATCAGACGCAAGCAGCTACCCCTACAGATGTCACCGCAGGAACACCTACTTCCCCCACTTGCTCGATAAGGAAGGGTTCAAGGCTACGTCGTAAAATGACACCACAGAAGTTGGCAATGCAGAGGCGTTTAGATTTTTTGTCTGTTTCAAAATCCACGCAGAAAAAAAAGTACCAAAGGGATGTGAGGCAACTAAAAGATCAAATGAAAGTTCCTAAAAAGGTGATAAATCAAAAGATAAGGCGAAAAGACATGTCCATAGAAAGCAAGGAAAAAGAAATTAAAAAACTGAAAAAGCAACTGGTCGAAAAAAATTTAGCAGTGCAGCTTGCAGAGGCTAAAAGTGAACTCGCAAATTTCAAAGTAGCCCATGAAAAAATTAAGAAGTATAACAAAACTCAGAGGAAGCTGAGAGTGCCTTCCTATAAATTGAAGCAATTACAGGATTCTTTAAAGCAGAAAAATGAGGTGATCAGATCGTTGGAAAATGACAATATGATAATGCAAGAAAAACTTGATGAGTTGTCTGCTGAAAGTGCAGTCACTCTGAAAGATGGTGCCAAAGTGTATGCTGCATCAACTCGTTTGTTTGTGTTTGACTGTATCGTGAGCAAAGTTCCAACAGCTTGTATTCCAAATATTATAAAGCAAAGCCAAGTTAGATTGGGGTCTGGCAGTGTAGAGAAAGTTCCACAGAGAACCACAGTGGAGTTGATGGCCAGGGAATTGGGGGCAATCTCAGAGCTTCAAACAGCTGAAGCTATCCTATCTTCCCCGAATTCTACCATTGGATTCGATGCCACGACCCAAGAGGGCACTCACGTGAATGAGATTCACTTCACCACCAAAGAAACATGCATGTCTGCAGCAGTAGATGAACTGGCGGGAGGAACGGCAGAGGACTACTCCAATCATATCTCAGGGTTGAGATTTCGCGGTCGTCCGGTCGCCCGTGGCGACTAACTTTTGGCTCGGGCGACCAACTTTTTCGAGTTGGTCGCCCGAGTGGCGACTAACTTTTTTCTGAGTATTTTCAGGTAAATTTTGCAAAAATTGCGCCGGGCGACTAACTTTTGTGCGGGGCGACTAAATTTTTATTGTTGGTCGCCCGGAGGGCGACCAGAAAATTTCACG
This sequence comes from Protula sp. h YS-2021, assembly GCA_949752745.1. Lineage (NCBI taxonomy): Eukaryota > Metazoa > Annelida > Polychaeta > Sabellida > Serpulidae > Protula > Protula sp. h YS-2021. The sequence continues at coordinate 31,095,991 of OX457025.1, forward strand.
AAGTCTCAACCCTGTATCTGTCAAACTGTGGACAATTTAGCCCAAACCTTCTGCTTTTTTAATGAGGATAGCTCCTTCCAGGAAACACGGCAATCTCTTATTGACAATATTTCTAATTCCATGACCGACAGATGTGCAGCTAACCATGCCGCCATAAGAAATGTGAATTCTGTGTGGAACAAGAATCTGAACGAAATGAATTGCCACCTTCATCCACTTGACTCGATCGCCACTTCATGCAGAACATCATTGAAGAAGTTGGAAGGCGAGCTTTTTGAGAAGGGGCGTGTTTATGGCAAAGACTGTAAGGCAGCCAACCTGATCTTAGCCGTCAATAAAATGCGGTACAAAGATGGCAAGGGTGATCCCCGAAATTTCGTTACATTTTTAGACATGAAGAATTTGCCCAGGGGTATTCTCCCAAGATACAGAGGTAACAGACTTCATGTGCTATTCCATATCGCAGGTGTACTTCTGTTACATTATGATACTTTCACTGGCTCTGGTGTTGGAGGATTACGCTCTAGCCTTATCGTTGACTTCTCGGATGATGTAACAATTGCTGAGCTGTATGTCTTGAGTCTCATTGGTAAGCATCTCACTGGGCCCTGGATGACCAAGTTTTACTCGTCAGGCGATTCTGAACTTGAGCATATCGAAGGCATCAGCATCGTGAAAGGAGTAATCCAGCGTCTCAGTAACCTACTGCAGGATCCCCGCCAAATATTGTCTGCCACCACTGACCTGTTTGGAGAAGACTTGAAGGGTGACAGAACCCTTCTCGCGTTGAAAGCAATGCCACCCTATGAGGAGTTCTCCAGGATTCTTTCCTGCTGTGTACAATCCATCATCGACGTGCTAGAGAGACAGTACAGCAGATACTTTTCAATGGAATTATCTGAACAATTGAGGGAAGAGACACAGTCAACACGTCTACACAATATTGATTCAGAAGAACTGATGGGCATGTTTAGCGCGGCAAAACAAAGAGCTCCTAATGCCACGCTTTGCTACTTGTCAGCAAGGATGCGGGCCTGTAAGAATCGAACAGTTTGTTATTTAGATAGTTTGAGCCAAGAAAAGAGGGATTTGGTGCTTAAAAAGGCAGTTACTCTTGGCAGGAGAGAGAGGGACAGAAACAGATGCTCACAGAAGAAGGTGAGAGAGGAACTCATCAATCGGCAGAGGAAGAAGCAGCAAGGTCGCGATGATGCAGAGAGAAGGAGAATGGAGAAATGCTTGCAGGAAAAAGGACTGGAAGGTCTCAGGAGGTCCTGTCCGGACCTGGATTACACCGAATCTCATCGAATTGCAGAAATTTTAGAGGGAAAGATTGTGGAAAGACGCATAAGCCACATGTGGTCCTTGGACCTGGAACTTGTTCCATACAATGGTCTGATCAGAAAACTGTACAAGAACAAAAAATACAAAGTGTCATATTGGGCCAAGGATGAAGAAATGGATGATGCATCAGACCATTCAATTTCAATGTATTCACTGGCCATTGACTTGATCCAACAAGACTTGGTCTTTGATGATCAGTCCATGTAGATCCATTCCAGTCATCTTCAGGATTTTAGTGACAGTGACACTTGATTTTTATTGTCTTTTGGATGTTATGTAGTGACAGTCACCTCGATCACTTATTATTCGGAAGTAAAGAGACAGCATCATCAGTGACATTGGATATATTGTGAATATATTGGATCCCTAAACATGATAAGAGAATTTCTGCAATTCAGTTCAACTTATAGCTTGTGGAAATGCCATCATTGACTTCTGTACACCATATCTTCATTATATTCTAAGTTTCACTTGATTCTCTTGTGAAATAAGGGAGATACGGCCGATTGTTTACCAATTAAGGTTGTGACTAAGTAATTTAATTAATTAATTAAGTTTCCAATCATCAGATTTAGATGAAGGATACATAATTGAATTCCTCATACCATATTCTCATTATATTCCAAGATTCATTTGATTATCTTGAAAACTAAGGAAGATATGGCTATTTTTTGTTATTGTGTATCATTAGAGGTCACAGTTTTTGTTTAACTTGTACTATAAAACAATAGAAAAAAGGGGGGGGGCGTGTTCCATAGCAGTAAAATTGCCATATCTCCCTTATTTCTTGACCAATTTTCACAATCTTTATGTCATTTTCTTTGTTTCTTTAAGCTCCATCCAGTGGCATGAGTTTTGAATCATTTTGAGACACTTTATTTTTTTTGTAACATACCTACCCTGTCGGAAAAGCCGGAAAGTATGCATTGGCTTATTAGCAGGATGTAAGCGTAGCCACGAGTAAGACCTTCTTTTACTTTTTCCCCTATCTCTGTGTCAGAGCTTCAACGCACTGTGTTATTCATTCTGCGGCACGAATACTTTATCCCAGCCTCAATAAGCATATTTGCAGTTTCAACCTACAAGTTCCTGCTGGAAATTGAGAGAGATAGTATAACTGGAAATTTGACATAACTACACTGAAACCAACTTTACTAACTTTTCTGTATCTTCAGCACCAGATACATAGGAGTTCGTACGATGTCATTACGTAAAAATCTTGTTTATTCCTCACAGGTAGAACCTGTGGAGAATATATGCGATCGACCGAGTGTCGGTCGGTCTGTCATCAAGAGCTTGTTAACACGATAACTTAAAAACTGCTGCAAGGATTTTAATGAAACTTGGTATGTAGCTTCTGTGGGAACAAACACAGATCGGTATTGTAAATGAGCCAGGTTCGTCCAAGGAAAATGACCAGCTGTACTTAGAAAATTACAGCTCTTGATTGGCTATTGTTAACAGGATATCTCAAGAAATTGTAAATGGGCCAGGCTCGTCCAAGGAAAATGGACCAGCTGGACTTGGAAAATTTCAGCTCTTGATTGACTATTGATGGGCGCGTTTAACTGATGGGGGCCTGTGGGGAATATGTGGGCTATGCACACTGCTCTAGTGTGTAAAGTTTCTCAGTCGCTGAACATCGGAGAAAGTTCAGAATTGGTGAAATTGTTGCTTGCAGGTCGGAGAGTAGTCCTATATGACTCTTGAGGTCTTGTCATGACAGCAAGAGTCATAGTTTTTATAATAGAGTATGCCATTGACATCAAGTTTGCCAATCCCGGTGGAGGACTGGGACTAATGGCGTATTTTATAAAAGATGCATCACATAAATGGTCCAATTATAAATTATGGTGAACAGTTTTTATGGTCAAACAACATGTGTTTTCATGAGATCAGGACATCGAATCCCCCATTATCGCCCACTTCAACAATGACTCTGTAATTGCAAAGTCATTCTTTACTATAGTTTGGGACTTTCGCCGAGGTCGAAAAAAATGCGCCAGGCACTTCTCAGTGTGCTTTTTAGCCAACGCATTTCGCACTTACAGAGCCACTCCTAGAGACGTTTCGGAGAGACCCCAGGGCTACGTTACCCTCAAACAGAGCATTGGCTCTGATGACTACGGCTTGAACTCATTTGCTTTCCTCCTCGTTTGTTCACGGTTCAGGCCCCACAGGCTGGCCGTGCCTTGTGAGGAGTACCTCTCAGTACCAGGTACTGCTCAGTGTGCTTTTTAATAAAAAGCCTGCTAGTTTGAACCTGGGTGTCCAGGAACGTGCGCCGAAAGGTTCAGAGCCTGGGAAATTGAGATCAATTGCTATTACAGGAACTGTGACAGTTTCTGTCCTAGGAAGATGGAAAGGGTCCGCTGGGACTAGTCCGAGAGCTTCTGTCGCGAGTAGAATGCATGAGTATGTCATATGACGTCATTTCTTAAAGTATGTATCAATTTTGAACAAGCACAAATCTCGAAAACGGAAAGTCTTACTGACATCAAAATTTTATAAGGGTATTCTTTGGGTTTGGTGGACGGCTCTGTCAACTTTTGACGTGTGTAAGGAAATTAAGGAAGGCGTGTGATGTCATTAAATAAAAGCCTTATATATCAGAATTTTCAGTCACTAAACATCAAGAAAGTTGAAATTTGGTGGGAAATTTGCTTGGTAGATCCAAATGATTCTATTAAATTTTGTTGCGAGTAGAACGAACGAAAACGGGGTATAACGTCATCACACAAAATATGTATAAGTGTCATATTTCTCGGAGAAAGTTGAAGGTTGGTGCGATTGTTGCTTGGTAGATCCGACAGATTCTGTCCACGTTGTTCAGAGTAGAATGCACGAAAATTGTATGATGTACTCACGTGAAATATGTATATTTTAAACAATACATTGTGTGCAAAATTTATCGATAGTCGCATAGACTTCAAAGTGTATATGCGCATTTCCTGGGTCGGTCAGACGACTGTCAACTTTTGATGTGTGTAAGAAAGGCGATTGGCGTCATTACGTATCTTGTTTGTGAGATTTCTCAGCCATCTGAACATCGGAGAAAGTTTAAACTTGGTGGGATTGTTGCTTGATAGGTCCGAAAGATTCTTCAATTTGTGAGCTGAGTAGAATAAACGATAACAGCATGTGTCGCCTCTTCGCAAAAAAGTTATTTGTTAAACAAAATATCTGAATAGCGGAAAGTCAGATCGAATTTAAACTTGGTGTAGTTATTTCTTGGATGCGTACCGTTTTTGTGAAACATTAAGCTTGTATAGAAAATTAAGAAAGACGTATAACATCATTGCCTAAAAAATGTTACATGATATTTTGCAATCGCTGAATCTAGCCCCAGTCCATCCCTCCCCGCTCCACCTTCTCCGTTTTGTGGGCTCCTTTGTAACCAAGCATAGTGTATATAACTACGCTGGGGATTTCAGTGTATTCCTGAGGATTCTGTAATACTCCTGCATTCTTTGGACATACCTGAAAACAATGGCAACACAAATATCGATCGATGGCTATTTGTTGCATGGCCTGTAATTGACCTGTTTGTGCGCTACTCACCTAGAGCTGTTACGTCACACTGATTAAGGGGTCAGTGTTAGTTGTGGTGCAGTATGAGGTCTTTGTCTTTTATAATATGATGGAATGTGGTAAAGATAAAAAGCTGAGTTGTATGTGACTTCGTGTAGTATTATGTAACCTCGTGTAGTATTGTTCGTGGTACCTGGAAGTATTTTTCACGTTTTAAGTAGGCCGCCTGCTATTTTATATCATGAAAAGTACCCTCTGCCATCCCTATAACATAAGTGACAAGAAAAAATATGTTTCACATTTTTGGGTGCAATGATGATGGTGTTCAGCTGCCGCTGTAGCAGCGTGTTAATCTTAGATCTGTGGGAGATTCGTGAGGTGGATGCGCGCTGGAAGGGTGGGCGAGGGACGCAGCACTTTTATGTGATGCAAGGGATGTCCTATGATTAAATATAATACTATATAAATAATATAAAATGTAATATATTTCATAATGAAATTTTTTCGGAACTTTTGTGGCCATTTCCATGTACAGTTTTGTTTATTTCTTTAATTTTTGACAATTATGATTATGTTTGCAGAAATTAATCTTTTATTTCAGTAAAAAGAAAAATGGGTATTGGGGAATTATGGGTTTAGTTGGGGAGACGTTTGTTTTTGTTTCACAAAAGCAAAAAGTGCTGTTCGCCCTACAGATCCTGTTCGATTACTTTTGATAGCGATATTGCTTTGGAGCCTTTTACCAAATGAAAATTCTGTCAAAATTCAACTTTGTAATGACTTCGCTTTTATGGATGGACACAATGTCCACGGACATTCTTGCTTAAATTTCAGTTCAGAAGTTATTGGGATATAACTGCAATATTTTAGTTCTAGTCTGTTATAAAGCATGCTCCCTGAATGTAAATATTAAATGTCAAGGCCACAGATTCGATCTAATCTGGGATCGGGTATGTTGCCAAACCGTTGATGTCAGATGTAGTGGTCCGTACCCACGCCTCTGCAGTGCAATTGACATGTTCTTGCGATTACTTAAAAATTGAAACGAATATATATCAAATGCTTGGGGAAGAGTGTTGTGGTGACGCATTAGTATACACGCCAAAGTGTGGCTGGTTACTCAATTGCAAAAGGTCTCATCACTCAAGTTTGTGTCTTTCGTAAAAGCCTAAGTATGTGCATAAGTCTTCTAAGTGCTCATTTCAAAAAATTTAAACCTCGGCGCTCTAAACCGTGCACCAAAAGATTCATAGCCTGTAGATTTGACATCTGTGGCCATTTCAGCTGTTGGTCTTGGGATCCTAACTCTCCCAGGAAGACAGAATTTTACCGTAGGGAATGGGTCCGTACAGCAGGCACTAAGAAAACATCAAGTTAAAAAAATTTTTCAGATACGAGTTCCAAGTAACCAAAAAGGTTTAGGGTATGATTCCAAAAGGCTGTTTCCGAACTGTTACATCGGCACTATTTACACGTATTAGTGCCGGTGTAACAGTATATCTTGCCCCCTGTGCAGTTTACCCCCCCCCCTCCATACCTGGTATTCCCCCCCCCCCCTATTGGTATCGTTTTCTAAAAGGAAGCTAAAGTTGAACATAAAAGAAAGCGCCTCTTGGATAATGTGGGTGGGATGTTATTATGACAATCTTAGTGATCAAAAGTATCCACTTGGGCTCTTTAAAAGTGCTAAAAAGGATTTTTGGAGAAAAACAAAGAACTTTGTGCTCAAAGATGCCTTTTCATATTTTTTTGTTTGAATTATGTTGCCTAGCATAGCTTCCCTCCCCCCCCGGGGGGGGGAGCTGTACAGGGAGCGGTAAGATAGCTTGTTTCACCGGATATGGTGACTGACTATAGTCATCCCCTTGGTACTGGGAATATACCTAATATATTTATATTGTCCACTAAAAGGCTTGTTGAAACCTGGCAGAATTGGTACAAAAGACTGCAATTGTTACTGCCTCACTGTAACAAGTTCTTAGGTCGTTTCCACTTCTACGTACCAGCGGTAGAGATACATTGACAAGCCTTTTTCTGTAATATAATAACACTGGGTTTGTCTCCAATATGATGACAATCAGCATTGAAAGAGCCGATACATCTAGAACGTAACCACACCAGTGATTAGCCATTAAACTGGGAGAGTGTTCTTTACAATCACAGTTATCACGTTTCAGACTTTTGCTGTTGAATTACACAAGAACGAGGTATGGTTTCACGATCCGACGACACCATCAATTTCGATAAGCTGGAAACAGAACTGAACGCAGCGGTGGATGCTGACGAGCGCTACCAGCGGGAAAATGACGCCAAATTCCGAGCTGTCAATCAAAGGGTCGCCACGTATGAAGAGTTCAGGTATTATAACGATAAGCTGGTCAAAGCTCTTAGCGAACGCAGGCGTGAACGAATTATATTGAAAGAAGGCTGTAGGCTTAATCGCCCCCCCCCCCCCCCCCCCCGCCACCTGGTGAAAAGCATCTCCACTTTCACAGACTGGGTCTACATGAAAAAAACTGTAGTTTCTAAAACTAGAGTCAAGGTTCAAACAGCATTTGTTCAGAAATCAATTCTCTACGTTGCGTCTGATGGAAGCACAAAAATACATTGTTATAGAAAAAATTAATGCGTGCCAGTCCAAGGGTCAAAGTGGACAAATCTGAAATAATGACCACAGGATTTTGAGGCCAATGCCGTGTGTTATGGTCACGTGACCCAAGATACGGAGCCAGATAACAGTCTTTTACACAAATCGCAGCAATTCTGTTACGAATAATCAGCTGCTAGTCTCTTAAAATGTATTGACATTTTTTTTTTTCAAAACAGGGATATTGTTTTGGCATCCCATATAAAGCCGTTAGAGAAAGATGATTTGCTGAAAGCGGAAGATTTTAAGCAGCAATGGAATGTACAGGCTCCCACCTTTAAAAAGGACGGAGGCAGCTCCAAGGAAGACGGAAAAGAAATATTCGTCAAAAAGGTATTATAAAGTTTTAAAATAATAATAATTATCCACCGAACGTGGCTATGCGCAGATTTGATTGATAGGCGCAGCTAAAAACACCGAGACTCACGGAGACATGGTTTAAGGGATTAATATGTAGATTTTCGTGTTTTGAGGAGAACCTGAAAATACTCATACACAGTGAAATAAAGTGACTTTACCTGTGGTTTCGATACCGTTGAAGTGTGAAAAGCAAAAAAAAAAAAAAAAAAAAAAAAAAAAAAAAGGAACCAAACTGTCAATGAATTTCAGTCTGTTTGAGGATATTGTCCACCCCCCCCCCCCCCACCACTCTCCCCATTTCCTTGGACAGTCATTCTCTTTCTTTTAAGAGTCTTTCAATGCTCGAGGTCAGATATGAAATATACATTTCAGATTTGCCAAGTTGGTACTTTAATAATATTCAATAAATTTGTGCATGTAATTATGTCTCCCCGACCAAGGGGAGACATATAGTGTTTGTACGTTCTGTGTGTGTGTATGTGTGTGTGTGTGTGTGTGTGTGTGTCAGTCTGTTGTGAACAAAGTGTTGTGTGCAAGATATCTCGAGAACGAAACGTCGGATCAACTTCAAACTTGATCGAATTATTCCTTAGTAAGGTCGGACGGTTCTATCAACTTTTGACGCATGTCACGTGATTAGGGCAAGCGTATGACGTCATTACGTAAAAATCTTGTGTGCGAAATTTCTCAGCCGCTGAACATCGGAGAAAGTTGAAACTTGGTGGGATTGTTGCTTGGTTGGTCCGAAAGACGGTGTAGATTTTTTTCGCGAGTAGAACGAACGAATGCGGCGTATGACGTCATCACGTAAAATATGTATATATTTTGAACAAGATCTTGTGTGCAAAATATCTCGATAACGGAAAGTTCTATCGATTTGAAATTTTATGTGAATATTCCTTGGGTCAGTCGGCGGGTTCTATCAATTTTTGACGCATGTCAGGTGATTAAGGCAGGCGTATGACGTCATTACGTAAAAATCTTGTGTGCGAAATTTCTCAGCCGCTGAACATCGGAGAAAGTTTAAACTTGGTGGGATTGTTGCTTGGTTGGTCCGAAAGACGGTGTAGATTTTTTTTCGCGAGTAGAACGAACGAATGCGGCGTATGACGTCATCACGTAAAATATGTATATATTATAAACAAGGTCTTGTGTGCAAAATATCTCGATAACGGAAAGTCCTATGGACTTCAAATTTTATATATATATTCTTTGGGTCAGTCGGAGGGTTCTGTCAACTTTTTACGTATGTCACGTGATTAGGGCAGGTGTATGACGTCATTACGTAAAAATCTTGTGTGCCAAATTTCTCTGCTGCGGAACATCGGAGAAAGTTGAAACTTGGTGGGATTGTTGCTTGGTAGGTCCGAAAGACTCTATAGAATTTTATCGCGAGTAGAACGAACGAGTGCGGCGTATGACGTCATCACGTAGAATATGTATATATTATAAACAAGGTCTTGTGTGCAAAATATCTCGATAACGGAAAGTCCTATGGACTTCAAATTTTATATGAATATTCCTTGGGTCAGCCGGACTGTTCTATCAATTTTTGGCGTGTCACGTGATTAGGGCAGGTGTATGACGTCATTGCGTAAAAATCTTGTGTGCGAAATTTCTCAGCTGCTGGACGCCGGAGAAAGCTGAAACTTGGTCGGATGATTGCTTGGTAGGTCCGAAAGAAACTTTAAATATTTTTTACGAGTAGAACGAACGAAAGCGGCGTATGACGTCATCGCGTAAAATGTGTATATTTTGAACCAGATCTTTTATGCATAATATCTCGATAACGGAAAGTCATATCGACTTAAAATTTTATATGGATATTCCTTGGTTCAGTCAGACGACTGTTTCAACAGGTAAAAAGTTATCTGTTCTTAAGCAAAATATCTCGACATCGGAAAGTCGGATCGACTTTAAATTTGGTGTAGTTATTCCTCGGATAGGTCACATGGTTTTATTAAACATTATTGAACTCGTATAGAAAATCAAGAAAGGTGCATAACGTCAACAGCCCCCCCCCCCCCCCCATGGGTGTTAACTGCGCTGGGGATTTCGGAAGATTTTCCCGAAGATTCTCTAGTGTTCCTGTATTCTTTAGAAAGCTTCAAAACAGTAACAGCATTATTGTCGGTCCATCGCTATTGGTTATTGCCTGAAATTGAGCCTTTGTGCATTTCTCATCTGTGGTTGTTACGTAACATGCCACTTAGTCAGGGGTCAGTGTCAGTTGCCGTGCATGATGGATCGTTATCTACGAGGTCATGGAATGCTATTGTCGTATTATATCTCTAAGCAGCTCTAGCTATTGATTTTTTTTTTCGCCGCATACTTGATTAGGTTGCCGAGATGTGCTATATATAGGAGCCATGCTGTATCGATTAGCATTGTGTGCAGAAGCATTTTTCGCTATTAAATTGGGTCGTCTGATATCTTGTGTTATGAGGAGCAGCTCACCATTTTGCCTACGAAATGCCTCCCCCTTCTCCCACCGAGGTGCGTCATCTCTGATGCGCAGTTATGAAGAATGCCTTCCTAGTGCTATTTGGCCGATGGGAATGTGCGAAGACAAGGTAGTCTATCATGGCTATAACTACACTTAGGGTACAGACTGTTACCATTGCCTTGGGTAAAAGGGTTAGAGTTGTGTTTATAGTCGGACCTACAGTAAATAGCTGGGGGCGGGGGGGGGGGGGGGGCGTGTGGAGGATGATGGTTAGCAAAAAAAAAAAAAAAATCCCGACCACCTTCAAGACCCGGATAAAAAGATGTAAGGTAAGAACCGTTTGTCGTGACCCCTTCCACATTCAGGTAAAAAGAAGTACGGTAAAACCTGCCTGTCTTGACCACCTTCCAGACCCGGATAAAAATGTAACGTACAGTAAAACTGCTATAGTGACCAACTTCAGATCTGGATAAGAGGGGCCTACAGTAAAACCCGTTTTAGCGACCACCTTCCAGACTCCGATGAAAAAAGATGCTCATTTATATCTGTTTCAGTGACCACCATCTGTTTGGTTTATTTTGAGTTTTTTACAATGAATGAAGGTTATGTTTGCAGAAATTAATATTTTTTTCAGTTTGGGTGGGGGGGGGGTCATTGGTTTAGTCGGGGAGACATTTGTTTTTGTTCACAAAAACAAGAAACTAAGTAGGTATCGATTGAAAGTGTGTAATATAAGCCTGAACTCTTATGTTTTGTGTGCACTGGCCGCTCTAGTTTATTTTGGCAACAATTTTAGGATTTTTATTGAAGGAAGGAACAGGTGGAGGGCATGGACAGTAGAGTGAGTCCAACTTCCGATTTTTTTTTTTCCGACCGAGGGAGGAGGCTCGGGCACCTTGTAAGTTCAAAGGAACATTTCTTGCACAGTTGTATTGGGGGGATATTACGGTAAATTCACATAACATACTGTATAAACTGACACATGCACGTGGGGAAAATCTGACGTCTCTTTTGACTTGCAGGCAATAGCAGAGAACATACCAAAGAACGGGCATGAATTCACAAAGGAATGGAGGAGAAATTGCAAAACACTTGATGAAAAATATCGCTGCCTTTTAGATCTTGGAGCCGACAAACTCGGTGCTATTTTCAAAGCAGAAGTTTCCTTTGGTTTATTGGGCGAGTTTTTTCAAGTGTTAAAGGAAGGATTTAAAGCCACAGAGAGCCTTGAAATATTGCACATTTTAGAACAGTTGTCGACTACAAATCGCTTCCAGCTAAACTTGCAGTTCCTCAGTGCCAGTGAAAAGAACACGTGTAAAGAACTTGTGCAAAAAATTGCCGTGTTATCAGAAGAGAATGAGAGAGAAAACGACTCGTGTAAAGAATATGATAGCCTGCAAAAACGGCTGGATGTTGTGATAAAACAATACGGTGTTGAGTTAAGCTAATTGAAAAAATTATGTGGAAGAAACAGTTGGGAATCAAGTTTGCTTTGTAAACACCACGTATCCCGCGGACTCCAAAAAAAAACAAAAAACAAAAAAAACAAAATAAAAAAAAAAAAAAAAAAAAAAAGCAAACAAACAAACAAAATGTGAACATGACCCAATTCGTGTTTCTTTTTTTTTTTTTTTTTTTTAGATTTTTATAGTTAAAAACGAGTCTGACCCAGTCTGACGATTAAGAATATTTGAAAAATATCATTTTTTCCTCAAAAAAAAAACAAGAAAAGTTTAATCTGTACTTTAATGGAATTGTTCCATATCTAGTTTAGTGAGGCTGTGTGACTGGAAAATCCCAGTTCTTCAGATATGATAGTGGGAAGGGCGAGAACGAGAAAGAAGCTTGGATTGACTTACTGCCTCGAGTTCATAATGGGTTGGCTCAAATGGAAGCAGTGCAGAAAATAGTGTAGTATTTAAGTGTGCACAGTGAACTTCTTGGTTTATTGTGTCGAAGTTCTTTTTCTTTGGAGTTACAGAAAAAAAAATCAAAGAAATGAAATTTGTATTCTAAAAAGTACAGCAGGGATTTGTTGTCCTGTGTGTGTGCCTTGTTGGCCCAGTCGACTATCGCCGCTGGGGTGTACTCATCACTTGTGGAGAATTTGCTGTCGTGGTTGGTGAGGGTGTGTGTGTGTAGACATTTTTTTAAAACTGTACTCTTCCTACATTTCTCGCCCGATTGTTTTTAAATGTGGAAATTGGGACGTAATGTGTGTGTGTGTTTTTTCTTCCTTTCAAGCTTCTGCATCAGGCTTGTATTTTATTTTGTGATTTGACCCAACATGGCTAAAATATTGACCAAAACGGTAAAATTGCAACAAAAATCACAATGTGCTCCTTCGTGATGGGCTCGTTCGGCAAGAGTTGGACCTGTAATCACGACGCACTGGGTTCATGCCCCGCTGAAGGCGAATTTTGTCATTGTCTGCCTTAATCGGTTTTATAGGCAACATTTATAGTTCTACCTCCCGTGAAAGCAGTGGTGTGCGAAGCAAGAGGTGAGTTCAAGCCCCAGTCAGGAATCTTTTTTTTGTGTGTATTTGTGTGTTTTTCGTGCCTGATATATCTTTAGTGTGGCTCACAGTGCATAATAATACTAAATGCTTATTGTGTCAATACTTGATGCACTGTATTACTACAGATCCTTTTCGTGCCACAGATCCTGTTGGGTTACTTTTGATTCGTCGGTTTCTCCTTTCGCTTTTGAAAAGACTTCGCTTGTATGCTGGGCATAATCTCCATGGACATTCTTGTTCTTACATTTTTTTATTTTAGCCTGTTGTGTATTTTTTTTTGAAGCTTTTTACGTTGTTCTTAAATTTTCATGTATTTCAAAAATAGTGTGATAAAACACAAAGCAGAAATGTCACTCCGTCCATTTAAATAGTGATATCTCATCCCCTTTCATGGGATATAGTTTGTTTTTCAGTAGCTGTGGATATAGGGCGTTTGCGGAAGACGTGTGTTGTATTTGAGTTAAGCAATTTATGCTTCTTTTTTTCATTTTGTGCTGTTTTGAATATATTGTATTTTCACTTTTAGAATAATATAAAATTTTTGGGTGTTGTTTTATTTAACTGAACCAACTTATGCAATAGGTGTTTGTTCGTCGGTGTAATGGGATGCAACTTTAATCCTGCTTTTCAGTCGACTTCGAGTTAAATCGGAGTGTCATTTCTTCCGCTTCGGCAACTTTCGGGAAATGCGTGCGGTGCAGATCAATTCACTGTCGAATTCATTATTGGAGGTATAAGTGTATTATAAATACTACAAAGGTTCTCTTGCTGGTGCCACAAAAAATGCCGTTTTAAGTTCTAAAGACGATTAAGGCTATTCTTGGTTCTAGTTGCCGTAAGTTTAGACGGGCTTATTAAGTTGTCAGTCTCAAGTTAAGGCGAATTTGATTGACACTGAATTGACACTTTGTTTCTGAATAGAACACTGGAGAACTGTATTATGGCAATATCCTACGAAGGTTAATACAAACTTTTACCCCTTTCCCAGTTGTTTCTTTTACATGGCGAATTTATAATACGCGGTCCTTTTCAGTCCAGCCAACTTCCGTCGGTGGACTATCCCAAGCACTTGAGGGCTATCCGTCATCTGTTATGTGCGTGTGTGTGTATGTATGTAAACTTTTTTTTTTAATGCTACTCCTACGTTTCTAATCCGATTCTCTTGAAATTTGACAGGAATGTTTGCTAGGTGGTCCTCCACACAGGTAGTGTTTTTTATGGCGATTTGGCCAAACTGTGGACTAAAAACTGCCAAATTTCAGGAAACATAAAAAATGCCACTCTTCGTACAAATCCGGTGATATCGCTTTGAAATTTTAAAGTTGTATGACCTTGAAATTGGGTGAAGGTCAAAATGAAAATAACTTGCACATACCCACTCTGATAGGTCATCTATACCAAAGATCAAAAGAAATAGATTTATCAGGGTATGAGTACTAGCCGGCGATGGATGAACGGACAGACAGACGGGCAGCAGGAAAACCTGTAATCCTTCCCCAGGGCCTAAAGCTCCAGTTGGGGGCTAAAAAGACTAGAGGGGGGCGTGGGTGTGGGGTCACTGACAGTGCGGGATTGTGAATAAGAAAAGTAATAACATTGCTGCAATATATGATACGAACGTCGTTATTCATTGATTCACTTAACTGGTAGTCCAGCTGACAAGGAACTGCATTGGGAACACATTATATGTCAAACATTGGCCGCGGACTGGTAACTGCAGCTGTTTATTCGCTGTTACAGGTCAACTGGATCGCTTTTCTGTTAAAATGGGGGTCCAACGAATCGAACCTCCTCTGAATATAGACTCGATAGCACGGGTATATAAGCACTAACTCGGTATACCGGACCTCCTACCCCCCTCCCCCCCCCCCTCCCCCAACACCCTGCAAGATGGATTATTCGTATCTTACCGGAGATTTTTTCCACACTATCCTTCTTTCAATGGACCTAAGAAATGAAGCTGCCGCCTCCATTATCCATCCCAGAATTTATAACAGAAAAAAAATAAACCCGGGTGTAGATCACTAAAATCACAATCAAGGAGATTGGTGAAAAGTGATAAGAAAATGGGCCGAACGGCGGGACAAAGAACAAGTAAAACGTGGTGAGCCAATAGAAAAGAAGTGTAGAGATGGTCCTTATGATTTTTACATCATTGAAGAAGAGATATAAGAAAAACACGGTGATTTTTTCTCAAGTTTAAATTAGTCTCAAACTATTTCTTCCGCACTGCACCCTTAAAAATCGATGGTGTTTGAATGGTGTTATAAATAGGACGATGTAATGGCTTGCTGGTGTTTGTCAATAAATACCGTCCAAGTTCAGTAATAAATCATTTTTTCAATAGTAGCTGAGAAAACACTCCAATGTCATGTGGGCATCAGCGGGTGTGTGAAAGCTACCGCGACACTTTTTTCCAGTTACAATAAAATATTCGGAAACTTTACCACTTACATCTAGAGTCAAACTGGAAAGATTCCGCTTTAGCTCTGCATGAATACACTTTAAATCAATTCACATCTGTTTATCAGATATTACATGTTTCAAATTTACATGTGCAATGTTGATATTTTTGCCAAAGTTGAGCTAAGTAAAACTTTGTTGGAAACGGGGGTAGGGAAAGGCTAAATCATTCAGCAAAATGTACAATATTTTATCTAGATAAGTTCTTGAAAACAACTGCACACAAGATTTTTTTAATTACAGCAGAAATACACATGTTTTACATGTCCAGCGTCGTTGCATATTTTCGTTGAAAAATATAAATTAACAAGGGGAAAAAGACACATTTGACTGCAAGCAGATTTATTCACTGACAAAATTTATACAAACTTAAGAGCTACGACCATTTACCATGAACATTTTTTTTTTGTTCTTCTTCATATCAATGCCGTTTAAGAATTAATAAAAATAGCAGAATCAACGATGCTTAGAAGAACGGGGTTTAGAATCTTGGAAAGAACAGGGGTGGGATGTATAATTAATAATTAATGTTCTTCAAGCAACGAAACTCATTACACGCGAACACACTGGAAGGTTTGCAAATTGACAGAGGCTTGATTTTAATTTTCAAAAAGAAAACAAATAATGAGATTTATATAGTGTGAGAAATATAACGACAGTTTTCGGGTTTTTTTCCTAATAACTGAACCAACAGAGTCTAACAAAACTATGTTATTGATTGGTTTCTACTGGATTCTGATACTTGAGTATTTTCACATTTTACATACTGAGGACCTTTTGCAGGAAATAAAGCCTTCTCATTCCATTTTCCAGTTTACTTTTTATGCGTGCCGTGTGCAAATTTGAACTTATCTTTTTTTAACTTGCAAAACGCGATTCAGAAGTAAAGCTATCTTGTTCAAATATGAAATAAATATGCATTTATTTCATATTTGAACAAAAAAATTTAACTGTAAAAATACGATATAGACTATCTGGTGAATTTTGGACAGATAAAAACTGACTAAAACACGGCTCTGATTCATTTTCCTGTTTTGGCACCAGACTCAAATTACTTCACGTTTAAAGTGAAAACACAATATTATTTAATTCAAACTTCCTTTTTTGTTGTTGTTGTTGAAAATAAATTTTACTTCTAGGAAATACTTTTTTGCCAAAAGATTTACCTCTCATTTCAGAATATGCACATATATATACCCCAGTTTTTTATGTTAAATAATGTCATCCGCAGCGGAAATATGCGGAATAAAAGTATCTCTGAACTGTTCTCGCTGGCTCCCACATATACAGTTTTGATGGAACACTTCAGATTGCAAATATTTGTAATTGCAACTCCAAAAGTGATGCGGAAGGGAGTCGAAGGCAGTTGTAAATTAGGAATGACACGACCACAAATCTTGAGGTCTGGTACATCTCAAATGTGGGAGCATTATGCTACACATACCGTTTCTGCTGGTACCGTCAGTTATTTATAGCACAAACGGAATTAAGGCTTTTCGATTTCGCGGGTACAAATCTCTTCCATGCTTGCCGTCAAACTCTTTAATATACGCTCGATGGCGCTTGCAAGAATACACGACTAGGACGATGATTGTAACCAGTGTAAACGTCCAAGACGCCAGAGTAAAAGCAGTGAGGGAGAATCCAACCCATGTGATGATTTCAAACAAGTAGTGTGGGCAGGCAACGAGCTTGAAGCAGCACCTGTGCGGCATGACGTGGTGCGATGCCGAGGTATAACGATTTCGGCGGTATCGCTGGGTACTCATTTCGCGAAGGTACAGATGGCATAAGAAGTTACCTATACCTCCAATAAAGCATATCATTATCCCCGGAATAAAAAATACATTTGGGGGTGTGAGATAACCCAGATGAAAATTAACAGACCAGCCTATCCAAAGGCCAAAGAAACAGTAATAGATGATAACTCCAATAGCTTCTTTGAGTTCCATTCCGCGCATATAGATATGAACGAACAGCACTTCCCCGAAGCGTCTCACGAAGTGAATTCCCCATAACACAGTTATAACGAGTACTCTATGAACATTGGCATGATGCATGTCCAACGGTAAGAGATTGCCAATGGCTGGGTAATACAGATCCGGTAAAATACGAATGTTCAAGACTATCAAGAAACACAACGTGGATCCAAAATATGCTAAACAATTGAATACTACAGGATTGTAACGAGTGCCCCATTTTATCCCACAGCAACTTGTCGTTACATTTTCTGATACTATCACTGTGTCATTTCGAGTCAAAGGTTCAGCGTCCTTTGTTTCTGTTTTACGATCGACGTATTTTGGAATAAAATTAGCATTATTGGGGTAGCGTTGGTTTCCGTTGACATCCATATTTCTTTTCCGGTTCGCTGAGATATCCATGTGACTGTTTAGGTTTTAAAAAGGTAGTCAAACATGCAGCACATTCCTCATAAATACTGCACACTATACTCTTGAATTCACAGTATATTCTGATTATATCGTAATTATATTTACACAACTAAAACGTGTTCTTTATACAACAATTTAATATCCTTTATTTCTTTGCTTTTATTTTAATGTAACTTTAAGCATGCACTGTGCGTGTTCACATATATCAGTCTTCTTCATTGCAACAAACGCTCAAACACTGAAGTATCTATTTACACATGCCTCTTCAAGAAAGAACTGTATAAAAGTGTCAAGTGTATTTCCGTGATATTTTTGCACTGTCTCGTAGCTTATTGGTACTAGTCCTTAGTTCACGCATTTTGCGGCCTCCAAAGACGAATGCCAAATATTTTCATATCCTATTTTTTACATGCGCACGCGTTGTTTATTTATCCTGAATACATAATACAAAGGTGCGGTTTTAGGTTTGGCGATAATCTTGCTTTGTGTGACACGATACATTTTATTCAGCTTATATATAAATGGTGACTGTGGAAGTAATACCTATGTTCATTATGCGCTCAATTTGGCAAACATGGTCGCTAAATAATGTATCGTGCCGTGCCGCCCTATGCAGATCGTGTATAACAACATTCCTTGTCGCGTCCTTGCTTGATTTGTACATTCCTTTCTTTCACCGTAATTGATCAATGGTTAGATTTGTGGACTTAGCATCCTGTGCAAGAACAAAAAAGAAGACTATCTAAAAAAAACTACACTTTATTGCGTTTGCAAATTTTTCTTGCATGAGGCATAGCTATTATGGTATGAAATGTCATGTTATTGCGACGTATTTATGTCACCACAGCTTGCAGGACCCCAATGTCTTTATTGCACGGAGAGATGAAAACAGCCTGGCCTGTTTTGTGTCACTGTGTAAATATTGCAAACTCCAGACTGGATATGACTTTTTGGAAACATATTTTATCACGTTTATTCTTAGAATACAAGCAAAAAATATTACCACTATGGTTTGACGTGAGTGGGCTGTGTTATTAGTGTCAAAATGGCAACGCACTCTTGACGTGGATGTTCAACCAACGCGACTTTGCACTACTGTCACCCTTTGCCCTTTCCCGCACCACTGAAACCCTTTCACCCACCATTGTATTTTCTATTGGACATGACAGTCTGATGTAATGGAGTGTTTCAGCTTTTGACCCCATTCCCTCCCCCGAACGACAAACACACACGTAAATTCGAAATATTTTACCAATAGCCGGATTTTTGTGGGATAAAATTCTGCTAAACAATTTCTGACCTCACAAATCCAGCGGAAATGTGATGTAATCGTTGAAAATTGTTGCATTTTTCATCTTCAAAAGTAAACAGTGAAATCTATCCATTACTATTATTAAAGTCTGTAATTTGAACTTTTGGTTTCAACTTCTAATAATATGATTTTTAGTTCTAATGCTACTAACTGAATTTTGGGTATTGAAACATAATATAAATTTAACTTTTAAAAACTCATTGGCACTGTTCATTGATTGAAACATTTAAAAAAAGAATGCTTAAGAAAAAGAATATTTAAACCCCCATCTGGCCCAAACGTCACACTTTCCACTTCTGGCAATAATGTTTGAATACCTGATTTTTTTTACTTATACAACAAGTAGCTGCTTATACGGTTATTTATCAAAATAATTTCTAAGATTAGATTACAGAAAACGTGTGTAGTCTAATTTCATGGGTCAAAGTTGGGGGGGGGGGAGTGGCGACAGGACTGGGTATACCCGTAATAAAAAAAAGCAGCAGATAGGCTGGTATTTAATGGGCTGTAGTTCATGTTGCAATGCTTAAGCCGACCCGGGTAATTCTCTTCTTCTTTTTTTTTTTTTTTAGATTACACAACAGAATTATGCAACAAATCTAAGTCACAATGCAATCATTAGTAATATCATTACCAAAACAGTGAAGGATATTCTATTATCTAGCGAATATTGAATGTACAACAGCTCTCTATTAATCGTACATATGATTGATTAAAAATCTTAAATCAACTCTTGACACGTCTACATGAATGAAAAGATACTTGCATTTGACTCTGAGATAACTCTAAGTGTATGGAATGCCATTTTCACATTTATTAGCGAATTATTGATATGAATAATTAATTTTTGCTCTCAAAAAATTGATATTTTTTTTGATATCATGAATTAAGTTTTGTAGTCAAAAAAAATTATATCAAGAAATAATGTTTGCTATCTGTAGTTATATTTCTGATATCTCTAAATGTATTCTTGATCTCAAAAAATAATTTTTGATATCAATAAATATTTACTGACATCAAAAATGGTGTGATGATTTCTAAAATTGATTTTTTATATCAAAATTAATTTTTGATCTAAAAAATTCATACTTTGATATCAAGGATTTATTTTTGTCATATGTAATTATAGTTTTGATATCTCTAAATGTATTCTTGATCTTAAAAAATAATTCTTGCTATCAATGAATATTTAGAGATATCAAGAAATATTTATTTGTATAAAAATGATTTGATGATCTCTAAAATTGATTTTTAGAGAACAGAAGTTCAATTCTCGATTCTTATCGATATCAAGAATTTATTTAAGATATCATTATCTCAGAATGAGGCAGTTTAATTTATATCTTGAAATCTGCAAATGATTTTTTGATCCCAAAAATTATTTTTTTACATCAAAATATCAGTCTGTTGTTTTATCTAAAAAATTAGAAGCACACATCTGTGAATAAAATAATGACTGGTCCTTGTGTACAGAATCTTTCTTTTAATTTTATACTGTACAAAAAAGAAGCAATTTTTGAGCTCAAAAATTATGTTGTTATTATTGATATCAATAATTTAAGTTTTCATTTTCAAAATTTAATTGACGATTCGTTAAGATTTATATAAATGTATGTCTCCCTTAAGATTTCTTAAGTTTGTAACATTGCTTTTTTATCTCAAAAATAAATTTCTGCCATCTTAAATTCATTTTTTGATAGCAAAATAAAAATTAATGAGAACTACATTGAGTTATTGATATCTTTAATTATATTTTGAAATCAAAAGTAAGTATTAAACGTTAAAACAGCATTCCATATAAGTCAGCCATTTTAAATCATTTAAAATGAGATACTGGTAATTGAATCAGATATGTCTCTGGAACTCGAGATTGTCCAATATCAAGAAAAACGTATCTTAATATTGAAAGTACACTGCCGATTGAAGTAGGGTGTAGAGGGTTTGTGGGAAGAACCATCTGAAAGATGTGTAGTTTGACTGGAGTGTCAGAAAAAGACCGCAAAGCACTAAATCGAGCATGTCACGAAACAGTCGAACGAACATCAAGCTGCCTATGGCTTAGACGAAATGAGAAGAGATGATCAGCATGATTGAGCTACACCACTTCTGAGTGTGGCAGGTCGCTACTGTCGTAGTCTCGCCTGGCATAGGACGTCTTAAAGTTAATGGGACGAAACATCTAGTGACGCCAGGTCTACAACTGCAGACGAAAAAGTGGTGGATGCATACACAACCAAGTTGTGTAAGATAATATAAAATCATTTAGATATTTCTAATTTAATCAGAAATATATTATTAATCCATTATTTATAAACAAATACTTCCTAAAATTCTATAAATATATAATATAACATGGATATCTCTGAAAGAGAGGTATCGAGATGCAATTATTACTATTGGCATTATTTAACGATATCTTTCAATATTTAAGGATATATAAAATTATTTGGACGTTTCTGATTAAACGAGATATGTAATTATCAATTACGAGTACAGCTGAAAAAATTCTTAGAAAATTAATGATTTTCTGACATGGAATTTCAAAATCTATCAGAAATAACAAGTACTTTCACCGTCATGAACAATAGAAGTATTTCAGCAGTCAGCTGCGTAAATACCCTGTATCCAAGGATGTTTCAGTAGAATAATGTCGCAAAAACTTGAGAGCACTAAAGTTTCAATATTTTATTTTAAAGGTATGTAGGAAGAAGGATGGAGGGAGTGTTATAAATGTCTTCAAGGATAAAATTGGCATTAAAAGAATTGTTTTTATCTTTTATTATGTGTCAAGTAGTGTTTCAATAAATGCTTGAAACTGAATCTAAATCGCTGCATCCTCCTGTGATTGTTGAGCAATTTGCATCACTTACTTGTATGATGATAAGCAGTGTTTACATCAGTTGTGACTCAGCCACCAAGGGCGCTGCAAAACAGCTTGACACAAAAGGCTATATAGCAAGTGTCATATCTTAGTAGTCTTTACCGCTACCAATTTATTGATAACCACGTTTATGAAGGCTGTAAACGACAGACAGTTATCAGCCTTATCCTCTAGGCAATTCGCATCACGCTGTATGTGAATACAATACCCTAAATACCAATCGGCATCTAAAAAAAGGCAATGCTTTAACACTTGCCAAAAAATATTATTTTTAAAATTACTTTGGCATTTCGAGCAGAATTTTAACAACTTTTCACCCTGATTTTGGTTTGTTTTTCATTTACAAAGTTTTTTTTTGAGATTCTGAACCTTTCTGATAAAATTTTTGCCAGTTTGAAACCTTTCTAGAAAAACAGCAGCTGTAATAAGTGCTAAAACGTCTGAAGATATGAAACTTATGAAGGTTTTTCTATTTAATGTGGCAGTCTCAGAAATACCACTTGATAGACATGTTGTGCACTCAATTATTGATGCCAACACATATTAAGATAATGATTAGAGTAATTATAATCTTCCCTTTGTTCGGTTTGTTTACTGATATATGATCTAGACTTGGTGTTGAAAGATGTTAGTGGGGCTGGCATAATCAGTAATGTTCTCTAATAGAAAAACAATATGTTTTTAATTGTTAAGCCCTTGTTATCTTCTGCTGGTGTTTGTTACTCCGTCTGGTCACAAGTGTCCTTCTTGGCATGTATGGGTAAATATGCTGCTGATATAATGTGTCTGGGAGAGTTCTCTGGGTTGCTCACAGCTATGATGCAAATACATTCAGGACATATTATTTGGTATGGTGTGGTATGTAGTAATTCTAATTGCATGCAATACTTTGTATATAAATAACTGAATAACGTAAATTAAAGTTCTTGTAAAAGAAATGGGTTTCTTCACATAATAGATTCCGGCACGGTATCGCCCCCGCTGCATTTTATCATTTAATAAACATTTTGTTTTAATTATTAATGAAATACCAAACTGTCTGTCAAAACGATTCACAGAGGTGTACTTGAGACACCTTAATATTAATGTCTATGATATCTCTAGTCCTGTCCTCTCTTATTTAAAACATTGAAACAGTAGACTAGTTGTTTTTTGCAATGTTTTACCTATATTATGGCAAGTGCCGGATGTGGTTTGTTTCAGCCCTCTGTAATTCATGCGAGGCATTCAGTGGTCCGATAGAATTAGACAGAATTAAAAAATGATTCAGTTGATAGATTTTGTACTTGTTACGATGTAAGATCAACTAGAATTTTACAGAATATTTATATTAAAAAAATATGCGACGTGACTATTGCCATATGTGCCCCGGTGGTCATGTTAATGCTGAATCCGAGATAAAGTGGCTTAAATTGAGGACCTTCGACTTGTTTAGTTGCTACTGGTATGTTCTTAACCCTTCACAATCTGCAACATCCTTATAGGGCCTTGTTAAGCTTGTTCAGCCCTTTCCCAATCACAGCACTGCAAATAAAAAAAGGTTGTTTGAAAGTCAGGGTATTCTCAAGATTGGGGTAAATGTGTAACATTTAACTCCTGGCTTAAAAGTTCAATTGTGTCTCGTATCAGATTCCTATTTCGTTGCAATATCCATGAATGATTACACAATTGTCTATAAGAAAAAGAAAAATGTGCATGGGCTTCCAATTTTATCCCATAGGTAGAGCACAAAAATAGATTATGTAAGATTGCAACCTTTTAAGCAATATTAAGTAATATTCTTAAATCTACATTTTGAATATATTTTGGCCTCGTCTTTTTAAGTGATTTTCTTCCGTTCTGTAAATGCTATTAAAAGAACAATAGAAGAATGCTAGTTATGTATTTCAGGATGGGCTTGACCATAATGAAATGAGATGCAAGAATGTTTAGGTTTTCTTTTGTTCACGTGTAAAAAGCTACTTTGGTTAAATGCTTCTGAGAACATAGCCTAATAACCTTTACATGTCAATCTAAAATGATTCAGCTCACTATATCAAGGATTAAATAGCACATTCCAGGTGGAATCTACGCAATCTACGCATGATGCGTTCTAAATTTCGGATACACCCTCTTTTCTCGTATAGAATGAAGTGCTGTTTTAAATTTAATTCAATATATAGAGATGTCTCTAAAATATTTATTGACACAGTTCTTTAATTTAAACAAGGATATAGATAAATTTCAGATACCTCTAAAATAAGAGAAAAATTCTGAATTCTGTGGTTGAGTAAAATGAATATGAATATGGTTCAGTAGAACTGAATTAAATATGTCGCCAATTTAACTAGAATAAAAATCCTTCAGTAATTAAGATGCATCCATCAATGAATTAGTTAGTCTTTGATTTCATTAGATATTTCTACAATTCAGCAACGAATTCGAAAGAAATCAACTAAAAACGCCAATTCTGTAGAATTAGAACGCAAGCAAAAACAGTTCCTGTACAAAATCCAGCCTATTATTTTTTAAAAAATTCTGCAGATTTACTCATTAACTAAATAAACATAATGAATGATTTTTCCCCAAACGACAGCAACGGTTGTTTTGTAAAAAAAATCATCACATGGAGGGGGGATTCGGCTATGTCGCACTATTTCAAATTTTGAAAATATATTATATTCTTACACATATCTGTGTCCATTTAACTGTGTTTTTAATTTCTGTCGAAAACCAGAACACTTTAATCTTCTTGAGCTGCAACCCATGGCTACTTATTTCTCTGGCAAAATGCTCACGCTGAAAAGCGCAACTGCTGAAAACAGCTCAAACATAAAAAAACATTGTGACAAAATTGAGACTAATCTATGATGTTTGGTTTTAGTTATCTATAAAGTCAACTATATTTCTGGCAATATATATGGATGTGTCATCTTTGGAATTCAGTTGGTAAAGCAGTCATAGAGATTCGTAAAGATAGCTTCGGACGTGTGCATAATATATCAAACTATATATTTAAATTCATGAGCGAAATTTAAAAAAACCTTTATGAAAATATTTTGATTTTATTTAGAATAATGTCACTTAATATAGATGTCAAAATTAAAATACAGTGAAACCCCGCTATAAGGGACAAACAGTCACTGAATAATTTTGTCCCTAATGGTGGGGTGTTCCTAATTTCGAGGTCCTGTTCTATCTGATAACTACAATTGAAATCTTTGGCTATTTTCTCACACTTTTTCCATCAGTAACTTTGATTATTTTAACTTTATCAGATAGCGAAAGTTCTTTCCGTTTTCTTTTCACACCATCGATATTCAGACTTGCATAACATCTTAACTGAGTATAAAGACAATGAATTACTTCTCTGTTAAGCACACGTCTTTTGTAGTAAGCCCTAATGTCTTTACATGCACCGAGTTCAATATAATGTGCTCAATACCCACAGATAACAACAGCGAGAAAAACAAAGACTACCGAGTAACAAGCTGATAGGGGGGGGGTTGTTTACATAACGTACAAAATATTGACAGCAATTTGACTGTCCATAATAGAGGGGTAGTTTTAAATGTGTAGCCGTACTTACGGGATAAAAAGAGTGTCCCTAATTCTGAATAGAGGGGTGTCCACAATAGAGGGGTCTAGATATAACAGAACTCTATGGCGTTTTAAACAGACTGAAAAATGCTGTCCATAATTCAGGGGTGTCCATAATAGAGGGGTGCCCATATCCCGGGTTTTACTGTATTACATATCTGTAAGCCAAATATAATTTGAAATGTTTATCTGTATGTCATATAAGTTCAAATGAAATAAACTTCTCAATGGAAAACAAAATCGCCACGTACAAAATCGCCATATACAACTGAAAGCCAGAAAACCATAAACATGGCATGTAACGAAAGGCAAGTCACAGCTTCAGGAAAAATCCATGGTATTGACTTGCCGGAAGTGCAAATTCTTTGTAAAAAGATAACGTTTGTATTAAATGTTAATGAACTACGTTGAAATTATACGATTTTAACTTTTACGTTCCAAGGGGAATGATTCAAAAAAATAATTATAAAATAATTACCCAGTCTTGCTTACCCAGAGTGCCAATTTGAATATTTCATAAATAATGAGACCCCAAATACACTGTAATTTACATCTGTTTAAGTAGGATATTTTAAAGTTTGACAAGATAAAATACGAGCGCGTTATTAACCTATGTTCTGCCTTTCGTGTTATGTAAGCAGAAATATTTAAAAAAACAGATTTTTTTTATAACTAATTATAAAAATAAGTTCATTCTCTTGTCCATTTGTACTATGTTTAGTGATAATTATACGTTAATGGAAATTTTGTATACTCTTCATCTTGCCTCTTTTAGTACGATTTGTAAATTCGATTTTAACTAAAATAAAACAGAAAAAGATAAAAATTACTTGCTTTATAAATAATATCAAGCAGTAAATCTAATGTTTCTAATTTGTATTGAACTCGAAACCATGATTTCAGACCGCCATGAAACGCTTCTTTCTCCGACACCACATTTCATTACTCTTGGTGACAATATACCTCCATATTTCCAGCCATATTTCCAGAAATTAATTTATATACACTTTCGATTTAACTGTGGGCCAGGTTTTAACATGATGCAAGTGCTTTTTGCCTATTTCATAGAATGTCAGTATTTGAGAGTGAACCAATTGGGAATGGCCATGGCATTGGGGACAGTATAATATTTCTCGGTCTTTAAAGACATATACAATAAAGCTTTTAAACTCGTTTCAATTTAATAATGATTGTGGCATAATGACTATTGCAACGTCATTATGGCATACGGGACGTTCGCAATTCAGTATTTGATTGACAGGTATCACATATGGTGGGTGCTGCGAGTACTGGTGCTGCTATATGCCTGTTGTAAAGTTCTGTTGCCTGTCCCATTGGGTAGAGATGGGAGTGAGGTTGGGGTGGTAGGGTTGATGTGCTGAGCTATCTATTACTGAGAACCCCACCGCCCCACCCCACACCCACCAAAAAGAAGGAAACTGGCTTTCTGTTTCGTTTTTTTAACTTTAGAGGCTTGAACAGATTATGATGCTACTTCGAAATGCTGAGGGATTTTTATGCGAATGGGGATGTGCTTGCTAGGTTAATTATCTGTAATAAAACAATCTATTTTAGAATAATAATAAAATCCTATTTCTTCGAAACCTATACCAAATAAGAACTTATTACTCTGATGTTTGTTTTCTTTCAAGCTTACCTTCGAAAATTATGTGGATAGACAACTGTTGCTGTATAAAAATAATACAGATATGGAATCTGCTGAACAGTACATTGATTCAAAGAAAATCTGTTGATAACTAACCCCTCCTCCACTCCCAGCTCCCTCCCCCAAGCTCACAAAGACAGGTCATACATAGTATCTCTTTTCCGAAAATGAGAATGAAGACGGATTTTTTGTGTAGATGTTCAACAGTACATGTGTGGACGCTTTGAAAATGACCCTGGGTCACACATAGCTCAGACCATCACCCCTCGTGCTAAAGGCCCACGGGCGACTGTTCTATTTATTCCAACTGCGCGTTACGATTTATGTTCCATAAGTTTCATTTAGTTATCGCCCAGATTTTTGGTAAAACTTGTTTTCAAATTTTCTGAGAATTTTAGATACCATACAGAGTAAACATTTTTGCATTTTATATTGGCCTCGATCTTTCAACTTGTGATAAAAATGTGCAATTGAAATATCTCGATATAAAATATAACAAGTTTATTAATTTTGTTTTTAAATGCAATGACTGAATATTCTTCTACATTGTGGCTTATTTATCCTTTACATCATGCTGGTTTTTGCAAAATAAAAAATGTTTCACTCTGCATCACATATCAAAGAAACTTTCAAAGATGTATATGGAATGGGTCAAGGTCAAAGGACCACGTACAGTTATTCCAATACTGCAACATGAAATAACCGCTCTAGGTGCGTAGCTTTCGAAATGTAATAGTGAAATGCGGTCTAGTCTATTTGTGTTTTTGAACACAACGGAATTTTGTTCCACACAACAAGTGCCCCAGTCGAGGAATACCCTTTCATTCTTAAAGATGTCCACTGTTATTAGTGAATACAGTCCATATTCAATAACTCGAATTTCGAAGGACCCAAGGAAAAGTTCGAGTTCTCGAATATCATAACGTACCCAGCAAAATTTATTGCAATAATGCATTCGTCCATTTCATCCATTTTTATCAATGCAACTCATAAAATAATAAATAAATAACTAATTATTACAACTAATAAAAAAAAGTATTTATTGCAACTGAAATACAGAATACTGTACATTATCAATGGACAGGGTTTTCAAACGCGTCTCGAGTTCATGACCTCGGAAGCCGGGTAAAGAGATCGGGTACCATACCAATTGGCCAACGGTCGATTGACCGACGGATATTTGACTAATGGACAATTGACCAACTGTCGATTAACAACACCTTAACACCTTAATTAAAAACGACCATTTGACCAACTTTTTACCAAAAACATTTTTTTTGAACTTTATCACTCTTTATCACAAATTCTCAGGTTTCACATTAAAACCATCAAGACTAATAATCTAACATAACCCATTCTTCATTTCTACAAAGGGGGTTATAACCCGGATTAGGTAGAGCAGTCATCTCCCTCGCGTTTTTTTTTTTACAAACCATTGACCGTTGGTCAATTGTCCGTTGGTCAAATGACCTGTATTCAAAAAGATCAGTCATGCATTTCTGAGTAGCAGTAGCTGTTTGATTCTTGTCAAACCAGCTTATTAACCAGCTGATACTATCGAAAGCTTCCCTTGCTTGGTCCAGAGTAGATACAGCGTAGTAAAGCTGCTCCAAACTATCCTGTATGGCTTGTATACTCCGTCTTGGTTTGGTTGCACTCCGGTACACAAGGGATTACGAATTAAGATAAGAGCTCTAGTGCACCACTTGAAAACTGTGCATGCTTGCAACGATGCATCTAGATGGGGTTGTTTAAACAAAATAGTGTGAGTAGGGTAAAAGTGGGGCTTCTAAAACAGGAAGTGACGTCATAATGACGTCAGGAGGTGTTTTAGAAGCCCCATGGGGTTTCTAAAACAGTGACGTCATAATGACGTCACTGTGGGGAAAACCCGATCGATAAATTTCAGAGTGCACTCGTACAGGTGGTGGGGGAAAACCCGATCGATAAATTTCAGAGTGCACTCGTACAGAGTGTGGGGGAAAACCCGATCGATAAATTTTAGAGTGCACTCGTTCAGAGCGTGGGAACGATCAATAAATTTGAGAAGGAATGGGATTTTCAGCAGGATAAAAGTGTGGCTCCGAAAACAGGAAGTGACGTCATAATGACGTCACGAGGTGTTTTCGGAGCCCCATGGGGCTCCGAAAACAGTGACGTGATTGTTTTCGAATTCGCATGGGTATTTTGAAACAGGTAATCGAAAGAGCGCGCGCCCGTTCAATGACGTCATGATGACGTCATGATGACGTTATAATGACGTCATCATGATGACGTTATAATGACGTCATCATGACGTTATAATAACGTCATCATCATGACGTCATAATGACGTCATCATGACGTTATAATGACGTCATCATCATGACGTTATAATGACGTCATTATGACGTTATCATGACGTTATCATGACGTCATCATGATGTTATGGCATATTAAGACAGTTCTAAGCAGGATAACCCTAAGTCGCCTGTCAATCATCATGACGTCATTAGTCACGTGACCTGTCAATCATCATTGGTCACATGACCTGTCAATCATGTGTGATGTGATTCCAACCGCATATGAGGAATATTTTCCTGCTGATTAACCTTCTGGCCTGAATGGCTCAGTTGGTAGAGCAGAGGACCCGTAAGCGGACCCATGATCTGAAGGTCGGTGGATCGAACCCGCCCTCGGGCATCACTTTCATATCATGGGTCCTCAATCTTAGAAGACCCCCCCCCCAGGATCAAGACATGACATGAATCGGACCCCCCCCCCCCAGGACCAGGACATGACATGAATTGACCCCCCCCAGGACCAAGACATGACATGAATCGGACCCCCCCCCCAGGACCAAGACATGACATGTATCGGACCCCCCCCCCCCAGGACCAAGACATGACATGTATCGGACCCCCCCCCCCCCGGACCAAGACATGGCATGTATCGGACATAGTCATATAGCTATATGACTATGTAATTGCTATGTGAACATAATTAGTTTCAAGTATGTATGTCATTATCAGATCGTTTAACAGTCAAGCCGCGATAGCTCACTTGGCAGAGCAAACGGCTAGCAACCTGAGAGTCCCGGGATCGATACCACATCGGGGCAAACTTTTTTTTGGTTCTTTGTTCACTTTTATGACTCTGTGACATTATGTGACAACATGTGACTGTGACATCATGTGACTCTGTGACATTATGTGACTGTGACTGTTTTTTTTTTTTTTTTTTTTTTTTTTTTTTTTTTTTAACATAATGGCTATATTTCTATGTCTATTTTCACTATTATTATGATAATATTTAATTAGTCATATTTCAATGGTTCTAACCACACAGCATAGGAATAAATACATGTGTACAGAGTGTGGGGAAACCGATCAATAAATTTTAGAGTGCACTCGTTCAGAGTGTGGAGGAAACCGATCGATAAAATTTCAGAGTGCACTCGTTCAGACCGTGGGAACGATCGATAAATTTGAAAACATCAAAGGCCTAGACCGTGGGAACGATCGATAAATTTGAAAACATCAAAGGCCTAGACCGTGGGAACGATCAATAAATTTCAGAGTGCACTAATTCAGAGCGTGGGAACGATCAATAAATTTGAGAAGGAATGGGATTTTCCACAACTCTATGTTTTATGTTATAGTAGTTGGAAAATGACACTTCTAAAGCACATTTAACAAATGTAGGTTTTTATAACATATAATATATAAAATAAGTTTGAACATTTTAGCATGCTACTTATTTAAATGTTCTAAAGTTATAGTAGTGGAAAAATGGTGGTTCTAGACCAACTTTAACAAATTTAGTTTTTAACACCATATGATATATAAAATAAGTTTGAACATTTTAGCATGCTACTTATTTGAATATTCTAAAGTCATAGTAGTGGAAAAATGATGGTTCTAGACCAACTTTAACAAATTTTGTTTTTTGACAAAATATGATGTATAAAATAAGTTTGAACATTTTACCATGGTGTAGTAGGGTAAAAATAAGGGTTCTAGACCAACTTTAACAAATTTAGTTTTTAACACCATATGATATATAAAATAAGTTTGAACATTTTAGCATGCTAGTTATTTGAATATTCTAAAGTCATAGTAGTGGAAAAATGGTGGTTCTAGACCAATTTTAACAAATTTTGTTTTTTGACAAAATATGATGTATAAAATAAGTTTGAACATTTTACCATGGTGTAGTAGGGTAAAAATAAGGGTTCTAGACCAACTTGAACAAATTTTTGTTTTTTTGACAACATATGATGTATAAAATAAGTTTGAACATTTTACCATGGTGTAGTAAGGTCAAAATCAGGGTTCTAGACCAACTTTAACAAATTTAGTTTTTTACACGTTTCAGACGATTCTACCACTTGGTTGGTTGGTTGATTGTTGGAAAATGGGAAGTGAAAATGTGGATAGTTATGTAGGAAAACTGCGCCCATTCAAAAGACGTGTTCGAATGGCAAGCCCATTTTAAAGACGTGTTCGAATGGCAAGCCCATTCAAAACACGTGTTCGAATAATTTTTGAAAGATATTACGTCGTGGTATTGTTCAACAAATTGTTCAACATGTTCAACATGTTCAACAAGTTCAACATGTTGTTGTTCAACATGTTGTTGTTCAACATGTTGTTCAACATGTTCAACAAGTTCAACATGTTCAACATGTTCAACATGTTCAACATGTTCAACATGTTCAACATGTTCAACAAGTTCAACATGTTCAACATGTTCAACAAGTTCAACAAGTTCAACATGTTCAACTTGTTCAACATGTTCAACAAGTTGTTCAACATGTTCAACATGTTGTTGTTCAACATGTTGTTCAACAAGTTGTATATAGAGCTATGTTTAAAGACTTTCTCATCATTTGAATAGTGTAGGCTGAACCGAAAGAATGTATACATGCAACATTTGTTCGAAATCTTACAATTGGCTGCAAAGTCGCATATGGTAAAATTATTTCTAAACATTTTAGGACATAGTGTGTCCAACCTCGAGTGTGGCAGCTCCCTATAGAGCATAAAAGGTACCTACCCTCAGACATAACGCACATTCTGTATCAAGATACTGATGAGTGAACATGTCTGCAGTGAGTGAACAACAACTACCATCTATGGCAATGCCTGCAGAAAATTTTATAGCAAAGCCTGAGACAATACCTACAGCAAAGTCTAAGGCAATGCCCATAGTAAAGTCTAAGGCGAAGTCACGTCAGCAGCGTCAAAAGCGACCACATCTTAGAAAGATAAAAAGAGATGAGTTACCAGCTATGACGCCGCCGTGTAAAATGCGAAAAAATACGACAGAGCCTAATGTGAAGCGAGAACCGGAGCGTAAAGCTGATACCACTATGAAGAAGATGCGTGTAGACGATTCACCGGTTATGATACCCATTAATGGAGAAACATATATTAAATTGGTGAATTATCAACAGAAAGTGATGGTTAACATTCGTAAATATATTACGAATCATGCATCTGGGAGGTTATATCCTACCAAGAAGGGAATTTTGTTGTCATTGAAAGACTGGCACATGTTGAAGAAGCAAATCACGTCAGTGGATCTCATGCTTCAGAAAATGGACCTGTATAAATGCAGTAACTGTCAGAAGATGGTTGAGTAGAAAGTCATATGTAACTGTATGCAATTGTAACAGTATGACTATGAAATGAGTTAACATTATCTATGTTGATGTAAAGTTAGTTTTTATAACATTTGTAAACTTATCAATTTAAGTTCTTATGAGTGGGTACATGTATTAGCATAATATGTATTTGAAATAGTTTTGTTTTTATCATAATTGTACATATTTGTAATATTTAATAAAAGAAACACATATGATACTTTTCAACTTTTTATTTTTCTCATACAATACTTGGATATAATACATAATAAAACAATACTTGGATATAATACATAATAAAACAATACTTGAATATAATACATAATAATACAATTCTTGAATATAATACATAATAATACAAAATTAACTATAATACCTAATATATGATATATGGTTTACGGGTCAATTAAAACCGTGCCAGGAACCTTACGACTTTATATGTTGCAAAGCAAGACATATATTAATACACAACGCTTAACTTAATAAAATATTGCAACATTTATAAAGTCTTTATTATAAAGTTTAGTCAAATAAGTCTATTTTTCTGCATCTGTTTCACTCTGTTCACTGTCCATGCCACTTTCTTCGTCACTGCTACCATCCTCCTCCTCCTCCTCCTCCATATCTAGTAGCTCTTCAAAGAATGCATTGTTCTTCCTTATAGCCGCCTTTAATGCCTTTGAATACTTATAATGTTTTTCATCAACAAAGTAATTAAAGTCCTCTAAAATCTTTTGATAATGTTGGCTTTGTTGTAGACGCTGGGTATAGTTGAACAGTCTCATAAACAGTTGTTTTAGTCCATGCTTATAAATGGGTCGAAGGTCATAACTTGCTATTTCACGCGCATCTTCAAGTCCTTGTTCTTCATATTCTAAAACCTTTTCTTGAAATATGTTATCATAGTCATCGTAGACTTCTTGAACCATATCATGCCAAACAGAGTCTATTTCTGACTCACTTTCAGAGTCTGTTTCTGACTCACTTTCAGAACTCCTGTCATCAGCCTCCTCGGCACACTGCTCCATATGTTTGAGCAAAGCTTCTTCGCTGTTGTATAATGCACCACATTCTGTACAAGCATGTGCATTCTTTTCAGCCATGTTGACGTTTTGACTTTCCATAGAAGACTCATCTAAAGTTTCCGTGAAAGGTAGTTTTACAGGGTTTTCCATATCCGATTCTTCATCCACTTCTGAAGTGTGAGCAATCTTTAAGTGTCTTTTAAGACTTTGTGGCCAATTGTAAGATTTCGAACAAATGTTGCATTTATACATCCTTTCGGTTCAACCTACACTATTCAAATGATGAGAAAGTCTTTAAACATAGCTTTATATACAACTTGTTGAACATGTTGAACAACATGTTGAACAACAACATGTTGAACAACATGTTGAACAACAACATGTTGAACATGTTGAACATGTTGAACATGTTGAACTTGTTGAACATGTTGAACATGTTGAACATGTTGAACATGTTGAACTTGTTGAACATGTTGAACAACATGTTGAACAACAACATGTTGAACAACAACATGTTGAACTTGTTGAACATGTTGAACATGTTGAACAATTTGTTGAACAATACCACGACGTAATATCTTTCAAAAATTATTCGAACACGTGTTTTGAATGGGCTTGCCATTCGAACACGTCTTTAAAATGGGCTTGCCATTCGAACACGTCTTTTGAATGGGCGCAGTTTTCCTACATAACTATCCACATTTTCACTTCCCATTTTCCAACAATCAACCAACCAACCAAGTGGTAGAATCGTCTGAAACGTGTAAAAAACTAAATTTGTTAAAGTTGGTCTAGAACCCTGATTTTGACCTTACTACACCATGGTAAAATGTTCAAACTTATTTTATACATCATATGTTGTCAAAAAAACAAAAATTTGTTCAAGTTGGTCTAGAACCCTTATTTTTACCCTACTACACCATGGTAAAATGTTCAAACTTATTTTATACATCATATTTTGTCAAAAAACAAAATTTGTTAAAATTGGTCTAGAACCACCATTTTTCCACTACTATGACTTTAGAATATTCAAATAACTAGCATGCTAAAATGTTCAAACTTATTTTATATATCATATGGTGTTAAAAACTAAATTTGTTAAAGTTGGTCTAGAACCCTTATTTTTACCCTACTACACCATGGTAAAATGTTCAAACTTATTTTATACATCATATTTTGTCAAAAAACAAAATTTGTTAAAGTTGGTCTAGAACCATCATTTTTCCACTACTATGACTTTAGAATATTCAAATAAGTAGCATGCTAAAATGTTCAAACTTATTTTATATATCATATGGTGTTAAAAACTAAATTTGTTAAAGTTGGTCTAGAACCACCATTTTTCCACTACTATAACTTTAGAACATTTAAATAAGTAGCATGCTAAAATGTTCAAACTTATTTTATATATTATATGTTATAAAAACCTACATTTGTTAAATGTGCTTTAGAAGTGTCATTTTCCAACTACTATAACATAAAACATAGAGTTGTGGAAAATCCCATTCCTTCTCAAATTTATTGATCGTTCCCACGCTCTGAATTAGTGCACTCTGAAATTTATTGATCGTTCCCACGGTCTAGGCCTTTGATGTTTTCAAATTTATCGATCGTTCCCACGGTCTAGGCCTTTGATGTTTTCAAATTTATCGATCGTTCCCACGGTCTGAACGAGTGCACTCTGAAATTTTATCGATCGGTTTCCTCCACACTCTGAACGAGTGCACTCTAAAATTTATTGATCGGTTTCCCCACACTCTGTACACATGTATTTATTCCTATGCTGTGTGGTTAGAACCATTGAAATATGACTAATTAAATATTATCATAATAATAGTGAAAATAGACATAGAAATATAGCCATTATGTTAAAAAAAAAAAAAAAAAAAAAAAAAAAAAAAAAAACAGTCACAGTCACATAATGTCACAGAGTCACATGATGTCACAGTCACATGTTGTCACATAATGTCACAGAGTCATAAAAGTGAACAAAGAACCAAAAAAAAGTTTGCCCCGATGTGGTATCGATCCCGGGACTCTCAGGTTGCTAGGCCGTTTGCTCTGCCAAGTGAGCTATCGCGGCTTGACTGTTAAACGATCTGATAATGACATACATACTTGAAACTAATTATGTTCACATAGCAATTACATAGTCATATAGCTATATGACTATGTCCGATACATGCCATGTCTTGGTCCGGGGGGGGGTCCGATACATGTCATGTCTTGGTCTTGGGGGGGGGGTCCGATACATGTCATGTCTTGGTCCTGGGGGGGGGTCCGATTCATGTCATGTCTTGGTCCTGGGGGGGGGGTCAATTCATGTCATGTCCTGGTCCTGGGGGGGGGGGTCCGATTCATGTCATGTCTTGATCCTGGGGGGGGGGGGGTCTTCTAAGATTGAGGACCCATGATATGAAAGTGATGCCCGAGGGCGGGTTCGATCCACCGACCTTCAGATCATGGGTCCGCTTACGGGTCCTCTGCTCTACCAACTGAGCCATTCAAGCCAGAAGGTTAATCAGCAGGAAAATATTCCTCATATGCGGTTGGAATCACATCACACATGATTGACAGGTCATGTGACCAATGATGATTGACAGGTCACGTGACTAATGACGTCATGATGATTGACAGGCGACTTAGGGTTATCCTGCTTAGAACTGTCTTAATATGCCATAACATCATGATGACGTCATGATAACGTCATGATAACGTCATAATGACGTCATTATAACGTCATGATGATGACGTCATTATAACGTCATGATGACGTCATTATGACGTCATGATGATGACGTTATTATAACGTCATGATGACGTCATTATAACGTCATCATGATGACGTCATTATAACGTCATCATGACGTCATCATGACGTCATTGAACGGGCGCGCGCTCTTTCGATTACCTGTTTCAAAATACCCATGCGAATTCGAAAACAATCACGTCATTATGACGTCACTTCCTGTTTTCGGAGCCACACTTTTATCCTGCTGAAAATCCCATTCCTTCTCAAATTTATTGATCGTTCCCACGCTCTGAACGAGTGCACTCTAAAATTTATCGATCGGGTTTTCCCCCACACTCTGTACGAGTGCACTCTGAAATTTATCGATCGGGTTTTCCCCCACCACCTGTACGAGTGCACTCTGAAATTTATCGATCGGGTTTTCCCCACAGTGACGTCATCATGACGTCACTGTTTTAGAAACCCCATGGGGCTTCTAAAACACCTCCTGACGTCATTATGACGTCACTTCCTGTTTTAGAAGCCCCACTTTTACCCTACTAGTGTGCTACTCAAACAAGTAGCGTGTGTGAGTTTTATTTACAAACACACAGATTTAAACCTCCCTAAAAGGTTCGAGTTATCGAATATGCTATAAGATTTAAAGTGAAAAAAAGAACGGAACCGAGCATAAGTGTTCTAGTTACCGAATAGTTCGAGTTGTCGAAGTTCGAGTTATCGAATATGGACTGTAGTTAAATAATTGTGCTTTGGTAAAATTTACATATGATACGACCCCAGCGTCTAAACACATGACTTTGGCAAATGCAGGATATCTACCACTATGTGATGCCACACCTCACATATCGTAGTACATAAACACACAGGCATATAAGCGAGATAAATTATATGTGTGTAATATCGCCTCTGTAATCAGAAGCATACGCATCTCTAAATCTGAGCTACTACTGCAGTTCAAGAATTGCTTGCTCTCATGTTTACTGACCTTCCAGCGATGTCTGTTAGCGGAATACGTAGGCAAGAAAGTTAATTGGAGTTACTTATAGTTCTCGGCACTTAGTAATGGTAAACAAGAGCTGCATTATGCACCAGTAGACTAACATTTCGGAACGAAAATACAGCGTCTTGTTTTATTCGTGAATACTATTGTCTTCATTCAACGCTATACGGCCGCGACATCGTGTGTGTGCAATTTCAACCAGGCATTAAAGCATACGGATATTAAGTAGAGCATCCTTTGTATCGGCTTGGAAACAAAATTACTGAGTAAATAACGTAGTAAGGAAAGTTTAATATCTTATTAATTTTTAGTAAGTGTTACTTTCGATATGGCAGAGGGTCAAGGAGAATGTCTTCAGATTCAGTTAAAACGCATGGATACGTCACAACCCTGGGGATTCCGCTTAAAGGGTGGTGCTGATCAAGGCATTCCCTTACACGTTGAACAGGTAATGAAAACATCATTACAAACCACGGTCTTTTATGGAATTTCGGAAATAGGACCACCCATGCAACCACGCCAAACTGATTCTCTATCTGAGATGGTTCTGTTTATCAGATTCTTTTATTATAGACCCCAATTTTTCAGCCCTGGAATTTTGCTTCAGAAGTGATCCCATTTGCCGAGTGTTGAGATTCCGAGGTTCCACTGTAGTTTATAAATATAGGCCAAAAACAAGCATAGTAATGGCAACAACTAGGTTTCATGCCCATTTGTGACATAAATGCTACTTGTTAAAATAACGTAAAAACAATTAATTGAATATAATTCTTGGTAACCTGCCTCGTAGATAGTTTCAGACTAATTTCGATAACCGAAGTCAAACGCATGAGATATTTAGATTTTCAGGTTTGATTATTGTATTCTATGACACTAACGGTTTCAGCACACGGAAAAAGAAGTTTAAGCCGTATTGCTATTCGAAACACTGGGAAATATGGGTTATCTCACCACTCGTTTTCACTGACCCATGCGATACTGCAAAATAAAAAACAAACAAACGAAAACAAACAAAAACAAAAACAAAAAAAACAAACAAAGAAACAAACAAATAACACATTTAGAGCTTTTGGATGGTCAAAAGGTCATGCGGGCAATTTGACAATGAAGTGGAATCATCCAATTCGAAATGTAAAGTTGTATTTTAAGGTCATAGTAAAAGTAATTTAAGAAATACCCTGAAATTTCAGCCAGAAAATTTAAGTTTTTATCATTATCCTAATGCTATTTCCAATAATATTTATATTCTATTCCCAGTCTGCAAATAAGACATATCATGGGATTTCTTTCATTTTATTTATATATACATAACAATAATTAACACAAAAAAAAAAATACAACTTCAACTCACACTCACTCCTCCCAACTCACATATTAGTTGGAAAGTTACAGACATTTCGGAGATCTTTTGTTTCGAATAAATCATTGTGACTGTTTATTTAATAACAACAATCGACCTTAATAATAATGATAATAATAATAAAGATTTCGATACATGAAGCCCGGTGTTAGTAGCGAACTATAGCTCTAACTACTGCTATATGGAATATTAGACCTGGTTTTAAAGCGGCATTAAATGTAAAAGGGTGACTTCTCAAAAAGTGCATCAAGATACAGGAAGCCAGAAGTTTGATTCACGCGAATGCAAGGCAACATTTATTAAAGAAATGTCAAGGGGATTCAAACTTCACTTTTTCATTTCCTTACACGCTAAAATCACTTCTTCTAATATGAAGAGGCATTTGTTTCACGTCCTTAGTTTTATGCATTGAAAAGTGCAGCACACACAAAGACTTAAAAATGACTGGGTAAATGAACACCTTCGTAACCAAGCGAAGGGGGTTTTACTTAGAGGTGGTCTTATTTTAGAGGGTCTTTTATGCCGATAGCTGATGAAAACAGGGTGGGATAAAGGCAGTCGTTGCAGATGGTCTTAATTTAAAGGTGGTCTTATTGAGAAGTTTGACTGTACCGTTAAT
Source organism: Protula sp. h YS-2021 (assembly GCA_949752745.1). Lineage (NCBI taxonomy): Eukaryota > Metazoa > Annelida > Polychaeta > Sabellida > Serpulidae > Protula > Protula sp. h YS-2021. The sequence goes on from OX457025.1 coordinate 31,135,519, forward strand.
TAATGTTTACAAAATGAAATAATTGCAGCATATTATGTGGAAATGTTGCCAAATTTAGCAGCATGTTTTATTCCGATCCAAACAACAAGAGCATACTGCTAATTGCAATCGCTGATCAACATTTCGACCTGGCCCCTGCGCTACAACTCTTTCATATCCAAATATAAGTAGATCCAATTTATAATGTCTTAAAATAGCAGTGATGGTAGATTCTTCTAAATTCTCAAATTCTGTTATCCTCTGCACGAAAGACGTGCTATCTTCAGTATTCACTTGGGTGCTTTGGGACGGGGAGTGGCTATTCAGATGCAAGGGTTTATTTTGATATACCCTCATAATACTCCTGGAAAGGAACAGTTGATCATCGTTTGCAGTTTCGGTTTTGGCAATATAATCGTATGGAATCCTACAAGCAGAACACCTCTCATGTACTGGCGTTAAATGTGGCTCCTTTGCTATTATAACTGGATGTTTGAGCAAGAAGTGCACAAATTCTTTAAATAATATGCCAGATGCGCAAACGCCTCGAGTGAAGGATATGTTTCTCGCTTCCTTCAAAAACCACGTTCCTATACCGGTTTGAAATATCTTGCACGTAAAGTTCTCTGTTTCCCTAAATTTGTCATTAAACATTGAAATCAGTCTCCGCAATGGATGTCTGGCAAATATAACTTTATAATAATTGCGTAGAATATGTAGAATCTCTTTATGGTTGTATGCTGCTAATGAATTTATTCCAAAGCTACTTAATACAGCTTTGCTGTGTACGTGTCGAAGACTAGCTTCTAAACTTTCGTTGTATTTCGTTGAACCTGAGGAAGAAAGTTGGCCGTATATTTCTGAATTTTTAATCAGTAATGTTTTGATTGATGTTGCCCCTGTTTTTGGTGGAACGCATACAACTAATTGGTGAGTTTCGTCAACCAAAATATTTTTTGTGAGGTCCTTTAATTCAGCTTCAGAGAGAACGGAGAGCGATTCGAAATCCGGCTTCATTTGGTGGACTTTGTTGCATTGTTCTTGTAAACGATGAACCCTTTTGTTTACACTGCACTTTGATATACCTGTAAGAAAAGTAACGCATGTTTGCATCAAGGAACAGTTATATTTTCAATAAAATTTAACCTACAATTTAATAGTTTTAAACGAAATTATTTTCTATCCATTTTGTTGATACTTAGCTTCATTTATTTTGGTTGTGAAGCCTTTGACCGCATTCAGTCTTTTCAAGAACAATTATCAGCCTGTGCTACAAACCAATCTCTATTTTTCATAAACTACAAAGTGCACACAGTTAGACTCAATCTTTATATCGCTCTGTAAATGAATCGAAAAGAAATCGCTTTAAAAATAAAAAAAAATATTAACGCTCCTAAAAAAAAAGAAAACTCACAGGTCAAATTCCAAGAAGAATAGAATATGTGAGAAAAAAAATTACATTATGCTGTTAAAATGTCTTATTATTTTGAGATTCAGCTTTAACTTCTGTTCAGAAAAATATTATGCTTGATACTGTACAAACATAATAATTTTGGCCACGTTTGGGATAAGATCACGTTGCTACTATGGTCTCTTTCAAGAGCACGAATTAACACAAATTCCGATCGCCCAAACTGTTGAAGTGTAAATAATGATGAGCTTTGCAAAAGGAGAAATTACTAATTTTTTTCTATACCAGGTCACCAACTACAAAAAACATTATTGTTACTGTTTTGGTGTTCTCAGATATACCATGTTTTGGTTTTATATATGAAAATAGAGTGATATAATTAATCAGTTTATAAGTATTAAGAAAATAACTATCTTAAAAAAAAAAAAATCTGTCTAACGGGTAATGTTTGTCAAGTTAAGAGGCATCTGTATTTATACAGATATTATAATATTTCCTTTGTTAATACCTGTTACTTTCGGGCTTCCGGAAATATTGTCTTTGCTCTTTGTCGCAGCGAGATTTTTCGGTAATAATGTAATACTGTTGTTATACCCTGCATTATCTATCCGAGTTGAATACTTTTTTGAAAAGCTACAGATAAAGACCATGACGCCAACAAGTAGTAATAAAAAACGAAATGGTCTCTTTCGAGATATCCTGAGCTTGCGCATAGATGATGAGTGCAAAGATAGATTTAATAATTTCGACATCTAAATGCATTACTTGCTTGTAATCTTACTTTTAGCGTTCTGCCTGCATACTATTTTACTCAAGATTATTTGAAATCAATTGTCTGATGCTTCTGTTTCACTTGATTTATGACAGAAATAAAGATTTTTGCACGGCAAACGCTGAGTGTCTTACCTAAGAATTTCAGGGGTAACATTTCTATAAATCTCCATAAATGTCTCACCATAAATGTCTCACAGGTTATCTAAGCACCTACCTTGCTGAGTAAAGAAGTGTGACCATAAAAAATAGAGGAACTATGTAACCAGGGAAGCAAACAGTAGAAGAATTTCTTAATCTTGTGGAGCTGTTTCCGAAGATGCAAGCGGGAATTGTACAAGTGAAGCTTGCTCATAGTTTCCAAATACCAACATTGTTTGGCTTACAGTGGAAATGAACAACAGTCAAGCCATTTGCCTGTGTATTGCACATACTGCTGTTTGAGCAAAGCAAAAAACTGCATACCAGAGTACAAACTCACACACAAAACAAAAAAGCTGAATGCCACAACATACACACATACACACACACCTATAGATATATAGATGTATAGAGATATAGAGATATAGATATATAGAGATATAGATATATAGATATATAGATATATAGATATATAGATATATAGATATACATATATAGATATATACACATATAGATACATAGATATATAGATATATGGATATATATATAAATATATATATATATATATAAATATATATATATATATATAAAAATAAATATATATATATATATATATATATATATATATATATATATATATATATATATATATATATATATATATATATATATATATATATATATATAAACTGGTGTTGCATCTTTAATTAAAAAGAACGAGATTCTGTTGAATAAAAAAAATAGACCGGTGTCGTCTTTCCAAATGACCAGGCCTCGTTCCATGGACAAGTATGCCAAAATTTACAGCAAAGTAAAATTTCGGGAAGCGGGTGGGCAATTTGTGGATTTGTCTATTTTAAAGATTTTAGGATATTACTTTCTCGACCAAGGGTATTCTTTTTTTACAGGGAAATTTTTCGAGAGACTGATGGGACGCATGTGTCGTCTGCATGTGGTGTGGTGAACGTTTTCATCCAGAATGCGTTGACGTTGCAAGGGACAGTTATGTGTGTTGCATGTAAATGCGGACAAACTTAAGTATTTTAATGGACTTTATGTGTTTTGGTAGAGATTACGATGAGTGGTTGAATTTTCAGCCTTTTCAGCCATTTATGTGCTGAGTGTAAATGCAGACAACCTTCGGTGTTTTTAATGCACTTTAAGCGACTTAGTACAAAATGGGAAGAGTAGTTGCATTTTCCCGTTATTTGTATAAAACAAGCATGAATGACCTCGTTAAGGTCTTATTTATTTTGTTCACGGTATTATTTTTTAATGCTTCCCGTGCATTAAAAAAGCATCTCCACTAAATAAAATCCGTTATGCAAACAAAAGTCGATATATTTTTTTCACGGGTATTCACGGGTATTTCACTCAACACCGGTGATGAGACGCCGTAACAACATTAGAACGCAATCCGCCATCGGACATTGGTCAGGTATTAGTTGCATGTCAAAAAAAAATATGACGGCGGATTTCGACGTCCATCAGAAAACCAACCACCAACAATTTAACCTGGACTTAAATTAATAATAAGGGAAATTAATAAAAAGTTAATATTAATGATTCCAACAAATAATAGCAAATGTCTTCGCAACTGCAAGCTAAGAGAAAAGTTAACCATTAACAAATCTGGACAATGAGACAGTTACGCTCACCCAGTGAACATTACGACAATGGACCAGCGGTGGATATACGCCGCACCCAACGTCCGGTTTTGGTTGTTTATTTACGTCGAAACAACGTCTACCGTCCGACGTTGGAGAGACCTTGATTATATGACGTTAGATAGATATTGGTTATCAGACGTCTAATGAACCTTGCAGATAGGCTGAACATGGAAGTCTGCCGATGGAGCATAGATATTGGGAAAGCGACATTGTATAGACTTGGGAGAAATATTAATCTTGAATCGCCATCTTGACAGCTACAGTCATAGTGTGGTCACCTGTCCGTCACACTACCTCACCCTTGCGTCATCCAGGATATGTATATGTGTGTAGTATGTATGAAGTTGATTTCCATGTGTATTTCTCGGAAAGTAGGAAAAACCCTGCGCGCCCTTATAATTCTCATATTTTAAATCATCGTTTTGGTGTATTTTCAAAGTGACCCGTCACGGCTACAATTTCTGGTGAGCGGTAATGCAAAGAATTGCCTTTTTGGTTGCTAGTCTGAAGTCTATAAATCGCCCATTTTTCATTGTTTATCCACCTTCAATTTTCTGAGATCGATTCAACGTTGATTAGATGTCGGAGAATGTTGCGTTTTTTGTTGCAACAAAAAGCAACGTCAAAGCAACGTTACTTTCCCAATGAGTAAAAGATGTTGGTCTTTGGTCGCGACCAATCACAACGTAAATTCAACCAAATTTAATGTTGTCGCAACCTCAAATCGACGCTGAATGGACATGAGAATGTTGTCTGGGCAGCGCCCCAAAATGAGGTTTCGAGAGGTTAACGGATACCATTCAACAACTTTTTGTCAATCCCAAAAAACTTATTCTTTCCAGTTGTGAAGTGAAATTTTTGGCTTGTGTTTTAATATCGTTTCTTCTCCATATAAAAATCCACAAAATCTCTTTTTTGCCCATTTCCTGCAAATTAATTGGTATAAAACAAATGAGGTTTTTTTTTTAATTTTTGGTCAGATACTAACGTGGTTCCAACATCAGTTTCTTACATTATGTGTTTTCTGTTGTTTTATTTTACTTGGCTTATCACCATCTATTGCAACTCTTTGCAAGGATAGGAGTGTTTATGGCGCTTTTTACACGCCAGATTTCCCTAGTGCAACCTTTTGTAAACTGAATCTGCACAGACACTAAGCTGAACTAGACCGAATTCCGCTAGATAAAGGAATGACCCACTTGCAGAAACTACTAAAGAAAATATATGTATTAAATTATGACCGAGAAACTCAAAGCCACGCAGTACCCCTTCTTTTTCGTCGTTATGGCCCAATGGGTTAAAACTGAAAACACACTCGTTTCTCTTTTGTTACGTTGCTTGGGTCCAAAGGGTCGAAAATAAGCTCAACATCGCTCTATCCCTAAGCGTTTTCGAGATAATAGTCAACTTGACCGTGAACGAGAAGGTCAAAGTCACCGAGGTACCTCTTATGCAACGTTGTTTAAGCCCAAAGGATTGAAAATGAGCTCAAAATCACTCTCTCTATAACCGTTTTCGATACATGTGTTACTATCGTTCACGATACACGAGTTTCACGTGACGTTTGACCTTGACCGAGAATATCAAGATTCTGGATGGAAGGTAACCTCCTACTGAGTACGTTTTATAGATTCATACTAGAATTTGATCACTTTTTATGGCCAATTTACGTGATTAATAGACGTTTCGAAAAATATTTTTACCTCACTTCGACCTTGACCTTTGAGGTCAAGGTCAAAAAATTTACGGTTTTATCGAGACTTGGGAATTGTCTATGTGTACCGAATATGAACCTCCGCTGACCCAAACGCTAGATTTTTTCTCGAAACCATTTTGAAGAAAAAATAACTTTGACCTGAATTTGACCTCGACCGCTGAGGTAAAAAAAAATTGCGGATTCACCAAGATCTCGTCACCCTCTACACGTGTGCCAGATTTCATCTCCCTCTGTTAAATACTGTAGGAGCAGTTTTCTGGAAACCATTCAAATGAAAAAAGAAATAGAAAAAAAAAGAGAGCAGAAACTTTCAGAAAAACTTTAAATTTGCAAGTGGGAAATGTTCACATCAGTGGCTCATCACCTAAGCTTTTTATAGATTATTTTATAAAATCACAATGTCTGAATATGTTTGGATGGAGAGGGATGTGGAGGTCGAAAGATTCTGCATTCAGTGAGGAGAGCGCGGGATAAAGTTTCATTGTATTACAATTTTAAATAGATCTCCCATTTTTTTTTTACGTTTTAGTGCGGTGCAAAGGGCCGGGCTGGGCAGGCGGGACTGAGACCTGGAGACATGATCCTGTCAATTTGCGGCATCAGCACCCAAAACCTGAGCCATGCCCAAGTGAAGCAAGAGATGCTGCGTGCTGGGAACGACATAGAGTTCATTATACAGAGGTGTCGTATTTATTTACCTATGTATTATTGTCTGTATCGATTAAATGTAACCCTTTATATTTCCCGACATTCGTCATGTTGTGTTTTTGTTATTTTACTGTTCTTTATTTTATTTTAGCTAAGAAGTGTAGGCTGAGGCTTAAATGTAGGTTTACGATTATGTGCGCAGTACTTCGCAAATGCGTCACCAGTTTGAAATATATACTATCTTATATCAGACAGCTCCTTTAGAAAGTCATCTTCTTAATATTAGACAATTATTATCCAAATATTTATAACTTATTGCCTCATGGGCTATAAAATCCTTTATAAGTGGGAAGTAAATTTTCCCAAAAACAGACCAAAACATTTTACCATACTGCACAGGGGCAACCTGACTGGAGCCAGGCAAGTCCCGGAGCAACCCAAACCACAGCAAGATGCAAGCGAGCCTCGAGCAGAAGTTTGTGTAGAACCCACGCTGAGAATCGGCGGACCGACATTTAAACCGGTGCAACCCAAGACATATCAAGTTATGAACGAGGAATTGAATCCCAATCAGCCATCCACAGGTGTGTTGAAAGGCGTGAGGTTCTCGAGTTTCACTTATAATCCATAGAAAGAAATGTTCACGAGCGAAAGGCAATCTGCCTGAGAAACTTAACTTGGTTACTGCAGGCATTGGAAATAAAAACACCTTTAATTAATGGGACTGTCAAATTCTAAACGCCACTCTGTGAAAACAGCAGTAAATCATCTCAGATGAAGTGTTTCTTAACGCATTTTCTTAGTTACTCCCAGCTGAACTCCCAAATATTAAACTGGAATATCTTTCATTTATTACTCTTCATCTCCACATAAAACTACTGCCCCATCACCCCCCCCCCCCCACACACACACTAAAGTTTTTCAAGTAGGATATGGTCAAAGATCACCTTGGAGACATTCCTGTAAGACTAACATGTGTAAATAAAAATAAAAAGCTCGCTACACGTTTGGCAAAAACAGGCCGGTGTTTTGTTCACAGGCGCCAAACCAGCATCAATATTCGACCGAAAGAGGCAGGAGCGATCGGGATATTTACAAGCGAAAGGTTCAACGATTCAGAAAGCTTTCGGGGAATCGTAAACAGGCGAACTATGTGAAACCTTGAGAAACGAACCCTGGAAAAAAAACAAACACTTCTTTTTTCGCCAATATACATAGCCATTGAAAGAAAGTTACCATCAGTGATACTTTTTTTGTCAATCACTCATAATAAACTACAGGAAAGTGAAACGTAGATTTCAGTTCTTAGCTGTAGACGCTTTCGTATAAATAAGCCATTAGGAATCAACTGTATCAATAAAGTGAATAGAACCGTCTGAGCGGAGAACCGTAAAGCTTTTCTCCGGGTGATTCCAAAAAAAAGAAAAAAAAAAAAAAGAAAAAAAAAAGAAAGGCAAATAGGACCAGCTGGAAGCCGAACTGATGAACTGGTGGCAAATGTGTATCACTTGGTTAATAAAGTACTGCCATATTTTGCAGATTAGTTTTATTCTGCAATTACATCAACTCTTCACTCAGTAGAAAAATGGCATAGTAATGTGGAGAAATCTCCCCCTTTCATGATCAACAAAATTTTTAGCATGTGTCTATAAAAAAAAAACGTTTTAAAATTGTGTTTCGTTATATTTTTGTCATATTTCTCTCTGCAATCTTGTAATTTTTAGAATTATTTAAACGATTTTTAAGAAACTGCAGTGTTTAGCTGCTTTAAACTGCGTCGTTTGCTCAGTTTTCCAACCTTTTACATTTTTTGCGTATGGACGGGATGTTATGCACTAGGGTATATCTCCCTCAAGTCGTACGTGTAAAAAATGAGGGTCAAAGAAACACGTCGAGCAAAAATGTTTATCCTGTATTTTTTTTCTATATTATAAGGATGTTGTCGTCACTTCGGCTGTGTATCTTATTCGTCTGTGTGATTGTCATATTTGCTTATGGGTATGAAACGCCGGAATTAAATACCACTTTTTTTATTTAACCTTCCTTTTATTTACAAAACTGTTGATGCATACTGACCCTAAAAACCTTTCTCGACTAAATGCATTGCTCACTGGAATTAAAATATTCGATATCATACTCAAAACATGATTCAAAGCAGGTTGATATTGAATTGTTCGCTCATGGTTCATACACGCCATGCTAAACACACGGCCCCGTTACAGCAATAACACAGCATAGTAAACCACGCCTTGATTTGGCTGACGCACACGGATGTGTCCACATCAACCCGTACAACGTTTTTTTTTTCCTTTTTCTTTTCTTTTTTTTTTTTTTTTTTTTGTGGCTACTCATTTATTAACCACACTGCAAGCTCCCCCGGTGTAGCCACACATACATGCCGTATAACTAACAAAATTTTACGAAACCATTTACACCTGATAGCGAAACGGCGAGCGAAAGCAACCGTAACAGAAGTCACTTTTTACCGAATTTCCTCTGGGAAATACATCAGAACCGCGGCACGCGGCTAGCTCTTATTATTCGCCTCGAAACAAATGGTACAGAAATCAAGCAGTTTTCTTACTCACGTTTTTTTTTGTGAATCTCCGGGACGCGTGGAATTGGCAATCTTTTTGTTCATTTTTTGTTTGCCATTACAGTAAACCAAATCTTCCTCAAAATTAAAAAAAAAAAAATTAAAAAAAAAAAAAAAAAGATAGGCCAAAGCAAACAAATGCGAGCGTGTTAAACAAAACAATGAACGCAAGTAGAAGCAGCGAAGCTAAAGATTACCTAACAAACTCAACAATAAATATAACAAGCAATCTTGTGTGAATCTCGGATCTTCTTCAAACAGCACACGTTGCTGCTTAGAAGCAAGACTGATCTACACTATGACAGTATCAGTATGTTGCCTGGAGCAGAGACTTCATGTTGACTCGCGGCTGACTAAGAGAAATGTTGACAATTCCCTCGTAAATATGGGCCAGAACTTATCAAGTGGACAACACCGTTCTCCGAAGTTGGGTCCAGCCCTCATTTTTTTTTTTCTGGTTAAGATAGAAGAGAACCAACCTTTATCAAAGCATGTGAAAACAGTAACAAAGATTTCATAACTTCACCTCAAGACGTCCACGTTAGTTGGCTAACAAAAAAAAAGAAAAAAAAAAACCTTTTTGGACTAGTAGGGTGAGGCTCATCTGGGACTGATTTACGTAGGCAATGAAAATACAGGTCTCAGCCTTAGGCCTAGGGTCAGGTGCGCCTAAAAACAAGAGCTTTGATCCCCCCCCCCCCTCCCTCCCCCCCTGGAGTTGCCCAATAAATCGTTCCTGGAAGTCAATACGTAGGACTATGCTACACTAATAAACGACTGTGTCTACTCCACAGTATATACAAACATAGCACAACTTTTTAACTTGGTTAAAGAGTTCATAAAATCAAGTAATGAAAATGCTATTATTTACACAATGCTTACACAATGCTACGTGTAATGGCTCGCCAAACCTCTGGCAAACGTTGCGTAAATGCACTCGACAAAAGAATGTGTAAACGACCGACAAACTGGTTTTCTAACATCTTTTTATGTAATAGCTCCATTATTTTTTCCATTTTTTTTAAAACTCTGACTGTAAAATTATGAACCGTGCCACATAATTCATTTTTCGTATTTTCAAACAAAGAGCCTTTTTTTCTGGAGTTACTGGAAACAGAGAGACTCTTTCTTGTCTAAACACGCAGTCAGATGGTAATGATTGTTAAAGCCGCAAACAGTCGGTCGACAAAAAGGGTGACCGATCAGCTGACTCGAGCGGTGGCTCAAGTTCAAAGACCTCTGCTTGGAAGGCCCAGTTGACGTCTGCGTGTCTGGTGGAAGTGAAGGTGTGCTGGGGAGGAGAAGGCTCCCCCCCCCCCCCGCCCACACAATGATTTAATATCCCGTGGCGCCCATATACGGCTGCATATGGAGCTGTGCCTCTTGGATCTCTTTGACCACGCGCAGTCTGTTCAACATTTTACTCATGTGGTCAGCTCCCAGATTGTTTGTCGAGTACCACACTGGGCTATCGGGAACACAGGATCGCTCTGGTATCAAGTAGAACACGTCGTTTCGATTTTTGATACTCTCAGGACTGAAACAGAAATTACACACACGTTATACCTTTAGTTTTTCACTCAGAAAGATTCCAAGTGTCCAAATTATTAAACCACATTTCCGAATGCTGTGAGGCCACTTGTGAAAACAAAAGAGAATGCAACAGGTACTACTGTTAACAAGACCATTTGATCCTAATACAGATTTAACCCCAAATACCAACCCGACCACGCCAGCCACTGTGGCTCTCCGGTGGCTTCTTTCTGTCGGTTTGTGCCTTTATTCCTTTCGAAAACCCAAGCCCCTTGCAAGGTATAGCCCCAGAAAAGCCTGTATGCTTAAGCCAGGGTTTGCATTTTCATCCTATGGGAACTTACCACTTAGAGAGATAGAACTCGTAAAGTTTGACGGGGCATCGTAGAGGGTTCTCTAAGTTCTCCGCTTGTTCAAAAACTGGTTGATCTTCTCTCCTCTTCGACCGTGCCCCGTCAGAATCTGGATATAAAATAACCAAAGATGCCATATTTTCCAAGCTACGAAAAAGCTTACAAAGAACCTCTAGTACCACTTTTGTTAAATTTCCCTCTCACTTCACTTCCAGGCGTCAGTAACTATGGAATGGTCCCCAGAAGCGCAGGTACACGCTGCTTCCGGTGCTCATGGAGAAGGGGGTGGGGGTCAGTACTCACTATGGACGGGAGCGTAGTAGCGCAGATAGATGAACTTCCAAGGGTTTCAACTTTATTTTGTACTAAAAACATGTTTCGACTCAAGTTTCCGTATTTTATTTTCATTACTTTCGCCTTTTGAGACAAGATATTCAAGATGCAACTCATGGCAGCTGACATGGTAGGAACTCCGGAGTGCAACTGTTTCCAATCAGAGTACTACCCCGGAGTATGATTTGGATTAGTAGTTATTCGAACTACAATTATTTAACAATTGCAATTACTTCACGGTTCAATTTATGTGATTAGCACATCAGAGAACTGTTTGATGAAAAGAAAACAATTGCACAATGATCACTGTAGAAGACACCACGTAATCAATTGCATTTATTATTGTAATTGAGAATTTGAAAGACCTATTTATAAATATAATAAAGAAGTTGAAAGTCCCGTTCATCCTTTTACTTAATGTTTGAAATTGTGGGCCAGATCCAGTTCTTTTAATAATCACTGCAGAAAGACGCCACCATTCATAAATGCAATTGAGAATTTGAAAGACTCATTTATAAATGCAATTATGAAATTGAAAGGCCTTTTTATCCCTTTATTAAATGTTTGAAATTGTGGATGCAATCCACCATTTCTGGGCGATTTGACCAATTTTATTTTGGGCGATATGACCATTTTTGGCGATGTGACCATTTTTATTTTGGGCGATTTGACCATTTTTGGGCGATTTGACCATTTGTGGGCGATTTGTATTTTAGGCGATTTGACCATAACCCAGTACTCACTATGGACGGGAGCGTAGTAGCGCAGGTAGACGCTGCGGCCCGCGTTCTTGGGAGCCCGAGGGGGGGGGGGGTTCAGTCAGTACTCACTATGGACGGGGGCGTAGTAGCGCAGGTAGACGCTGCGACCAGCGTTCTTGGGAGCCCGAGTGGTGGGAGGGGGGGGGGGATGCAGTCAGTACTCACTTTGGACGGGGGCGTAGTAGCGCAGGTAGACGCTGCGACCCACGTTCTTGGGAGCCCGAGGGGGGGGGGGGGGGTTCAGTCAGTACTCACTATGGACGGGAGCGTAGTAGCGCAGGTAGACGCTGCGACCCACGTTCTTGGGAGCCCGAGGGGGGGGGGGGGGGGGGGTTCAGTCAGTACTCACTATGGACGGGAGCGTAGTAGCGCAGGTAGACGCTGCGACCCACGTTCTTGGGAGCCCGAGGGGGGGGGGGGGGGGGTTCAGTCAGTACTCACTATGGACGGGAGCGTAGTAGCGCAGGTAGACGCTGCGACCCACGTTCTTGGGAGCCCGAGGGGGGGGGGGGGGTTCAGTCAGTACTCACTATGGACGGGAGCGTAGTAGCGCAGGTAGACGCTGCGACCAGCGTTCTTGGGAGCCCGAGTGGTGGGAGGGGGGGGGGGGGGGTGCAGTCAGTACTCACTATGGACGGGGGCATAGTAGCGCAGGTAGACGCTGCGACCCGCGTTCTTGGGAGCCCGGGGGGGGGGGCGCAGTCAGTACTCACTATGGACGGGGGCGTAGTGGCGCAGGTAGACGCTGCGACCCGCGTTCTTGGGAGCCCGGGGGGGGGGGGACGCAGTCAGTACTCACTATGGACGGGGGCGTAGTAGCGCAGGTAGACGCTGCGGCCCGCGTTCTTGGAGCCGGGCACGCTCGTCTTCTTCCAGTGCTTCATGATGTGGCTGAAGGAGAGGCGCAGGTGCTCTTCCACGCTGCGCAGCATGAAGTGCTTCGTGTTGAAGTAGACGAGCGTGTTTAGCAGCACGTGCGGCGAATGCGCGCCCAGCTGCTTGGACTCCCACAGGTGCTCCTCCTCGATGCGGCACACGATCAGACCTAACACACCAGCGACAAGGAACATTTGTTACACTATCCAGAAACCCATGTACGGTCTGGTCTGTGATTTTTGTCTTAATTCGCATTTCTTACCAATATGGATTTCTTCAATGTTTTTAACTCTTGCTTCCTTAAAATTTAACCTCAGTAACTCTTTTTCTCCTCTGACTTCTGAAGTACTGGAGTACTTAATACATAAATGTTTATCATCGGTAATGAGTCATTAAATATTGCATTTTGCAGTATTTTTTATCATCTTTTTAATTTTTTAACTATTTTTTTTTTTTAACGATGGTCGTGATTTGTGCTGATTTGTCCACTAGTACCTACCTTGCTGGTTGAGCCGCACTTCGTAATGGCTTAGCACTTCATTCAAACATTCCGTAAACCGCTCGTAATAAATATCAGTGAATATGTTATCTATCCGCCCATTTTCAAACAAGTACTCTTGTATTCCTGTAAACAAAATGTTTTTCTGTAAACAAAATGTTTATACACTCCTAATGACGTACTCAAGCAACATAAAAATACATTGTTTTTTTTTTTTTTTTTTTTTTTTTTCAAAATTTACAATAAGAAACAAAACCCCTACAGGTTGGCATTCAGGAACAAGTCTTCGTTACAAGAAATAAGGCAGGGTATTGGTGTACAGCAACCTACTGGGTGACGTACCCAGTGTAAGGTAGTAGATACTATCGGGCGCATACTCTTCGCCGTTAGGTTTCCGCACTTCTTTTACAAACTGACAGAGCGCGAAGTTCAGCTCGTCGGGCGTGCACGCCAGAACGTCGGTCTTGTACAGCTTCGGTTTACTCCTGAAATGTCAAGGGCGAAACATGACCTCGACAGCTGGGCGCATTTTACACCATGAATCAACGGAATGACAACTTTTCTTTATTCTGCATACCAGGTACTGGTAGCAGTCACACCACTGAATATAAACTGACCAAATCTACATTACACGTATAGTGCATAAAATATGTATATAAATATTCTTTTTACTGCAATTACTCTACAACAAAATGTACCTTGTTCACATCTTATTTGAACCTAATGTACCTGGAAGTTACGAATATCATTCGACCCTTTTTGAAGTACACTTTTCAAAAAATAATTGCTCCTTACCCTCTGGCCGAAGTGTGTTGTTTTTCCAGCAACTGATTTTTACCGATGACCCAGTGTTTCCATGCATTAACACCATAAGTGAACTTAAGTACCATATTTGCATCGGCGGGTGGCTCCTGGGGTTGGATCTGAAAATCAAATCGAATGTTCCCGTAAACCACTGAAGTTAGTCAGATCATGTTATGACGTAAAGACAGGCAAAAGAACGGTGCCAATCTCTAGGCTTAGCAACAGAATGTTTGGACTCAAAATAATGGCCAAACACCCACAGAAAAAGCTCATGGGTGCAAATGCTGCCGTCGCCAATGACGTCATCTACATAAATCTTCAGTTTGGTCTGACAATTAACGCTCCGGAAATTTTAGCTACTTAACACCAAGCGACGCAAAACTGGTTACATGAGCCTCTAACTAACTCCCCCCTCTCCCCCCTCCCCGCACCATAATCTTTGTCTATTTAAGTCATTTATTTGTTCCCCTCACATTGATTGGCTCTGGTACGGGCTCGGGCGGCTGTTCTTCCATCTTGGGCTTCTTGGCCCGCGGGGTACGCGAGCTGCTACGCCGCTTGGGCCGGCTCTTCTGTCGGTGCACCAGCGGCTCGGGCGCCATCTGGCCGCCATCCAGGGCGCTGTACGCCTGCGGCAGCGCCGGCGCTGCTAAACATAATGCGCACATAATGTACAACTTTCATATATATGCCGCTACTTCGTTATATGGAGGATCGCAACTGAATGCAAACTGTGATTCGAATATCAAGACTGGAAGATGGACAGTCGAAATCACAGCTAGCTGGATTTGTTTCAGAACTCTTCAGACACACACTTGGGCCAACATGAGCTTGGACATACCTGGATTAACCGGTGTCGCTTGGAGCTGAGACTCCAGATCCATGGCCGGCTCGTCTGGCATTTCGGACGCCATCCGCAGCGCCATCTGCAGCATGTCCTCGCCGTAAGTCTCCGGCGCCGGGCCGCCACCTTCAGCCGGCTCCTGCTCCACTACAACCGCAGACACCTCTATATTTTAACTATCCTGAGATGATTTTTTTAACGATTTAATTGTTTACTATTTCTTCACTGAAAAACCCGAGTTAAGTTTTCGGGCAAATATTAAGTGTAAAATTGACCGTCTAAGAACCACTCTATACTTTCACACTTTTTAGGAGCGTAACACTGATCTCCACCATTCCAGGTAGACATTTCCATTGCAACTGGTATTAAATAGCTGTCTCTACAAACCCCACAGAAATTGTTTACAAAGACTTTGCGGAGTAGATGTCTCATCTGACGAGATATTATGATCCGAGTTACTCCTGCAGGGGTATGGACAACTCGGCCCTTTTGACAATAGGGCTCCTTACCAACTCTAGCAACACAGCCCCCCACCCCTTCCCCGTTTTTACGTAATTTGAGCTTGAGTTACATTCATTGGTTCGACAACAGTTTTAACAGGCGGGGATAGATTGCAAGAGTATAACAACAAAGTTATGGAATAATTGCGATTAGTTGAAAATAAGTTAGGCATTCGCCGGAATCCGCTTCGGTCGCTGTCGCTCAAAACTAAGTGGTCTTCATTGGATTTTGTGATCGCAATTAAATCTTGAATTTGGTATTTATGGGAAATCAGAACTAACGTTTCTCAAAATTTATAACCAACCAAAGGAGATACAACTGTTAGCTTAGAAGTTAGCCGCTGCCATATCTTGGACAGTATAATCGATGCAGATGTTTGTTAAAAGTGAGTCGAGGTTCTATAGTTAGGACAAAATTTTAACTGGGACTGCGCACTTTCGTACTGTCCGAAATGTCTGTTACAATGGATATGTCAAATCAGCAGCTTTATAAAGCCGCTGAAAATTTCAGCGACTTTGTTAAGTGAAGGGGGGGGGGGGGCGGCGTTATCTTTGACAGTGGTTGGGTATTTGCGTTTTCTACAGTGGATTACACGGCATCTGACAGGATGCAGTAAATAAAGGACGTTGAAATTGCACAGTACTTCACTGTTCGTCTCATCAGGCCATCAATCGCGAGGGATGGGGAGCAACTGGAGATATGAAGGAACTAAAAGGGACGTGACGTGACAACGGTAACCGGCGGGGCGAGACGTGGGGAAATGACGCGCCACCTGCATCGTCGTGTCCGTCGTCGACAGCCTCATCCTCGCTGCTGCTCGACTCCTCCTTCTGGCCCGCCACCGCCTCCGCCATCATCAACAGCTCCGCCTCGAAGGGGTCGTCAGGCACCGTGTCTCGAATTTTCTACCAAGCAATATACAGTATGTACATTTTGGCACTCGTGCAGTATTTTTTTTTTCTTCGTTGCGTAGATCAAAAGTTTTTCGACGTGCCTTATCATCGAGTGTGAAAAAAGTTTACAGGGCTAAACAAAAAAATGCTAACTTAATTTTGCACTCCATCATTATATTTTTTTCTCACTTTAAGAATTACGTTACAAAGATGGCATCACTGGTGTCGCTGCATGCGCCAGTGGTGCAATAAGAAACTGGTATACCTTTATTTGCTTCAGTATGCCCTCAGCTGACTTTCTGGTTGTCGGTACGAAACAAGGTACTGGTATAGGCAGGGGCACCGGTACTGGATAAGGTACTGGTATATTATACATGGCCATGGGTACCGGTATGTAGATCGGTACTGGTACTGGTATAAGGGCTGGCTTCGCTACGAAATCTTCCTCTGTAATGTTAAAAGACAGTGTATGGCTATGCCACAGGACAACGTTACCTTGAGAACAAAACTACCTTTTAGAGTCACATAATTACATATCATTGCAACTGCGTAAACGACATTCATAAGAGCATGATGTTATTTAGATTTTGTCAATCCGGCTATATCTTTCCACAAATTTACAGGATGCCACATACATTCCCTCCCGCCCCAGAACAGAAAGAGTGTGGCATTAAACAGTAGCATATTCCCAACAGACCTGACCAAATCGCAAAGCTCTAAAATAAGCCTCACCTGAAAAGTGATACTGTCAGAATTCTACAACTACTCTCTCACTCTTCAATATTTTAGTAAATTTGTGGTTCAAAACGAAAAGCCTCCCACCCCCACCCCCCACAAAAAACAAGCCCATGCCTTAACAAACTTCACGCAGGTTACACTACACAAAACTTGAAAATAATAATGCGTTGCTAACCAAGTGTTTGGGTGGATGACGTAACGACCAATGGCCGGCAGGAAGTGGCTTTAGTCTGCAGTATCGGTTTGCAAAGTACACCCTTGCTTCTCTGATTCGGAGGTGGCTCTGCGAAGACGTAGCAAAAGTAGGGACTGAATACTGAATACTGGCCAGTTCCTTTTACGCTTTGGTAATCCCTCCCCCTCCCCCTCCTCCTTTCTTATCCTTTGTTGAATAATAGAGCCTTAAATATCCAGGGTGGTTTGAATTGGAAGAGAACGTCTTGTCAATGCAATTGTGCCCCCTTACCCGAAGATGTGACATAAAATCTGGTACTAAATACCACATTCTATAAAGCTTTCGGATTTTATTCGCTCTGTATGTGAGATTTTAGACTGGGAAAACACGACGACGATAAATTGTAGATACAAACCAAAGAAAACGTCAACTAAAATTTATAGGAAAACCAGTGTTAAGGCATGTGCTTGCGACTTAAAGCTGCAATGAAAAATGAAAGAAAGCCCTGTTTAAAACTACGTATTGCCAATAAAAACATCAGATCTGCATTTCCTACAGTGAGGGATTTTTTTTTTTTTGCTCTAGTTTCCGAACCATATTCCTTACACGACACCAGATTATAAGTAAACTGTAACATGTCAATTACATTTTCAAATCTTGTGCCGTGCCAGCACACCCACCGTATAAAGGGTTTTTAAGACGAATTTCAAATTGGACGCACTAGGAATATATTTTTGAATAAGGTGGATGTTGGATTTTGTTGTTGTTGCATATTTAAGGCTCCACGTTAGTGCAAGAAAGTAACTGGCAAATATTCGTGTTACATCTCCATGCAGCATTACGAACAACTTGATTCTGTTATCATACGGATAACTGGTATTGTTAAGAGCTTGACCATCCTGCTAAACAATACGAGTATTTGCAGGTTTTTGGTCATTGCTTAAGCACACTAAACTCTATACCAAAATAACCAAAAAAAAAAAAAAAAATACCGTTACAATGCGTCCGTAATACATAATCATCCCCAACTGTAGGAATTTGGCAATATATGGAAAGAATCTTTCATATTTTTATGTACACTTGAATGAACGGATACATGCATGAACAACATCTAAATTTCTCATCATCTAAAAACAAACAGGGTAGTTAGCGCTGCCCACCAGAATAACAGGAACGGTGTTCCCACGCGCCAATGGGTCCATTTATCTTGAGAGGTGACATCATTCGACAGGCTCACAAATCTTGACGCTACACTTGAAAACTTTGATATTACAACTCGTTTCGCCCATCTTCCACCCCTCCCCCCTCCCTCCACATTCTACTTCGCACACGCAGGCATATGGGCCAACCCCTCCCCAACCTACCCTACCGAAAACAGTAGGTCGTAAAAATACGCCTCGTTTCCGTCTATAGGTGGATGCTCGTCCATTTTTTTTTACCGTGACAGCTGAGCCAACCTTCGATCCCCAGACCATCGGAATTATTATTTTTTTGTTACAGACTGGCCCCTGGGAGAACTGACCTGTCTGCGTGCCCTCGGTGATGGCGTGCGGGCGGCACGAGGTGGCCTTGGTCTGCGTGACGGGCTTGCACAGCAGCATCTTGTTGCGCATGGGCTTTGGCTGCGGTGGTTGGACAATGATCTGCGTGCTCACAGTGGCCTGCTGTGGCGGGGGAGGGGGCGCCGGCGCCGTGCTGCCGCCACCAGATGGAGTCATGGCAGTCACCGTGGTCGGTATCGGCGTCTTGCCTTTCTGCATCGAACACCATGTATTAAAAAACTCAACTGACAAGCACGTACAAATCAAAACACATGAACAACAGTTCCACATAACACAGACCTTTTTAAAAGAGCCATCCGATATGGATCTCAACACTGTATGCCACTCTTGCTTTCATTTCTGGCGTGTCAAAACAGTTAATTGGCCTTGTCGAGGTAATACAGTTTACAACCGTTTGTTTGCCTTTTTTTGTGGCTGCTGAGTTGCAAAGTTTAACAACCTTCATGGAAGATGCGAGAAAATCGGCATGTTGACGTACAAACCTGGTTTGTGACAGGGGAGGCACCTGAAATCACGAAGCAATGTCTAACTTAACAAATACAATACGTGTACAGGAACAAGTTAATAGGTTACCTCAAACTTTTACCGACGGAAAGATTTTTTCTCACACAACTGCGTCAATTCAACAGCTTTGAAAATGCTTATGCACGAATGCCAGGCCGTGAACAAATGCCAACACTTCCATTAATCACGTCGTTTTACCGTCACTTTCCACATTTTCTGCGTACTTGAGCTAGAACTTACCGCTCTCCGCCAGCGAAATGACTTGTGAGATCAGAGGCATACTGTTGGGCGTCAGCGTGCCGACTGTGGCTGGCGTGGTCGCCGGTGTTGTCGCACCTTTACCTGCAAACCACAGAAACAACCAACTCAATAAGTACTAAACGGACCACCCAACTTCATTTACCGCGGTTTTCAATTGTTCTTTCTCTAATTTAACAATTTTTCGAATTTTGAGTTTGTAGTTACTCAATTCAAATGAGGTAATACCTGAACAAACCTGTTAGTGCAATCAATTCACTTTCTACTTTGAAGGGAAAAAAAATGCAAACGCCACCCTAGCTTGTTTTGGTGCATTCGAGTGAGAGGCAATCACTACTACCTCTGCTTCTCGGAGCCTTGTCTTCTTTCGCGAAATATTTCGGTGGAGGACTAGGGGATCTGTAACGAGGGTTTTCTCGTCGAGCCCTGCCCGACCTCCGGGGCTCAGAATTGGGCGTTACTCCATTGGTTACCGTTGGGACAGTTTCCTTTTTGATCACAGGGGGCACACTAGAAGCGCTCTGACTGCGGAAAATCTTGTGCGGCGCTTTGATACTTCTTGGCGTTTTCGGCGACGGCTGGTTTTTGTTCTTTGGTGACGTTTTCGCGACTTCTTTCTCCGACGTCTCGAGACTCGACAACTCGTGTAATGGTTTTAATAAAGAGACAGCCGTTTTTCCCTGCATTTTCTCAGGAGAGTTTTTTGGTTTTAATATGTCAAAATGTTTTTGCAGTTGGTGAAGCGAGTCCCGAAGTAATGAGCTTGGCAAGTGAGGTCCGGAGGTGCTCGGGGGAGATCTGGGCGGTGGGAGAATATTCGTAAAACAGTCACTTCTCTCGATTTTTATAGCGCCCTCTGTAATCTCCCCCTTAATACTTTGAACATTAGATATTTCGAAATTTATTTCTGAGCTCGAACTACAGTTTAAAGCAGTTGTGGATTCGTATTCGCCAGGACTTTTCGGTTCTGTCTTTATAACCTTATCTAAGTTTATAAAGTCCGCTTGACTGACATGCACATCAGACTGACTACTTAAATTTTGACTGACATGCACATCAGACTGACTACTTAAATTCTGAACATCTTTGGAGTGTTTTGAGAATGTCGTTGTTATAGGTTGAGCGCTGTGTTTTCTCTTGATGACCACAGTTTTCACACGACTCACAGTGAGCTGCCGTGCGAGTAGCCTCTGCCGCTCAACGAAGCTAGTACTCACTGTCCGCTTAAATTTGTAGGTAGGACTCGTCCTGCTTTTGAGCGCCGACGACGATAGCTGTGACGATAGTTTCTTGCGTCTTCTAAAGTTACCAAAGGCAACTTTATGCTGCTTTGCCAAAGACTTGAAATTAAAAGTCTTTCGCGCACCCACTAACAATGCCAGCTTCTTTTTTAGGGGACTATTAGAAGTGGTACTTTTAGGCGGTTTGAATTTCGTCCGCGGGCGAATTAATCCCAGTATGGACGGCAGCGGTTTCTTTCTTGTAACTTTAGGTGGTATGCAAGGTTCTCCGCTGTGCATCTGTAAGATTGAAATCAAAAATTTACATGCATTCATGATAGCTGTTGACTGATTTTTTCCTTCAGCCAATCCTCTCAGCACTCTCACTAACTTACCTCGCTGAGACTGTCTAGTTTGACGGCTTCTACCCCGTCCTGCAGGTTGTGCTGGAGTCGTTGGAGTATTCGGTTGTGCTAACTGGGCACCGCCCCTTCCAACACCAGGTGTCCCCCTTCCGATCTGCGGTGTGCCTCTACCGGCCACGCCGGCTGGTGCTTGCGTCCCCCTACCAGCTCCTGCACTTGGCGTCTGCGGTTGCTGAAACTGCGCTTGAAAGCCCATGACGCAGTTGTAACTGCAGAAGTTCCTCACCGATGCATCACTCATCGTTAAGTGGTACTGGGCGGGGGCAAACTTGGTGCAATGATCGCAAGTCACTTTTTGATTTGAGGTGGCCTGAAGATTCACGCGGTAGAGAGACAAGCAGTTGAGACTGCAGAAGAGCTGCACTTTATTCCCGTCCACTCTTTCCACCATGTCAAAGTTAGATTTCTTGGCTTGGCACCACGTGCAGGCCACAATCTTCTGCTTCTTTGTCTTGTACGTGTTCATACAGACGGCTGTACAGAACTTACGCAATGCTCCTTCGAACTGAACTGTATTGGAGAGATTCTCCGAGTTGACAGGCTTGCCACACGAGTCACAGTTCGCCATAGACAGTTTGTTGGCATATCGGAAAGCTGCAAAGCAAGAATCGCTACACAATCGGTGCATCTTCTTGGCAAAATTCACTTCGTGTTTCACTGCCTTTTGTTGACTGCAGACCGAGCATTTACCCGTTGTGCCTTTCCCTACAGCCGGTGATGGTGCAGACTGCCGTGTTTTCGGTGTTGCCGTGACCTTACTTGTGCCCACAATTTCAATGTCATCTTCAGCATCTTTGCTATTTTTAGTTTCTTTACTAGTCTTGCTGCAGTTTGCTGAACAGAACTGTTTGCCATCGACTTGCACGCATTTCCCAGGCACGAGAGCAGCCTTGCACTGGGCGCAATTGCCGGCATCCTCGCTCTCCCCCTCGCCGGCCTTTCTGCCCAGGAAGCTGGTAGGATTGGCGCGGAAGCGTTTGAAGCACAGGTCGTCGCACAGATGCTTGATGTCGCCATTGCGCACTATGTTATACTTGCATTTTCCTACCTGTGGTACCAGAGAAAAAACACAAAACACAAAATTTTTTAGTGAACGTCTTTTTTTTTTTTTCGTAATGAAACTTTCACTGCTTCAAATGGACAAGATGGGGTTTGCAACAGAAATCCAGGGTAACAGGTCAATTTCGTTGTATTTTTCATTATTCTAATTAAATGTCTGGCGACATCAAGCATACTGTGTACCCTGGAAGCAAATTCCTCATAAAACGCCGGCATCTTAGCAAGACCAGTGATATATTACACTTGACCGCACAGAACGGAATCCTGTGCAACGGCTTGCGTTAAAAAAATTATAAATTTCAGGCAAAAACGATTTCATGTACTGAAACTTGGGATTATTCGTGTCATGTCCCAATGTTCCAAAGGTACAACACCTTTTGTACTCTGTAGTTTAAAATGTTAGTCTTAGTTTTACTGTCAAAGAACAAATTCAATGAAATCAAAGATAAGTCAGTTTTAAGTCTTTTTCTTTTTTTTTTTTTTTGCTTTACATGTGCGGAGTTTTCTTTTTTCTTTTAGCATTCAATTCAAAACAAAAATTTACTAACAGGAAGAGACAAAACTCGAAAAATACACACCCTTCTGCAAACAATGCAGACTTGTTGGTGTTTCGCCGATTTCTTCTCCTCTTTCGTTCCTTCCGCTTTAGATTTACCTGATAAGTAAGTCACGACATTAGACACCCCACCATCAGATCCACGAGGCACTCACCGAACATCCGGAGCATGAATTTAATACTTTACTTTTTAAAAACGTTGCCCTATTGTTTTTCTCCATAAAATTTTCCACTGCCAGCGACTAATTCCCCTCCCCATTTCAAATAAATATTTGTCCCTTTACCAATAAATCTTCCTTTTTTTTATTACGCAATGTTTGGTAAATTCCAGAAAACAGCCACTGTTCGAAAAAAACGTCCACCCGCCCGCATTTTGCACGCAACTTTTCAGCCGAGAAAGCAACTTTTCATTTTTTAAGCAGTTTCCCTATTTGAATATAGCCAGGTATTGCTTGAAAGCATGTCCGCACACCAAGAAGTACACGCCAAATGCCTACCCAGAAACTAGAACGTAAGCACCTGCCACACTTAACACAACGGGGCATGAATTAGTGTTTCGCTTTTTTTTTTTGTCAAACATATCGTAAATAAATTTTGTCCACGGAAGCTATTAGGTACAGTGTTACCTTTCCCGTCACTTTTAAGCATGTCGTCTGGACTTTTGCTTTCCTGTCGTATAATTTCGTGCTTCATATCCTGAAAAACAAATCAGTTTTAAACATTATGGCTCAAGAAAACTCCAAGTGCGTTACTAAAGCTTGAACTGAAAATAAAACAATAAATCCACAGCATGTCAAACGATTTACAAACTCTTTACCTCGTCGCTTTTTACTTCCGGTTTCAAGGTCTTTTCATCCACGGCAACCTTCACAGATTCTGTAGCGTCGATTGCGGGCTCCTCTTCCTTCGCCTGAAAATGACAATATCCACAAACACACCTCGATGTCAATCTTGTTCCTACAAATACCTTCTAAAATCTTTGAACGAATTTACCACTTGAAGAAGTGAATTTGAAATATTATTTGTGAATTCATAATGTACACCGTAAGGCTACAGAAAAGCTTTCTTCGAGAACACTTTCCTTCCTTCTTAAATAAAATCAGTATAATCTGGAAAAAAATATTCAGCAAATTACAACAGTGAAAGAGAAAATTTTGGATTTGACCAGACATCATGTCTGACAGAAATCCCACAATCCTCTCCCGTTTTCCTCCTTAACTTTCAGTTTGAGACCTTGGTTATCGTTTTCAGGGTTACCACGCATTTTTCAAAATGAATTTTCCTGACACTTTCCTGACCATCAAATTAAGGTGTGTTTCTAGAATGCGACGAATGGCACCTAATATGAATAAACTTTGATAGTCGTCACAGAGAGGGTAAATGTAATAAAACAAGCCAGATTAGAAGACCTAAAACAGAATGAGAGAAATATTAAACATTAAAAAAATGACAAATTTCGATATTCAAGTTTCTTTGACTTTTTAGAAAAATGTTTACTCAACCTTCCTGACTCACTTTTTCCCTGACTTTTCTTGACTGAATTTGTTTCCTTACAGTGGCAACTCTGACGTTCTGATTTTAGTGTTATATGAGTTCCGGACAGCTTTTACTTACGTCAGTGTCCATGGGTTCTTCACCGGCACCAGCTTCAGCAGTGGGCACATCTGGCTGTGCTGGCGTCGTATCCGCCGCCACGGCAGTCACAGAATCGTCCGCAGTTTCTCCGTCCGGGGCCAGTGGCACATCGCTCGGTCGGTCAGCTTTCCCGGAAGTCTCTTTCCCAGCTGTGGACGGTTCCTCAGCTGGTTCTTCCGCTGTGGTAGTTACCTGGGAATCGGACTCCGCATCCTCAGCTGGTGGCCGTGCAGCTCCGTCAGCCTTGGTGCAGTCTTGGGACTCCGCCACCGCCTCGCCGGGTGTGTCCAACGACGGTGATCCCTCACGCTCTTCTGAAACCACCGCGTCGTCGCTGGATTTCCCGGAAGCGAGCGTTTCCCCCTGCTCTGACGCCGTACCCGTACCAGCAGCCAATTGCTCATCTTCCGTTTCTCTAGTTACTTCACTGGACGGTGCCTCAGTGTACTGTTCGGAAACACCCGCACCAATGTCTGCTTCATTTTGCTCGCCGGCTTCAATGTGTAAAGCTTGTTGTGCGCCTGTCTGATCTCCAGAAGAACCCTGCTCTTCGGTAACTTTTTCTTCAACTGACTTATTTATTTCAGCAGAATCCATGTTTTCCTTTCCCGCAGCTTCAACTGACTTATTTATTTCAGCAGAATCCATGTTTTCCTTTCCCGCAGTATGGGTTGTTTCCTGATCATCAACCATCTGTTCCTCCATTTCGGAGTCCTTTGGCTCAAAGCCTACCTCCTCCTCTTGTCTAATCGCTTCATCTTTACCCGAACTAGGTTCAACATCAGAACTCGTTTCTTCGATTCCAGGAACAATTTCAGCTGGCGAAATAGCTTCTGTTGTGGGCACAACATGTACGTTTTCACTCTCCGCCGCTTCCTCTTCAGGCTGCCGTACGCTGTCCGATGCTTCTTCCGCCTGAAGATCTTCAGCAGGTGCTTCTTCCGCTTCTACGACTGGTGCATTATCTGTAGCGTTCGCAGCATCAGGCATGGCGTCTTCAGCATCGCTGATGTCCTCAATCTCTGCGGAAAGCTGCCCAGTTGACTCAGGCTCCGCCTGCGTGGTTACCTCTCCAGTCACCTCTTGGCCCACGAGCTCGGCTTCAATCGGTACCTGGCCTGAAAGCTCATCCCCTTCTGCCACTTCTGGTTCTTGGTTGACTCTCACTTCACCTGACTCTTCCGTTGGAATAGGAAACATTTCGCCTTGCGTGGCACAGACTTCCATTGATTCCTCAGCGTCTTTTATTGCGTCACCAGCAACGTTTCGGTGGACATTTTCACTTTCTAAAGTAGGCACACTTTCTTGTGATACTGGCTCATGGCCAGCTGTTTCATGTGATTCACCTGGAACCTCAGCACAGTCATCAGCTTGGATCCCAGCATTTGCGGCAGAAAAGACCGACGAATCCGGCTCTCCATCCTCCGTATCCTCTTGTGCAGCTTGGTTTTGGATATTGTTCATTGCCTCCTCAAGCTGTGCCAGATTTTCTTCTTCTGAGCCAACAACAGCAGCCTAAAATTAAAGAACACATCACTAATTGTCAGGATTAGATATGACTATTATTACTCACAAACATTTCTTCAGCGATTATACTATTTAAATCTCTAAGTTCTTACCATAACTAAAATTAGATGAAAAAAAAACATTAAAATAAAACTTAGACAAAAAGCTACATTCAAGTAAGCATGAATTAATCTCAATCTGCTGAATCGCAATTACTCTGGTAGTGAATTCTTAGGCAGATTTGTTTCTTTTGTCCACATCCATTAATCGTTTGCTTCCTCTTGGAATGTCTTCCGCAGCCTCTCTTTTGCCTGCCGTACTCGATCTCTAAGTCGAACCTTGTTTCAACATCTAGTCTTTTTCATGAAGGGTTTGGTGATTTGCCTGGCCTATCGCGATATGGTGTTTGAGTTGTGATCCACGTAATATCCGTTTGGCAAGAAGCTTCTGTGTTGTCAATCTTGGCTGCAGCAGCGTATGAACGATTTGATAATGATTGTACACTAACTTGCGTGCCTCTGGGTATGAGATGTACTTGTTATGCTTCAGTTTTTGTATTTTTTACTCAGTGAGCCACACTGGGCTTGTAGGTAATGCATTTGGTATCACCAGTACAAAATTTGTAGGCGGGATCGTCCTCGCCGCAGTTTGCGCATGTAATGTCAGATCTTTTACAACTGCAGCTACCGTCCATACCACTGGCAGTTAACACCGCACAAGGCCTGGGATGTAGGGCTTGATACCTTATTTAAGGTAGCCGACTTTGACGGCAATGATGGCCTTCGGAAAAGGTATATATTGCAGGACATATATATATATACCAGTAACCTAGGACCGCCCGCCACTTTTCAGTGGTTTTTGCGCAATAACTCTCGTGTTTTGAACGCGATCACCTAAAATTTGGTATGTGGCAAATACAGGATTTTACACATATTTTCTGTTATGCGCGAAGTAAAATGTTGTGATTCATGAAAATGCCAGGCCAATATATTCTTTTCGGGCAGGATTTTCGAGCATATATCAACTCGCTTTTCAAAATGACAGCTAACAACTGAAAGGATCACAGGTGAGCACAAGTAAGTATTTGTGAAACACAAGTTGGCCCCAACCGCCCCCAAATTCATAGGGGTATAAAGCGATGACGGACAGACGGACAGACGGACACCCCAAACCCATAGGCCCCAATCCGAAGGGTTGGAGCCTAAAAACCCTGATATTTATATGTGTATACTGACAGCTTGCTTATAGCACATCAGTATTTTGCATTCGAAAACTAGTGGCAGTTGTCGGGAGGTTCGGCAAAAAATAATTTCCGGGATAATAGCTGTTTTCGGGAGGTCGCGAAACGACAGGCACTGGCGGATTTAATCTAGGTTACTGGTATATATATATATATATCTGCCTAGTCCCAGCGGACCCTTTCTATCTTCCTAGGATAGGGTCACAGTTCCTGCAATAGAAGTGACCATTGATCTCAATTTTCGAGGCTCTGGATCTTTCGGCGCACGTTCAAGGACACCCAGGCTCGAACTGGCAGGCTTTTTCTTTAAAGGGACACTGAGTAGTACCCTGACGAATTATTTTCGACCTCAGCAAAACTCCCAAACTAGAGTTAAGCGTTGTTTTGCAGCTGTGGATTCACTGTTGTTGTGGGCGATAATGAGGGATTGGATATCCTGATCTCAAGAAAACACTTATTTTTTCTCAATAAAAATTGTTATCTGACCATAAAACTTGTGCGCCATAATTTATAATTGGGCCATTTATGTGATGCACGCTTTCTAAAATAACGCCGTTGGCCCAGTCGTGCGCCGAGATTTGAAAATTGACATCAATGACATTTCCTATTATAGGAACTATGACTCTTGCTGTCATAGGAAGACCGCAAGTCATCTAGGACTAATATCTGCCAACATAATATCGATTACTTTGCCTACAAATTGTCTCAGAACAACTCAAGTTGACCTATATGAGTAAAACAATGTAACGCGTTGTAGCTCTCATAAAGAAATATACAAGTAAAAATAATGAAGAGCTGACTTGGAGCTAGAATGTGGGTTGATCAAAACACGATTGTTCTTCGGTGCCAGAGAAATTTGACATTTAGGCGAAATCTCTGACACTTCTTCCATTTTTACCCGGTTAGTCTGTATTCGAAACGCAGAATTATTGCGCATTATATTCGGAACGCCCAAAGTGTGATTTGGCTTATTCCCACTTGGCATTGAAAATGCCAAATGGGGATGGATTGCCTCGAATTCTTCACCTATTTTTCCTTTTTTTTCTCGCTTTTTTTTAATTTTTTTTCTTCTTCCGCCGAATCGGTTTCCAGACATCTCCTCCGAGACCGCTGAAGCTAGACCAACCAAACTTGGCACATGAATGGAGGGTCATCTGAAGTGGTGCACCTGATAAAAATTTTCGACCTTGACCTTACTGGTCAAGGTCAAATCGCGAAAAAGGTCAAACGGTTTTCAGACAATTACTGCAAGACCGTTGAAGCTAGAAAAGCCAAACTTGGCATATATATAAAGGGCGATGTGATACAAAGCAACGAATAAAAATTTTTGACCTTGACCTTGACCATGACCTTGAAATCGCGAAAAACGTTATTTAAGAAAAACAATGAGTTATCTCGAAAACGTCCGAGACCACTGAAGCTAGACCAACCAAACTTGGTACATGTATGGAGGGTCATCGAAAGTGGTGCATCTGATAAATTTTTTTGACCTTGACCTTACTGGTCAAGGTCAAATCGCGAAAAAGGTCAATCGGTTGTAAGACAATTACTGCAAGGCCGTTGAAGTTAGAAAAGCCAAACTTGGCACATGTATAAACAGCGATGTGATCTGAAGCAACCAATAAAAATTTTTGACCTTGACCTTGACCATGAAATCACGAAAAACGTTATTTAAGAAAAACAATGAGTTATCTCGAAAACGGTAAGAGATAGAGCAATTCTGACCTCATTTTCGACCTCCACCCCCTATACGACGATACGTAAGGTATAACTTCCGGTGTCCTTGACCTCCAGGTCACTTTCGAACCCCAAAACGGAAGTTGGCCTTTATCTGGAAAACGGTAAGAGATAGAGCAATTCTGACCTCATTTTCGACCTCTATCCCCTATACGACGATACGTAAGTTATAACTTCCGGTGTCCTTGACCTCCATGTCACTTTCGAGCCTAAAAACGGAAGTTCGCGGGGGATGTGCGTATGATTTTATTATCGCACTTCTCTATAATTCAGAAACGGCTACATATATATCATATTGCTGTAATCGTAGGTAAGCCCTTTTCTATGCTGTACTGACTCGGAAATCTCTCTCTCTCTCTCTCTCTCTCTCTCTCTCTCTCTCTCTCTCTCGCTAACGTGATTATGAAGTTTCACAATGTTATCATATCGTTTACGATCCCAAGCATTTAGGGAAATCAGAAAACACCTTTCCTCTCTTTATCTCAGTGTGACATTATTTATGGAGGCTTTTGGTACATTTCATCGACATTAATTGCCCAAATGCAACAAACATTGGATGGTGATGGTGGTTGTTAAGAGGGGGTGTGGGAGGTTGGTGCGTTAGATTTCTTTTCCCTTATCGTCCTTCAAGTTTTACATATCCTGTGTGTGTTTTTTTTCGTATGTTTCTGCTGCATTTTTTGGAGTAGTCGTGCTTTTACTATGCGCTATTTGATGTACAGTATCAAGCCTACATCGTCCAAGTTTGGATCTCTCTCTCTTTCTCTCTCTCTCTCTCTCTCTCTCTCTCTCTCTCTCTCTCTCTCTCTCTCTCCCTCTCTCTCTCCAAATATATATATATATATATATATATATATATATATATATATATATATTAATCACAGGATGCACACACACACACATACATATATATATATATATATATATATGTGTGTGTGTGTGTCTGTGTGGTGGCTGCATCCTGTGATTAAGTGATTTATTCTACTATATGATAAACATTTTTGGTGTGCGTATGATTTTATTCCCACTTGGTATTGAAAATACCAAATGGGGATGGATTGCCTTGAATTCTTCACCTATTTTTTTTCCTCCTTTTTTTCTTTTTCCGCCGATTCGGTTTCCAGACATCTCCGACTAGACCGCTGAAGCTAGACCAACCAAACTTGGCACATGTATGGAGGGTCATCTGAAATGGTACACCTGATAAAAATTTTCGACCTTGACCTTACTGGTCAAGGTCAAATCGTGAAAAAGGTCAATCGGTTTCCAGACATCTATAGCAAGGCCATTGAAGCTAGAAAAGCCAAACTTGGCACATATATAAAGGGCGATGTGATCTGAAGTAACCGGTAAAAATTTTTGACCTTGAGCTTGAAATCGCGAAAAACGTTATTTAAGAAAAACAATGATTTATCTCAAATACGGTGAGAGATAGAGCAATTCTGACCTCATTTTCGACCTCCACCTCATATACGACGATACGTAAGGTATAACTTCCGGTGTCCTTGACCTCCAGGTCATTTTCGAGCCCCAAACCGAAAGTTGGCTTTTATCTCGAAAACGGAAAGAGATAGAGCTATTCTGACCTCATTTTCGACCTCCACCCCCTATACAACCATACGTAAGGTATAACTTCCGGTGTCCTTGAACTCCAGGTCACTTGTGAGCCCCAAACCGGAAGTTGGCCTTTATCTCGAAAACGGTAAGAGATAGAGCAATTTTGACCTCATTTTCGACCTCTACCCCCAATACGACGATACGTAAGGTATAACATCCGGTGTCCTTGACCCCCATGTCACTTTCGAGCCTCAAACCGGAAGTTGGCCTTTATCTCGAAAACGGTAAGAGATAGAGCAAATTTTTGGCCTTGACCTTACCGGTATAGTTAGTAGTATTTAGGAGGATATTCTGCATTCAGAAATGTGAAAATTGTCAACAAACTGCAATATCATCTACCTCCCGCTTTAAGTTATCATTCCAAGTGGGGCTAATTCGCTGTGCGAATTTCTGTCTAGTTCATAAATAAAGTTGTGATGGATACTTCACTAACATCTCGAGGACAGCCCTAGCTTACTGTTAGATTCCTTTTGAAATTTATGACCTGACCGATATTAAATCACACTTTTGAACTCTTGACAATTATGAGACTATCGAGAAGCATGGACATGTGATTAGGCTTACTTGGCTTTTGAAAGCGCCTTTTTCTTACCTCGTTTCCGCTGCCGACATCCATCCTTTCGATTTCTCTAGGTCGCGACTTCGTAACTAACAACTGACAGTGAATAAACTGATGTTCTCTATGGAATCAAAATTACTTTATACATTTCTTCTTTTTACCGTCACATATCCTGAAAGAACATAGTAAGCCTGCCTTTTTTTCAGTAAGTCAACAAAACCCTCCACAAAACGGCCATATGCATGCAGCCTCGTTTTCGGAATTGAGTCGCTATTACCGTAAACATTAAAGACACTGCTTTGGTGGGTTCGAAAATTAAATTTTTAAACAGTGCTCACTTCACAAAGAAACATTCCTTAGTACTGCATGAAAATAAAAATTTGACATTGACTTATTGCTAACTAAAACATCATTGCGAAACCAAATCAGTATGTAATTAGACATTGCCAAAATAATTTTTTGCGTGTTTTAATTGAAAAGAATTGTCTATTAGCACCTCAGATGTAAGCACAGCGGGCGGCTCGACTTTGTGCTTCTTGGGCCCACGAAGGTATAAAAATGAAACTGTATAATATAAATTCATAATATGACGTGAACCAGTGGATCATTTCGTTTGTTAGGGTAAAGTATTAGAAGGAATGCAAAGGAAAATATTAAGGCAGAATACATCTCTCATTTAACAACATGAAGACATTGTTTCAGATTTGGTCCCATAGAGATCTGGGTATTTTGGAAAGAATATTATTCTCAAAGAGTAATAACATATCCAGTATCATATGTCCAACATCTATGGTAGAATCTTCACCTAGTTATACCATTTTTCTTTGATATTTACGACCAAAGATAAAGCACCTGTTACTTATTGAAGTATACAACCAAATAAGTTAACACAAGTAAATGTAAAGGGTCTGGGTATGGCATGGCTCTTTGAAAAATATATTACAATAATTGTGTGAGAACTCTGGGATTGTCATCCACTTTCTTTTATAAATATTTTTGTTAAGTTTTGAAAGACTTTTTTAGAATACAAGCCCAGTAGGCTAGGTTTCTGAACGTAACCCTCGATAAATACGGCCCCACTCGCTTGGCAGCATAAAAATAGGTCCCCCACCCTTCCTGCTGTCAAAGACCCAAGATCCATTCCCTTTTCAGGTGATGCTTTTCAGAAAAAGCTCCGCTACCCTAATCGTGTTTTGAATATTTTCTCATCATTTCTTTGTAAACAATTTTCAATGATGTCGTGTCCAGATTCTTCTGCGGGCAAATCCGGTTTGTCATTGGCTGTCTGGGAGTCCTCTCTATATAGCCGGGGAATATACCTCCCCGGAGAGGACAGACTTCGAGGTTTCTAGACTTACAGATTGAGAGCTACGTAGACATGACAACCATTGAAAAAGAGGAAAGTATTCTTTCCATTATTTTGGGTAACAACGGGTCTTAGTTTCAGTTCACGAGAAAACTGAGTGAAGTCATTCTCGGTCTGGCAACCTCTTTTTCATCAAGCTGAGAAAGTAATACAGACGTGGGGAAAATTTGTAATTTTGGAAAACTTTGGGTTCCATCCTCGAATAGAATCCCTATTCGGTATATTGATTGTGTTTTCTGATACGGATAAATTGTTTCAAACTCGATAAAGTACAGTTTAACTTACTTAAAGTATGGATAAAAGTTTTGATAAAAAACCGGAGGCAAGCGAGGACGTCTGGTCGGATGGTCAAGATTGGGAGGACAGTGAAGTGGTTTTAGGGACTTGTAAGAGGCTTACAGCTACGAAGATTTGCCCGATACGGTTAACTGGGAGCCCAAACCAGAAATCAACAGCGAAGATGGTGGATTTTATCGTTCAGTTTCAAAAAGTTCAGTTACGCGGTTGAACAGTCAAAGAAACCCCAGGGATCGGGTATACATAGCCAAGAAAAGGAAGGTCTTGAATATGAAAATACAGAGGAGGAATATAATTAGGAAGAACAATATCTTTCTGACGGTAAATTGCGTGCAAAAAGTTTTAGGTTTCAGCATCTGTCAAGTTTACGTGGTCCTGTTTTCTCTCGCTGTAGAACGCCCAAGGTCTGACATATTTCTAGACGAAAAGGCCTCAGATTTCGTGTATCGGCCTCCTAGTGAAAAATCAAAGCTGAAAAAATGTGTAAATCTAACACTCGTTCTTGAAGAGGAAGAAGAAGAAGAAGAAGAAGAAGAAAGGTATAGGTCAGGACAATTTGCTACTCGTTACAAAAATCGAGGTGTTTTCAGACCATATCAGAAGAAAACAAATAATTTTGTCCGATAAATATCAGGGAAACACACTGGTCTCTTACAATTTAGTCCATTTCGAGATGTGTGCTGAATTAAGTGTGGTCTGAAGAAGATATTGCGTTTAGTTTGAGGGGTTGTGCTCAGAAATTGCTGGTTTCATTGCATGGCGACCAGGTAAGAGATCATTTCTCGCTGAAAGCATTTTTGGAAGAACGATTTGGTACCGAGGGACAGATAGCAATATTCCTGGTACAGCTACATTGATGTACAAGAAAAGACAAAGAGTCCTACCAAGAGCTGTCACACGGCATATCCAAGCCTATCCCACGGCTTCAAGTAACAAGATCAAAATTCTTAATGCTTCCGCCGCTAACCAAGTTTCTCATGAAATCTCTGACGAGAATAGTGATAGCGAGGCCAGGGGCGATATGCAGGGTCCATTACCAAAGCAAAGAGTCCAAATTCAAACAGGTTGAAAGGTTACTGTCCCGAAGATTTGCAAAAACATGCAAATGGTGGATAATAAAATTTCCCTCCTACATTTTGGACAATTTTGAGAAAATGAACCAAAACCTAGCTGGAATGAAATATCTCCACTAAGTCCAGCCATTAAAACACGATAGGCTGATTGGGAAAGGCGGAAAGTAGAAAATGGAGTCATATGCAGGGCTTTCTATTGTGGAAACAGAGTGGGAGTAGTCTGGCAACTAGTACTCCCAAGAATACTGGTCCCAGGAGCATCATCTACATTGCATGACAGTCCGAGTGGTAGTCATCTGGGAGTTGACAAAACATTGGGTTCTCGCAAAGTAGGGTGAGGTATGGTTGTAAGAGAAATGTGACAGATTGGGTTCCAAACTGCCATAAATGCAATTCACGAAAAAAACAAATCCAAGCAAGAAAAACACCCTCCTGAAGCATTTTCCTGTAGAAGCACCCATGGAAAGAATTGCTCTCGATATTTCCGGTAAATGGCTGAAAAGCGAACGGGGGTATATGTATATATTGGTTATTGGTGACTTTTACAAAGTATATAGAGGCATTTCCAATGCCCAAAGTGGAAGCTGTCAGAGTAGGAAATATCTTGGCAAAAGAATTAATACTTAGGTACAGCGCCCCTGAGTGACCAGGGTGCGCAGTTCTTGTCCGGTTTGTACCGAGAAATGTGTCATTTGTTGCAAATCGAACAGCTTCGTACAGCCTTTTACAGGCCGCAGACTGATGGGTATACCGAACGGGCAAATGCCTCGATTGAAAGCCTACTTTCCCTTCTGACGGATGAGAATTAAAGAAATTGGGACAAAAAGCTAAATTTCGTAATGTCTACGTACAGAAAAACGCCCCAAAAGTCCACAAGTCTTTCCCCCAATATGCTCATGTTTGGCCATGTCACAGAAATGCCACTTGATTTGATTATTGGCAGGCCGAAGAAAGATTATTTTTCTGACGCACAAGCATTCGTCAAAGATTTAAGGTAAAATTTGAGCAAGCCCATGAAATAGTGAGAAAAACATGAAAGTGGCCACAGAGAGACAGAAGCGTGATTATGACGTCAGGGCAAAAGCCAGCTCTTTTAGCGTAGGGAACAGAACATGGGTACATATCGCTCGCAAAAAGCCTGGTTTATCTCCTAAACTTATGTGCAAATGGCAGGGTCCTTTCATGATTACTGAGAGGATAGGGGGTGTAAACTATAAAGTACAGACCTTATTTCGGTCCCAGTCCAAACGTCAGTCTGCTGGTTTATCAAAGCGAATCGTCCCAGGGATAGAGACAGAATTCTGATTCTAAAATCCTTACGGTAGACAAAAACACAGACGAGCGTAAAACTGTTGAAAGTGATAAAACTTGATCAGAATTTAGGTCAGGAAAAATATTCCAAGACTGAGATCTCTCAAGCTGATCACAGCTCTTACAGCAGCGAGTCGATCCCCCCAGGCGTAACTTTGTGAAAGTAAAATGGAGAGACCCAAGTTCTGATTCCAAAAGTTTGCTAATCGCGGATGCGGGTGATCATTCAGATAAAGAAAATTCGGATGAAATAGGAAAATTTGACGATAAACCGAAAGTGCCGACCGATTCGGATCAAATTTGACCGATTGTAGGTGGTTCGGACAAGTCGTCATTGCCAGTTAAAGCACCACGGCCCTCGGAACGATCACAAAAAGCCTCGAAAAGATTAAAATGCAAATAATGTACATAAAATGAACAAGAAACATAGAGAGATAGATAAAGTTGCTTAAAATCCCATCTCCCACAAAAAGAAAGAGTATGTTATTGCTTTGATTGCTAGTTTACTTTAGTTTGGCAGTCAGCGACTTGACATAAACAAGTGATACATTAGTGTACCTGATCCCATTCCTGACTCTTAAGGTCTTTTACAGTAAAAGTTATCAGACACACGATGGTGATAGAAAATTGTTTATTGTTGACGCAAACACTTGTCGGCCCAGTTTGGTAAAGAGGTTGACAGATGTTTCTTGAAAATAATGGCTTTTAAATGAAAATGTCGGAACATGAAAGACGAGAGTTGCTGAACACAAACATCGTTAAACTTTCAAGTAATGGTTGTCGAAGTTGGCTGAACTCTAAAGTAGATGTTGTCGCAAGTAACGGTGTGTCACCAAGTCATGAATGAAACAAAAGAATAAAGTAGCTCGTCGTGAAATTGGCGTAAACTGGAAGAACTGTTATTTTTATGATAGACAGATGCCCCACCTGGTTTGTGGCACCTGCAAGGTCAAGTAAACATTAACAAGTCAGAAAAAAGAATGGCATGGCCGCCGGTACGTCCCCTGCCCTTACTGCCACCAAATGTAAGAGTTAAAGAATCCCTCTTACGGCACCTAAAATAAATAATAATTTTATGTGGTTTTAGAATCCAACCTACTCAATCATCTCAAGGCAGACCTTCCACAGCTATGCGCTCTTTCAATCAGTCTCTGTCATGTCGTGCATGTAGATTATATGTAAGATTTTGAAGGAACTCGAGGCAAATCGTGAGAAGAAACACCCGATTGCGAACTCGAATTTCTTCTGTCCGTTCTGCGAATTTAGTGCCTCGAGTCGCATCCATATGTTTTCGAACCTGACGTCATGTCATCGGGCCCAGACTGTGAAGGAGGGTCTGACTCGAGAAAGCCAGCACCGGAAAAAGCCTTCATGTCGCCCAGCGAAACAAGCCGAGACAAAAGCCCTTTAAAGAAGGGTTGAAATTTCGCAAAAATCAGTGCCCAAATCGGGTTGCTTAGGGGCAGAAAATGAAAACAAACTGCGACGATGCCCGAGATGGACTCGGTCAGACTTCCCTATACTCGGTGGACGAACCGGAGGAAATCCCCAAACACCCGGAAACTCCCCATGTTGATCTGGAGACGGACCTGGATAAGCGCGAGGTGAAATCCCCAGGCCCGAAGGCAGAGACTGCCTCTAGGAAGAGGTTGAGTCAGGCTGCCCTGTCCGAGGCGAACAAAGCACAAGTGTGTGGCCACACACATACCAAGCGACGGATAACCGATGGCTCAGTCAAAGTGGCTGAGGAAATGAAATTCGTCAATCCGGCCAAAAGATAGGATTTCTCCTGCTGTAAAAATCATGTTTAATTATCTCCAAATTTAACCCCCATAACATCTTGGCCAAGTTTTACCCTCGCCACATCCGCTTAGAGAAGGATGTTAAGATGACAACATGCCCCGGTCCTTATACGCAAGACAAAAGCATATAGAGTTGATGGGTGAAGACGTAAACACGATTTCCCTGACTAAAACTAGTTTTTAGACTGGGAGACGTGGCTTTGGCCTGCCTCGTAACAGCGACTTGGTTGAGAAGATGATCCCGAGGAAACACTTTCGGACCTGTGTGCTTTATACATGGTGTTTGAATAAATATATATATATATATATATATTTGTATATATATATATATATGTTTTTTATCATGTGTTTAGCTATTGTATGTCTCCGCCCCGGTGTTTTTAAGGGAAGAAGAGAGTCAATATAAAAAAATGCACAACGATGTATAACTGACTGGTTGCGTTGTTGGTTGTTTGGTTGGTTGATTGTCTGTCTAGGTTGGTGGACGCTTTAGAGCATACGGGCAGCGGCGTGGAAAAAGTGAAAAGCCCCCTGACTTCTAATTTTGGTTAATGATTGTTTGAAAGAACATTTCTTGTCGATTAAAAGTATTATAAGCTGCCACGTATGGTTTACAGTTTTAGCAAGGATGGTGTGAAGATGTACAGTGTGCACAATGTACAGAGTGCAAAAACTTAAATTTTGGATCTTAAGTCTGAGAAAGCTTGACGCATGATTTTGAGGAGTTTACAACCAAAGATACCGGCCGAACAGTAAACAATTAAGACGCCCATCATTTTTAGCAAAGTAAAGTGTAATAAAAAATATATATTTCGGTCAATTAGAAACAAAAAATGTCTACTGATATCTTTTTGGGTTAGTTTCCAAGCTCGGAGTAAATCGGCCCAGTATTAACTCAGAAAACTGAGTTTTAATGAAGCTACCCTAAATCATTTCTGGCTTGGTTCGCCATTTTCACATTTATATGGGGTTAAAAGGTCCTTTAAAGTTGCCGAATTTCTTATACAATAAAACCTTGTTAATCCGGAGAACGTTGGGGCTGGCAAATTTTGATTTACCAGGTGTCCGGATTACTCAGGATCCAATATATGGCCTGATTTTCTCAATAAATAAAGCAATAACTGTCTATTCGTACCACTTGTATTCTTTTTCGTTCACTAGCTATAAATTACTATTTCGCACAAGACTCAAATCATTCCTTTTTCTTTTTGTCGCCATTTTCAATTAGCTTTTATTCAACGAATTTTCCTTTTAATTTATAGATACAACATGACGAACTAATATAACCCTATTTGTGGACGTGGCATGCGATCAAGAAGTTTGCAAACAAAAGCAACCATGCTTGTTGCGGCACATTCTTATTGACATTATCAGAGGCAGACTGCAAACAGGCCACACAGATTACGCAATTAACCTGTCCAAATTACACGAGGCATTCAAACAATAAAACCTACAGTTGGGACTGCCAAATGTTGTCCGGTGTCCCGAGTAGTGAGGTGTCCGAATTTCAGAGGTTTTAATTATACAGAAACCAATGACAAATTAAAAGAGACTGAAAAAATCTGTCCGGATCAGGGAGTTGTCCGAATTATGCATGTTTTTCTGGAGGGGGGTTTTACTGTCCGCAAGTTTAAATTAGCTGCTGACTAATGTTTCTCTATAGCTATATATACAAGCTTATGTATAATGGTATTAGGATGTAAATATATTTAGAGAAAATCGGGTTTTTTAATGGTGGTGTAATATTTCACCAGGTGTAATATTTTTACATTTATTTCAGCTATAGTTGGTTTAAAATGACTTAAATTTCCCCCACTAAGAAATTTAA
The DNA here is from genome assembly GCA_949752745.1 of Protula sp. h YS-2021. Lineage (NCBI taxonomy): Eukaryota > Metazoa > Annelida > Polychaeta > Sabellida > Serpulidae > Protula > Protula sp. h YS-2021. Next base: position 31,174,317 of record OX457025.1, read on the forward strand.
GGGGAACAGGACAATTGAACACAGGGCAATTGCTTACTGGATAACTGCCTAGCGGGCAATTGCCTGCTAGACAACTGCCTACTTAGGTTAATTGCCTACTGGGACTATTGCCTACTTTTCAAATAATTTTTTCGAGACATCAATTGTCTAATTCAGGTCAATGTTGAATTAATCAATAGTTTTTTTAGTTCTTTGTGGTAACATCAATAGTCTTTTCTTGTCGGTGATGAATTAATCAATTGCAACTGGCTGTGTGCTATGATGTGCGCTAAAATGCAATCTCATTTTAAGTCGTTTATGGAGACATTAAATGTCTATTCAGGTCCATATTGAAATAATCAATTGCAATTAGTTATTTGCCATGATGTGTGCTGAATTGCAATGTTCTTTCAAGTTTTTTGGCGTGACATCAGCAAACCGTTTCTGCGATAAGATCCTGCGAATTTTTTGGTTGAAATATGCCTCTTTCAAAATGGAATACATCACATCTAAAAGAGGAAAACCAAAACTGCTGCAATATGGATGTTTATATGTGAGACTTCGAGACTATCTCTCGAATGGAATATATGCATTATGAGAGCGAAAAACGTTATGTTAAAGGCTTCTCAGAGTATTAAGCGACGTGCTGTAGATATGCTTGAAAAGCCTCAGCTGATTCTCTGTTGAAACATTGAGTGAAGATGCCTTAATTATTTATTTTTTTAAAATCTAGCAAGAAACAGTAACAGTATAAAATAATTAAAGTATATTAATTGCAACAAATTAGTACAATAAAAGCGACTTAAACTCAATTTTATTATTTTATTTGTTATTTTTTTTGTATAAATAGTGGCTGCCTCACAACTACCACATCTGGGTCACATTCGAAGAAACATTTTTTCAGAAGAGAAAGATTTTTAACATGTTATAAACATGCTGGAAATTTAAAAAAATCATTTAAAAAATAGGCAATAGTCTTAAGTAGGTAGTTGTCCAGTAGGCAATTCCCCGGTAATCAGTTATCCGGTAGAAAGTTGTCCAGTGGGCAATTGTCCTACACTCAAATTTAAGGTGAATAGATATGAAAAGATTGGTTAGCAATCGTAGAAATCGTTGAAATAGTATATATAACGGGAAAATGTATCTCAAAAGTCATGAAATTAATGTAATGGTGCTTTTATAGTTTGAGGACGGCTGTGCATTTATGCAGAGAGACAGCGAGAATACTTTCTTGATGTTAGTGTAAACAGTCACGTAGAATTTTCAAGAAAATGTATGCATAATTATATGTATTTGATCAGGCCCAGGTGTTAAGCGTGAAAGATAGCTCGTGATGTTAGTTTTGGTGTGAAGTAAGGAAAGAGCCAGGGGATTTGCACATGTAAATGCAAATAGGGTCAATAAATGGGTCGCTATGTCAGCTGTTTTGCTGGATTTCTGCCAAATTATTTCCTGACATAACAAGGATTTTGGCCTGTTTTAAAGTTAAATTTTAGGCATTTTAGCGAAGTAAAACATTAGTTGGGATGAGATGGTTTTGGTTTAGCTGTATAATTTGACCAGAAAAATGGACTATTTATTGGGTTTTGATATAGTTTTTCCGTAAGGGGCTCGTATGTTTTATTTATATGTCATATATTGCATCTTTTACTTACTACGAGTGCTGGTATTGCAAATTTCATTTTAATATCAAAATAAGTCCCTTCTAGTTGGTGGAAATTCGTTGATTATCGAGAGTTCTGTCGGTGTTCTCACTTTGTAAACAAGCAGTGGAAAAGTTGAAAATGTTGATATTCTTATAAGTTTGAGAGTTTACTAGGGTTTGTTGCAAATGAGGTAGTAGTTTGGGACAGAGTGCTTGCTACTGATTATTTTGATTGCTGCCAAGCACACGTTGTTGAGCATAACCATTGCTACTGGGTTAACTATATTAGGTAATATTTATAAGGTCTCAAGTTCTGGTGCAGCAAGCGGACCAACAAAAGCGGTTTGCTAACTGGTTAATACGTAATGTTGTATTTTAAAAACTGTATTTTCTATCAAAATGACGGAATATCTTCAGTAAGATTGTTTAAGAAAAATGAATAGTTCATTTTTAGCAAACTTTGAAAATAACATATTGTCATTCTACTTTAAGTCATTCTACTTTATAAGAAGTGGGTGGTGTAATTTGAATCACTCTAAAAAGTTCTTTATGCTTTGAAAATCTGACAAGAAGTTTAGTCACACCATTTAGACTTTTTTGCTGATCATTAGTTTTGCAGGAATTGGATGAATCTATGTTCCTATTCTTACTTACTTTTAGCGACAATGAGGAAGATTTATGTGTTTGTCCTTAAGTCCTGTGAAGAAATTTTTGTGGATTTGTATACAAATTTACTGGTTGAGAATATAGTCTAATGCATACATATTTTGCTGTTGTGCCGCATAGTGCCAGGTTATTGAATAAGAAATCGTTTTGCAAGAACTCTATAGGAATCGAGCTCGCAATAGCAAGACAACCACTCACTAAAACATCAATTTATGTACGGTTTAATTTCCTCTACAATCAACGAAAAGTTTTTTAGGCGAGATACCCACAAATGCCACCACAAGAAGTCGCCATACAGTATTTAAGAGAGAGACAGTGTGTGTGTTGTCGATCGCAAGAAAATTGTTCAAATTTCTGCTTGACTAAATTGTGCCTCGCCTGCTCCAACAGTTAAAAAATAAAAAATCAACGTAGAGAAGATCTTGAAGACATTTTAAAATGCCGCCATTCTAAACTTTGGAACGCACGAAACAATGTTGCTAATGTTTTCAATAACATTGATTGCAGTCCGATCAAAATTAATCGATATTATTTTATCAAATACAAGATACAAGCCTTCCAGTATCATCGAGGTTAAGTTTCAATAACAATAACATTATATCTAAAACAGAACAATTAATATAGCACACCTCATTGTTTGCACGATACAATGTTAATATACTAAATAAAAGGTAATTCATAACTAAAATTTAAAAAAGCACAAAAAGCTCTCACATCATACATCCCATATGAAATGTTTTTCCACGGCAAAACCTCCAGAATATTCGGCATAAACACTTTTTACGGTAAAACAATACATGCTTTATATCAAAATCTGCCGCAAATTCACGGCACGAACCCCCACGTTTTATACGGCAAAAATAGTATTTTTACGGTTAATATCTCACAATTTTATCACTTATTTTGTTTAACAAACCATAACTTGCATTAAAATGTGAATTTGTCACACTTTGTTTTCAAAACAAAAAAGAAAACAAATAAAAAAACAAAAAACACATTTCATGTGTTATTTCTTACATAGTGGAGTTCCAATCACTTTCCATAAATGAATATCGTCTCAATCAAGGTCTTAACTGAGTCTCTAAAACTTTTGAGGCTAATACTGGATAACCGAAAATTAAAGGCGGAGCGTAAATATCCTCTTTGCCTCGTGGCTCTTTATTGCATGCTGAACTAAAATTTAACTTACACGGTTAAAATTAGAAATCATAGTCGGCAGGCTGTGCGAAGTTTCAACCTGATCCGGGTAGCCTAAGTAATGCCAATATTGACCGCAATTCAGCACGAACGCACGATTGGGATGCTCCAAATTTTGGAATGTACAAATCCACAGTGATACGCCTTAGAACCCGTTAAGAGGAAACTGGATCCACCACAGACCGCCCTTGACCGCGGAAACCCCGAATTACTACCCCAGGCAGTACCAAAGAATACGTCTCTCACATCTCCGAGACTGAGACATCTCCACTGGACCCAGAGACACTGGAATCAAATCGTTTTGACTGATGACTCGCGTTTTTGCTTGAACTACGGTGACGGAAGAGCGCGCGCTTATGGCCGAACGATTGAGCCCTTCAGCGATGCCTGTAGAAGAAAGAGATTGATGGGGCAGTTAAAGTGTGACAGTATAGGCAGGCATATCGCTTGCTCGTCGCACTGAACTCCGTTTTGTCAACGGCATTCTTAACGGTAGATAGTTTCGAGAACAAAGTGTGGAGCCATCGGCAGTCCCTGTTATATGTCAACACGGTCTAATTCTACAGCAGGACATTGTGCGCGAGAACTATGGAGTAGTATCTTTAAACTCCACACGTCCGGGTCTTGCCCTGGCCCGTTTTTTCGCCGGATCTTTCTCCGATGGAACGCAATTGGGATAGGCTTGGAAATACGTACGCAAGCTCAACGTCCCATCTGAGACATTGGAGAGTTTTAGACAAGCGCTTGCATAGAATGGGTATATGTATTTATGCGTGGATACAGCGCACATGCTTTTCTTATGCATGTGTAGGTCGTGATAAACTTTGCGCCGCTGTGCATGGAAAGTAATATATGCCTTCACGCTGTTTCTGGGTGTATATATGAAAAAATATATATTCTTGTATATGGTTGTCTAATAGTATAATATCATAAAACGGCACCTGTTATTATGTTCTTGTTACTCACTCCCATGATCTATTTTTAAAGCTTCTTGCATTACTGAGCAGGCCTTCTATGAGCATCGCGCTCAGGTTCGATGTAAGAGCCAGAACAGAAACAGATACAGTGTAACATGTATCATCATAGGTGTACTGACTACACTTCCTGTCGGAAGACGTCTGTATAATAACAATTAGTTTCGATGGGAGCCTGCTCCAGAGTCGTATGGTGTCTGGAAAGAACTTGCAAAGACAGAAGTTGGTTCTGGCAAATTTAACCAAAGACTGGTGATGCAGACCTCTCAGTGCTACTGGCTGTACTAGCACCGGGTCAGGAATAGCGATTAGCTGATTCACTATTCGATACATCAATACAACTTTCATTCTTTTAGAGAGTGCCAATGAAAATTCGACAACATGGCTGTAACGCTTCTTTGTATGACTGATGTCTCCAGAGACAAATCATGCAGCTCTACGATTTACCATTTCCAGTTTGTGAATAGCAGATTGCGTGTATGCATCTCACACCGTGGTTCAGTACTCTAATATTGATCTCCCGGTGGTTTTACAGGCTGACTGCTTAACTCTTAAGGCGCACGTTCTAAGGTTATGGTTGAGGGACAATGTCGAATTAGGGACAATGTCGAGTTTGCTTTCTTTATCGCATGGTTTACGTGTTAGTTCAAATTCAGTTGTTTATGAATGCGCAGGTCAACATACTTTGTCGAGTTTCTTGGGGAATGAGATATCTTATTTTTGTAACGTGGTGTTTGTTCGTGACAGTTGTGAGTTGGTATTTTGCAGGATCGAATTGTATCAGACAGTTCTGTTTCAATTCTTGTAAATCATTAAGTTAGTTTGTAGTGCTGGAGTATTTCTTAGGGATTCTTTTGTCGATATAAGACGCTGTCGTCTGCGAATATTTTTGTATTCGAACCTTTTTCACGTAATCAGGGAGGTCACCGATATACGATAAGACCAGAATTGGTTCAAGGACACTGCCTTCGGGTACATCAGATCCAACAACCACAGGTGCTGATATTATGCCTTCTAGTTATCTTGCCGTCTGTCTTTCACATAGCCTCGAACCCATTTAACTTGCAGGGAATACAGGTGTGTAAAACTGGCAGGTAGTTTTCTTCTTTACTCTACTCCTCTTTACCGCACTTTTCCAGTCTTGGGGGACGACTACTTGGCAAAGCCTGCAGCAGCCTTTGAAAAACTAGAACTGCTTCTTTAGGTACTTCTGTCAGGAGTCTACTTGGTATGTTGTGCTGGCCTCTAGATTTATGTGGGTTGAGGTTTGCAAACAGTTTCTGTCTCATTTATCTTGATTTCTGGTAAATGTGGGTGCGGACTTCTCCCTTTGTCTGGAATTGTTGATTGGTCTCTATTTTTAAACACGTTATTTGTTATCATAGCATTTTCGCTGATGAGTGAGTCATCATTGATTTTTAACGATGATACCCCTGTATGTTCTGTACTAGTGTGTTTGGTAAAACTACAGAACCTTTTGTTTTCTTTGTGTTCGCCGGGGTTTACAATTTCTTCTAGATATTTATTAACCTTCATCTTTGTTATTTCTGAGGCGATTCATTTTTGGTTGAACCTGATATTTGTGATTCTGGAAGGAACATAATTTCTCATAATACTATATAATAACGTTATATAATTTTCAATGATATTGCAAAATTTTCCATGACACTTGTTGACTGATATAAAAATAGAAAGATAAAAAACTTTTCGATACTGTTTATTGTTTATGCTGGTAATATATTTAAAGCGATTTCTTTTTGCAGCATCGGCACGAAGTATGTTATGTTGCATTCCTTGTGATATATTTTCAGAGCATGTTCTCAGTAAATCCTTATAAATCAGGTTCAGTGGTCCTAAAAATGAAACAGGGAGGTATGTCGTTAAGTTGGTAAGATGTCATATCTGTGTGTTTTCGTGTACAACGATGCAGGTTTTAGCTTAGTGGTAACACCACCGCTTCAGATGCGAGAGCCACCCGATCTTTCCTGGGGTGGAGGGGGGAGGGGCATTTGGTAACATTTGTGTTACCATCCTTGCTCAAGAAGAAGGGCTTAATTTTGAAGCTGGACAGGGGTGTTATTGTTCGTTCTGCAAACGAAAACCGACGGTGCTTCTTCGGTTCGGCTCAGTTGAAACCCTGAAAGAGGAAAACCGCGGTATTTTTTTTAGGTAGTTTAAGTTTTTCACTGATAGTAAAAGTTATAAAATAAAGTACTACTTCGCGCTTGTTAAAGAAAAATGGAAATACTTGTAAATTTTGAGAACTTATCACCGGACATTTTAATGTGATCTGTTCCCTCAGCAACATAGACGTTGTTTCCCAAGTATAATTCAAGGTTTAAAGTTTCTTGTAATATGTGGGCGTTTTGTTTATGAGTAGGATAAAAACATTGATTCTACCACAGTGACGTCATAATGACGTCACTTGATAGAACCAACGTTGATCAAGTCACAGGGGGTGACTTAGAACCAACGTTGGTTCTACCACAATGACGTCATAATGACGAAACACAGGGTGACTTAGAACCACAACCCACCTCCCAGGCCATATAGACAGTATTTTTTTAAACATCTCCCAAACTCTCATGCATATACACACACCAACACCATGACACAAATAGCGCTTATTTCGTATTAGTGGGTGGCCGCCCTGAAAAGACAGCCGGGGAGTATTAGTTTGCTGCTGCCGGCTCCGGTTCAAGAGAATGTCACCAAGTCCATGATAGCTCGTTCACACTGTACCAGCTGCTGGCCATTAAACATATAATGGTCAGTCCTGAGTCCGCAGCTGAGGCATCTAATACCATACTCGTGGCGTAGAGCTGCTAGGTAGGTCCAAATAGCCGCGCATTACAGGCACGTCTGATAGCCACAGCCTGCTGCCACCACCAAGCATCCACAGCCGATGCATAGGTTGACGTCTTGCTGTAGGAAGAATATGGCCCAAGTTGGGTATTCTTCCTCCTCCAATCGCGACGAAATCTCCTCCCCGAGCATGGTAGTTCGGAAGTACGTCTGGTGGTAGTGGCCGTCTTCTATATTCCTCAGTCGTTCCCCCATCGTCACCATGCGATCAAAAAGTACCGGCAAACAAAGTACCGAGGCGTTGGCCGGGTCCGGCAGCAGCTGGAAGAAGTAGTACAACTGGCAGATTAACTTCTTGAATTTCTCTGATCGTGAGAGCGTGATCTAGCGAAAAGTAGCACTCCATGTTGACAGCATCAAGTTGAAAGCGGTTGTGAAGCAAGAAATGATATAGCCAGCAGTTATATAGTATGGGGACCCCCCTGGGTTGTCCATGTAAGGACCCCCGGGTCCTCCATGTGAGGACCTCCCAGGACATACTTTGTGTGGAAAGGCGTTAAAAGTAGTTTATAAATTGGGGGTTGAACGCCACATTCGAAAACACCAGCAGGATGACTTCAACTAACACATACACAGTGATGCGGAACGGTCGGGCAGTGACAACAGAGTGCTACAAGTGCAGGACAGCCTCATAACTGCCCGGTGCACCACAACGCACCGCGGCGGTTCTGTTGCAAGACCTGCGGCGGTCTGCTATGGTATAAGTTTACAGCAACGTTGCCTGGACAGGAACCGGTGTGTACAGACTGCTGGTGGTGTGGTGCGACACTGAGAAACATCACATATTATAATTTCCACTCTTTCAAGTGCCCATGTTAAAATTTCCACCCTTTCAAGCGCCCAGAAGACCTTTCACCACGGCGCAGTTTTACAGATACCAGTGCAGTTGCGGAAACCCCCATTTTGGTGAAAAGTCAACTTACTGAAAACTTTCGGTCCTTGTAATTGCCATCCTCTCTTATGAAATAAACGCAAATTCTGTGTATAAAAGGGGACGTCTGGGAACACAGTTCATCATATCAGTTCTAGCAGTTGACGTAACAACAACAATGGCATCTAATTCAGACACATCATGATTGTACTGTGACATTTCCATCTCTGAAATTGTTTGTAGCACATACATGTAAACCAACTAAGATGAAACGTGCTCGTGAAGAGCTTGTTGGGGAGATTGAAGCCAAGAGACGAAAGACGGAACAAGATGGCATTGACAGACTTGATCCAGTCCTCTGCTAAAATATTTCCATCTCTTTAATTGTTTGAGACACATACATGTGTGAAGATGGAAAATGTGCCTCATGAAGAACAAACTATAAAGAAACAGAAGACAGGACAAGTAGAGAGAGGTAGAAGGGTTAGTCTGGGTGAAAACGCACAGAAAAAACGGTTTGAGTCTGAGGATGGATCGGATTTACTGCTTGAAATGCGACAGCAAGAGAAACACTAAACATTAAACATTAAGAATAATGACAACAAGTGTTTCTTATGGTCCGTATTGGCTTACCTTCACCCTTCAACAAACAAAAACCCACAGCGCTCGAATCAATACATAGCATTTGAGAAAGAGTTAAAGATAGAGGGCATGACATTTCCGACGCCAATTACAGACATTCCAAAGTTTTAAAAGGAGAACGATGTGTCCATCAACGTGTTTTGATATGAACAAGATGTAGTTGTTCCTATACAATTTAGTCGAAACACCAGTGCGAGAGAAATCAACTTACTTCTGATTAGCAATGACAAGAAAAGGCATTACTGTCTCATCAAGAATTTCAGCACACTTATGGCCTATCGATCAAAGCGTCAGAATACAACATATTATTGTTTCAACTGTCTTCACGAGTTTATGCGACAAGATTTTTTAGATAAACATCGTGAAGTGTGTAGCAAGCATGGAGCGCAACGTTGATCATTCCCCAAGAAACCTTTCATCAAGTTCAAGAATATAGCCAAACAACAGCGAGCACCTTTTGTGATTTATGCTGACTTTGAATGTTTCACGCAAAAGCATGAAGAAGGATACAAATATCAGCATCATCGCACAAACAGCTTCTCCTATGTGGTTGTTAGTCAGTACGACGCACGTGCACCAGTTCTATATCGAGGAGATAATGCCGTAAAAGTCTTTTTAGACCATATGGTGAATGAGAGTGATCGTATTGTACATGGTTTAGAGCAACCAAAGGATATGGTGATGACTCGTGAAGACAAAGAGAATTTTAGGAACGCTGTTAATTGCTACATTTGTCATGAGCCTCTAGGAGCAGATCGTGTGAGAGATCATGACCATATCAATGGCAAATACCGCGGAGCAGCGCATAGTGAATGCAACTTACAATTTCGAATTAGAAAAGATCAGCAGGGGGATAAAGATTCTTTTATCATTCCTGTGTTTTTCCACAATTTGCGAGGCTATGACAGTCATCTAATCATGGAGGAAATTGGAAAATTTAAAAATGAAACGATTACAGTCATTCCCAACACCATTGAGAAATATATTTCATTTACCATGAGCAATCTGAAATTTACTGATAGCTTTCAGTTTATGAGTACTTCTCTACAGAAGTTAGTATCCAACCTTGAGGCAGAAGGGAAAGATAACTTCTGCAACATGACTTCTCACATTTATGATAGTAACCAACAAGATTTGCTGCTGAGAAAGGGAGTATACCTCTGCGATTACGTGGACGAACCATCAAAGTTTGCTGAAACACAGCTACCATCAAAGGACAAGTTTTATAGTCAGCTTAGCGAAGAGGACATTAGAGATGAGGATTATGCTCATGCACAGAAAGTGTGGGATACATTCAACTGTACCACATTCGGTGAATACCACGACCTGTACCTGAAATCAGATGTGTTACTGCTAGCTGACGTGTTTGAAAATTGTCGTCAAGTGTGCCTCAACAAGTATGAATTCGATCCTGCCCACTACTATACAGCGCCAGGACTGTCATTGGATACTATGTTAAAATGTACCAAATGGTTGAGCAGGGCATATGTGGAGGAATATCTGTGATCACGCACAAGTATGCGAAAGCAAATAACCCCAGATTACAATTCTGAGATACCAAACAACTACCTGATGTACCTGGACGCAAACAACTTGTATGGCTGGGCTATGTCGCAAAACATGCCACAAAGAGGATTTATGTGGATGGGCGAGTCAGAATCCCTCAATCCATGATCGTCATAATTACTACCCAGTGACTCCAGAACGGAAATGTGTCAAAGTTGGAGAATTGTCTGAGTACAGTCAGAAGCTGCGGAAAGATCTAAACATGAAAGATAAACCAAGTGAAAAGCTCATCCCTAACTTGTGTGACAGGAAGAAATGTGTGCTTCATTATAGGAATTTACAACAGTACGTCTCACTGGGATTGAAAGTCACCAAAGTACATCGCGCCATAATGTTTGAACAGAGTAAATGGTTGGCAAAATACATTACCTTGAACACAGAAAAGAGAAAATTAGCCAAGAACCCATCTGAGAAAGATTTCTTCAAACTGATGAACAACTCTGTGTTTGGCAAAACCATGGAAAATGTGAGAAAGCGAATCAATGTTGAACTTGTTCACCAGGAAAAGCGGTTCAAGAAACTTGTGGCCAAACCTTCTTTCCACAAATTCAAAATTTGCAACGAAGATTTGACCGCCGTACATTTACGCAAAGTAGATTTGCTTCTGGATAAACCCATCCAAGTTGGCTTCTACATTCTCGACCTCAGCAAAGTGCTTATGTTCAACTTTCATTATAACTACATCATGGTTAAGTATCCCAATGCCAAGTTGTTGCTCAGACCGAAAAAGTATAGTTTATTGTGTTGTGGGAAATAAAAACATACATCTAAAGGCATCACTCGAGCTTGCCAAAGACGCATTAAACATTTGCAGACAGTTTGTTCAAACAAACTCAAACGATGACCACAGGACACATTATTCGAAGTCATAGTCACCAGCTTTTCTCGGAGTAGTTGAGGAAAATAGCCCTCGAAAGGCTACGTTACAATAGGGGGTGCTCGTCCAACGTAAGTGTTATTTGAGGTGTGAACATTGAAGCATTAACATGGAACGTGGAAGTCGTTAGAGATCTACAACTAATATGGATACTCTGCTGATACAGTCAACGACTTAAAAAATAAAAATCCTACCACTACCATCAAGTCAAGAAACTGAAAGTGGAGACGACACCACCACAGTCGTGGGATGGAATGCTTTCTCTAGGAAATGGAAAGTACATTAAAATTATGAAACAAAGCAATGAAGGAGTGGTGAGCATTCGCAAGTACCTCAGGGATGAGGGGTCTGGAAGAAGCCATCCTACGAAAAAGGGTATTTTGCTGACAATACCTGAATGGAAAACGTTGAAGAAGCAAGTGAAAGAAGTGGATAAAAGGCTTCAAAGACAAGAAGACAGCACATAAAAAGGTATTGTCATCATGAATGCACTCGTGTTTAACGGTGGTGCTTACCTCGCTGTAAATGACATGAATGAAGTGATAATAAATTCTGCTTATCGGTTTAAACCTGAAGTGTGGAAAGACTTTAAAAACACACCGCTTAAACCTGGGTTTGAACGTAGACTTGAAAATAAAGTTGAAGTGTTAGTGGTTGGACATGACTCTGACATACGTGTTAGATTCTGGAAATTTTTTTTACAGTATTACCCAGAGAATGGAGTTGTGCCAGATACTCCATATTCATCTTTAATTGACTTTAATATGAAGAATTGGCGCGCAGTCTTACGATTCCTAGAAGCTGTACAACATCCATTCTTCACCATCTTGCGAGCATAAAAAACGTCTTTGTAGACAAGGAGACAGCTCATAGTTGATCTGACTGTTGAACGAGATTAAAGACTTTTTATCGGATTATGAACCCATTACAAATGGATTCTCATATCTGAGAAACTTATGTGATGACATTCTGTTGAGACATGTTGGAAAATATATCATTCTATCGCCTGACGAACAATCATTGTGTTGAAAGACCATTTTCAACACTGTCTGTGACTGAGAACTGTCTAGACGTGTTTGTACGATTTTGCCAATATGACGAGCTTGCAGAACGCTACGACTACATCACCCTCAACACAGTGGAATGGTACGCTCTGTTACAAGCATTGGATTGGAAAGAACCTGACGCTTGAATTCAAAGAGGAACGAGTGCAACTCATGGGGGGTACCAAGTCCATTGAGCTGAGACATCCCATGTGGGTTATGGTGATGGACATAGACATGAATGAACATGGATGTGAACTAAAACTGTCTGAACATGAAGATGTTAAAATAATAAAGTTTGGCAATGGGCAGTGTTATGCTAGTTTTCATAGCATTTACAAAACGTGGGTGTAATGTCTATGATACATATATTAATTTAGATTGGTATGAATGGCATTCGTTTATCAATGTATTGAATACATTTGCGAAATAAAAGTTTAATGTAAAATAGATTTGTTGAAATGTAAAATAATTGTTGAAATGTAAATAATGTATAACACAATACAAAGAATGTTGTATAACACTGTCTTGCTTTTATTTACAATATTTATAATGAAATTAACAATTACCAACAATTTAACTAATACAACTTAACTAATACAAGATCAATAAAATAATGGTTTATAATGTCTATATGCAAAATCATTTACAACAAAATCACCATCACTTCTTCTTAATACATCAATGATTTCAAAAGGACTATGTCTTCGAGCTCTTTGAATTATATAATACACACAATAAAATCCACATGTAGATGATATCGGTGTTTGTAATGGAACTGAATTATAAATGAAATTAAACTTTAAAAACTTATTCAAACGACTGTCTGTAGGTAAAAGTTCATAAGAGTCAAAATATTCTGCAGGGTCTTTGTCATAATATACTGCCATCCAATGCTCTCCTGGCTCATCATGATCGTTTAAGTTGATGACATAGGCAACGAGTTGTAAAGGTGGTAACTGGTCCATGGAAAACACACCTTGAAACAAGTCTTTTGTCGCGGCATCATGGGACAGTATGGCCTCTATCTACTTTGTGTTCATGACTGGTAGTCGAATTGAATGCTACGAATTGCACTTATTTCAACAATGTTATCAAATTCAGCATAGACTATAACATTGACTGTATTTTGCAAGGCACCGGCAAAATTCATTTCTAGTCTCAAATTCCCATGTTTGATAAGGGCATAATGATCATCACCATCATAATCAGGTGTTAAGTCAAAAGAAAATAAAGCATAACCTCTAGGCCAATCTTTCCGTTTTATAATGGAACTTTTCTCACCATTCAATCTATCGAAAGATTTGTAAAGAGTTTCAAAAGCGTCAAGATATTTGTCCCGTGCAATGTCAAGTTTGAGAGGTTTGGATAGGACTGGTTCACCATCCGTGTAAAGTTGCATGTATTTTAGATTAAAAGGTTAAAAATTGTGCGGATTCCTCAATACTGTTCCAGGAAAGGACAATACGTTTTGGTAATTGACCTAAAAAGATGTTATTTTTCACAAAAGATTGATATCCAGCTGGAATAGCTAAAATTTTACATTCTTTTCTAGTAACAAGAAACTTAGCAGGAGTTTTCATCAATGCATCTGTATGTCCTAACTGAATACCTAGACTAATCCTCACTTTGCGAATGGTTAAAAACGCCTCTCTCGCTTCTACCTTAAAGGTAATATTTGTTGCCATTAATACATATTCAATTTTATACTAATATCATTGGGAAGATAACGATCCTGCTCAAACAAATCTACCCTTAAACTCACGGCTCAGAAGCGTATGCAAATAACGATTATGTAAACCATTATTTCCTGCGTCACCTATATCTCCAAACTCAAGATTTACATGAAACCCTGTTACATATCTTTCATGATTGGGTCTTTTCACCTCATTAGCATTCATTGACCCAGCGTATCCTTATACATGAGACCCATAGAGCGCTCAGAATGGAGACTTTCTTCCGAGTCATGAATGAAGTGAGATATGATGCTGGTGTAACCATGGGTATTGTTACTATGTGATACCAATCGATCATTTAGAAATAATTCAATATTGGACCATAACCCATTAAACAAATCATTAATGCATGATACATTATCATCTACACCGTACGGTTTTCCATCACCCTTTACAATACAGCATACAATATGAAGTTTACTGTTGTTTAAATCTAGTTATTCTTCTGTACTCGCAGGAATGTAGAATTCTATTGCAGCACCCTCTCTAATGGTAGTCAGTGGTTGATAGTCTACATTATAACTTTTTTCTACAGCGGTTTGCGTTGGTGGTATGTGAAACCATTCAAATGGAGAAAGACTACATTCACAAGAATGACTATGAATTAAAGACATGCTTAAAAAATATCTTTCTTATATTTTGTTGATGTCATCCGTTTAGCTGCTTTTTGCCTTCTGACAGGTTTTTGCCGGTTGCGCTTTTTTGCAGCCCTTTTAGGATGTAGTGCAACGATTTTAGCCCCTACCTTAAGCAGTGGAATAGCTTTGCGAGCCAATGATCCCAGTATTAAACCAATACCATTCCAATATTGTATTCGCGCTCCTTTAAATCCTGGTAATTCCCCACCCACTTGACGAAGAAAATGGTTACGATATGTAGACGGATCGTGTGCATATGCTTTCATAATGCTTTTGGTCGAAAATGAAGTTTACAGATCACTTTCCCAGTCTTAAATAAGATGTTTTCACCTGTGTCATCCTTAATATTCATTTCTATCATGTCACATTTGGATGTGTTTACAGAAACATAATGAGGTTCTCCATAAGTTGTCATAATAATATCTCAGTCATGTCCTTGTATTCCAACAGATCGTAGCAAAGGCACATAATGATCTCCTACAACCTGTGATTCACAAATACTACAATACACATAGAGTGTATAAAATCCATGTATAATATCAAGCATATGCGGTGCCTCACTTTCATTAACATAAACCATATATGGTGTAAATCCTAACAACTCCCATATTCCGTGGAAAATGATAAGGCAAACTTATCTTTTAATATCCGAGAGACTTTCCTTGTAATTTTATCATAGTTTAATCTCATTGGAGAAACATCGGCTTCATCGGCTTCTCATTGGAGAAAAATCGGCATCTTTAAAGGCTTGATTTATGGCTTGAATGACTTCACTAGTGGTTTTATAATAACCATGAGCAATATACACTGTTTTAAAGACACCATCAGATGTATAATCCGATATGTATTTCACATAATAGTCCAAGTTAGACCTCATCGTAGACCATGTATATGGATATTGAATTTCAGCTAAGGCTTCTTCATATTTTCCTTTCAAATAGATGGTTCGAGGCATATGAATTTGATAATTTGAAGCCTTGCTGTTGGGATAATAGTTCATACTAGAATTGCTAGGTAAAGTAATGCAAAAACTTGTTGACTCCATGACGGCTAAATCGATTATGTGATGTAGATAGACTGGATGTGTATATACATTCCTTCATGTTTGACACACGTCATCCACTCTGTCTACATTGCTGTCTACATGATCTACATTGCTGTCTAAATTGCTATCTACATGATCTACATTAGTGTCTTCTACTTCTCCTTGACAACAAGCACTTACACACATAATTTTTACAAGAATAGTATTTTTATTTTCATTTTATTTACAACAATAACATCATAACTCTTTAATCCATGTTAAAAAGTTTCCCATCCTTCTGGAAACAACCTTTATTGACGTTGTTGACGCGGGAACATGCTGTGTGTTTCCTTCTAGCATGTAGATAAGCTGAATGACGGCACTCAGCTCTTCAGTGAGGTACATGTACGTGTGTTGGTCGAAAAAGCCTTCTTCACATAAACACAATAAAATGTTGCAATAGATCAGAGGAAGCACTGCTTGAAAGT
Source organism: Protula sp. h YS-2021 (assembly GCA_949752745.1). Classification (NCBI taxonomy): domain Eukaryota; kingdom Metazoa; phylum Annelida; class Polychaeta; order Sabellida; family Serpulidae; genus Protula; species Protula sp. h YS-2021. The sequence continues at coordinate 31,190,528 of OX457025.1, forward strand.
TTCGTTTCAACAGCGTGACAGCTTCATCAGTAACAGGAATAGTCTTGCTAGATTCAAATTTAGATTTGAGATGTTCCTCTTGGCAATGCAATTGTATCAAAGCCGAAACGGCCTTCTTATACTACTATTTATGACCGGGGGTTCTCATATAGTATATATCCTGGGAGGGGGTCCTACGTATATGGTATATATAGGGTGGGTAACCCAGGGGGGTCCTCTATGGAGGACCCGGCCGATACTCACATGGTATATGTCCTAACTATATGGTATATATAGAGTGGGTGACCCGGGTGGCGCTAACCTCGTTTTCAGGCAGCCTCGTTTCAGACAGCCCTAACTTTGACTTTGCTTCTCACTTTGACTTTGTCTGTGCGCTTGTAAAGATGGAATTTAGTTCTTCACGGCGGAACGAAAGCAGAAGTACGCTTTCAGACAAGGATATTGCTTTGATTGAGGAGATTTACATTGAGTATGAACTCTTCAAGCTCGAAAAGTGGCGGAAACGTGTTGCTGGCCACAAGCAGCAAAACAGATTTGGCAGGGCGGCGGAGGAGTCCTACAAACGCATGAGAGAACGCTCTCTGGATATGTTGCTAGAACCGTCGCCCTGCAAGCCGAAAGTGGTCAGAACACCTGGAAGCCGGACGTGTCTGTGAGGAGAATACCAGTGGAGCCTGTCGTGACGAGACGTAGCAAGCGTGGCGTGGAAAAACCTGCTACTGTGAGCAAGCCTGACAGTCCACCAGCCATCCAGCCAGTGTCAGCGCTCTCTCCAGCTATCACCCCTGCTGCCAGCCCGGATGAACTGATGGTCGCTGCTGCCAGCATCCAGAACAGCCAAGCCAGCCAAACCACTGTCGCCAAACCCATCCCTTGTTGACATAAAACTGGATGACCCCAGCAAAGAGTCGCTTCAAGAGGTCGTGCGCTTCCTCGACTCGGTGGATAACGCTAGGTTCTGTGAGTTCGGCAGTTTCTTGTCATACCGCAGGGCATCACGAGACATGCGCACGAAGCGAGTTGCCCAGATGCCATGAAGCCCGAGTCACATAAGTACTGGGCACGGAGTTTATGTCAACCAGGGCGGGGGTAGCGGCGCACAGGAGGAAGCACGACTGCAAGAGCAGCAGCAGGCAGTAGACAGCTTCATCTGCCAGCTGCCCTTTTCAGGGCGGCCACCCACTAATACGAAATAGGCGCTATTTGTGTCATGGTGTTGGTGTGTGTGTATGCATGAGAGTGTGGGAGATGTTTAAAAAAATACAACCTATGGATAGCACAACATAATTGTGCTGCCTATAGGTGGGCTCGAACCACCAACCTGGTGACTATGAGTTCTCTGCCAATAGCACTTCTGGTGAATGATGTGAAAAACATAACGCCAAAAAAAAAAAGTTTTGGCTATATGACCTGGGGGTGGGGGTGGGTCCTCCCATGGATAACCCATGGTGGGTTCTCACATGGATGACTCTCTTATAGGGGGTCCTCCCATGGATGACCCAGGGTGGGTCCTCCCATCGAGAACCCAGGGTGGGTCCTCCCAACATTTTTTCCAAACGCATATCATGGTGTCGACAGGGTGGGGTGCTAGCTCTGTGCAGCAGTACTGGTAGGGTCGAGCACGTCTGGGGTGAAAGAGGCTGCTTCCGGGACATGGTGGGCTTAGAAACTGAAGCAGCAACAGGCATCTACTGCAGAGGCAGTGCACATGAAAGTTTTACCGTGACTGTCCCCTCTACAAAAAAGCTCTCTATATGGCCTGGGTGGTGGGTTGTGGTTCTAAGTCACCCTGTGTTTCGTAATTATGACGTCACTGTGGTAGAACCAATGTTTTTACCCTACTTTTATTACGTTTTATGGTGTCTGTAAATGTTCTTAAGTTAGAACAGAACTGAATGACTGTTTTGTGATATACTGAAACTTAAGTTAGGAGAAAACTGTAATGATTATTACAGGCTAAAATTTAAACACCGTACTATTTAAAATAAGAATTCTAAAGCAAATGATAAACCAGATATTTTCTGGTAGGCTATTCCGGAATAGACTACCGATAATTCAAATGTGATAGAGATCGATTTTTTCATTATTTCATCATTTTATTCGCAGATTATATAAACAACTTATTTTCTTTCCTTATAAATAAAAAAATATAAAAAAAAATAGAAAATACAAATAAAGTTTTAAAACTTTCAAGTTTCAATAGATTATTCAATACTGAACTACATCGAAAATTTAATAAACAGCCAATGTAAATTCAATTTTTCAATATTTTTATGTTTTTCACTAAAAGATAAGCATTTACATTGTTCAACTTATTTACACCCTTTGGTATAAGGAAAGTGAAACAGTTTTGATTTCTTTAACATGCGAATTATCTTTAGTCTATTCCGGAATAGCCTATCAAAAAATATCTGGTTTCTTGTTTGTTTCAGAATTCTGATTTTAAATAACACAGTGTTTTAAGTTACTTGTAAATTCGGTGGTGTGAAATGATATGTAAATTGACTATTATTGATATATATATATATATATATATATATATATATATATATATATATATATATATATATATATATATATATATATATATATATATTATTGAGAAACTAATTGTAGTTTCAGGGACATTTGTTGTTGAAAATGAGCACCTTGTTAAATAAGCAAAACAAATTTATGATGAATAAAATTATTATTAGATCTCCTCCTTTGGGGAGACCTGTTTTACGTGCTTCGCCACCGAATAAATATTAAAGACTTGATAATTATTTAAAGAAATAGTATCCAACTTATCAAATTGAGCGTTATAAATTTCATATACCGGTGTTTTTGTCTCAAATCACATGGCTAAAAGGTATCATTGGCTATTATGCGACAAATGTTTAGTAGCCAAATACAAATATTAATCATTTCGGCAAAACTTTAACAAATTTTGCAAAACGGAACCGAAAAAAACGAACCGAACTGAATAATTGAAGTGTAGTGACCCGAAAAGAACCGTGTTCATGGCGTACCGTCACACCTCTAGTCTGCAAGGAGTTTTAATTTCGCTTTAAAATGGGGCAATTGTGATTCATCACTCCTCATTTTCCTCTAAGAGGGAGTTCTTTCATTATTATTATTATTATTATTATTATTATTATTATTATTATTATTATTATTATCATCATCATTATTAGTATTACGTATTTGTTACATAGCGCATTGATCTATGTGCTGTACATACTAAATAAACAATAAAATAAAGTATAAGTAGGGTGGAAATGAGAGTTCTGGCGCAATCAATCATCGTGACGTCATCAATCACGTGATCAATTAAGTCAATTAAGTCAATTAAGCCAATTAAGTCAACACCTGTCAATCATTGTGACGTCATAATGACGTCATAGGCGGCGTTACCAAGGCGTAACCAAGGCGTAGCCATGGTAACCAAGGCGTAACCAAGGCGTAACCAAGGCGTAAACATGGTAACCAAGGCGTAACCAAGGCGTAACCATGGTAACCAAGGGGCTATTTGCGCAGGTGGTTGTATGCATATTTGTAACATGTCGCCATTTTAACTTTGTAAAAATTGGGATAACTTAAGCTATAGTTGGTTGATTTACATGAAAATTTTACCGTTTGATCCAGTTTTATGTAAAGTTTTAACATTAAGTGATCACAGGCTATTTGCACCGGTGGCTGTATGCATAATGTGACATGCCGTCATTTTAACTTTGCAAAAAATGAAACAATGAAATAACTTTCGCTATAGTTGACGGATTTGCATGAAAATTTTACTGTTTGATTCAGATTTATATAAAATTTTAACATTAAGTGGTCACGGGCTATTTGCACCGGTGGCTGTATGCATAATGTGGCATGCCGCCATTTTAACTTTGCAAAAAGTGAAAAATTGGGGATAACTTCCGTTATAGTTGACGGATTTGCATGAAAATTTCACTGTTTGATTCAGTTTTATGTAAAGTGTTTAGCATTAAGTGGTCATGGGCTATTTACAACGGTGGCTGTATGCATAATGTGGCATGCCGCCATTTTAACTTTGTAAAAAGTGAAAAATTGGGATAACTTCCGTTATAGTTGACCGATTTGCATGAAAATTTCCCTGTTTGATTCAGTTTTATATCTAGTTTTAATATTAAGTAGTCATAGGCTATTTATACCGGTAGCTGTATGCATAATGTGACATGCCGCCATTTTAACTTTGTAAAAAGTGACAAAGTGGGATAACTTCCGTCATGGTTAACCGATTTGCATGAAAATTTCACTGTTTGATTCAGTTTTATATCTAGTTTTAACATTAAGTAGTCATGGGCTATTTACACTGGCGGCTGTATGCATAATTGTAACATACCACCATTTTAACTTAAAAATGAGATTACTTTCGTTATAGTTGACCGATTTGCATGAAAATTTCACCGTTTGATTCAGTTTTGTATAAAGTTTTGCAAAAAAGTGATCATAGGCTATTTGCACATGTGGCTGTATGCATAATTGTAACATTTTAACTTAAAAATGAGATAACTTCCGCTATAGTTGACCGATTTGAATGAAAATTTTACTGTTTGGGTTCAGTTTTATATCTAGATATTGTTATAATGTAGTCATGGGCTATTTGCGCAGCTGGCTGTATGCATTTTTGTAACATGCCGCCATTTTAACTTTGTAAAAAAGTGGAAAAGTGTGATAACTTTCGTTATAGTTGATCGATTTGAATGAAAATTTCACCATTGAATTCAGTGTGATGTCTTAGTTTTACAGTAGTTTGGCATAGGTGGGTTATTGGAATGGCGCGCGCCCCCACCATTCAAACATGTGTTTGAATTATTTTTTAGGAACATATGACGTCAAACTATTGTTCAACAAGTTGTTTAACTATTGTACAACAATTGTTCAACAAGCTGTTGTTCAACATGTTGTTGAACATGCTCAACATATTTCAGCATATTCAACATGTTGTTTAACATGTTGCTCAACATGCTGTTTAACAAGATGTTGTTCAACATGTTGTAGTTTAAGCAAAAAAAAAAACAAGACATATGTTGAATAGTTTTATTAATACACTTAAATACACACAGCTTAAATCTATAACAATATTATAACATTTGTTGATTTACAAAGTCTTTATTATAAAGTTTAGTCAAATAAGTCTATTTTTCTTCATCTGCTTCACTCTGTTCACTGTCATCAATATCACTTTTTTCGTCGCTGCTTTCATCTTCCTCCTCCTCATCTTGAAGCTCTTCAAAGAATGCATCGTTTCTTCTTATAGCCGCCTTTAGTGCCTTTGAATACTCGTAATGTTTTTCATCAACAAAGTAATTAAAGTCTTCTAAAATGGTTTGATAATGTTCGTTTTGTTCTAGACGTTGGGTATATTTGAATAGTCTCATAAACAGTTGTTTAAGTCGACGCTTAAAATGGGTCGAAAGTCATCACTTGCTATTTCACGTGCACCTTCAAACCCTTGTTCTTCATATTCTGAAACCTTTTCTTGAAATTTGGTATCATATTCATCGTAGACTTCTTGAACCATATCATACCAAACACAGTCTGTTTCTGACTCACTTTCAGAGTCTGTTTCTGACTCACTTTCAGAGCTGCTGTCATCATCACCCTCACCACAATGTTCCATATGTTCCATTCTGTACAAGCATGTGAATACTTGTCAGTCATGTTGACGCTTTGACTTTCCATAGAAGACTCATCTAAAGTTTCAGTGATAGGTGGTTTTGCAGGTTTTTCCATATCTATGTAAAATTCTTCTTCCTTTGAAGTGTGAGCATCCTTTAAGTGCCTTTTCAGACTTTGTGGCCAATTGTAAGATTTCAAACAAATGTTGCATTTATACATCCTTTCGGTTCAACATACACTTTTCAAATGATGAGAAAGCCTTTAAAAATAGCCTTATATACAACTTGTTGAACAACATGTTGAACATGTTCAACTTGTTGAACAACATGTTGAAGAACATATTGAACAACATGTTCAACAAGTTCAACATGTTCAACAAGTTGTTGAACATGTTGTCTACGCCCAGGGTTAGGGGTTATGCTGCTTAGGGCAGTCTAACGTCATGACGCCTTTATGACGTCATCATGACGTCATTATGACGTCATAATGACGTCATTCGAACAGGCGCGCGCTTTATCCCCCCAAAAAAAACTGACTCAGCAGAATTCATTGCTGTTTGATATGGATGAAATGCATGTCTCACTCTTTCTTTTATGCTACTTAGATGTAATCAAAAAAAATGGTGTGTAACTCGTCAAAAATGCCAAACTTGTTTAACAGCATGTTGAACAACATGTTAAACAACATGTTGAATATTTTGAACATGTTGAACATGTTCAACAACATGTTGAACATGTTCAACTTGTTCAACAACATATTGAACATGTTAAGGATATTGAACATGTTCAACTTGTTCAACAACATGTTGAACATGTTGAACAACAGCTTGTTGAACAATTGTTGTACAATAGTTAAACAACTTGTTGAACAATAGTTTGACGTCATATGTTCCTAAAAAAAATAATTCAAACACATGTTTGAGTGGTTGGGGCGCGCGCCATTCCAATAACCCACCTATGCCAAACTACTGTAAAACTAAGACATCACACTGAATTCAATGGTGAAATTTTCATTCAAATCGATCAACTATAACGAAAGTTATCACACTTTTCCACTTTTTTGCAAAGTTAAAATGGCGGCATGTTACAAAAATGCATACAGCCAGCTGCGCAAATAGCCCATGACTACATTATAACAAAAAATATCTAGATATAAAACTGAACCCAAACAGTAAAATTTTCATTCAAATCGGTCAACTATAGCGGAAGTTATATCATTTTAAAGTTAAAATGATGGTATGTTACAATTATGCATACAGCCACATGTGCAAATAGCCTATGATCACTTTTTTGCAAAACTTTATACAAAACTGAATCAAACGGTGAAATTTTCATGCAAATCGGTCAACTATAACGAAAGTAATCTCATTTTTAAGTTAAAATGGTGGTATGTTACAATTATGCATACAGCCGCCAGTGTAAATAGCCCATGACTACTTAATGTTAAAACTAGATATAAAACTGAATCAAACAGTGAAATTTTCATGCAAATCGGTTAACCATGACGGAAGTTATCCCACTTTGTCACTTTTTACAAAGTTAAAATGGCGGCATGTCACATTATGCATACAGCTACCGGTATAAATAGCCTATGACTACTTAATATTAAAACTAGATATAAAACTGAATCAAACAGTGAAATTTTCATGCAAATCGGTCAACTATAACGGAAGTTATCCCAATTTTTCACTTTTTACAAAGTTAAAATGGCGGCATGCCACATTATGCATACAGCCACCGTTGTAAATAGCCCATGACCACTTAATGCTAAACACTTTACATAAAACTGAATCAAACAGTGAAATTTTCATGCAAATCCGTCAACTATAACGGAAGTTATCCCCAATTTTTCACTTTTTGCAAAGTTAAAATGGCGGCATGCCACATTATGCATACAGCCACCGGTGCAAATAGCCCGTGACCACTTAATGTTAAAATTTTATATAAATCTGAATCAAAAAGTGAAATTTTCATGCAAATCCGTCAACTATAGCGAAAGTTATTTCATTGTTTCACTTTTTGCAAAGTTAAAATGGCGACATGTCACATTATGCATACAGCCACCGGTGCAAATAGCCTGTGATCACTTAATGTTAAAACTTTACATAAAACTGGATCAAACGGTAAAATTTTTATGTAAATCAACCAACTATAGCTTAAGTTATCCCAATTTTTACAAAGTTAAAATGGCGACATGTTACAAATATGCATACAACCACCTGCGCAAATAGCCCCTTGGTTACCATGGTTACGCCTTGGTTACGCCTTGGTTACCATGTTTACGCCTTGGTTACGCCTTGGTTACGCCTTGGTTACCATGGCTACGCCTTGGTAACGCCGCCTATGACGTCATTATGACGTCACAATGATTGACAGGTGTTGACTTAATTGGCTTAATTGACTTAATTGACTTAATTGATCACGTGATTGATGACGTCACGATGATTGATTGCGCCAGAACTCTCATTTCCACCCTACTAATATAAATTGAAATAAAATATACTCCGTCTTTGGTAAAAACAAGATTATTATTATTTCAAGCTTAGCGCTCATAGTTTATAGGTCATTTTAAAAAGTTTTGGACATACAGGGACCAATTTCTACCGCCGCATGAGGTTTAACACATGAAAATTAATTTTCAAAATGGCAGTGTTTTGAGAAAGAACAGGTACTATTTATTTCGTATGACCATTATGCATACAACTTTCATGCTATTAGCTTGAGTAGTGCGGCCATTTTGATTTACAAAGCAGCATCACATTGTTTTGTTCATTTTTCTACTGCGAGTACTAGAAAAGTAAAAATGGTGAATTCTAATAACAGATTTAGTGGAAATCGAGATAGAAAGGACAACAAGCTTCGCGACAACAAAGACAGACGGTCACAATTTAAGGTTGACCACAGGCCAGCCGCTGAAAGCTCCGAAGAGTCTGAAAAACGCCCAGGCAAAGGCAAAGAAGAAAAAGAGAACAGTGGTGAAACAGGGAATAAGCCATCTCCTGTAAAATCAAAAGAAACAAAATACGAAAATATGAGAGACAGACCACCCAGAGAGAGATCAGAAACAAGAGCGGAAAAATATGAAGGCCCTGATTTCGAAGATGGTCGTGAACAAAAGAAGTTCACCGGTAGATGTCGATTGTTTGTCGGTAACGTTCCCCCAGAAACGAGTGAGCGAGAGTTCGCGTCATGGTTTAAGCCTTATGGAGAATGCTCCGAATTATTTCTGAATGCGCAACGTGCATTCGGTTTTATCCGAATGGTAAGTCTTCAGTTTTGCCAATTTCTGGGCTCTGTCTAATTTCATCTTGCTTTTCTTTTATGCAGTGGTACGAGGTCAGCGAGGTAAAATTGAACCTTCGGGAGATAACGCAATATACCGTAGGTAGAGCAAATACTGTGCTATGCAACGGGTTTCGGACAAAAAATGTCGGGGACCATATTTCCCGACTAACCCCCCCCCCCCCCCCGTGGCAACCTGCACCCCACCGAATGTATTTTTTGTGCACGAACATGTGATTTGCGATAATGAACAAACAACAGAAATAAACTCAGTTGCACTACTTTCTACACCAGCCGACTTCTTTGGGTTGGTCTTAATGATATCATTAGAATACTTCTTCAGATTTTGATTGGATTCCTTTCACAATTTTTCAGACGTTATCTAGGTAGGCCTCTCGTAAAAATTACTTTTTTGGCGATTCGCCAAAAATTGGCTGACTGCTCCGACTTCATTGTCGTTTTAGGATACGCGGGAAAACGCTGAAGCCGCAAAGAAGGCCGTTGATGGTTTGGAGAAGAAAGGACGATTCTTGAGGGTCAGATTCGCAGCCCATAGTGCAGCAATTCGTGTGAAACATCTCCATCCATACGTGTCAAATGAGTTACTTGTGGAGGCATTTTCAATGTTCGGAGAAATAGAGAGAGCTATTGTATGCATTGATGAACGAGGGAAGTCAACAGGAGAGGGTCTTATCGAGTTTGCGAGGAAACCGGGCGCCATGGCTGCATTAAAACGTGTTAATGATGGAGTATTTTTATTGGGGAGGTAAATATTGGGGAGCTGGATATCATTTAAAATTAAATTCGTATCAAAATAGATAAACAAAAATTTAACTCGATAAATAGCCACAACTTTGCTGTATTTCAGAGGTGTTCTTCACGCGAAATTAATTCTGAAATTAATTTGGTCAGTTTACAAGGAAGCTACGTAAAACTAACTCGACAAGGGCAAATGCGTGTTGAAGCGATCATTTGCTTTTATGGGCGTCTGTCCAACTCTGCATTCTGAATGTCCTGTCTAAGAGTGACTCACAATCACGATTTAAGATTCCTTTTCTTGTAACGATATTCATGACGCCAAACCTTGGTTTGGCTTCATTGCTTAATAGCTTGCCTGTAAGTGTTTTTGTCAGTTAGTTCTTCAGTTAGCATGTTTTGAATTGTGGTGTTATCACACAGTAGATAGGGAAGGGAAAAGTGGTAAGTTGTTGCATGAGAACAATTCACCAAGTCATTTATTGGCACTTGGGACTCAAGCTGAAAGACCATTATATGATTTGATGCATTGTTCCAGTTTAACGACCACCTTATTTCATGAATAAATAGGGGTCAAAATGTAGAACACAGTGGATTATTTGAACATCTTATGTAATTGTCTATTTCAAACAGTTCGCCAAGACCGGTTGTCTGTGAATTACTCGAACATAAAGATGAAGAAGATGGCATGCCTGAGGTGTTTATGAATAAAAATCAAGATTTTCAAAAGTAGGTATAACGAATGACATCTCAAACATAACTGCAACCGACGATACGTAATATAAAATGAGAATATAATAAGAAAGAAAAATGAGATTGTTCGATTGTACGGAAAAAGTTTAAAAAGGACTTATTGTAGGTGACTAAATTCGGGGTTATATTTAGTATCAGTTGATGGGGGCCAGCGAAAGCGCTTTACGTCGGTCCATCGGGCGGGTGAATTTATTCGGGTATTATTTACATTTATTATAGGTTTGTTTCGTAAAGGTTATAATGATGATGCTTTTCAGCTGTTGTGATATTTTTGATTTCATGAATTTTGTTTTTACACACTTAATTTTGAGATTTAAAGACGGTTTTCTGGATTTTTTACACTGCGTATCTTGTAAAAATATCGGTCCGACAATTTTTTTTTACCTAAAGCGCTTTCACAGTTGGGGGGGGGGGGAGTGTTTGTGCAGGTTTAAAACTAGTAGCGTTGTCTCTTAGGCATGAGTAATCATGTAATTCTTCGACAAACATTTGGCATTATCTTTTAGTACCAGTGCGTGCCAGTTGGAGCGTGGAAAGCGCCTGTTTGCTAAAATTTTAAATTTAAATGGTAAATGTCTTTTAAAGGGAACGAGATGCCCCGCCGAGGTTTGCGGCACCTGGTAGTTTTGAATTTAACTTCGCCCAGAAATGGAAAGAACTGTATCGTCAGCACGAGGAGAAGAAAAAGATGCTAGAAATGCAATTTCAAGATGCCGTGAATAAACTGGAGCTGGATGAGGCTAACGCCCGCATGGAACATCAGACGGCTATGATGAGAGAAGGTGAGATGTCACATCGAAACCCTTCATTCTAGCCAGGGTTTACGCCAAGAATTGGGCGAGTGACAGTGGCATCCGGTTCATATTAAAAGCATTGTTTTCTGTAAATATTTGTTACCTTTTATTTATAAATTGCAGCGATTTAAGCATGTTTTAAAACTAAGCGCTGTGAGGAATAAATAATAGCTATCCTAAAAGGAGGCAGAAATAGATAAAAGGTGATAGAGAGTAAGTTGCCGTACAGAGTTTTATTTCATGTTAAAAATTAAAAAAAAAATAGATCTCTTGAGAAGACAAGAAGAACTACGGAAGATGGAAGAACAGCATAAGATGGAGATGCAACGTCGAATGCAGCAATTGTGAGTTGATTTAGAGATATTATCGGGCTCGTTGTTGCTATGATGCTCATACTTTGTTAAAAGATGTAACGGCGTTGATGAGCAATTCAAGTCTGACACACGAAGTTAGTTTCCGAATAACAAGCAGGCCAGAAACAGCCCCGTATTTGATAGTCGTTTCCACCATACTTTGTTGTTGTTTTTTTTTTTTTTTTTTTTTGGGGGGGGGGGGGGAGGGCTAAAATGAAAATATCCGTGACATGTGCTGAATTCGCCAAGAACGAGCCTTGGTTACGTGTGCTGCCTTGTGGAGCTGCTCTTGTATTGCGATGTGAAACTTCAACAATCGGGATAATGTTTCTCATGCATAAATTTTTGTTTTGCTAACAGGCAGAGTGATGAACAACGCCGAATGATGGATATGCAAAGGGGAATGGATCTCAGGTAAAACAGACAGAAATAGGGAGTCAATGTTTATTTACTGAATAAAATTCGTGCATGGCTTTCAATCGTTCTGCTCTATAAAAATTTGTACCAACCACGATTATTTGGAGGCATATTTCGCATATCACCCAAAGTAATCACTTAAGGTTTTTTTGTGAATTCTCGGACGATTACCACAAGATTATATATAGGTTATTACTTAAGCATACAAGTGAAAGTTTTGGAAATGAAAAAATATTAAAAAAGGCATACAAATAAAAAGGGAAATGGGCAAGCAACATGCTTAATATGAACAATAATGTGTTGTGGTTTAGACATCACCAGGAAGAAGCCAAGAGAAAGTTAGACGAAGAACGAAGGCGGGATGAGGAGGCAAGAAACCTGTTCGTGCAGGTTAGCAACTACATGAATGAGTCTATAAATACTGCATACAGAGATAGTGAATAAATAATAACAAATAAAAGGAAATTTAACTGACTATCAAAATACTATGTGGGCAAATAAGTTGAGTAATTTTAGCTGTACATGTGGTTGATAACTAAAGGCAGTCTGTGTTTATTACTGGGTGCCGTCGTTCTTGTATTGCTCATATTTGAGGCTGAATGGCGATCAGTCATTGCGAACAGCAGACTGTCATTGATTGGCCTTGTTTTGTACAGCAAGAAATGGCTATGCGACAGATGCAGCAGGAGGAGAGGCGGGGTCGTCAGGGCGACGGTGCAGCACCCATGCAGCCCCCTCCTGCCCCACCACTTGGCGGTGGCAACAACCAGCGGCCGGGCAGAAATGACGTAAGAGGCTTTCTATAGTTGTGCCCGATTTGAGTGAATACTAGATGAAAGGAGAAGAATCGGGAAATTTAAATCAAATTAAACGGCCAATTTTGCCATTTCTTTCTCTGTCATGTCTTTCTCGCCCGCGGAACATGACAGCATTGTGTGTTGTAACAAGATTTCTTTATCTTTCTAAGCCTTTGTTGAGGCGTTAGGGTAATTGTAGCCGCGCAGGTCAAGAAGTGTTTTTTTGATACATGAATCCTCGTTCTCTAGCGGTTTGGCCTGCCTCCGAGCAAGTCTTTCCAACAATCTCCAAGCAGTGAAAGAAATGTGTTTCTAAGGCTTCGAGAATTACGGCTGGCTTGAAAATGGAGTAACATAGTGGAATATGATGTATTTGTTGTTTCGTCAGCAACATTCTTAGTGTTGTATTTTGCGTTTCAGGTTCCAAGCTTAATGGGAATGGGGCATCGCATGAAAGCAAACGAACAAGACAGAGTGAGTTCAAAACATATTTAATCTCTGTTCGTAATCCTCGTTTCGTTCGTGTATTGACATGTAAAAAGTCTAAGCGTTAAAGTATATTAAAAGCTAGTCGTATTTTGTCGAAGGGTAGTTTATTGGAGAAATTATTTGTGTTTGCTGGTTTAGAATTAATTTCTCTGCCCCCCCCCTCTCCCCCCCCCCCCCCCAGTTCAAGTTGGTGGCTGCACCAAAGAAACCAAACCAGAAAAAAAAAGATTACAGAGCAAAAGTTGAAAAGTCTTCATGTTTCCAAAGTTGGTTGGTTTAAGTTGAAATTCAACAGTAGAGCTTTGTATTCGACCGGGTAGTACAAAGCCCTATAGTCGGGTAACAAGACAAAGAAAGAAGGTAAATGACTGACCCAAAGATCCTGTTCCAGTTGAAGTTAAAGTTGATTTTTCTGGGATCTTTGTGCCGTCAAGTATTGCCTATTTAGTTTATTTCGTCCTTTGCCATCTGGCTAGTGTTATTATTGGGAGTTAACTGACTGTGCAAGGGACGGTTTGAGCACAGCATTACAAATAATTACAGTTAGAAGTTCATTAAGACGCGCTACTGAAACATGGCCCAGTGACGTCTTTTGTGGGACCATTGGGTTTTTAACAACTTTCTATTTCCGAATGTTAGCCTTTGATTTGTTACATAGGTTGAGGTTGGAAGTACAGTGTTGGTACAGCGATGTACACACACATACAAACACACACACATATATATATATGAGAGAGAGAGAGAGAGAGAGAGAGAGAGAGAGAGAGAGAGAGAGAGAGAGAGGCAGTTCTGCATTTGCTGTGCAGTTGTATGAGTGTGGTCAAGTTGTATGGGTGTAATGGTACTTCATTCAGATAAATTGCATCTGCTCTTAAAAGTAATAAACGGGAATATTGTCATGGATTTTGTAACGGTTGCTGTACTGATATTCGCTTAAAGTATAGAAGCAGCAGTGATTTTTTATTTGTGTGTCCTGATGAAATGTAAATTTGTTAGCTGAGAATGGTTGTTTGACTGGTAACGCCTTCCATTGCTTGAAATACCTAAGATAACACGAGTGAGTGGGTGTTTGTTTGCAGGGTGGTATGCGCTCGAGGAAGGGAGACTCCGATTACGTAAGTACTGACACTCTTTTAGCTGATATTTTAGAAAGAACAACGACCTATACCAATGTTACAACTTGTGCTTTCTTGATTTTTAGTACAGGAAGAAGTTGATTGAAATCACAATTTCAGTTGTGGCGAAAGATAGCAGTCGCCTGATGGCTGGGATGCAAAACTGTGGTTTTGCCGAAGAACCAAACGGTTATTTTTCAGGATTGAACTCCTTGTTGTATATCTAGTGACTGTTTTTGGTCTGTGTCGGTTAACATCTGCGCACCACAATTTTACATGCTCACAGAACCAGTATGTTAATAAGAACCTGATCGTAGTCCGCACACATGTCAGATCACAGGTCACAACAGCAACGTTATTCAGTCGACGCAGGCTAAGGTTTTGTTTTGCGTGCAGAAATTGTGATGCGAAGTTGTAAATCTCAGGTCCAAAAGTCCAATGAAATCCAGTGCTGGAAGACGCTCCAGTTTTCGTTGTCTCACTTGAGAGTCACGTTTTATCGACAAGGCTTTTATCTGAGGGTGGAGTCGGATTGCTGAATGTTGGTTTAATTCTTTGAAGGGTGTCCGGGTACATGTTTCAAACCGTACATTGTGATTCGAGCAAGGACAAGAAACAGGAATATTGAAAATGTGTTATTAATAGTTCAGAAAAGGTTTAAAAAAATCACCTATTATGTGTAAGGGCGCGTGGTCATTGCTTCACATCTGTCTTATAATTGCTTATGGTTCGAACGATGGACAGGCAAAAGAAAAAAAAATCGGTGCGCGTAAGTATTGAAGTGATTGATGTGTCAGTGCGTAAGCAAACATAAAATCGATCCAGCGTTTGAGATGCAAGGCCAGCAAAATTGCGAAATATATTTTTTTTCGAGGTGTGACTGGAAAGAAAATCTTTGTTAAGATTGTTACCATACAAAAGTGTGCCTTTAGTTCTTATGCCATTATGTGATTATAGTCGAAGGATGTTTGGGGACACGTGCAGTGTTTTGGGGACACTTGCAGTGTTTTGGGGACACTTGCAGTGTTTTGGGGACAACTGCAGTGCTTTGGGGACACGTGCAGTGTTTTGGGGACACTTGCCGTGCCAGCTCCAACACTGTGTGATTTGAGTAATGTTCCAGAAGTTGCCTTGAGATGGAATTGAATGCGTGTCCCAAGTGTAGACCGAAGAACATGATATTAACTGACAGTGAATTCACTAAAATTGTTCTTATACCGGCGAAAACATGTGGTAGTGGTTTGAAAAAGAATAAAAATGAAGGACTGTGCCTCCACGCCCCCGCCCCTATACCCCCACTGACTCATTCAAGAAACAATTGCATGAATAACATTTATGTTATTGGCCTAAGTCTGCAAAAAGTAATGCGTAAGTTCATGTGTCTGCTGGAAGTGTACGAGTAAATATATGCTTACACACAAATGTTAAGCGAGGGAAAAAGTTCTCACTCTTCGGCCGGGTCTAATTTACTCGAGAAAAAATAAAAAAGGTCGCCGGCGGTTCAATCAGTTTATTTTTTAAATTGGGATGAGAAACGAAACTGTTGTTTCTCCTAGGCTTAAGTCAGAAGTATTCAACAAAACGAACGCATCGAGACCAGCGTGTCAGGAACACCGGCTGTGAAAGCAGGAGGCATAGAAAAATGCAGTGGCTATTCCATAACTCGAACCTCGCGGGACCGAGCAAAATAATTCGGGTTGTAGAATATTAATGTTCTCGAATACCCTACAAAACTGATACCAACAGTGCACTAGACAATTTTACAATTTATTAAGTTAAGCTAATTTTGAAATACATACGTATGGTGAAACTGTCTTTGGTACAGAAAGGATATACTCGCGGGGATAGGGGACATATGCAGGCAGTTTTTCTTCCATATAGATAACAGACTGCCGCCAGTAATGGGGTTATTTACACAATATCACTTACTGCATTAAATTAGCGCGTGTATTGCGACTGTTTACAAATACAAAAAAAAAAATTAAGCCTACCGCAAGAGGTTCGAGTGGGGGGAATATTCGAAATATTGTAGGTGTTTTAAGACCTATGACCTATGAAAGTATTCGACCTATGAATATTTCGAATTATGGATTAACGAGTCATGGAATTTCCACTCTATCTGTAGGTTGTGGCATCATACAAAAATATAAACTTTTTGGTTCTTATTGCTGTGCCAGTTACCTGTGCAAGAAAAAGCTGTTTTTATTTCGTGAAGTGAACAGCAATACTGCAAAGCTGCAATGGGTCCAGGAGCAGCCGTGTGGAGAAGTGTACCATTTTTATGCAAAAGTAATGCTTTTTCGTTGGGAAACTGTTATTTTTAATCTGTTTATTAATGATGAGTCGTGTACAACTCATGATGCAGGTGCCCCCTCTTTTGACTGCACATTCATTCCGTCTAGATATACTTGCATCTGAATTGGAAAGGACCAAATACTGTTCTTTAACTCATTATTTTGTGCTGTCCGATGTAGCACAAGGACTAACATGAAACTTGAGATGTGTCTGTCATCTCACAGTTGCTTAGGTCGGCCTTCTCAAAAAAAGGGGCTACGACTCCGTTCGTGGCCGTGTCGGCTTTTCGGATATTAATTAATTGCGATACTTTTATGCACCATTACCATGTTATGTGTCAGTACAGTGTTTTACTTGTGAAACAAGTCTAGATAAAAAGAAAAAACAGTACGCTTTGTTGGAAATGTTTCAAATAGTGTAAAAGACACGAGATGTAGAAATCAATTCTATATGGGTACGGGCAGAAGTGGTGTCGTGTAGTCCCCATTGTTGAGACGCTTCATCCGAGGACCAGCAGTCACCAGATGGTATCATTTTGTGGTGAACTGGTGGTCGTTGGCTCGTTCTAGCATTACATCTGCGGACAATACATCTTGGTATACAGTAGAATAGATTAAAAAAATGTTATCGATGAAATAGAGAAAGTTTGTTGCTTTTGTGTAATTAGTTGTCTGACAGAATAGGATTTTATAAGCCATGAAATAAGGATCACATTGCTGTATGGCCAGTGTATCAGGGGATCAGTTAAGTTCGGAAGACGCGACACAAGGAAAACATTAAAAGACTATCAAGTTTTGAGCATTAATTATCCCCTGTGTCGCGGAGAGATATAGTTATGAGATTGTCCCTCTGTCTGCACGCATGTCCGGGCTGTATCTCCGAAACTGTAGGTCGTATTGTTTTGAAATTTCACACACGGATAGAGCACATATTGAAGGTGTGAAATGTAATATGTTTGTTTGAATTCATGGAAAAATGCCAGCATGACAGTATTTTATCAATTATTGGAACTTAGCGTGCTTTCGACGTCATATCCAAAAGTGTTATTTGGATTGTTTTGAAATTTCACACACAGATGGAGCTCATATTGAACGTATGCAGCGTCGCCCTTTTATTCTGATACAGGAGAAATTGTCACAGTGAGAGCATTTTGAAATTTGATAAAAGTAAAAATCATACATTTTTTTGTCCGCGTTTGCAAACTGTTTGCACACATTGAAGGTATGCAAGGTCCCTTTTTTAGTTCGGATTAAAGAAAAACTGTCAAAATAACAGTATTTTTCATGATTGGAACTCAGGTGATTGCCTAGGTCGGGTTGTTCTAAAATTGTACACACAAATCAAACACATGGAAGGTGTGCAACGTTGTATTTTTATTCGGATTCATAGCATAATAACAAAATGTTTTTTTTTTTTTCGGTGATAAAAACCACACACGGATAGAGCACATGTGTTGCGTCTTATTTTTGTTAGATTCCTAGAAAAAATTATCAGAATGATAGTATTTTAAAATTGGTAAACAACCATGTGTTTTGATATAATTTTGTTTGCGTAATTGAACGTGTCGACCGGGCTGTGCCTCCAAAACTATTCTTCAGGTTTTTTTTTCATTTCATCGACGGACAAAAGAGATATTGCATATTGCCAAAATAAGTTTTTTTTTTATTCCCCACAGGGGGAATATGTGCGATCGACCGCGTGTCGGTCGGTCTGTCGGTCTGTCATCAAGAGCTTGTTAACATGACAACTTAAAAACTGCTGTAAGGATTTTAATGAAACTTGATGTGTAGCTTCTATATGAACAAACACAGATCAGTATTGTAAATGGGCCAGGTTCGTCCACGGAAAATGGACCAGCTGGACAGGGCTTTACATTAACGACTGCCCCACTTGCCATGGCAGGTGAATGGCCTGTTGGGGCACGTAGACTCGCCAGGTTAGCTGCCCCACCTGGCAGGTAGATCCGTTCGGGGGGAAGTAGCGTGACGTAATACCTTAACATCATACTTGTCAAGTAGGCGACTGTAGTTATTGATCAGTGTCCGCTAGCTGCACCAGACCTACATACTAGCCACTGGCGCGTTGCCAGTTTCTATGTGGGTGCTGGACTGTGCCTAGACACGCGCCAAATATAACGTCGCGTCACTTGTGATACAATAATAGAAGAATAATATGTACAATTATCAAAATTAAAAACTTACAAAATGTCCAACAGAAGAGACAAAAGGTGGGGCAGTTAAGAGTGCTGGTGGGACAGGTAGATTTAAAATCTGCTTGCCCCACCGGGAAGGTGCCGAAAAAAGTTATCGTAAAGCCCTGACTGGACTTAGAAAATTTCAGCTCTTGATTTACTAGTGATGGCCGTGTTTACTGACGGAGGGGGGCGGGGGTGCTTTCGGGAATATGTGGGCTGTGCACACTGCTCTGGTTTTAATATAAAACTTAGCTTTTGTTCAAATTTAAAAATGCAGAACTGTTAGAAATGTGAAAAACTCGATGAAACTGACAGTAGGATGGTAAACGGACTTAAGCACCAATTTCATAGATCATCCGGCGCTACACGGGAGATCGTATCTCTCTGAGACTTGTTCTATTCAATATACAGAAGGGTTTGGAAGTATTTGGTGTCTTTCAAATCTGATCAAGTCTGATAGTTATAAAAGTCAAAATACAAGCCTGGAGATTTACTTTATTCTTTTGGGGACCCTCTGTGCCTCCGGAGATTGAAGGGGACCTCGCGAATATATGTATATATCGTCTGGAAAATTAAAATAAAACGCTATGGTCTGAATTGAAACCATTGAGGTGGGGGTCTAGCCTCCCCCCCCCCCCCCCATCCCTACCCCGCTAATTTCCAACTTTGGAAAATATCCAGAATATATCATGCATGGGAATCTTCCGGCTTTTTTTGCCAAATGGACCACTTCTTTTTCGACCCCGTTCCCATGTATGGTAAAATTTTCCGGCTTTTTTTCGACTCCGTTCCCATGTATGATATACTTCGTTAACAAGGATCACAAGACAAATTTGATGTGAAGCAACATAAGGCCTTCTGCATTCTGACGCGTCTGTTCATCACGTGATTGTTTCGGTCAGCCGCCCCATAAACTTTGTGCTTCAAGAAATAAAACAACGGCATTCGTGTAAGGCTATCTTCTGCATTTTTACTCGTTTATTTATCATTCGACTGCTTTGATCAGTCATCCTATTAAGGGGCTACGCCTCCAGCAACAAGTACACTTATAAAATTTTGTAGACAATATGGGTACTGTTTTTATTTCTTAGAACCCAAGTCAGCTGAGCATTCGAACGCCTGCGTTATGAATTTTCCAGACGATCAGTTATTTAAAGAAAAAAAACGACAGAACAAGTTCAACAAATGTCATTACACAAAAAAGATTGTGGAAGTCAACGGTACATTTAACGGGGGAGGGGGGGGGGGTTGGAGTAGTTAGAAGGATAAGCTAAGGAAAGGTTGGTGATGTTAAGCAAGAAGAGGCAGGACACTGCCAAGGGAGAGATTTTAGTCGTGAAAAAAGTACTTTCCCATTGCATGGAAGTCGACCAATCGTGTATTATCACGCGATGAGTTATTTCGATCGGTTATCTTAATGAAATGTTCGTTGATGCCTGAATTATTGTGCTGTGTCTTGAAAGAGTTCTGAAGCAGTGACCACGCGGCGAATCATACAACCTTATTTCTTTCATTTGTTTTCAGAATTATTGTCACATAAATAATTTGATATATTCCTGTTTCTAATATTGTGCGTAAGTTCATTCTTACACTGCTCGATATTAACGTGGTTCTGTAACGAAACCTATATGCCAAATGGACCGGAAATATTCTCACACTTATATAGCTGTAAGAAACCGTTAATATCTGGGCTTTTTAGCAACAAACTACAAATGCGTGTGATGAATATTAGGGATGATTATTGCTTACACCAAATAAATGTGCTTTGCACGTGTATGAATTGAGAATAGAACCAAACTAGTTTGTCGTATTCCATCATTTAAGAAACTGTTTCCCGCTTGAAGCTTCAGTTTCGGTCGATGATGGGACGCCTTGCAAAGATTTTCGCAAAAGGACCGTCAAAATATGGTCGTTCTTTAGCTCCCTGTTTTCGGGAAGATTGGAGTTTCTTCGTGATATCGACTTATTTTTAGGGACCTTTTAAGTGGATGTTTGTGATGATATAAAATTTTTTATTTCTTACAATAATGCAGTATCGAAGTGATTGATTGCACGTTGCTAATGACATGTGTTTTATTTCCTTCCCCATGTGTGTGCCGCGTTGCTGCTGAATCCACCTACGTCATCTGATGCGATGCTCGTCTTTTCAACCAATCGACGGTGAAAATGAATGGTTACTTGACTTAACTGTAAAAAAAAAAAAAATGCTACCATTTCGCCCCCTCAATGAACACTTTCTTGATTAAAACAATATCAAAATGTAGCGTCAGTCGCGCTTCGACCAACCCCCTCAGCAGTTCCCCGGTAGCCCGCAACAGATGGGCGGAAATCCCCAAATGATGATTCCAATGGGTCCCCCTCAAATGGGCAATCCCCAGATGGGCAACCCCCAGATGGGCAACCCCCAGATGGGCAATCAGATGGCGCCGCAGATGGGTATTCAACAAATGGGACCTGGGCAAATGGGTAATCAGCCCATGGGTAATATGGGTAACCCCATGATGCAGATGCAGGGGCAGAACATGGGTGGCGGCCAAGGTGGTGGTAACCAAGGAAACATGGGGGGTCAGAACAACCAAGGGCGAGGCAAGCACGGCAGCGACAGGCCAGAGGGTGGCGGCCGTGGCGACTTTTATGACCCCAAGCGACCGAGACGTTATTGAGTGGAGCTGATTTTAAACGCGTCCGTTCAAACCTGTTTGTAAAAGACACTGTTCAAGGGACTGCAACGAAAGGTGACACAGCTCAAGGTCATGTGCAGTTGTATGAAATGAAGCTGATACGTGAAGGACGAATAAACATACAATGTTCATACTTTTCCGCTTGTTGCAATATAATCTAACCGTTGACTTTTATTGGTAGTGTCAGATACGGTTGTGACTGAAGTAATTTGGTGTTAACTATTTTAAGATGCCAGCACACACCAGTTGTTGGTTGACTGATTTGAAGGAGAAAGAATCCAGTTTTAATTTCCACTTTTTGAGTTTTCGTGCGGTAGCATGTTATCCAGAAGGTGACAGTTGCTATTCATTTAATGTGTTATTCAAATATTAAGAAACCATTTTATCAGACTAAACTCGATTTTACCGAAATACGTATTCTAAACTTTTTTTGTACACCAGAGTGATACCATCATGATCCCAATGAAAATTGCATTTATATTTTGCTAAAATGTATAGCTCAGTTTTTATATTAGTTTTTAGTTCTGTGTTGTTGCCGGACGTTGGAACTAACAGAGCTCATTTTCTGTGAAATCTTGTTTTCTTTTTTCGTTGAATGGAGTTGGATGATCGATTGACGCTAGTTTCTTGGATTCACGCTGTTAGGATCTCCAGTTGACTTCTAGTTAACATAATGTAGGAAGAATCTACTTTCCAGTGATTATGCAGTTCTTTTCTATATCTTAATCGAAATGTGGACAATTATAAATATAGAGTGCTCCTCCTGGAATCAAACTTTATAAAAGTTCATTATAAAAAAATTACAAGCTTGGGTGTTTAAAATATTGGAAAGACACACATTCTTGCGTGGTATGCAGAACACAAGATCGATGGGAAAAGTTTCCAAATTGAAAAATCCATAGAAGTTTTACCATGGCATTTTTATATATTTTCCTTTCCATGTTAACTTTCCAGTGCTGACCTGTCATTTCCTGTATATAAAAAGAAAACAGTGTAAAAAATTATAATAATATTAAATAAAGAAAAGAGCTAAGTCACAACAGTAAGTGAATAATTAATCTTGGTTATGTTTGAATATTATCGTGTTGATTTCAGCCACTTAACGTTGCATGTTTTATGTGTGAAAAATGAATAGCTATGTTTATGGTGTTGTCAAATGATGGCGTCAGAATATTCTAGTTTCTTGTCACATAATAAATTTTGCTTACATGTACAGAACAGCTTACTCACTTTCTCTCGTGTGATTTCCAAAAATCCCCTGTACAGAATCTCAGTGTTCCAAACTGATGTCCTCCTCCCCGAACGGACATGATACAACAACTTTATTGTCTGCAGTAATATGCTAGACAGATGTTTGCTACCTTAATTTGAATTTGTCATTTGACTCATGCCAACGTGAAATGGAGCCTGTATTGTTGACGACCGCTGTGGACGACATGAACGCGATGCGATTTGTAACTGGTATAACCCCCCTACCTTTCCTTTGTCTTCGCCTTCGACTTAATATTTTTGCATGTATGATTGCTAGAAGACTAGTTTAGGTTGCCTTTATTATGAGAAGCCGTATCTGGATTTGGATCGAAAAATTAACCGAGGTTAAACCAGTATATGTTCCAATAAAGTCGTCAGAAAAATATTAAGAAGGCTTTCTGAAGTGGGAAAAGTAAGGAGGGCGGTAGGAAAGGACTTTTGTCTTTCTATTTTATTTTTTAATAATGATAATAATAATGGTGGGTTTTTATATAGCAACTTTCCAGTTGAAACAGCTGCTCAAACCGCTTTACATCAAGTTTCGAACATACAGTACAGTCATATTTATTTTTAACCCAAGATTACTATTAATTCGACGTGCTCATACAGTGTTTCTTATAGTCCCTGTCTGATGCAGCCAAGTTGGCGCTTTACGATATTCCTAAGCAGAAGGGCAGAAAGTTATATAAGCACATCCGTATCCCTAGGGTTGCAGCTGATGTTGCGATTCCTAGCCATGAGGATTCGAACCCACGACCTACAGCACCACATTTGGCTGTGACAGCGGCTTTAACCACTCGGCCACACTCAAAACCCAGAGATCGTGTCCAAAAGCGATCAGTGGGAAAATAATCAGATCTGTAATAGCTGTGAAAATTGATTTTGCAACCGAGAGAAAAGTTTCACTTAGGGATACAAAAATAACATTTTTAGACTAGCCCACTTCCGTCACTTTTTTTTATGAACGGATGGGGGTGGGGGTGGGGGGAATCCGCCTAAGATTGAGCAAATGTAGTCTTTTAAACATGTTCAGAAAACAGTTTTCAAAATGCTTCTACCACATTTGATTGGGTTGCTTTCAGATATTATGACTCATCCTTATTTGGCCCCTGTTGAAAAATAAAATTTTACCCATTCTTCTTGTCTTTTGATACTTGACTTACTACATCTCGGCAGGTCACAATATCCCTGGACATTCTTGTTTTAAAAAATAACTCATTTTGATATCAACAGGTGTCGATTAATTGTATGTGTCATAAAATTTCCCAAGCGCTGTTGAGTGAACTGAAGCACAGTGTGTGCTAAAAATGCAGTGTCAGCTTTCGCTTTCGAAATTAATAATATTCAAAACAAGGTAAAAAAAATAATTCACTAGCCATGGTAAATGTCTCGGCCAACTGGTTTCCTAGACAAGGTGCCAGCAAAAAAGAGATAAAAATGTGTAACGAATTCAGTTAATTTTAGGGATTCCCAAAATCGTAAGTATAAAAGTCAAGCATTTCATTACCGTTGACGTGAAGGGAATGAAACACTTTACATCTAAAATCCGTTCATAAAGATAGAGACTAATAACTGAGAACGTGAAAGTCAGATTTATATGTAATTTAATTACTCAACGCGTTTACTATTTTCCTGCGTCTGCACCCGATTATTGCCGTTAAGCGGCGAAAAATGGTGCAGTTGCCAATAGACTTTACAGTTAATGGTAAAGCCGTCCATCATTGGGCGCTGTCTCATTCCCGACCATGGAAATTAATCAACCTGAACGTTACTTCACCTGAAACGTACAAGTTTAAGTCAATAAGAACATCAGCCGATGGGGTTGTGCTTATTCTGCAAACCGTGAAAATAGCGAGTGATACATTTCAACATTTCAAGTTTTTGAGGATTTTTTTTTACAAGTTCAGGATCTCTCTGAACATGTTATGAATGTTTTGTTCATTTTATTTCAAGCGATTATTACAAAATCAGATTGCTTATACATCTTGCACATTTAAATTAAAAAAAAACGAGAGAGTAAACTGGAAGTTGAAATGAGGTGATAAGATCTGTGTTAAAACAGCGACGAAGGGAAAGTTATACATTATGGTAAGGCGTTGTTATAAAACAGATGACCTCTAATGAGACCTATATGTGATGTATAAACACAGAGCGGATGGCTATTTTAAGAAGTAGTTCCGCTCATATGTGAGTACTATTTTCACGGAATCCCCAATGGGTCTGAGGAGTGAAAAGGTGTTATACACAACATACCGAAACGCCGAAGAGAGTGGCTGTTGAACAACAACACATGGTAAGGATGGTATCAAAGTTTGAAGCCCATTCCCGTACACGCTAAATACGCGATGTTTTTAATCGAGTTGCCCGCCCACGTCCTTTCCCCTTACCTCCGTGAAAAATGTCGGTGCTGAAAAATAAGATTGCGAAACATCGGGATGGTGCTCGGAACACACTTCTCAGCCAAGAATGTTTCGAATTTTGAGCCATTCGTGCCAAATTGCCTTCGTAAAAAAGAAAGGGGGGGGGAGGGGGGGATGAGCCGTCAGCAAACAGTGTTACTTTTCGCCTACTTTTGGTTTAATTTTTTTTTTTTGGGGGGGGGGGGGGGGGCGCACCATTGGCAGACAAACTGCCACTTTTCGCCTGTTTTGGTTTTTTTTTTTTCATTTAATTTCTTTCAAATTAAGTACAAGTTATCAAAACCTTTATGTAACCCCCATCCCTCGCATGTGGCCTGTGGGGGGGGGGGGGAAGGGGGCTGGATTGGGGGTGCTGGTTTGTGGATGTCGCTGTGTGCGTCAGTTGGATTCGCGATGTGGGCATTCACACCCCAAAAATATTACTCATAGACCTGCTCAATGACCCTAGTTACTGGTTCCGGTCGGCCCAATGTATGGAACTGCTGATGAATTATTAGTCACTATATACGTCCCATAGCTGCTTTTATAGGGGGTGTTCAGAAAGAAACGCATGGCTTCCTTAATAAAATTCGCTCCTAATTTCTGTTGAGTCCAAGCTTACCTTATTTACAGAACGCTTTCATTGTGTGGGTTATGGTTTCAGAAGTAGAAAATGAAGAACAACTGGACGTGGTATCGCTAAATGTGACTGTGATGGGTGTTGTCTCCATGTATGTGTGTACAGAGGCTCAGTTTTTATCTTAAAAATATATTTATTTTTTTAACCAGTCCAACTTCAGTTCCATCACTTTTGAGGTAAAATAAATGTGACGCATTTGGGTGAGAACTGAGCATATTTCTCTTTTGATCATTATATTTAGGATTGGATATGAAGGCAGCGTATGTTCCGTTAGAAATGGTGAAAGGGTTGCTTGAACAGGGAGTGGAGTGTTCTTGGGAACTGTTCACCTTTGTACTGTCATAATGTGTAAAGCTAAAATGTGTGCGGACATTTTTGTACATGTTGCGTATGTATATCTGTTGTGGCAGTGACACGTGGGACATGGCAACTCTCCTGTGAACACCAAACGAACATCCAAGTTCTAGAATAATGCCTGTGATGGGTCCTCTGTTTCTGTATGATACGTAAGTTACAGGGTTCGCGCTTCCGCCATCCTGCGAAGGAAACTGCCATGTTGTTTTATCCGGGACAGCTATATCTCACGAACGCCTCATCCAGGGACAAGAGTTAAAAATATGCCTAAAAACCTGTTGAGTAATAATGTCCATATTTTTGTGTGAAATAACCTATTTGTTTTGAAAAATTGCAATAAGTGTCGAGTATGTATAAAATTTTAAAGTGAAAACATGTTCCCGGAAGGCAGAAAAAGTACCGGAAGAAATGGCCTTTTACAGGGGAAATTGCACTAGAAGCACTTCGTGGAATAAGCAGCCCGAGTCACAGAAATTTTAAACGTTAGGCGAGTGAAAAATTAATCTTGTTTTTTATTTCCCCGTTTTTCATTTCAATTTATTTTGGGAAAAAAATAAAATTTTTAAAAAGTGGGATAAGAAACAAGACTATTTTTCTTCCTGGTCTAAGCCGCCTAACTGATCTGCATTGTATACAGCTGTGCGTGCTGATCACTTTACGAGGTCTTAAGTGGTCGAAGGTTTCAATAAACAGAAATTATTTCCAAAATTTGCGTTGTTTCCTTATGACTATTTTTTTTTCTTTTTTTTTTTTGCTTTGGGTGGTTCTTGGGGACGATTTTATTTTTAGAAGGGCAGTCACGGGGTCGGTGTAAGCTGGGATCGTGACTCGAATACTGCTGTATGTATAACTCACACAGTTTCAGGGAACATAATGTAAACGACAAGGTAGCAGGACATTATTGCAGTCTTTTCAGGAAACGAATCATGGTTTGTATAAATTTATTGCGTCATAATTTCTATTCATTATTCTGACCTATCGTACTATTGATAAGTTTAACTCATTCAGGAAGTAGCAACTGGCACAGTAATAGTCAAGCTTTCGTACTCCCCCTCCCCCCTCCCCTCCCCTGTCCTAGAATTCGCCAGGTAACTTTACAACAATTTTGTTGCTATTTATACACTTTTATCAGCCAGTAGCTCGCTGCTTACTTAGATTCGTATTGATCTATGACAAGGGTATAGTACAGTGACATTCAGAGCAACTGAACATCTTATGTGGGAGATGGCAGGGAGAGCATCCGTCCTTATATATATATATATATATACATTATATAAAGAAGAAACCAAGGCCATGTGTACATACACCTTTCTGCACAAAAAAAAAAAAAAAAAAAAAAAAACCGGAAGTTTTTGTATCCAACTCTGAATCTGGTGTGAAATTTTATTTTAACGCCTCACTCCAATTTTTCACCCTCAAGAGGCCTTCTTGCTTATATGAAAGTAAAGGTAATGTTCATTCTAAAGTTATAACTTATGTTTATTTTCAATAATATTCCTGATAAAAACAACAAAGTACAACACACAGGAAATGTGAAAAGGAAAAGATTGGCAGAACATATAATTGATATAAGTGAGATTTAGCCCTTCCTATGGTGTTAAGCCTTAACCTCCGTCGTCGACAAAAATCAGTCCACATCCTTAAATGATAATCGACGAAATATATAATTTTTTTTTTTTTTTGGGGGGGGGGGAGAATTATGAGTTTTTGTCAGTTGAAAGATCGGGTTATTCTGAAAATTTTCCCTGTACTTAAGAGGCTACCCTGTAAACTATAGATAGTGGTTTCGGGTGGGGTGGCGTCCCAGGCGGGACACGTTTCGGCAGTGGGGGGCTGAGGAGGTAGCGTTCCAGGCGGGACACGCTTCGGCGGTGGGGGGGGGGGGGTAGCCTCCCAGGCGGGAAACGTTTCACGAGAGGGAAGGGGATGAGTAGCGTCCCAGACGGGACACATTTCAGCTCACTCCACCAGACTGTTATTAGGTAGGTGCACTTTTCGTACTTGTTCTATCTTAAACTTGTCTATATTCACACAGAAATATCAACTTCCATTTGGACTCGTGTGAAGACAGAAGCGCCTTGCTTTTCATCCAGACATTGCAATACACTTCAGAATCATTTTTGTCTGTGATCCAGTGGATGTATCGTATAAATGCTCCCCATCCAGCTGCTATCAATAGCAGGGTAGATACTTCTGTTATTATAAATGGGCAGCTCTGTATTGCCATGGAAACTGGCGCATGCGCAATGCGATTAGGTCCAACAAACATCAAGTATCCATATTGAGAACCGTGTGTTTATCGTTGAAAGTGAACTTATTTTGTGAATTAAGATGCCTAGTACGTGTTGTTCAGTTCCAAAATGCTCAAATAGTGGGGGACAAGGAAAACAACCTTGTAGGGAAAACAAGCGTCTTTTTTATTTTTGTGCTGTTAAATTGCTTGAATGTTGCAGAAGTGTTTTCCCGCATAAGACTTGTGTATTTGATTGACAGCGCTAAACGTGTTGTCCTAGCTATCGAGAACCAACCAGGATCGTAACAGGATTAAAGTGAGGTTCCAGCATTTTCATGGTAGATCGGGATACCTGCTTGGATTCAGGCATTTTGCAGAACTTTAAGAAGTTTGCGGTGTAGCGGCGCTAGTAGATTCAGAAGGGTTTTAAACATGGGAAAATCCGGAGCAAAGGGTGGACTTTACACAGTTCATTAAAATAGATAAGATTTCATGTAGATGAAGACCTGGAACTCATCTGATTTTCATTTGTTGAACACCTTAAAACACCAACCAGTCGCTACAAGGTTATTTCCCAAAATGTCCCTTTGCCGAGAACTGCTGTTAGCGTTATGAAACACCCCCCCCCCCCCCCCCGTCTTCAACGTTAGCCTGACGCAATGTGTTTCATTATCTTTATTTAAGGCCTTACAATACTTTTGTGCCCTGAAAACTTCCACTTTATTGGAAAAGAAAATTAATGAATTTCACGCAAGCTTTAGTTGATTATTAATGCTAACTGACGGGTTTCGGACCATTCACCCAAAAACCAATTCACCAAAAACCAACTCATCCAATTCGTGTTCAGCTCACCTAAAACTGTTGGACGATTCATGCAAGTTTTTGGACGATTCATCCAATTTCTTTGCACGATTCACCCAATTTCTTGGACGATTCATCCACTTTCTTTGGACGATTCACCCATTTTTCTTTAAAATTTAATTTATAATATATGTCAGAGCTGTGTGGGGTAGGTAGGGAGAGAAGGAGAGTTCTGGGCCACCTCCCCCCCCCCCCCCCCCCCCCCGTCGTGGGACAATTTTAGGACGAGAAAACTGAGCCAAGCCCGAACTATAGGAGGAGAGAACTGAGCTGAACTGCAATCGAATTTATTAAAGACTAACCCCCCCCCCCCCCCCCCACCCAGGAAAATGTTTTGTTGAAATAGCAAATTAACAAAAAATGGGAGAATTGTCCAAGGTTTTGGGTGAAACGTCCAACGAAATTGGGTGAATCGTCCAAAGAAACTGGGTGAATCGTTCAAGAAATTAGGTGGATCGTCCAAAGAATTTTTGGGTGAACTGGTTTTTGGGTGAATCGTCGTGCTCCCTAACTGACATATGCATGTAAAGCACACCGTGCATGGATCAATGTAACTGATGACGTGTGCGGGATTTTGGCAGAGCTACAAAGGCTGTGGCATTGTTTAATAGAGTGTATGTGTTTAAAAATCAATTTTACTTTGTATTTTGACCATGAAAATGAAAACGGGCGAAAAACAAGAAGCAAGGTGCACAACTTTACATCAAGTACTAAAAATGGGCGGAGATTGGTGGTCCTAGGACCAGTTTCTCAAGGGGAGAAGCAGAGAAAACTGTGCACCCTGTATTTCGTTTACCTGACCGAAGATTTTACCGACCACAATAGGCTTTCAAACTTGATAGTGTTTTTTTTTTTCGTTTCAAAACCCGCAGCAGCTTCCGTGCTATCTTCGATGACGAAGGAATGTGTTAGAAAATGCAGTGTGACCCCTTCTGCATACATGCTGTTCACTCAGATTTCTCGGACAGATATTCAGATTTCAGAGATGAAATAATATTCTTGTGGCCAAAATAGTGTAGGATTTGAAATTTATTCATCAGCTCGGTTCAAGTCTGCTGAAAAAGTGTTAACTGGGATTACTTTGTGAATTTATCGTTACATTCTGCGTTAAACAGCACGTGTTTAGGTCCATCTCTATTAATCTCAGGGATAATTCTTGAAGTTCAGCGGCGTGCGCCAGCGACGCAAGTGAAAAAACTGCGCACCGTTTCCCCGCTACGAGGCGCCATCATTCTTCGGAACAACCCATTAATGCCAAGCATATTGATACACACGGGTTCCAAGTAATACTTGTTGAAATAGAGAGAAAGAACACAGACGACCATGCTATGAACAAGTGCACTTCGGACATTTTTAGTTTCACAGCTTATGCTGAACAGTCTGGTGCGCCATCTGGGAAAGTCCTGCACCGTTACGTCGCTCGAACAAATATCCGTGGGTCATGTGGAAAACCGAGTGGCCAAGGCGCACGTCGGAATTATTTTTGGTATCTGTATGTTCCTTTGCACTGTTTTAAATTAAAAAGAACGTGTATTGCGAGTTTTACAAGGCTCAAACAAAAGGAACATGACGTAAAGACTTTGCCAGCGATGAACGAAACCTGCAGTTTCAAGTCCGAAAACAGTGTAAAGAATTTATCCAAAGGTGAGTGAATGTAGTTACGTATGCACTTTAAATGTGAGACCTAATTTATGTTTTCACGCAGTTTCAGGAGTTAACCGGGCTGGTATCGGGCTTTACCGATGTGTTGGCTGATGGCTGATTTGCTATGGATGATGTTTTCGGGCATGTTAAATCAAACTTGACGCGACATCTCGCGGAATGTTTATCATTGATTTCTGAAGATAAATATTTCAATTGATTTTAACATCCTGACAAAACCAATTTTGTCACGTATTATATCTTCATGTTTGCAAAGTGAAAAAGTTAACTGACTTAAACAATTTTGCCAAAAGTAACCTTTTTAGTTAAAAAAATCGCCTGATGGAATCACTGTTTAAATGTTGAAATTCGCAATAGCAAAACAAAACGCGTATGGTTAATGAAGGGTGATATCTGGACACTCAACAGCAAAGAAGAGTAAATCCCTGTGTAATACCAAGGCAGGCAGTATCGTTTAGAAGACTAAAATAACTATTGAAAGGAAAAGAAGTTTGGGATTTGGGTCAGAAGTGACAATTCATAACAGGTTTTTTTTCTCATTTAATTATTTATTTTTGTGGTGGAGAGGGGGGGGGGGTTAAATTACTGGTAATTAAACCCATGAAAGAGCACCTTCCGAGTTATTATAGTTATAATAGTTACATAGTTATAGTTATATAATTATAGACGTTTCACGTGCTAAGAACTTATTCACGATGCCGACCTGTTCATCAGAGGTGGTTTTAGTGTTATTCCGTCTCTGTGCTGTTTACTCAATATTTGAACAAGTACTTGAACGACCCCGCGTAATGTACCGTATTTTCCCCGAGTATATTGCGCACCCCAACCTCTCCCCCCCCCCCCAAGTTTGGGCCTCCAAATTGAAAAATTTCTATATCACTGTGTATATTGCGCACCCCCAACTTGAGACTTATAACCCTCAAAATTTTGTTACCAGTAATAAATTGTTCTTTCCCTCGCTTACTCTAGTTAGCCAATCAGTGCCATTGCTTAAGAGTGTTACATTATTACTGATAAATTACGTAAACTGCATAGAAATCGATGACCCAAGTTGCTCCCCCTTGCCCCTTTTTAATCGGCAATCACCCTTTTTACAAGCAAACCGCCTTAAAAAAACACTTCAAATAGCGCATCTCTGAAGACAATAGATCGTATTTCTCAATTTGTTATTGACAAAAGGAAATTGCAATTAAAATTAATTGTAAAAAATAAGACATGTGAAATAAATTGTTAATTTAAAGTAAATTAGTTAATGTTGCGAATGAGCTAGAAAATGACAATTAACAGTAGTTAAAAACAAAATGGATAAAAAAGTAAACGGGGCAAGTTATTCAAACGGTTTCAAAACTTAAAGTTGTTGATTTCACAGAAAAGCAGGGCAATCGAACTGCATCTCGCGAATTTATTGTTGATGAATCTAACATTTGATTTTGGAACAAAAACAATCACACTCGAGAAAATCAAAATCGCAAATCAAAATTGTTTTAATTTAACTCCGTGTATATTGTGCATCGCTAACTTTTGACTAAAAATATTGGGAACAAAAATGC
Source organism: Protula sp. h YS-2021 (assembly GCA_949752745.1). Lineage (NCBI taxonomy): Eukaryota > Metazoa > Annelida > Polychaeta > Sabellida > Serpulidae > Protula > Protula sp. h YS-2021. Next base: position 31,223,034 of record OX457025.1, read on the forward strand.
GCAATATACACGGAAAAATACGGTAGGCGTATTGTGAAAGCCACCGATATTACACACGCTGCACCAAAAAAAACCATTAACAACGAAAGGTTTCTGGTTTTCTGACAAGGTTTTTCGTTTGAAAGTATTCGAACTAATGACGTTTTTGTCTGTGCATTGTAATCGGAAGTCATTTTATTCACTGTATTGCCCAAGTGAATTCACTGGTCGTATTAATAGCGTCCTGTTTTCAGACCGCCGAAAATGTTAGGTGTTTATAACGTTTGGTTACTTCGTTTGAACAGAACTGATTTGATATTGATCTTATATAAGACATGATTTAAACACTTTAAGTTGATTCAACTACTGAAGCTGGAGTGCGTTTAGAAGAACGTTGTTTCATAATTCCGCACTATAATAAGACCGTGCTGCTGCTTTGAAGGGCTATTTAGCCCCCAATCGGGGCCTTATCCCCGGAGGGGAACTGTAGGTTGGGTGTTGTCCGTCAGCCCATCCATCGCTACACAATAGATCATTGTTAGCTGGATTAGGTCGATCTACCCTCGAAATCCGTGAGCCCACCTCTGAGCGCACTCCTATCATCGCACGTAATCCCGTGTCCAGAGTTTACGATGGCAAGTCGGGAGGAGACTTGCTTAAGCTCCGGAAAGGAACCGGAGTTTAGCTATGGTTCATAATTGATAATCACATAATATTTACTCAACATCCAAAATATATTAGATAGATTCAAAAATAGATTAAGTTTTACAATAAAAATATGTAAAAATATATATAATTTAAAAGGAAAATGAGGGGCTTTTCGCCCCGGGGGTGGGGGGGGGGGGGCTTCTCGCCGGGGATGGCAAAATTGGGGGACTTTTTACCGGGGGGGGGGGGGGGCTTTACGCCGGCATTGATGTAGACATTTTAATTTGTTAACACGATAACTCTAGAACGAAACACCTGAATCAGCTTCAGCTTTGATGGGTTTATGCCTCCAGTTGGTCCGCTGATTGGAATTGTATTTGACGTATATTGGACAACGAGTGACGTCGTAGGATGTCAAAACCTGCAAAAAATTGTCATTACTGCAACTGCAGAACTAAACGTCGCATCAGCTTTAAACTTGGCTGGACAGTGCCTAAGGTGGGTTTGACGGCTCTTAATGTATTTGGCGTACATAGCGCAACTCATTGCGAAACATGAAGTCATTATGTGTTTTGGACATTGACTTTGTTAACACGATAACTCTCTCGAACGACAAGTTGGACTATCTCCAAAGTTTGTCGGATATGCCTTGGGTTGGACTGCGGATTGCTATTGTAGTTGATGCTTATTGGACAACGCTTGACGGCATACGACGTCAAAACATGATTGCAAACTCGCGCCTCAGCCGTTTGTGTGAATTTTGGGGATGGGAGGTTCGGTGTTACTTTTGCTAGTGCACATGGTTTCGCGGTTGGCTGCATGACAGCATTTGCTGTGGGCTTTTTCTGGTACGATCGTATTTACACTGCTGTGCAGGACTGTCTATTGATTTTACTGAGCTAACAAGTAAGTTTTCACTTTTCACTGCCAAGCTGTTTCATATATGCGACATTTGCTTGCAGTGCCTGCAATTATGTCTCTGAGACCAAGGGAAGACATATAGTGTTTGTACTTACTGTGTATATGTGTACTTTGACATGTGCTACATTATTAGGGAAGGCGTATAACGTCATTACGTAAAAATCTTGTGTGAAAAATGTCTGAGCCGTTGAACATCGGAGAAAGTTCAAACTTTGTGGGATTGTTGCTTGGTGGGTGCGAAAAATTTGTTTCAAATTTCATCACGTAAAATATGTATGTATTTTGAGCAAAATCATGTGTGCACAATATCTCGCCAAGGGAAAGTGGTATCGAGTTAAAGTTTATTTGGGTATTCTATGGGTCGATCGAACTGAGCTTTCAATTTTTGACGGGTTTGGTGAAATTAGAGAGGCGTATGACGTCAGTACGTTAAAACTTGTATGTGAGATTTCTCCGCCGCTGAACATCGGAGAAGGTTCGAACTTGGTGGGATTGTGCTTGTATGGTCCGAAAGCTACAATCAACTTTCCTCGCAAGCAGAACGAACAACAACGGTATGTGACGTCATCACGTAAACTGTGTATATAATTTGAACAAGATCTTGTACGCAAAAAAATCTCGACAACGGAAAGCCGTACGCGTATCGAATTTCTTGGATCAACGGCACCGCTGTTTCAACTTTTGACGTGTGTTGCGAAATTAAGAAAGGCAGATGACTTCAGTACGTTAAAATCTTGCATGTGGGATTCCTGAGCCTTTGACCATCGGACAAATTTCAAACTTGGTACGAATGTTGCTTGATAGGTCCGAAAGATTCTGTCAAATTGTGGCCGTGGTAGAAAGTGGCCTATGGCAACATTAGGAAAAAAGTTAGGTAAAAAATAGCTTGATAGCAGAAACTCGAATCCGCTTCAGACATGGTGTAGTTATTCCTTAGTCGCAGGACTTCTGTGACATTCAACTCATATAGAACATTAAGAAAGTAATAAATACTATGTAATATATTTTGCTATCGCTGAATCTTAACATCGCCACCCCCACCTTCCCCGCTTTGTCAGCTCTTTTGTCACCTAGGCCTACTTATTAACTGCGCTTGGAATTTCAGTGTTTCCCAGAAGATTCTCGACTGTTTCTATACATATGTGAAAACATTGGCAACATAAATATCGATTTATGGCTTTTTCTTGCACTGACTGTTATTGATCTTTATGTGAGTTACGCACTCGCAGGGAGTGATTATGTAACGGTCGGCATTCTTTGCAGTACCTGGAAGATTTTTTCACTTTTAAAGTGAGTTATCTGATACCTTGTGCTAGGACAAGCAGCTCACCACTTTGGCTCCAAAATGCCCTCCCCCCCCCCCCCCCCCACTCCTCCCCCATCTATTGCACAGTTGTGAAGAATTCCTTTCAAGTGCTGTTTGGCCGATGGGAAGGCAGTACGAAGACAATGTATATATCATGATTGTAACTACATTTATCATGATTGTAACCACATTACTTCTCGTACCGTAATGTTGGGTAAAAGAGTTAGGGTTGCGTTCAGAGTCGTACCTACATGAATTGGCGGAAGATGGATAGGGGGTGGCGGTTAGCAAAGCAAATAACCAATGAAGTAGGCATTGATGTAGCGACCACTTTTTGGACTCCGATCAAAAGACTGCGGTAAAACCTGTTTGTAACGACCACCTTCAAGACCCGGATAAAATGACGTAAAGGAGAACTTGAATGTACTGACCACTTTCCAGATTTCGATAAAAAGGTGAAACCTGCCTGTCTTGACCACGAGGATCAAAAGTACATACAGGAAAACTGCTGCAGCAACAGACTTCGAAACTGACGTACAGTAAAACCTATTTTACTGACCATCTTCCAGATCCGAAAAATACGTGCATTAAAACCTGATCGTAGTGACTACGACCCGGACTTGGATAAACGAGACGTACAGTAAATTCTCTCTCAGTCTGATAAGCAGCTCACCATTTTGACACAAATATGTCCCCTCCCCCTCTCCACCGAGGTGAGTCATCTACTGTACAGTTATGAAAGATACCTTTCTTGTGCTTTTTGGCCCATGAGAATGTACGAAAACATGCTTTATATCATGGATGTCAGTACACTTTGGGTACATACCATTATTATGGAGGGGTAAAAGGGTTATGGTTTCCACCCCCTCGACCCGGATAAGAGACGTACAGTTAAATCCGTTTTGGAACCGCCTTCCAAAATCGGACAAAAAGACGAACAGTAAAACCTCTCTGCCGTGACTCTGATAAAAAAGACTTAAGTAAAACTTCTCACCCCTTTCCAGAATATAATCCCAACCAATATAGAAAGGTCATTTGCGGTGAAAAGTTTGGGGGTGACTGAGGGGTTTCGGGGGAGTCATTTGATTTTGCTTATAAAACGACAATAGCTTGCTAGTAACAGTGTTTGACTAGTTCGAGTACACTGATGTTGGTGTGCACTGGCTGCTCAAGTTACGGGACGATATAGTTTTCACAGTGTCCGTCTGTTTGTCTGTCTGTCCATCTGTCGACATTTTTTGCCTCTTTTGTACGCGCTATATCCTAGTTACTATTGACGCAATTCAATTGTCCGCTTGCACATAGAAAGAAGACACACTGGAGTTGTACATAGGGGGATTATTTTTGAATTTCAGGTAAAAATGTCAAAATGGCGGAACTTTGAATCTGCCGAAATTTTTTTAATTTTGAGGGTGTTTGTACGAGCCATATCTCAGTTGCAATGGAAGCGATTCAATTGTTCGCGTGCACATAGAAAGACCACATGCTGGAACTGTGCATAGAGGGGTTATTTTTGAATTTCAGGCAAAATTGTTAAAATGGCGGAACTTTGATAATGCCAAAAATTTGTGATCTCTAGGGTGTTTGTACGCGTAATATCTCAGTAACTAATGAAGCGATTCAATTGCCCGCTTGCACAAAGAAAGACCACATACTGCAGCTGTGCATAGGATGTTATTTTTCATTTTAGCTAAAATTGATAAAATGGTGAAACTTTGAATTTGCCTAAATTTGTCAATTTCGAGGGAGTTTGTACGCTCCATATCTCGGAAAAAATTGAAGCGATTCAATTGTTCGCTTGCACATAGAAAGACCACATACTGCAGCAGTGCATGGGGGGGGGGGGGTAATTTTTTAATTTTAGCTAAAATTGAAAAAAAATTGCGAAACTTTGAATTTGCTTAAATTTGTCAGTTTCGCGCCATATTTCGTACACCATTGAAGCGATTCAATTGTTCGCGTGCACAGAGAAAGGCCACATACTGCAGTTGTGCGTTGGGGAGGGGATATTTTTTAGATTCAGCTAAAATTGTTAAAATTGGAAAAACTTTGAATGTGCCCAAGTTTGTCAGTTTCGAGGAAGTTTGTACGCGCCAGATCTGTTACCATTTATGCGATTCGATTGTTCGCTTTGCACATGGAAAGATCACATACTGCAGCTGTGCATAGGGGGTGGGGGGGGGGGATTTTGAATTTCAGCTAAAACTTTGAAATAGCGGATCTTTGAATATGTTTTTGCAAATATATGTCGGCAGGGAACTATAATCAATTTCACTGATGCACTTGTTGATGAGACAGCTATCAGCACGGGTGATACCCCGGTCTCTGACCCTCTAGTTGGTATTCGAACTCCTTGCGGTTAATCTAGCGGTGTATTGCAATACAAAACATAAATGTCGTACAGCCGGGAACTTTTTTCTCGAAGCAAAATTAACTCAGAAGTTTTATTTATTTATGAACATGTGAGAAGGCTGGGGGCTTTTTCCTGGAGGGGCTTTTATCCGGTTGACTTCTTTCCTAGCAGTGCAGTTGGCTTCTGTCCGGGAGGGGGTGGGCTTCTGCCGTACATTCTTTTTTTCTGATATTTTCTGTAATATTTATAACAGCTAGAAATGTATACTCATAGTTCCCTTGCAAACATTTGCATGTAATTTGACATCTGCAAGACGATATGAGTGAGTGCAAGTGATCACCACGTTACCAGGAGCTAAGAACGGTGGGATAGCAAGCAATTGTTCTCTGGCTGTTGGTATTATTAGTGCCAAAAATATGGTCATATTAAGAAAACAATTATCAGTTTTAAATAAACTGGTACATAACGGGTCGCAATAAGAGAGATTTCAGTTCAAAATTTGGATAATGAATGAGCATAGGAGTTGTTCAGAAAAAGAAAACACAGTAGTATTCAATTCAATTCACTCAAAGCTCTTAAAGTAGCAAAAGTTAAAGGTCATAGGCCAGCAGGAAAGCAATTTGATGCAGATGAGTCCGCAAAAAGGGGCTGGGAAAAAGATGATTACACTTCCTGTCTCTCCTAAGAAAAAAAAGCTTTGAGAAAAAAATATACCCTTGCGTAAGCACAATATGAAAACTTGGATATTAGAACAAAGAAATGCTGGAGTGGCTGTTTCGACCGTGACACTGACATCATCCAGGTGCCATCTGTGTATTTTCTCAGACTGCAGGTACACTTCTGAGAAGGTTAGAGACAACTCTGTACAGAGTACATCATTACATGTTTTTTTTTTTTTTTTTTTTTTTTTTAATGAGTTTCTTTTTAGTCCCCCGCCGGGGGACTATAGTTTTCGGGTTTGTCTGTCCGTCCGTCCGTCTGTCCGTCTGTCGACACTTTTTTTGTTAACACACTCAAGCCTACATTTTTCCACCGATTGTTAAGATATTGTATATATGGGTAGTACTGGAACGAACAAGGATCGGTATTGTAAATGAGCCATGTCGGCCCAAGGACATTGGCCCAGCTGAACTTCACAAATTTTCCCAATCTTTACTCAGTCGAATGAGTTTGTTAACACACTCAAGCCTACATTTTTCCACCGAATGTAAAGATATTGTATATATGGATAGTACTGGAACGAGCAAGGATCGGTATTGTAAATGAGCCATGTCGGCCCAAGGACATTGGCCCAGCTGAACTTCACAAATTTTCCCAATCTTTACTCAGTCGAATGAGTTTGTTAACACACTCAAGCCTACATTTTTCCACCGATTGTAAAGATATTGTATATATGGATAGTACTGGAACGAGCAAGGATCGGTATTGTAAATGAGCCCTGTCGGCCCAAGGACATTGGCCCAGCTGAACTTCACAAATTTTCCCAATCCTTACTCAGTCGAATGAGTTTGTTAACACACTAAAGCCTACATTTCTGATTCGATTGTTGAAATCTTATAGATATAGGAAGTATTGGAACCAACAAAGGTCGGTATTGTAAATGAGCCCTGTCGGCCCAAGGACATTGGCCCAGCTGAACTTCACAAATTTTCCCAATCCTTACTCAGTTGAATGAGTTTGTTAACACACTAAAGCCTACAGTTCTAGATCGATTGTTAAAATCTTTTAGATATAGGAAGTATTGGAACCAACAAAGGTCGGTATTGTAAATGAGCCCTGTCGGCCCAAGGACATTGGCCCAGCTGAACTTCACAAATTTTCCCAATCCTTACTCAGTTGAATGAGTTTGTTAACACACTAAAGCCTACAGTTCTAGATCGATTGTTGAAATCTTTTAGATATAGGAAGTATTGGAACCAACAAAGGTCGGTATTGTAAATGAGCCCTGTCGGCCCAAGGACATTGGCCCAGCTGAACTTCAGAAATTTTCACAACCCTTACATACTGGAATGAGTTTGCTAACACACTCAAGCCTACATTTTTGGAAACAATTGGCAAAATGTTATACACATAGGTAGTATGGGTGGTAACAAGAATTGGTATTGTAAATGAGCCATGTTGGCCCAAGGACATTGGCCCAGCTTGAATTTTAAAATTCACGAATATGATACGAAGGGTTGTAGTCCAACCTAACAAAATCAAATACTGGGATTGTACGCCGGCGGGGGACATAGTCAGTTTCACTGACCTACTTGTTCTTTTTTTTTTAGTTCTGAGTGCGGTTAATGTTTTGAAATTGAAACCAAAACAGTGAATATTCCGGGGTGGGGGCTGGGGTGCGGTTCATCTAGTGGGCGGTTAATCAACCAGAATTTACGGTAGACGACCTATTCCAGTTGGTTGGCCCAAGTTATTTTTATTTAACCGTGACCTAGTCAAAGGGTACAATAGACGCCATCTTGGATTTTCAATTCCGGCAGGGGGCTTTGCTCACTATGGTGGCTTTTTGTTTTGGAGGGGGGGTGTTGTGAAAGGTAATACCTTTCTTTGGTGGGAACAGGCCCAACCCCCCCCCCCCGACCGAAACCCCCCCCCCCCCGCCCTAACCCCCTCGTCAACCCCCCCCCCCCCGACTAAAACCCCCCGGCGGCCTAAACACCCCGACCCAAAACCCTCCGGTTCTCAGGTCTGTTTTATATTTTGTAATTGCGATACATCCACGTTGTTAATTACACTTCAAATGCCCATTGAAGAGACCAATTGCAATTTCCGATTTAAAATTGCCATTTCCGAACCACTGAAGGAATTGATCATCATTATAAAAGAACTGTATACAGCCATTGATGATAGCACTCAGTTTTTAAAATGCAATTGCTCTTACGATTGATGAGTGTACACATTAAAAATTGCAATTCATATGCCGGTGTGGCATCAAATTTTCACCCCCCTAGAAACCTCACCCCCGGTGAAGATTTGATATCAAATCTTCACCGGGGGGTGCATATTTGATAGAAATTTGGTCATCAAATATTCACCCCCCTTATCAAATTTTCACTCCCCCCGGTGAAGATTTGATATCAAATCTTCACCCCCCTCCCAAGAAAGCTAATTGATTGATAATTAATAACACATCGAATTGTTCCCTTTTCAACTTTTTAAATTACTTATCATTTCTGTTTTAAAGTGAATGAAAGGTTAATTGCTTCTCTGAAGATTACTGCCGATAGTCCTTTTCATCTGGACATTGCAATCTGGTTCTTTATACAAAACAACTTAACTCAATTATTTTTTGGCCATAAATTCAGCACTTTTTCAACTTGAACTTTATACCTAATCATGGATACTGAAGAGATACAAGAAATAACAAATTACCTTGCGTCGCCAGACAGTAAAACGGTCTGGCCAGAAGCACTGCTTTCTCACAAAGACGTAAAAACGGCAAAACGAAATTTCAGAGGGAAATGTGCAAAATTCAGTTTGGTTGATGGAACACGGCAAATTGTTGTAGAATATATGACTTCAAACGCTGAGATATCCACCGACTATCCTACTACCAGCAATATGGACGCGAAGGCCCCAAGGGTCGAAAATAAACTCGAAATCGCTCTATCTGTAACCGTTTTCGAGATAATGGACAATTTATCTCGAACGGATTACGATATACAAAGGTCACATGACCTTGACCCTGAATGTCGAGATTCAGTCCACGATGTTACTGCCTACTGACATTGTAGGCGTGTTGAAACAAGGATTTGAGCGCTATTTCCAGCAATTTTACTTGATGAGTAGGGATTTGAAAAAAATATTTCGACCTCAATTTGACCTTGACCTTGAAGGTAAAAACAACTCATTACCCTCTACGTCTCTGCAAAATGCCGTCTTTCTACTACAAACCCTGTAGGAGGAGTTTTCTGGAAACCACTTTGAGGACAAAAATACTTTGACCTCAATTTGAGCTTGACCTTGAAGGTCAAGGTAAAAAAAAATGCGGATTTCACGACATCTCATCACCCTCTATCTCTGTACCAGATTTCATCGTCCTACGTCAGATAGCGTAGGAGGAGTTTTCTGGAAACTTCAGAGACGGAAAAAGGAAGGAATCAACAGCCAGAATTCTTAGCAAAGCATACTCATTTGCAAACCATGTTTGCAAGTGGGAATGAGTCGCACTGGACTCGCTATTTGGTGCACTTAAGTATAGGAATTAGAATCCAGAAGTTTAGCTTAGTGGTGTAATTACCATGTTATGTAAAGTAGAATAAGTTATAAAATAAACTGATCATAATGGGGGGTGAATATTTGATAATCAGATCTTCACCGGGGGGGGGGGGGGGGGGTGAATATTCTATGGGGGTGAAGATTTGATCTCACACCGGTTGCGAGATCAGTCGAGTTTACAAATTATAATTTCTCTTGCGGTAGATGTGACTTCTATCCATTTTGATTCACTTGAATGGATAATTTAGTGACACAGATTGCTGTGAAAAATCATGCTACCATCATGGAATACATCACATCTGCTAAAGGGAATCCAAAAATATTGTACCAAGGGTTTTTGTACGTTAAGCAAAAAAAAGAAAATCTAGCAAATGGCTATGTTTTGTACGAGTGCGAAAAGAGGCACCGGAACAAATTTTCATGATACATTTTCTTTGAGATCGGGGGGGGGGGTGGTTGGGTCGGGGGGTTTAGGCCGCTGGGGGTTTTAGTCGGGGGAGGGGGGGGCTTGACGGGGGGGGGGGGTTTCGTGGGGGGGGGGGGGGTTGGACCTAGACTCTTCTTTGGTGTGTTCCAAAATATCCAGCGAATGATTTTCTTTTAGCGATTGCCCGTTTTCGTTAAGTAAAAATGAACATGCTCTAACTTTGAAAAGGCCATTTCCAATCACCTGAGTTTGGATAATAAAATTGTTTTGTGAACGAGTTTATAGCGGCAGATAGAGCAGCAAGCACGTTTAAAGAAGCTTAGAGAAGACTTTACTTTGTGAAAGACCGCTACTTAGAATGTAGCTGGGTTTATAAATTATATTTGTGACCGCATAAAAGAAGAAGTACAATGCTTAAGATCTGATTTAGCGGATGGGATGAATCAGATCGGATAAGTAAGAACTGAAAAAGCTTATGTGTCTGTACATTATGTTTTTTGCGTAGAAAGCGCTCTCTTCAGTTGTTGCATAGTTCGAAAAAGGTGGGTTATTTTTTTTTTTTTGCCCAAACACGATTAGTAATTTTATATTAAAATATATATATATATATATGATAAATGATGACATGAGCAATTTTCTATACACGCGCAACTGAAATTTATAAGTATAATATAAATCTGGAAGCAAGTTGAAGAATAGCAAGTCATCCACACGTATATATATTTAACGACTCGAATGAAGAATTACAAATAACAACAGTTTGCGGCTACATCGGTTAAGATGTTTTTTAACCTGATTTATTTAAAGTCATTCGTTTCTAATCACCACAGGTGTCTTGTTTCACAGAGGCACCGAAATAATCTTCAATTTGTATATTTCATTATAAATGTTTTGAGCAATCTGTTTGATCGTGATGTTGTTGGTTGTTATTGAGAAGACACCTGATCTTCAAGAATGGGAATAAAATTAAGAAGAATATATAAAAAGTGTTCAGTTTTTTGTGTCAGAAGTGATAATATGTATTGTTTTTTTTGCTTCAAATTTCAGTTTTAGAAAAATTGTGAAATGCCGGAAAAGACGCAGTAGCGCAAGGAACCATTGAAACAATTCACCAAGACGCGCTCTGTTTTACTGGTTTGCAGGTGCGGTGTGCAGAGCAACAGTGGAGGGTATTGTGTGCAACGTCTGGGTGATCGGGTATGTCATGACGGGAAGAACGAAGATTGTGTTAAATATCTAACAATACGAACCTTGCCATGTGAACAAAATTCTGATAATCTCCACTTGTTAAGCTTTTAATAAGTGTTGTCTGGACTGGTTTCCGTATGTAAATTAGTAGAGATCGTGAAGTAAGTGCATGTAGAAAGTTGTTCAGGAGACATTTGCAAACGTTTAAAAGGCGATAGAAATGTACAATTATCCTGCAGATAACGGATTAATAATATCAAATGGAGAAAATTTTTTACAAAATTGAATCTAAATTAGTTTCATCAGTTTTCAGTTAACCAATTTATTTTCCATGCTATTCTAGATGCATCTGATTTACATGGATATCAAGGGCCGCTAGGGCGAAAAGGAATTTCGTGAAATGCTCATGGCGTTTGGGGATGGGCTTCTGCGCCAGTGGTATTCTTTAGGAGGTGTCTGACGTAGAGTGAATGGCTGATTTCCATGAGTGACGTCCTATAGTTGAGTAAGGATTACCCCGTTTTAGAACTTGTTTTAACTGACTAAAATAGAAAATAAGGTGATAAGAATGCCGATCAATGTACTGTATTTGTGCTGAAGATGCGGTCCTGTGTCAGTTGTAAGATGGCGTTGTGTTGATGGCACTTCGTGGATAATCAGCCGTATTCCAGTCACTTGCAGTGAAATGAAATATGTCGACCTTATGACAAGTGCTTTTTTTTTTTTTTTTGGTTTTTCTCCTTTATAGACCAAAGCTTTGCGGTTCCAGAAAGAAAACGAGAACTTTGTGGTTACGGTTGAAGAGGAAAGGTAAAGCGGTAAAAGGTTACAATATTTTAATATATATCATGTATCTTCTTAAATCGAAGGCGTTTAGTATGTTCTGCTCCATTTATCTAGTATAAAATAAATGTGGGACAAGTTTGGAAGTAGATGCGCTCAGCACTCGAGAAACTTTCTGAACAGGTCTTTGTGATGAAGGGTGTTGATGAAAAGTGTTAGTGTTGTATAGAAATGGTGTTCGTGTTACTTACGAAAAAATATGACACTCGATTACAGATCAAAGCACAACGCTATGTTGTGTCACAGTGGATCTAAGGTTCAATTGGGCTTCTATTATTTTTGCAGATACTCTATTCCCGAGAGAATCAACGCAAGCACTTCGATGGAGAGTCAAAAATTCAACAGGAGCGCCGAGAAACCTGAACAGCAGAATGTTATAAATCTATTATTACTACAGTGACATTATGCTTGAACATCGAAAAAAGATATTTAAATATATTCTAAAGAACGGTTGAGTTAAGTTATATATGCATAAAATCTGAAGTACTTGCACGTCTTATGTACTGGAATTTAAGAAAAAATAAATTCTGCTTTTTGGTTCGCAATTACAATGAATGGTCAGGAGTCATGAAAAGTGATTAGTCGAATTGTCTACGCTTTAAAACTTTGCACTCATTTAGCCTTGCCCTGCATCAAACTGGTCTTGGGTCAAGTCAACCCACGACCAAGTCAACCCTAGCAAACTCAACCCACCCTGAAAGTCAAGTCAACCCACTTTTTCATACCAACTCAACCCACCCTGAAAGTCAACTCAACCCATCCATTTTTTTTTAAATTTTATAACTTCCGTGTTCACCTCTTGTCCCGAAGGCCCAAATAAAAGAAACATACGTACTCGAAAGGAGTGATTACTTAACAAATTCGTTTTCCTGATTCGAAACCGTGAACTTTGTAATTTACTGATGCAGTAGTACACACATACTAAATATATTTTATTTATTTGTAATTACTACCAAATATTATTTGCTGTTAAAAATACGTATATAATGTAAATAGCTAAACGTTAACGTTCTTAAGTGGCTGAAATACTACAAAGGAAATGTTGCGCAGTCCACATTTTACACACCATAAAAAACATCCTTTTCATAGGGACCTTTTTTCACCACAGTTTGACTTTCAGTTGGTTTCTACACATTTGGTGCATACACTTTCGTTGGTTTCTACACAAAATTGTGCAAATTTATCTTTTTTGGTAGTCTTTTTGTGAGATACTCGATCCACATATCCGATGTTGCAAACCAGAACAATACACACATTTTACAATTTACTGTCGAGGCCTCAAGTCCTGTTTACATTTACTGCATTCATCCGACATTTCAAAGGTTTGATTAATTAAATTTATCCAAACAATAATACAGCCAAGTGACGGTTGCACACGAGTTCATTCGATGCGTCCGGTAAAAAAATTTCAAGCCATTCTCTCAAGATTCATAAACTGGAAATGATTTTCGAGCTCCTTTTGGGGAGCTTTTTATAGTTTAGACATTGCAAAACTAATCACGAATAACCAATAAGAAACGAACTTTACAACAGAGCATATTACGGAATAAATTGCAATTAACTCACCCCACTGAAGTCTTGCGTTTATTCGCTTTTAAAATACCAGAGAACACGCCTTAATCACAATTGCGATTTGGAATCAGCCCGTAATCCACCTACCCCGACACCAGACTAAATCCCTACTCAGCATGTCATTCCTAATTGCACACGATAAAAGACCACTCTTCATTTCAGATGTTTCCTGTGATTTCAAGTTGACAATGGATCACAGAGAATATCAAATGTTTGGGAATTTTCTCGAATTTTAACTAAACCTATTTCAAATTAAGATTTTTTTATATTAGAACGATTTAATACAGGTGGGTGGAGTTGGTTTTGGGGTGGGTTGAGTTGACTTTCAGGGTGGGTTGAGTCGGTATGTAGGGTGGGTTGAGTTGACCGCGACAAGGTGGGTTGACTTGACCAAAGTGGGTTGAGTTGGTCGTGGGTTGAGTCGGTCGTGGGTTGACTTGTCCCAACCCCATCAAACTGATGCTGTTTATTTTAAAAATACAGCCAAGTGACGGTGCTCAGGTGCCCTCAGACTAAAAAGAGACGAATTGGAACTGGCAACTCATCCACAAATATCAAATCAATCAAAAAGTCAACATAGCGAGAAGAAAATGTGGTAAAATTTGGCGAACCGCCATAAAATGGCAGAATACAACTCAGACGGATTGTATTCTTAGAGAATACAAAAATTGTAGAGAAACTCTATTTTTGGCGAAATTTTGGCTAAACCTGATATTGTGACAAAATACCAGTGTTTTTCTTCGCCAGGCTGGTCTTATCACATCAGTAGAGGAACATCTGTCGCCTGTGTGTACGTATTTACACATGTAAACTTTTACTCCTTCAGTTTTGATTGGATACCTTTCAAATTTTGCACGAATGTTTTCTAGGTAGGCCACTCATTAGTTAATTATTTTGGTGATTCGTCAAAAATTGGCGGAAATACTGGAGGGAAAAAATAAGTAAAATCTCAGTTCACACCAACACCATAGAAATGACCTTACTCGTTTAAAATTTTAGTTAAAGCAGTTATTTGTACTTTCCTAGCTTTTACTGATTTTGGTGATTCAGCAAAAAAATGCAAACCGTTCTCAACACTATAAAAAGTCTCCGCTAAGGCGATATATTAATACAGGTCTCTTCGGCCAACAGAGTGAAAATCTTCTAGAAATAAAAACCTTTATACATCAGTGAGAAGCACCCCTCACCAGACATTGAACCACACCAAAGGACTCATTAGTCACCCTGAACTGAATTCCTGCACAGAGGAGGGACTTAAGATCTTTCAAGGCTTATAAAGAGAGAACGCAAGAGTGAGGAATGAAACATATTTTAACAGGCCGTACCGATCTCTAAGACGCCAACTCACGTCATTTCATAGCTGGTTGTTAGTGGCAGCTATTCCATGAAGTAGGTCGTGGTAAAATCGCACAATTTAAAAAAAAATCAGTCCGTATCAGTTTTTCTAGAAGCACAGGTTTTTAATCCAGCCGACTTTGTTCGACTGGGTTAGTCGTATCACTATAGGGGGCTTGAATGTGTTATCGTATGTATTATTATTAGCCCAGCTTACATTACACGTAAGCTGGGGTATTCCTATCGGTTTGCCGGTGGCGTTAGTTAGTTAGTTAGTTGTTTATTTAGTAAACTTTGTTTCAAAATGCATCTCCTCCTACAGTTTTGATCCGATGTCATTTATTTTTGGTGTAAGCCATCCCTAAGGGGTCATGCATACGGCTTGTGCTTTTCTAGTCGATCGGTTGATTTTTGAATTTTTGGCGAATATTAGGGATTTTTTAAAGAAATTTTAAAATGTATCTCCTCCTGCATTTTTGACCCGATGTCATTTATTTTTTTTATGAGGCACCCCTAAAGGGTCATGCATACGGCTTGTGCTTTTTATAGTTGGTCGAACAATTTTTGTATTTTTGGGGAATTTTTGAAGCAAAAATCTCGATAATTCAAAATGCATCTACTCCTACAATTTTGAGTCGATGTTTATTTTTTGTGTGAGGCATCCCTAAGCGGTCATGCATACGGCTTGTCCTTTTTAGCCCAGCTTACGTTAAACGTAAGCTGGGTTATTCCTATCGGTCTGCGGATGGCGTCCGTTAGTTAGTTCGCTGTAAACTTTGTTTCAAAATGCATCTCCTCCTACAATTTTTATCCGATGTCATTTATTTTTGGTGTGAGGCATCCCTAAGGGGTCGTGCATACGGCTTGTGCTTTTCTAGTCGATCGGGTGATTTTTTAATTTTTGGGGGATTTTTAAAGAAAAAAATTTAAAATGTATCTCCTCCTACATTTTTGACCCGATGTCATTTATTTTTGGTATGAGGCACCCCTAAAGGGTCGTGCATACGGCTAGTGCTTTTTTAGTTTGTATTTTTGGGGAATTTTTTAAGCAAAAATTTCAAAAATAATTCAAAATGCATTTACCCCTACAATTTTGATTCGATGTCATTTATTTTTGGTGTGAGTGCATACGGCTTGTGCTTTTTAGACGATCGGGCAATTTTTGTGTTTTTAAGGAGTTTTTGGGAAAAAAAACTTCAAAATGCATTTCCCCCTACAGTTTTGAACCGATTTCTTCCTTTTTTTTTTTTTTTTTTTTTTTTTTTTTTTGGTTTGAGGCATCCCTAAGGGGTTGAGCATACGACTTGCGCTTTTTAGTCGATCCGACAATTTCTGTATTTTTTGGGAATTTGGGAAGAAAAACTTCAAAATGCATTTCCTCCTACAGTTTTTATCCGATTTCATTTATTTTTACTATGAGGCATCCTTAGGTAGGTCTCGCATACGGCTTGTGCTATTTGACTCGACTTGGAAATTTTTTATTTCGGGGGGAGGGGGGGGAATTTTTGATGAAAATACCACAAAATGCATTTTCTCCTGCAGTTTTGATCAAACATCATTTATTTTGGGGCTGAGGCATGCCTAGGGTGTCGTGAATGTGGCCTGTCTTTTTCAGTCGATCAGAGAATTTTTGAAGAAAAACTTCAAAATGCATTTCCTCCTACAGTTTTTATCCGATTTCATTTTTTTTGCTATGAGGCATCCTTAGGTAGGTCTCGCATACGGCTTGTGCTATTTGACTCGACTTGGAAATTTTTTATTTCGGGGGGGGGGGGGGAATTTTTGATGAAAATACCTCAAAATGCATTTTCTCCTGCAGTTTTGATCAAACATCATTTATTTTGGGGCTGAGGCATGCCTAGGGTGTCGTGAATGTGGCCTGTCTTTTTCAGTCGATCAGAGAATTTTTGAAGAAAAAAATTCAACATGCATTTCCTCATACAGTTTTTATCAGATTTCATTTATTTTCGATATGAGCCGTCTCTAGGGGGTCATGCATACAGCTTGTGCTTTTTAAGTGAATTGGAAAACTTTTGAATTTTTTTCGGAATTTTTGAAAAAAAAGTCAAATGAATCTCCTACAGCGCATAAACGCAAGTTAAATGAACTTGCGTAGTAGTCAGATTTAACAACCGCACATCGACGCAAGTTAAATAAACATGCGCACTGGTCCGAAAAAAGAACTACGCTTCGACGTAAGTTGAATAGACATGCGCAGTGGTCCGAAATGCGAACCGCGCATCAACACAAGTTAAATAAACATGCGCACTGGTCTGAAATGAGAACCATGCATCAACACAAGTTAAATAAACATGGGCAATGGCCTGAAATACGAACTGCGCATCGACGGAAGTTAAATAAACATGCGATCCGGTCCAAAATATCAACGCAAGTTAAATAAACATGCGCACTGGTCCGAAATTCGAAGCGCGCATCAACGCAAGTTAAATAAACATTCGCAATGGTCCGAAATTCGAACTGCTCATCAACGCAAGTTGAATAAACATGCGCACTGGTCCGAAATGCAAACCGCGGTATCCAGACAGAAGGGCCTTGGACAAAAGGGCCTTGGACATAAGGGCCTTTCCCAAAACGGCCTTTCCCAAAAAGGCCTTTCCCAAAACGGCCCTAAATGAAAAGTTGGACAAAAGGGCCTTGAGAATTTTTTTCTAGGATTTTGAGTTTTAATTATTTAATAAAATATGTAATAAAAAAACAAGTAAAAACAAACTTCATTGTGTTTTAAAGATAACTGCCATGATGTTTTGTTTCAGTTTCTCCCCATCACTCTCTTGAGATTTCCGAAGCACTGTGCCACAGGTTAATCTCTGTTTATACCAATCACTGGCTTGATGTTTTACTCATTGTAAAGACTCTTTCAGTTACTTCCCATCACTGTCTTTAGATGCCAGATGTCGGAGTCATTGTGCCCCAAAAGATAATCTCTGTTCTTTGTTTCGTTC
This sequence comes from Protula sp. h YS-2021, assembly GCA_949752745.1. NCBI lineage: Eukaryota > Metazoa > Annelida > Polychaeta > Sabellida > Serpulidae > Protula > Protula sp. h YS-2021. The sequence continues at coordinate 31,240,787 of OX457025.1, forward strand.
CTCTGCATGGTGCTGCTTAAACAAACATGCTAAGCCGGATGATGTTGGCATGTTAGTGTCTTGTCGATATATGAGTTCTGAATTTCAGGTCTTTATTTGAACTGTGACCAACAGCAATGGATATAAGACAACGTAATAGAGGACAGCCAAAAATTTGTCTCGATGAATCAGGCAATAAAATCAATAAACTTTGTTTTTGGAGTTGTTATTTTATTACACAAAAAATAAAAATAATTTTGAGAACCATATCCAAAAAAAATTCTCAAGGCCCTTTTGTCCAACTTTTCATTTAGGGCCGTTTTGGGAAAGGCCCTTTTGGAAAAGGCCGTTTTGGGAAAGGCCCTTATGTCCAAGGCCCTTTTGTCCAAGGCCCTTCTGTCCCGGATTCGCAAACCGCGCACCAACGCAAGTTAAATAAACATATGAACAGGTCCAAAATAAGCACCGTGCATCGATGCAAGTTAAATAAACATGCAAACTGGTCCGAAATGCGAACCGCGCATCAAGGCAACGTAAGGAAACTTGTGCACGTGTCCAAAATAAGTACCGCTCATCAACGCAAGTAAAATAAACATGTGCATTGGTCTGAAATAAGAACCGCGCAAATAAACTTGCGCACTGGTCTGAAATAAGAACCGCACATCAACACAAGGTAAACAAACATGCCCACTTATCCGAAATAAGAACCGCACATCAACACAAGGTAAATAAACATGCGCACTGATCCGAAATAAGAACCGCACATCAACACAAGGTAAACAAACATGCCCACTTATCCGAAATAAGAACCGCACATCAACACAAGGTAAATAAACATGCGCACTTATCCGAAATACGAACCGCTCGTCAACAAAAGGTAAATAAACATGCGTGTTGGTCCGAAATGCGAACCGCGCATCAACGCAAGTTAAATAAACATGTGCACTGTTCCAAAATGAGAGCCGCGCATCAACGCAAATTAAATAAACATGCGCACTTGTCTGAATAAGAACCGCACATCGAGGCAAGGTACATAAATATACGCACTGATCCGAAATGCGAGCGTTGTTCGAAGGTATCTAGGGCACACTATCCAGTCTAAAAGAGATACAAAAATCTGTTTCCCTTTTTTCTGGGAAACAAATGTTTGTATGCATTTATCGGTCTATTTTCTGGTCCGGTGCTAAATTAATTATTGAGCTAGCCTTTTGGCGTCTCATCTTTTGAAGCCCAGATTTTCAGGGAAATCCACTTTCTCATGCACGCTGAAATCGGTCTTACTGCTTTTCGTAAGCTGGGACTTTGTCCTTGGACAAACTTGTTATTTTTTTTTTTTTAGGTTCGCCAAAAACTGCCGAAATGGCGGAGCTTTGAGGTTTGGCAAAAACTGGAATAAATGGTAGTAAATAACTGAATTGTCAAACGATTCATTTGTCTCAGTCTTTTTCAAATAGTTATAAAATTTTAATCGAAAGTTACTTAGGTGCTTCTCCACCTGGGCTTTGCTTTTTTTCGCAAATGACAAAAAAAAAAAAAAAAAAAAAAAAAGAAATGCCGAAATGGTGAAATTTTAAAATTTTTTGTAAAATTGTGTAAATGTCGGTAAATACAAGAATCGTCAAAACCCAACCTTTCCAACATCCCTTTTCGGGTAGCTTCCCCGCGGGAAAACTCGTTTTTTGTTGTGTGTGTGTGTTAAAATGATGAAAAGTTAGGTTCAGAAACAAAGTTCTTCATTTGTTGGCCTAACAGTATTCGTTTCAGAGTTTTTCTCTTTCCTTGTTTGGTAACTCGGCTGGGTCATGTCCTTGGACCTGCTTGTTTAAAAGGATTATCCTTTTTTTAACCCAACCGACTTTGTCGGACTGGGTTAGTCGTATCATTGAATGAATGTGCGTATGTTAAACTTTTTCTTTACAATGCTATTTCTCCTACAGTTTTGCTCCAATCGTTTTGATATTGCACATGAATGTTCCCTGGGTGGTCCCCCACCTGGCTAGTACTTTTGTTTTGACAAGTGACGAAAAACTGACAAAATGACGGCACGTTTTGACCCATTTTTAAAATGCTACTCCTACAGTTTTACTCCAATCGTTTAGATGTTACGCAGGGATGTTCCCCAGGGGTTCGCCTACCAGGCTATTATTTTTTTTTAAAAAATTGGTAACTTGGGTCATGTCCTTGGTAATTGGGTCATGTTCTTGGACATGCTTGTTTTTTTATTATTATTATTATTTAAGAGTATATATTACACCTGACCTGGATTTTAACTTTTTTTACTCAGTCATTGGCATGTATTGAACAAAACCAAGATCTGCGACTGTGTCTGTATTTTATGCGAATAGATGATTGCCTACAAGTAGAGGCAGATAAACAACCCACTTCAGGTCCGAAGGTTAAAACTTGTTATTGAATGTGTAGTAAAACTACATGCCAACAGAAGAATTATCCGACACCTGAAGTAGTCTTTAGAACAGATTTCTCACGGCTTAACGATAGACAAATTAATGCTATGCCACCGCTTGGTAACACAATTTTACCTCAAGTCAGTGGGTATCGTGTTAGAATTTGAGTGTTGTCACAGAGTCCTCAAGAAAAAAGGATCAAAAAGGATAAATTTTTGGGGAAGAAAGTATGAAAAAAGGATAATTCATATTTTGCTGAAAATTTTAAAAGTTTAAAAATACACCCTAAAAGTTATCAAACCCTGCAATAATACGGGTCTAGGACAATACTCCCCAGATGATCCCCCCCCCCCCCCCGACAATATCCCTCCAGACCATGCCCCCCCCCCCCAATCATTTGTTTTCCAATTTTTCATTTTAAAGATTTTCATTAACGAACACCAAACTAATACAGTTCTGTGATCTGTAGTTAAAAGCTAAGCCATTTCGCTATGATGCAGTTGAAAGGAGGTATAACTGCAGTTCCACAATGCTTGCAACTATCTCTTGTGATCCATTGATAAAAGCTATTGTACATAAAAATCCTCTGTGATCTAGTTAAAAGGTTTATAAATGTCATTTAATGCATACGTTCCATAACTGTAATTATCAGTTCGCGCCGCAATTGATTGCAATTAACTGCTGCCCAACGCAGTTGCTGCAATTTGTGCTAAGCCTGAATCACAAAATTTTTGGTTGACCTATCCGGAGTCACAAATTTAGGAACGTTTTGAAAGATGTGGACTATGAACTTGCAGATTCTACTGTGAATGAGACGTTATAACGTTGAAAATTGAAAATATTCTGGTTTGGGGGGGGGGGGGGGTATGGTCGGGGGGGGGGGGGTATTGTCCCGGAGTGTACGGTCCAGAACCCATAAAGGTCCACCCATAAATTATATAAGTACAGGGCAAGTGGGGGTGGTAGTTAGATGCGGACTTTAAAGTAAAATTCCATGATGACGTTACAATTAAAAATATGCGTACGTATTTTATCGATGGTGCCTAGGGACATGCAACTCAGAATTATAGATTGAAGTTATTCAAAATCATTCAAGAAATAAGAACTACTTAACGTCATTCAGAGTATATGGATATTTTACAGTGTGATAAGATATTGATTACGCTTACGAAATATGTGTTTCAATTCCATGAAAAAATACCCTTTTTCTACAGATGTATTGATTTTAGCGATAGACGTTGCATAAGAGTTGGAAATTAAATATACATACAGTGTAATAGCGGTTAATATTATGGCCTAATCAAGGGCTATGACAGGGGTAAGAACAAATTCTAAGAGAAAAAACATATAACTAATTAGGGAAAAAAGTATATTGAACCCCCCAAAAAATAATAATAATAAATAAAAAAAGTATCAAAATAAAAAAAAAAAAGGATGAAAAGCGAAGAAAAAAGAAAAAAAAAGATGAAAATTAAAAAAAGATATATATATATATATAAAAAGCAATAAAGCATGAGAAGGATAAAATCGGGCTTTTTTTTAAAAAAAAAGAGCGTGATGTGGCAACACTGTAGAATCCATTGCAAACTTTAAACTGTCGCCCAAAATGGGCACTAGCCAAACCTGAAGTTGTAAAAACCCTTTCATACTTCAGAAAAGAAACCACAAACCCATGCGTATTTCGAACTAATTTTGCAGGGCTTAAAGAGCAGCACAAATATTGCCACATAATGGCTGTAAACTTAATGGTAAGTAGCAGCTTCAGAAGTCGATACAATATCCTAAAAACAAGACTCTCGGGTTGGTCATCAATATTCTCTGCAGAAATCAGTACCCCACTGCACACATAATATGCCTTTGTCTAGAATTTGTCGAAAGCTGTCGAACTGACAAGAGACTGACTAATTTGCCTTGTCCATTTGACGATGCCCAATTCAACGAATTCCAATCAAAAATTTGTCAACAATTTGTCATAAATTTGTCATTAATTCGTCAGTTTCGTCACAAACTTGTCAATTTGTCAAAACATCGTCAAATTGATTGACGACCCCAAACTCGTCAACCTGACGATGCCTAACTCAACAATGTAAATTTTTCAAAAATTTGTCTTTGTCACTGGCTTGTCATTTTCTTGTCACATACTTGTCAAAACCTAATTTGCAGTTTGTCAATATCTTGTCACAAATTCATCAAAATATCTTTGACAAGTAATTGACGAACTATCCGAATAAAGAATATTAGACAAAATAATTACGATTTGAAAACATTTAACTTAACACCATTGTCCAAGGACATTGTGGCCGGCCAAGTTCAAGTTAATGAAGTATAATAAGAATGTTCAGGGACATTGTTACCAGCCACAAACATTAATATTTAATTATACTAGAGTGGCCAGTGTACACCAACATCAGAATACCCGAACATGTCAAACTGTTTTATTAGGCAGTCATTTTTTATTCTTGTCAACAAAAACAAATGTTAGCCCATCCCCACCCCCTCCCCTGCCACCCTTTTCCGCCGTCTGCCTCTCCTGTTTACAAAGTTTTACAATTTTGTACCATTTCAAAATTAAGACTATTATCTTATATAAATATGAATGAATATATATATATATATATATATATATATATATATATATATATATATATATATATATATATGGATATGTGGCTATGTGTATGGGAACATGTTTAGCCATGTGGAATGTGCGACTATAACCTGAGCTTATACTCTACGATTTTTTAATCCGGATCTGGAAGGTAATCACCGTAAAGGTTTTACTGTTAGTCTTTTTCATCTGAGTCACGACAAGCAGGTCTTACTGTTTGTCTTTTCATCTGATTCCGGAAGGGGGTGGCTAAAAACAGGTTTTCCTGTACGTCTATTTATGCGGATCTTGAAGGTTGTCGCTCGTAGTGAGTTATGCCATGGCATTTTTATCCCAAACACCTGAAAGGTGGTCGCCACATCGCCTATTCGCTATTTCATTGTTTTTGATAACCGTCACCAACCCCCCCCCCCCCCCCCCCACTTCCATGTCGGCACGGATCTCAACACAACACTAACCCCCTTACCTCTTTCACTGTGTGGGACCGTACCCAAAGTGTACTTACATCAGCAGAAAAAGCAGAAAAGGCACAGAAAGGCATCCTTCTTACTGAGGATCCATTGCGCCGATTTTTTGCGACAATTATCCAAGTACTCAACAAGTACTTTTGTAAACAAAGATTCACCTGAGAACCATTCGGACTAAAATGGAAGGCAAAACAAAATTGTGGGAGAAGGAACATTTTGAAAATGCCTCGAAAAAAAATCAAAAGGCATATTTTCAAGACATTCAAAAAATTTTAATATGCCATTGATAATTTTAATGAAGTCACGAATGTTATAATGATATTGTGACAAAGAGGTTTTTTTACTCATTTCGATAGCTGATTTTTAATTATATATTATATCAATAAATGTCATATTTTTTATTTATTAACTGATATTATATATTCACTGATTTCTGAAATAACGACTGAATTGGGTTTCTTTCTAAAAGTTTTAGAGGTGGAAGGATCGTAAGGCATGACATTCCCAGTCCTTTCACATCAAATTGGTCAGGTTGACGAACTTGTGACAAGTTTCCGACAATGTTATGACAAGTTGCTGACAAGTTTGGCAGTATTGTAATATGTAATATATTGCACATGACGGTTTACTTACGAACGCATAAGCTGCAGATTTTGATATTCATACCATCAGTTGCTATTTTGATAGTTATACCATCAGGTTTTGTTATATTAAACATTAAAATAATCGAATCCATTCACCCTGTTTGATTATATACCACTAAGTACTCAGTATGCATTATTCATTGCAACACTGGGCGATAATACAATTTTCACAAGCATTTTACAAACATCACAACTTATTTCAAAACATGCAGAGAATATGATGTGTTCACTTACATCATGGTTTATCCAATAAACATGTTTTTAAGACGTGATAATTTGAAACTTCTCAGAATATTCATTAAAACCTACGAAATCTCAAAAAGGATGTCCGCGTGTTTTCACTTGTTTTGAAAAGGATGTGACGTCATGGTGACGCAATACTTGACAAATTTGTGACAAGTTTCTGACAAGATAGCGACAAGTGTTTGTCAATGTGTGACGAGGCATTGGTCAGAAACTCGTCAAGACCCTGACGAGGTCAAACTTGTCAAACTGACAATAAAATGACAAGTTCTTGACAAACTACTGACAAAGTGTGACGAGGCAAAATTATGTGTGTGCTAGCCACCCGACTCATCAAGATTAGCAGTTCCAAGCAGTGTTCCGTTGATTCCGTGCTGGCACCACATGCGCTCGAGAATTTTAAAACATCGACTTTGTCTTGTCACATCAATAGAGGGGCATCCGTCGTCTCAATTCCTCTCTGTGTAATATTTTGGACAAACATGCACCAGAAAAAACATCAGTAATTACCATTCGACCTAAAGTTCCCTGGTTTTCGAAAGATATTGCCATAGCCAAGAGAGAAAAAAGAAAAGCGGAAAGGACCATGCGAAAATTCAGAACTCCAGAAAATGTCAGTCGTTATCGGCAAGCTAGACTTAAATTTGTAAACACTATTCAGAAGGAAAAACGATCTTACTATTCGCAACAAATCAATGATTGTGGATTTGACCAAAAAAAAAGAAGCTTTTTAACGTACTAAATGAGTTACTGAAAAGCAAAAAGAAAACCGTTCTACCCGAACATTTATCTAAAGAAGATTTGGTAGAGAGGTTTAACAACTTCTTTTCGGATAAAATCACAAAATTTCGAGAAAAACTGGACGAAAATTGTAGCGCATGTATTCCAAATTCAGAATCAGCTTGTGATACGAAACTACCGTCTCTCACGACCTACACCAAAGATGAAATTTTAAAAATTATCGCCAAGACAAATAATGCTACCTGTACTCTGGATCCCATGCCAACTAGTCTTCTGAAACGGTGCTTACCTCACCTGCTACCTACTATAACTGATATCGTGAATTTATCACTGAAGGATGAACATTTTCCAGCTACATTAAAACAAGCACTGGTCAAACCGCTTATTAAGAAAGCAACTCTCAATCCGGAAGAACTCAAAAATTACCGACCAGTATCCAATATTAGGTGGATTTCCAAAATAATAGAAAAAGCAGTCATCAAACGTTTGGATACACACATGTCACAAAACCAGTTACACGAAAAATTTCAATCTGCATATCGTGCTGGTCATGGAACGGAGACAGCTCTGGAGCGTATATTTGACGATATCTTGCGCGCGCTTGACGATAAGCGTGGCGTTGTTTTAGTTATGTTGGACCTGAGCGCGGCATTTGATACAATTGATCATGCAGTCCTGATGCAAAGGCTTCATGAGCGTCTGGGTATCGAAGACACCGCTCTTAAATGGTTCTCCGAATATCACACTGGAAGGTCGCAAGCGGTTGTTATAGATGGCGCACTATCCGACCAGATCTGTCTTTCTTTCGGTGCGCCCCAAGGTTCTCTAATGGGTCCCGAGGATTACAAAATTTACACCTTGCCGGTGGCAGATATCACACGACGCCATGCAGTTAACTTTCATATTTATGCGGATGACACTCAAAATTATGTACAATTTCGACTAAATGATCGTACTGATTTCAATTATTCAGTGAGGAAGCTTGAAGCATGCATCGAAGAAATTAGACTTTGGATGTCAGTCAACAAATTAAAGTTAAATGACTCGAAAACCGAAGTGCTTGTTATAACTCCATCATCACACGTTACTAGTTTTAGTTTGGATAGCCTTGTGATTGGTGAAACCCATATTAGCCCAACAGATAGTGCAAAAAACATTGGAATAATATTTGATTCACATTTGACACTAGAAAAGGAAATATCGCAGCGCTGTAAGACGTGCTTATATCATCTCAGAAACATTCGCCTCATACGCCCATACATCTCACAGGACTCCTGTGAAAAGCTAGTACATGCACTGATATCCTCCAGGTTGGACTACGGCAATGCAATACAATATGGTCTTCCTAAATGCCGCATCAGTCAGCTACAACGGATACAAAATATTGCCGCTCGCTTAGTGACGTGCAACAGAAAATACGACCACATTACCCTCATTTTAAAATCGCTACATTGGTTACCAGTTGATCGCAGAACTGAGTTTAAAATTCTACTATTGACATTTCGGGTTATCCAGGGCACAGCTCCAGAATATCTATGCGAACTACTCTCACCTTACCAACCTTCTAGGACTCTGCGTTCAATACATAAGAATTTGTTAAATGTGCCAAAATCCCGGACAAAAACCTATGGTGATAGGGCCGTCTCTGTTTCGGCACCGCGGCTGTGGAACAACCTACCAACTTCCCTACATTTAGAAACGAACTACCTGTCTTTTAAAAAAAACTAAAAACTTTTTTATTCAGTATTACCTATCTGTGATAACAACCTAGTCAGTGTCTTTTAGCTATTTTACTATGTGATCAGTTATTTTTATATTATTGCATCGTGTCTTTGAATATCTTTTAGAACTAGGCACGTAAAATCTATTTACTATTAACTATATGTACGGATGTACCTGTGTAAACCTTTACTTAAATGGTTCTTCTCCTTCAGTTTTGATCGCATTCCTTTCACATTTTGTACGAATGTTTTCTAGGTAGCCCCCCCCCCCCCCCGAAAAAAACATTGGCGATCTTCCAAAAATTGACCAAATTGGGTCCAATAGAAACGTTTTGGTAGTCGATTTTCAAAATTCTTCTCACACAACTTTGATCAGATTTTTTAAAACGAATATTCACGAATACACGAATATTCTCTAGGTAGGCCTGTTTTAAAAAATCACTTTTTTGGCGATTCGCCAAAAATTGGCCAAATGGGGAGCATTTTTCATTTTTTTGGCGTCTCATTTTCAAAATGCTTCTCCCACAATTTTGATCCGGTTCCTGTCCAATTTTGCAGCATTGCTCTCTAGGTGGACCTCTCTGAAAAAAAAATTAGTTTTTTTTTGTGTTTGTTTGGCGATTTTCAAAATGCTTCTCAAACAATTTTGATAAGATTCTCTTGAAATTGTGTAAGGATGTTCTTAACATGGGCCTCTCTTGCAAATTTGCTTTTTTTGGCGATCTGCCAAAAATTGGCCATATGGGGGATTTTTTTTTTTTTTTTTTTTTTGGTGTCTAATTTTCAAATTGCTTCTTCCCCCACAATTTTAATCGGATTACTTTCCAATTTTGCACAATTATTCTCTAGGTAGACCTCTTTTGAAAATTGATCTACTTGGCGATACGCCAAAAATTGGCCAAATGGGGGGCATTTTTGAATTTTTTGCCATCCAATTTTCAAAATGCTTCTCCAAGAGTTTTCATTGGATTCCTTTCCAATTTTGAACGATTGTTCTCTAGGTGAGCTTTTTTTTAGTCCCCCGCCGGGGGAGTATAGTTTTCGGGTTTGTCTGTCCGTCCGTCTGTCGACACCTTTTTGTTAACACACTCAAGCCTACATTTTTCCACCGATTGTTAAGATATTGTTTGTATGGGTAGTACTGGAACGAACAAGGATCGGTATTGTAAATGAGCCATGTCGGCTCAAGGACATTGGCCCAGCTGAACTTCACAAATTTTCACAACCCTAACATACTGGAATGAGTTTGTTAACACACTCAAGCCTACATTTTTCCACCGATTGTTAAGATATTGCATCTATTGGTAGTACTGGAACGAACAAGGATCGGTATTGTAAATGAGTCATTTCGGCCCAAGGACATTGGCATAGCTGAACTTTACAAATTTTCTCAATCCTTACTCAGGTGAATGAGTTTGTTAACACACAAGCCTACATTTCTGGATCGATTGTTGAAATCTTTTAGATATACGAAGTATTGGAATCAACAAAGGTCGGTATGTTAAATGAGCTCTGTCGGCCCAAGGACATTGGCCCAGCTGAAATTTTCACAACCCTTACATACTGGAATGAGTTTGTTAACACACTCAAGCCTACACTTCTGCATCGATTGACAAGATATCTTAACTATGAGTAGTATTGGAACTAACAAGGTTTGGTGTTGTAAATGAGCCATGTCGGCCCAAGGACATTGACCCAGCTGAACCCCACAAATTTTCCCAATCCTTAATCATTTCAATGAGTTTGTTAACACACTCAAGCCTACACTTCTGGATCGATTGTTGAGATCTTTTAGATATAGGTATTGGAAACAACAAAGGTCGGTATTGTAAATGAGCCCTGTCGGCCCAAGGACATTGGCCCAGCTGAACTTCAGAAATTTTCACAACCCTTACATACTGGAATGAGTTTGTTAACACACTCAAGCCTACATTTTTTTAAACAATTGGCAAAATGTTATACACATAGGTAGTATGGGTGGTAACAAGAATTGGTATTGTAAATGAGCCATGTTGGCCCAAGGACATTGGCCCAGCTGAAATTTTAAAATTCACGAATATGATACGAAGGGTTGTAGCCCAGCCTAACAAAACCAAATACTGGGATTGTACGCCGGCAGGGGACATAGTCACGCTTCTCTGAAAAAATTGCTTGTTTCTGGGGATCCTCCAAAAATTGGCCAAATCGGGGGGGGGGGGGGGGGGGGAGGGTTGGTTAATTTATTGGTTTCAAATTTTCAAAATGCCTCTTCTGGAACATTTTGTCCGGATTCGTTTCGAATTTTGAATGAGTGATTCCTAGGAAACCTCTTGAAAAGTTCCTTGTTCTGGCGATGCGCCAAAAATTGGCTAAATGGGGCGGGGGAGGGGCACTTAAAATTTTAGCGTTGTCAATTTTCAAAATGCTTCTTTTCCATAATTGGATCAGATTTTCTTTTAATTTTGTGCGAATATTTTCTAGGTAGGCCTATTTTGAAAAATAACTTTTTTTGTGAGCTGCCAAAAATTGGCAAAATGGGGGGCATTTTTTGGCATACAATTTTCTTGAAAGTTACTTTTTTGGCGATCGGCCAAAAAAAAAAAAATGGTTAATTGGATTGCGATTGCATTTTTAATTTATCGATAGTGAGTTTTCAAAATACTTCGTCTCCCACAATTTCGATCGACCAAGACGTCCCCAAAGCAAAATTGGTGGAATAGAGGAACAGAGATCTTCAGGCATAGTTTCCCGGCCATAAGTTACCCAAATGAATTTAAGGCCAAAAGGTCCCCATAGCTAAAAAGTATAGTGTTTGTACGTTCTATGTGTGTACGTATGTGTGTGTGTCAGTCTGTTGTGAACAAAATGTTGTGTGCAAGATACCTCGAGAACGAAACGTAGGATCGGCTTCAAACTTGATCGATTTATTCCTTGATTACGTCGGACGGTTCTTTTTAATTTTGACGCGTGTCACGTGAGCACGGCAGGTGTATAACGTCATTACGTAAAAATCTTGTGTGTAAAATTTCTCAGCCGCTCAACATCGGAGGAAGTTAAAACTTGGTGGGATTGTTGCTTGGCGGGTCCGAAAGATTCTATAATTTTATTTTGCGAGTAAAACGAACGAATGTGGCAAATGACGTCATCATGTAAAATATGAATATATTTTGAACAAGATCTTGTGTGCAAAATATCTCGACAAGGGAAAGTCGTATCGATTTCAAATTTTATATGGGTCTTCCTTGGGTCAGTCGGACGGTTCTTTTAACTTTCGACGGATGTCACGTGATTACCAGGCGTATTGATTTCAAATTTTATATGGGTCTTCCTTTGGTCAGTCGGACGGTTCTTTTAACTTTCGACGGATGTCACGTGATTAGCAGGCGTATCACGTCATAGCATAAAATTTATGTGCGAAATTTCTCGTCTGCTGAACAGTTGAAACTTAGTGAGATTGAATCTTGGTAGGTCCGAAAGATTCTGCTCTTCGCGAGTAGAACGAACGTGCGCGGCTTATAACATCACGTAAAATATGCATGCATTTTAAACCAGATATTGTATGCACAATATCTCCATAACGGAAAGTCACATCACCTTCAAATTTTATATGGATATTCCTTGGTTCAGTCAGACGACTGTTTAAACTTTCGACGCGTTGGGTGAAATTAAGAAAAGCACCATTACGTAAAAAAATATCTGTTTGCTAAGCAAAATATCTCGACAGTGGAAATTCGGATCGACTTTAAACTTGGTGTAGTTATTCCTCGGATAAGTCGCAGGGTTTTAATTAAATATTATTAAAACTCGTATAGAAAATCAAGAAAGTTGCATAACATCAACAACTCGCCTCCCCATTTTCTAGCTCCTTTGTTAACTAACCATGGTTGTTAACTACGCTGGGGGTTTCAGCGTTTTCCAGCAGATTCTCGAGTGTTCCTGCATTATTTAGAATGCTTTAAAACAGTAACAGCATTACTGCCGGTCCATTGCTATTTGTTATTGCCTGAAACAGAACTTTTTGTGCGTTTCTCATCTACGGTTATTACGTAACATGCCACTCAGTCAGAGGTCAGTGTCAGTTGTGGTGCATGATGAAGTCGTTACGAGGTCATTGAATGCTACTGACGTATTCAGCAGTTGAGTCTCAGCATGTCTAGCTTTTGATTCTTTCGCCGCACACTTGATTCGGTTGCCAAGGTTTTCCATATATGGGAGCTACTGTATCGATTAGCATTGTTTGGAGTACCCGGAAGCATTTTTCGTTATTAAAGTGGGTCATCTGATATCTTGTGTTATGAGAAGCAGCTCACCATTTTGGCAGCGAAATGTCCCCCCCCCCTTCTCCTAACTGAGGTGCACCGTCTGATGCGCAGTTATAAAGAATGCCTTTCTGGTGGTTCTTGGCCGATGGGAATGTTCGAAGACAAGGTAGTATAGCATGGCAATAACTACACTAAGGGCACGGACCCTTACCGTTACCTTGGGTAAAGGGTTAATGTTTCGTTTACAGTCGTACCTACATTAAAAAGGCGGGGGGAAGGGGGTGTGGAGGATGATGGTTAGCAAAAAAAAAAAAAAAAAAAAAAAAAAAAATCAGACCACCTTCAAGACCTGGAAAGAAAGATGTAAAGTAAGACCCGTTTGTCATGACCCCTTTCAGATTCGGTTAAAAAGACTTACGGTAAAACCTGCCTGTCTTGACCAACTTATAGACCGGATAAAAATGTAACGTACACTGAAACTACTGTAGTGACAAATTTCAGACCTGGATAAGAAGGGCATGCAGTAAAACCGTCTTAGCGACCACCTACCAGACTCGGATAAAAAAGACATGCACTATTACTTTTAGTGACCGCCAAATCTTCTCTTTATTTTTAATTTTTTTAAAAAAATGAATTATGGTTATTTTTGCAGAAATGAATATTTCATTTCAGTAATTGAAAAAAGAAAAATTGTTTTCTTTTTTTTTCGGGGGGGGGGGGGGGGGATTGTGGGTTTAGTCAGGGAGACATTTGTTTTTGTTTAAAAAAAAAAAGAAACTAAGTAGGTTTCGATTGAGTGTGTAATATAAGCCTGTACTGTTATGTTTTGTATGCACTAGCCGCTCTAGTTAAGCTTTACTCACACCATAAGGTCCCCGGCCATTGAGTACCTGCCCATAGGTCCCCAAATGAATTTAGGGCCAAAACGTTCTCAAAGCAAAACCGTATAACATAAATTAACGCTTTATTAAGTTCTACACCAGCCATAATTTCCTCTGTTAAAAGGTCCCGAAGTGAATTTAGGTACAAAACGTCCCCTAAGCCAAAGCAGCTTGTGCTAGGCTAAGTTCACGCCTTATTACACATTACCCCGGTTACAAGGTGCCCGGCCATAAAGTTCCCGGCTTTAAAGTCCCCAAATCGTCCCCAAAAATAAAGTGTATGATAATTTAAATTAACGCTTTATTAAGCTTTACCCCGGCTGTAAGGTCCCTGTCCATAAGGTATATGGCCAAATTGTCCCTGGCCATATGGTCCCCGGCCATAAGTTCCACAAAATAATTCAGGGCTAAAACGTCCCCAAAGCAAAAAACGTATGACTACCTAAATTAACGCCACAATGTACTCGGCCATTAGGTCCCAAAATGAATTTATGGTCTAAACGTCCGCAAAGGAAACAAACGTATAAAAATTAATGCTTTATCAAGCTTTACTCCGGCCATAAGATCCCCAAAATAAGCTTAGGCCCAAAACGTCCTAAAGCAAAATTTGTGGTTGAACCCAGGGCAAAACACCCCCGGCCATAAGGTCCCCAGATGAATTTAGGGCCAAAACGTCCTATAGCTAAAACGTATGATAACCTAAATTAACGCTTTATTAAGCTTTACCCCAGCCATAAGGTCCCCAAATCAATTTTGGGCCAAGACGTCCCCAAAAGACGTCCTCGACTATGCTTCCCGGCCAAAAAATACCCGGCCAAAGGAATTTAGGGCTCGAACGTCTCCAAAGCAAAGAAAAAAAAACTAAAACTATAATCTCAATTAACGATTGATTAAGGTCTCTCTTTGATCGGATTGTATTCAAATTTTTCATAAATCACTAGGCAGTCCTCTTTGGAAAAGTTACTTTAAAAATATTCAGTGGCCAATTTTCTTCTCTCACACTGTTCACTAAATTTCTTTATAAATTTGTTCGAATTTTCAACAACTCGGTTTAACAATTTGACAACCACGTCTTGGCGACCATGCAAGCCTATTGTCAGGTGATTGACCAGATCTCGGCTTGTCACAATGTCTCTGGACATTGTTGTTAATTGTACAATTTTAGAAAAACACGACGATGCCATCAACCAAGTTGTGCGGGAATTCGACGTAACGAGAGGTAGCTGATAGAGCGGCCAAGGAGATTTTTAACGATAGCAGTAGGAGGCTGCTGTCAGCGAAGAGCCTCAATACCACCTGGTGGCACTGAGGTGCTTGGTGGCGCTGAGGCCCCTTGGTGGCACATTAGGACACATTGGTTCAAGGGTCAGGAACCACTTTTGGACCACTCCAGTTCTTCGAAATTGAAAGTGGTGGCGCTGAGGTCCCTAGGTGGCAGTGACGCTCCTCGCTATTAAATCCTTCCAAAATGCTTCATTTCGTCATCGTTATATCCTAAGTAGGAGAAAAAAATATATCTGCTTTGTAAAAATGGTCCAAGACCACTTTTGGACCATCAAATATACCGAAGTCATAGGTGGTGGCACTGAGGACCCTGAGAATTTGAAAACGTTTTCCACATTTGGCTTCATCTTTAATTCTTTAAAAACCCACTCGAATATTGAAAATAAATTAGGACACATTGGTTCAAGGGTCAGGAACCACTTTTGGACCACTCCAGTTCTTCGAAATTGAAAGTGGTGGCGCTGAGATCCCTAGGTGCCACTGACGCACCCCGCTATTAAATCCTTCCAAAATTCCCGGTATTTTCCCTGCCAACCTGAAATTTCCCTGAGCACTATACAATTATATAAGCAGCCTCCATCCACCCTCACATCTGCACCAACTCCACCACATCTTATACAGAATACTTAACATTTCATCCAATTATTTTGAGCAAAAGGCTAGTGTAGAGATAGCACCAATGGGTCGTATTCGGAAAGATTTAATGTCAGTCTTATCTTCGATTACCTGAGTTGGGTTTAACGTGAGTTTGACTACTAGGTTATGCGGTTGTATGAAAAAACTCAGGCGTTAAATGTCATGCAACTCAAGCATAAATTTGAGTAATTTATGTCCAGGTCTCCATTGAACATTTTGACTTGAGACTTTTAAGTGACAAATTGTCAATATCAAATGATTTAACCATTTGTTTTTGCTATTGTTCAACATAATTCTTAAATTTAACACATGTTTATGGAAAACCATTCAGCTGTAGTCACTGCCAATTCTCAGATCACAATCTAATGAAAAGTGCTCCTCTCAAACAATTTAAAATTTAACATGTTGTTTCCGGGAGTGATTTTAACTTTGAAGTCAAATTTTCTACGCCATAAGAACGGAAAAGCACATGCATACATGAGAAAAAAGTCAAGTTATATTAAACTTCTAAAGCTACGTAACTGTAGCTTTTAGGATGCCAATTTAGATATATGCATTTCCAGGGTTCGTGCGGAATTTTCTTGAGCAAATTACAGGAGTTTCCAGGAGATTTAAGACCCAATTTCCAGGAGTTTTCCGGGAGATTTCACAACTTTTCCAGCTTTTTTAGTGAGAAAGAAAGAAAACAAACGTTTTTTAATGGTCTCCCACATTCCCCTACAGCCATCCCCTCCACCCATTTTATTTAATCTTTATCCATTACACATTAAGATGTGAAAATAAAGTAAAGATTTTTATCCATCTCAATACGCAAAACACAATATGCAATGATACAGATTTCTCAATCCCTATGCGCGCTTGAGCAGAAGATATAAACACTGTGTTTGAAGAAGCTAAATTATACGCCTAAATATGCGTGCGCATGCGTTTTAGTAGACCGAGTCCCACTGGACACGTTGACTCTGCAAGGCCTTTTATCCAAGTCCTACCCCTTGTGTAAGTAATATGTGAACGGTCTAAATTCGGGAATTTTTATCTTGAATGCGACCTTTTGCAAAATAACTCAAGAATTGATTCATTGAGCCTTGCGGCGACAGAACCTTAAAAACTCTAGATAGTATTTTTTTAGTTTGTGCATTTGATTTGAAATAAAAGAGAAATCGCCGAAAAATCGATTAGGCTTTTAAAAAGATTCTCATTCTATGCCACGATTATTTGGTGTCGCTGATGACCCATGCTGAATCGTTGCCACAGAATACACAGCCAACAAGCACACTGGCTCCTCTAATGCCTTTAAACAATCACAGAAATCTATAATTAACAAGTGTGTCCAAGGACAAAGTCCCAGCTTACGAAAAGCGATAACATCAATTCCAGCGTGCATTTCGGATCCGTGCGCATTGTTATTCAGCTTGCATTGCTGTGCGGTTATTATTTCGGACCATTCAACATGTTTATTTAACTTGCGTGGTTCGCATTGTGGACCAGTGCGCATGCTTATCTAACTTGTGTTGATGCAGGCTGCTTATTTGGACCAGTGGGCAGGTTTATTTAATTTGCGTTGATGCGCGGTTCTTATTTTAGACCAGTTCGCATCTTGATTTAGCTTGCGCTGATGCGCATTTCGTATTTTTGACCAGAGCGCAAGCTTGGTTAAACCCTGATCCCCTGATCGACACAAAAAGCACAAGCCGTGTTCAAGTGTCCCTAAGCGTGCCTCACACCCAAAATAAATGACACCAGATCAAAACTGTAGCAGAGCATGCATTTTGAGGTATTTTCTTCAAAAATTACCCCAAAAATCAGAAATTCCCAAATCGAGTCAAAAAGCACGAGCCGTATGCCCGACTCACCTAGCGATGTCTCACACCAACAGCAAATGAAATCGGATAAACTCTGAGGGGAAATGCATTTTGAAGTTTTTTCTTCGAAAATGACAAAAATTGTCCGATCGCCTGAAAAAGCATGAATCATATTCAGGACCTCCGCTGGGCAAATGTCCTTGGGCCGATAGGGCTCATTTACAATACCGTTCCTATATGTAAAATATAGAAAGTAGGCTTGAGTGTGTTAACAAACTCATTCAAATGAGTAAGGATTGGGAAAATTTGTGAAGTTCAGCTGGGCCAATGTCCTTACGCCGAAATGGCTCATTTACAATACCAACACTTGCTGGTTCCAATACTACTTATAGTTAAGATATCTTGTCAATCGATGCAGAAATGTAGGCTTGAGTGTGTTAACAAACTCATTCCAGTATGTAGGGGTTGTCAAAATTTTTGAAGTTCAGCTGGGCCACTGTCCTTTTGCCGACGGAGCTCATTTACAATACCGACCTTTGTTGGTTCCAATACCCCGTATATCTTAAAGATTTCAACAATCGATCCAGAACTGTAGGCTTGAGTGTGTTAACAAACTTATTCAACTGAGTAAGGATTGCGAAAATTTGTTAAGTTCAGCTGGGCCAATGTCCTTAGGCCGACATGGCTCATTTACAATATCAACACTTGCTGGTTCCAATACTGCTCATAGTTAAGATATCTTGTCAATCGATGCAGAAATGTAGGCTTGAGTGTGTTAACAAACTCATTCCAGTATGTAGCGGTTGTGAAAATTTGTGAAGTTCAGCTGGGCCAATGTCCTTTTGCCGACAGGGCTCATATAATATACCAACACTTGCTGGTTTCAATACTTCCTATATCTTAAAGATTTCAACAATCGATCCAGAAATGTAGGCTTGAGTGTGTTAACAAACTCATTCAACTGAGTAAAGATTGGGAAAACTTGTGAAGTTCAGCTGGGCCAATGTCCTTTTGCCGACAGGGCTCATTTAATATACCAACACTTGCTGGTTTCAATACTTCCTATATCTTAAAGATTTCAACAATCGATCCAGAAATGTAGGCTTGAGTGTGTTAACAAACTCATTCAACTGAGTAAAGATTGGGAAAATTTGTGAAGTTCAGCTGGGCCAATGTCCTTGGGCCGACAGGACTCATTTACAATACGAACACTTGTTGGTTCCAATACTACTTACAATTAAGATATCTTGTCAATCGATGCAGAAATGTAGGCTTGAGTGTGTTAACAAACTCATTCAAATGAGTAAGGATTGGGCAAATTTGTGAAGTTCAGCTGGGCCAATGTCCTTGGACCGACATGGCTCATTTACAATACCGATCCTTGTTCCTTCCAGTACTACCCATATATACAATATCTTAACAATCGGTCGAAAAATGTAGGCTTGAGTGTGTTAACAAAAAAGGTGCGGACAGACGGACAGACAAACCCGAAAACTATAGTCCCCTGCGGGGGACTAATAAAGTTTACTAAATAAACAACTAACTAACGGACGCCATCCGCAAACCGATAGCCATACCCCAGCTTACGTATAAAGTAAGCTAGTCTAATAATGGCATGCACGTGATTCTTTCCTAAATGCGTGTAGAGCATGTTCGTTTACAGTCACACCCCTCACAAAGACCTAGCCACGTAGACTCGCCATAAACATCTATGAAATGTACTAGAGCATACCTCTACTTATTCATAAATTACTCAAATATACATCAACAAAATAGCAAGAGATCTGAAAGGGAGGGGTCATACCATATTTTTTATGTAACAGAGAGTTGAATATTTGTTTAGGTGTCAAGTATTCAGTGTTCGAATAAGGAAATTCAATGCGCAAAATAAAGAAAATAACACTGTAACCCAAAGCATTCAAGATAAAAATTCCGAACTTGACATTATCACGATCATAACGGACATGGCAATATTTATCTTTATTACCAAAAGTTCATATAAAGTGTCTACGATCTACCACACTCTGATAAATAGGACAAATAGAAAAATGATCCTTTTTTTATATAATTATATCAAAATCTGGATATGCATATGAATATATATATATATACAAATTAATTATGATTTCGAATTCCAGGAGTTTTCCAGGAGGTTTTGTGACCATTTCCAATTTCCAGGAGATTTCCAGGTCTTCCAGGAGGCGCACGAACCCTGATTTCGTAACTTCGGCGCTAAATTTAACTTAACGTTACACCAAATTCTTTATATATAAGACCCCAGGGTTCGACACAATTTTGATGCAACCGAAAAGGCACTGGAGTGTTAAAGAATACCATATTTTTATGCGAACTTATGGCATAAGCTGTGGGATCGATGTTTAAATGCATTTACATCCCATCATATCATCTGAGTGACGTGACTATACACTCTATCAAGGTTTTAAGCTAGTTAAAATATCATGAGAAAAATAAAAAAAAATTACTGTAAAACAGCTGATAAAATCTTCAACAACAGAATAGAAAATGTATGTCTTAGGCTTCAGACATTTCAGACATGCCTTTTCAAAACTAGCCTTTTACTGTACTTTCAAAAACGTTTATTTCAACTAAAATCAACCTTTCACAACTAACTTAGCCATCATTGTGTACATATTATGATATCAAATTAAAACAATCCAAAAGAGTCGGAAAACCAGAAAACAATATTCTTACCATATATTGTATACTATATAAGCACACATGTAATTAAATTGCTTTGAAACCTCATATTTATCAATGTCGATGTAAAATCATTCATTATAAAATCAACACATATATATGGTATATATGTCAAATGTTTGCAAACTGACAAAACGTTTCTAGTAATAACTAAGTGTGATAAACAAGTAGCTTAATCACATGTACAACCATTCGTAAAAAATAAATCACAAGTGTCCATAGAATCTCCACAATTTTAACGTCAGCATTTTGTATGAAACCTTTATTGCTTCTTTTAGTCGCTGTGGGTTGTGCTGTTGGTTTATCAGTGGCCCTAGGAGGAGCGCTAGCGCTTGCACCCAGAGCGCTAGTGCTTGCAGATGAATTCGAATTGAGTTGAACGGGATTCATGGGCTTGATCGGTTTTTTCCAAATCATGTTTAGAAGTAATTGCCGTAAATAGGCAATTATTGGATTTTGCGTTGGATCGTTTTGTATGCCCTTTGCTCACCGCATGTCTTTTCAAAGCCATAGCACCCAAGTTACTAAGAGCGAAAGTCTTTAAATATAGTCTACATCGTGTAGACACCAAGCAATTAAAAAATTGAGAGAGGTCTACCTAGAGAACAACTATCCAAAATTGGAAAGGAATCCGATCAAAATTGTGGGAGAAGAAGCAATTTGAAAATTAGACACCAAAAAAAATGAAAAAATGTCCCCCATTTGGCCAATTTTTGGCGGATCGCCAAAAAAAACAAAACAAAACTTTTTTTAAGAGAGGCCTGCCTAGAGAACATTCGTGTAAAATTTGAGAGGAATCCGATCAAAACTGAAGGAGAAGAAGCATTTTAATTAAGTAAAAGTTTACACACGTACATACGTACATACAGACGACGGATACCCCTCTATTGATAGGAAAAGACCAGCCCGACATAGTCGGCTGGTCTAAAAAAGTCAACTACAGGCAATGAAATAGCCAGCCACAGGCAAATAAATAGGCATGGTCGATAGAAATGCTCTTAAGCTGCTAATGTTTTAAGGCAGTCTAAATATTTAAAGCCGAACACTTGAGAATCTTCAGGAAAACGCTGAAATCCCTACCGCAGTTAACAACTATGCTTAGTTGACAAAAGAACCGACAAAAAGGGGAATTGGGGGGGGGGGGGGGTAGGGGGGGAGGGTTGAAGTCGATCCGACATTGCACTCACCGAGATCTTTTGCTTATCAACAGATCAAGTTTTAGTTAATGACGCCTTTTTTAATTTCACTACAGGCGTCAAAAGTTGATACAGCCGCTCGACTGACTTAATGAATACCCATACAAAATTTTGAGCTGATACAACTTTCCGTTATGGAGATATTGTGCACACAAGATCTTGGTCAAAATATATACATATGGCGTTATATGCCGCACTAGTTCGTTCTACGCGCGGCAAAATTTGGCAGAATCTTTCGGACCTACCCAGCAATAATCCTTTCTCCTACGTTCAGCGGCTGAGAAATTTCGCACACAACATTTTAACGTTATGGCGTCATACGCCTACCCTAATAACGTAGCACGAGTCAAAAGATAAAAGAACCGTCCTACCTACACTAGGAATGAACAGATCAAGTTTGAAGTCGATGACCACAACTGTTTGCCAGGTGTTCAGGTGATAATGCATGTAGCTCCATCTGATGGCAATTATTTGTGTTATTTTGTAAAATGTTAAGGCCGGTCATCCTGCTTTTAAATCCTTCTTAAATACTAAAAACACTGATTAATATTTGCAAAATTTATTCACGACATAATCTTGAGAATGAACATTAACCTGAAACGAATCTTCGGCACATCTTTAACCCGTTTTGTACTCCCAACGAAATGCAGCTGTAAAACTGATTCAGATTCGATACATAAAAAAAACGACAATAATTTGCAATATACACCTCCTGAAAATATGTTGCAATATCTACCTCCGATTGCGATTGCCAAGTATTACAGCCCTTCACATGGACATTTTTTCACGTTAAAACCAAACCATTTTAAAAAGGCACTTATTGCGTTTTTTTTCTCTCTTTTTGCTAAGGCATCTAATTTAAATTTTGACCATTTTACCAAGCTCGACAGGTCATGAGAAAAGTATTTAAAAACACAATCACACACGTAAAGCTCTAAAATTTTATTTTGTTTTTTTATACTTGGAAAAAATAACAAAGTTTGACTTCAGTACGCGCTGCATCCATTGCTCAAATACGCAGAGAGACGAAAGAGAGAAAAGACCTGCAACAACTACTTACAATAACTTACACTGTACACACGCATTGAAAGTCATCAACAAATATAATTTATCATATTAATACTTAATGTTTTAACAAAGTGAAAAATCTTTTTTCATATTTTATTTACAGCGACCTTCTGAAATATATATACAACATTGTGATTCCATTTTCCATCACATATATTAACTGCGACAAGTGACAAGGGGCGCGTACTCAAAAAAGAGCTATTTCGAACCAGTAAAATATAAGTAAAAAATATCTTGATAAAAGTTGCACTCGTAGTAACAATTGTTAACAAGCCGCGTTTGCACTTAAGGTTGTTGAATCACAATTATAGATTAACTCCGTAACCGCGGAGACCATTATCAAAGCATATGTACTCCGTCGCTAGGTTACTCGGTGTCATAATGTGTAGAGACAAAGCCACACTAATTCTACGCAAAGGGGTTTGCATATGCAAACAATTGAGCCATGCGTTTCCGTGTTATTTTGGTGAAAATACAAGGATTTTCTTGTAAAAAAAAATTGAAGGTCCAAAAAATTACTTTGAGTTAAAAAATTTGACCTAAGCGGTGAATCTAAAAGGCTTACATAAGTAAAATATATCGGGACTTTCAAATTAATTTGAGTAAAGCGAAAATTTGAGTAAACCGATTTTGACTTAAATGGCGGCTACTGTATTAGTTTGCTAATAATTATTATATTTGCATAAGACACGAGGGAGAATGAGTTTTATTATATACAGTGATACTGGAAAAGTGATAGTGATCTTGAACAAAGAGATTGCAATAACTGAAATGTCTCTGTCCGTTTGGTACCGCTTGATTAATTTCTTAAGTGATACAGAAGTCCTGGCTTCATATACCTTTCCTATTCATATTCCTTCATATACAATTATGTGCGATTACAAAATTATGCGCCAGTTAAACTAGAGCCTCAGCAAGGCGGGACCCCCCGTGAAGCGGTAAAAGTAAAATGAGGTCAAGTCACGCTGCAAGTTTTCTGGTTCCTGCTACAATCCCTTCTATGAGAAGTCGGTCCGACAAAACATCGTCTTACGGCTAAGTTCAAGCCCAAAATTTATCATATTTGACAATTTCCCACGACGTCAAGTTTTGGCTGATTTTGACAATAACGCCACGTTGCACATCTTCAATATATATATATATTCACCACGCAAGGTTTCAGGTTTCTACGACAATCCCTTCGATGAGAAATAGGCCGGACAATACATCGTCTCACGGCTAAGTTCAAGCCAAAAATTCACCATATTTGACAGTTTCCTACGACGTGAATTTTCGGTCGATTTTGACAACAATGCTACGTTGCACACCTTCCATATTTTTATTTTCATCACGCAAGGTTTCACGTTCCTATGACAATTCCTTCCATCAGAAGTCGACCGGACAAAACATCGCGTTACGGTTAAGTTCAAGCCAAAAATTCACCATATTTGATAGTTTCCCACAACGTCAATTTTTTGCCGATTATGACAATAATGCCACGTTTCACACCTTCAATATATATATTTCCACCATGTAAAGGTTTCAGGTTCCTACGACAATTCCTTCTATGAAAAGTTGGCCGGACAAAACTTAGTACTTTCTGTGGACAGACAGACAGACAGACAGACAGACGGACGAGCTCTTAACTATATCCCTCCGTTTTACGGGGGATAAGAAAAATTTCTGTACATTACAGACAGGGCTAAGCACTAATGAGTACACTATACGGGTACCACGCGGCAGCACATCCATTAAACTCCCAAGGAATATTATTCAAATACGAATTTTTCAATTAACGAAAAACAATGAAGGAATTTCCTTCAAGGAAACATTTAAAAAATCATACTTTCATCAAACTGAAAATAGAAACTGAGTAATTAAAAATGGCCCGACTGGGATTGAGCCTGGGCATTCTGGTCCGGAAGCCTACAAACGCTTTGAACTGCAACACGCCCGCTGCACACTGCGTAGTGCTCCACCGTTCGAAAAATTTTGCTCAATTTTTATCCAAATTTATTTCTAGTAGGTCCCCTATATCGACATCAGTTCAGTTCGTGGAAATCTCCATTGAAGTCCAAGGAACGAGCAATACGGCAGCAGTATTCCAATCTTTCCAAAGAATTTTTTCTTATTTTTTTACTTTCTTATTTTATTATTTTTTATGATGGTGAGGGGAGGTGGGAAATGCCTTTTCATAAAGTCAGTACCAAATCCACGTTCTGTTGTTCCAGAAAGGTTTCAACATTAAACATAATGTCCCCTTCAAATTGGCGTGGTCCAAAAGAAAATCTAATGAACATCCGCTGAAAGGTTGAAAAATACTAGAACCCACGAATGAAAGTATTACAAAAATTTTTCGTAATTTTTAAGCTTTGTGTTTTTCAATCCATTACTAAAACTGGAATAACTACACATATCGGTAAAAGATACAGCTATAGTCTCCATAAAATGTCTCTAGGTCAAGAAACTATTAAAAATACAATACAATGTTCGAAAATTACCAAAAGAAAAAAAAAAATCGTAATGCTTTGATCACGGTTTCCATTCGAAGACAGAAAATGAAGTGCTAATTCTAATTTTGGCCAAGTGTTTAATATTTCGCGAAACTGGTTCTCGTTTATATTATTTTGGTGCATGTGCTCCTGTGATGTGGCTACGGATGCCGTATTTTCCGTTTACCATCAGTTCGGTAATCATAATATTTCCGTTAGGATTTTTTCCTACATCCATTTGATATGTTGAATTGGCGTGCAATCAGTTTTCTATTTCAAAGGAAAATCTCACGCTTGCTGCTTTGTCCGCTCTATGGTACTCTAAATTGTTTGCCCAAGCTCTACATGAAATCATCACTTTCTCACCAATAGTTATACCTTTGAATTTTACCATCACATACGGTAGTCTATAGTCTGGTGAGGATTCTTTTCCACAATAAGGGAAGCAGTCTCCAGAAATACCAGCAGGTGGATAATATTCTGGGGTCCCGAAGCAATTGCTGCATGCGCTGCCAGCTTGCTGTAAAAATGTGCAAGAATAAGAAATTAAGTAAAAATTCTTCAAGAACATAATTCTTCAACAAGATATTTCAAATGCAAATTTATTATAAACAAGTAAGTGTCAGTAAAACTGACAAAGTCCCCCGCCGAACGGGTTGTCCCAAAGGGTATCCATTACACAGATGATATAGAAGGGAGCGGTGAAAAAAAGATCTGAACGTGACAAATTACAGACATATAATTGGAAGTCCCAATGCGTTGGACAGTGGACACGATACATTATATAGTAACCAATGTCGTCATACCTGTGATTAGTTCCAAGGGACTAACTGCGGCTAATTAGGATAACCTAATCTAAATTATTAAATTCACTTGTGATGTTGGGACTGGGATATGTAGATGGTGGAATTGTTCTCTGGTGTCGAAGTCAAACTGTGAAAGTACACGACAAATTACTTAAAAGTGGATTAAATGTGCAACTGATGTCAGCTTATTTTTTATATAGTCTGTAGGAGTGGGAACAGCCAAATGTCTTACAAACATCTTCACTATTTCTATATCCCTTTTGCTCAAACTTTCCGATGGCAAATGATCTGCTAATTTTCTTTCAATGGCATATTGCAACAGTTCACTTAAATTTTGAAACTGTAATGCATCGATGATTTGTTTGAAGAAGTACGCCCACTTTTCGGGTGAACGAGCCTTGTGAAATAGCTCTGGGGAAATGTATACGAAACATATAGTCAACCAAATTAGTTTTTTTGTTTTAAATGATGAACACAGTCTGGGAATAAACAAGGTTTTCCCGTAGTGTTCCGATGTGTCGCCATCTGTCCGTATTTCTGTATTTGTTGAAGCGCTAGGCCCACAACTGAAGGACTGCATCGGGTTAAAGGTACCGTTTTCATCAAGTACATCATCACTTATAGGTAGTTCTGTACCGGATGAACAATATTTTGAACAGTTAATGCCTGCGGTGCAGCGCTAAGTACGTCATCTTCATGAGATGCGCTATCTGAGGTAAGGCCTTACAGCTTTTCCGGATCCACCGGAGAAAGAAATGCGTTTGTGCTCAGGTAATTTAGACGAAGAAGAGAAGTTCATCACAAATACTCAATAATAAGAGAAATTCGCCAAAAATACCAGATAACAGGCATTAATTAAAAATGTATGTCGAATTTGTTCATTTCTTTCTCACGCAAGGAGGTTCTAAGCACAGATCCATATTGCAAAATAGAGTAAAATTAAATTTGTGGAAATATAATGTAAAGTACAATGAAATATAATAATTACATGCCTCTTCTTCTTCTTCTTCTTCTTCTTCTTCTTCTTCTTCTACAGACTGTGGTCTAAACGTGTGCACAAAATGAATTGTATCGCTCCACTTGTTACGGCGCAAGCCGTGCACAAATGTCGCATATTTGGCTGTGATCGTTGAATTTTGTAAAGTTTCAGTATTTTCACAATTTTTCAGATTTTTTGAAAATGACCCCTGCGTGCACTGTCCGCCACCCTAGTCTACGTATGCAGAGAATGAATCGATTCTCTTCAATGGTTACGGCGCAAGCGCTGCACAACGATTCGACAGTTGGGATACGATCCGTACAAACTTAGGCTCCCGAAAGTGGAACACACGGACAGACGGACAGTGTGTTCGGCGGCGGGGAACTAAAATCGAATGATTGAAACAACATAAAAAAATAAATAAATAATAATAACACAGGATTATTTAAAATAAGAATTATGAAGCAAATAAGAAACCAGATATGTTTTGGTAGACTACTCCGGAATAGACTACCGATGGATCGAATATCACGGAAATCATTTTTTTTTCATTACTCCATCACCTTATGTTGCAGACTACATAAGCAAGTTGTTTTCTTGCCTTATAAATTAAAAATATATGTATAAAAATTGAAAATAAAAATAAATTTTTAACAATTTTAAATTTCAATAGGTTATTCAATACTAAACTACGGACATGTTAATAAACTGCCAAATGCAAATGCAATTTTTCAACATTTTTATTTTCCTCTCGACAAAAGATCAGAATTGACATTGTTCAACTGACTTTCACCCTTTGGTGTAAGAAAAATGAAGTATTATTGATATCTGTGACATTTGAATTATCGGTAGTCTATTCCGGAAAAGCCTACCAAAAACATCTGGTAACTTATTTCCGTCAGAATTCTTATTTCAAATAATAGAGTGTTAAATGTTAATTCCACAAGGGACTTACAATTTAACTAGACTGTCTAGTGTTTTTGTCTCCCCCGCCCCCCAATCAGTCACGTGGAAAAAAATTCCTTGTTTAAAGGGAAATGCGGGTATCTGTGCGCCATCTAGCGACCGAAATGCGCATTACATTGAATATCGCTGAGTTTGAATCCATGTTTACACAGTACAAATAACTACTAAATCCGTCTAGATCGAAAAATTCTTTTCAAAAACAAATAGGGTCGTGTCCAGAAATGGTCTGTGTTGATATTTTGTTCCTAGAAGGGCCTGTGTTGATGCATTGTCCATTTAAATAATATTACACTGTGTTCACCTTTTACCCATTGAATTAATGGGACTTTGTCACAAAGATTGTATAATTCTCTTATTGATACGGTGACATATATTTTTTATTTACTTAAAACATTTCGTATGACATGTTCTTCAAACAGGGAAAAAATGAGGCAATTGTCAATTGTGATTATGTGTGATTTTTGCATTTTGATTGAAATTTTTAGGTTTTCCCAATGGTTTCTATAGTAAAAGTACGCGACCTTTCAGTGTCTTTATTTCTCTTATAACATCGGTGACCCCCCTTTTTCTTTCAATTTTTGAATGTATACGCTCAAAGCATTAAACTGTGAAAGTATGAAGGAAATGTCAATTGTAGGTGAGATACCCGCATTTCCCTTTAAAAATACAATATTGGCGAGCGCCAAAAATTTAAAAAATCGCCAAAAATACATTTTTACAGAAAATGAAGAAAAACTTCGGAGTAAACATTTGCACTGTATGTGAGTTCTTCTTGAAACGTTTCAGCCTAATCCAACTATTTCGGAGATATCGGAACAGTATGGCTAAAAAACTTAAAAATAAAAAATTAAAAAAATCGCCAAAAACAGATTTTTACAGAAAATGAAAAACTTCGCAGTAAACATTTGCACTATATGTGAGTTCTTTTTGCTACGTTTCAGCCTAATCCAACAAACTGTTTCGGAGATATCGCACTAATATGGCCAAAAAACTTAAAAATAAAAAATAAAAAAATCGTCAAAAATACATTTTCAATGAAAATGAAAAAAAACTTTGTAGTATACATTTGCACTATATGTGTGTTCTTCTTGCGACGTATGAGCCTTATCCAACGAAATGTTTTGGAGATATAGCCTGCCAAAGTGAAAAATGAAAGGCCCCCCCCCCCCCATCCCATCTTAAAAAAATTTGCCAAAATAAAATTTTTGAAGGAACGAAAAAAAAAAATAATAACACGGGCATCATCTAGACATGTACACCAATATGTATGTATGTTTTGAGAAAAATCGACTCATTAATTTCATAAGAACTCACTGCGGGCAGACGGACGGACACACCAAATACTATATATGTCTCCCTTAAGGGGAGACATATAAAAAAATTGAGAAAATTTCTAATGCTGCATACGCTACCAGCTCCTTAGCTTGCTTGCTGTAAAGATATGCATAAATAAATAATTAAGAAAAAATTCTTCAAGTAAGAACATAATTCTTCAACAAGATATTACAAATGCAAACTTATCATTAAAAATCGAATGATTGAAACAACATAAAATTTAAAAGATGTTAATTCCGCCCGGGACTTACAATTTAAAGGGAATTGCGGGTATCTCACCCACAATTGACATTTCCTTCATACTTTTTCATACTTTCACAGTTCAATGCTTTGAGGGTATACATTAAAAAATTGAAAAGAAAAAAAAGGGGGGGGGGGGGGGCACTGATGTTATAAGAGAAATAAAGACACTGAAAAGTCGCGTACTTTTACTATAGAAACTATTGGGAAAAACCAAGAAATTTCAATAAAAATGCAAAATTCACACATAATCACAATTGACAATTGCCTCATTTTTTCCCTGTTTGAAGAACACGTCATACGAAAGCAAATAAAACATTTAAATAAGCAAATAAAAATATATGTTACCGTATCATATACAATCTTTTTGACGAAATCCCATTGACTCAATGGTTAAATGGTGAAAACAGTATAATATGATTTTAATGGGTAAGATCAACACAGGCCCTTCTAGGAACAAAATATAAACACAGACCATTTCTGGACACGACCCTATTTGTCTTTAAAAAGAATTTTTCGATCTAGATGGATTTCGTAGTTACTTATACTGTGTAAACATGGATTTAAACTCAGCCATGTTCAATGTTATGCGCATTTCGGTCGCGAGATGGCGCAGAGATACCCGCATTGCCCTAAAAAAAATTGACAAGCAAATTTTACCTAAAATAACTTAAGAGCTATTACAAAATAATAATAATAAATAATAGTAATAATAATAATAAATAATAATAATAAATAATAATAATAAATAATAATAATAAATAATAATAATAATAATTATAAACAAGCACGTCCAAGGACATGACCCAGCCGAGTTACCAAACAGGAAAAGAGAGAAACGAATACTGTTAGGCCCAAAAAATGAAGAATGTAAAATGCATTTAATTCGAATTTTGAAGCTACCCGAAAAGGGATGTTGCAGAGTTTGGATTTTAGGGGAGAGCGGGGTAAGTTGTGCAGGTGGGTAAGTTGTGCACCCATTGGATCTCATAATGTACCCATATAAGATTATGCTTATTTTGTCCGCTAGTTCGCGAGTATCGAATAGATGTGTCCTCGTTCCCAGATATTAGATTTACTCATCACGGATTTTGCAAAAAAGATATTCATTTTTTACCGGAAAAGTTCAATTTTAGATATTACCTTTGAAACATTCTTAAAGGTAAGTTATTATAGATTATGATTTTATTTATGTTTAAAAACGGTTAGGTACTCCTTTATAATTTTAAAAAGTTTCAATGTCCTTTCTTTCACACTTGATGGATGGCACCATGGAGGGCATCTAAGGTCAAGGGCGGGGTAAGTTGTTCAATGCTCAGGGGTAAATTGTTCAATAGTAAATTTCCAAAGGCCACTGTGCGAAAAGGCAAAAACAAGGAGAAAACGAGGTGAAACGGTTATCTTGACATCAACACCTGAAAAACCTCAATTATTAGAGGCGGGAAACCAAAAAACGGCTAAGAAGAAGGCAATTGGAACAAGAAAAGGTAAAAAACGAGGCGGCATCAGAACAAAGTTCAGATTCTGAAAGTGACTAAAAGCAGTTCTTGTTATCTTGAAACACTTCAAAACAATAAAAGATGTTAAGCTGTTACGTCCATTTGTGTTATATTTGTTTCTTTTATAATGCAAAATAAACATAACTGGAAGTTGAACAACTTACCCACCCTTATGAACAACTTACCCATCCATGAGGTAAGTTGTTCAATGACACAGGGGTGTAGAAAATTTTCAAAAAACTTTCAAGAGGCTGATAGACATAATTATTCTTGTGGTTACATTCGAGGGTAAGGATATCTTAATACAACCGGCATATGTAACTTAAAATATGTTTTTCAGAAAAAAATTAGAAAATAAAGTATTGCACAGCTTACCCGCTCTTCCCAGCACAATTTTACAAAATATTTAAACTTCCACCATTTCGGCATTTTTTTTTCACTTGCGAAGAAAAAGCAAAGTCCAGGTGAAGAAGCAACTAAGAAACTTTCGAATAAATTTTTTAACTATTTGAAAAAGACTGAGAGAAATGAAAGGTTTGACAGTTCAGTTACTTACTACCATTTATTACAGTTTTGGCCAAACCCCAAAGTTCCGCCATTTCGGCAGTTTTTGGCGAACCGCGAGAAAAAATAAAAGCCTGGTAGGTGAACCCCTTGGGGAACATCCCTGCGTAACATCTAAATGATTGGAGTTGAACTGTAGCAGCAGTAGCATTTTAAAAATGCGTCAAAACGGGCACAAAAAGTGCCCCAATTTGGTCAATTTTTCGTCAATCCTCAACAAAAGTACAAAACAGGTAGGGGACCACCCAGGGAACATTCCTGCGTAATATCAAAACGATTGGAGCAAAACTGTAGGAGTAGCATTTTAAAGAAAAAGTTTAACATACGCACAAATATTAAAGCCCCCTATAGTGATACGACTAACCCAGTCCGACAAAGTCGGCTGGGTTAAAAATGAAGCAATGATTTCTGTGACACTTGAATGATCGGTAGTTTATTCGGCTACCGAAAAAATGTCATATTGTCTCATGTAAATACACATTTCTCTCATTTCCAGTACCAGGCATCTGATTAGTCTTTTCCATCGACAAGGGCGGTCCTCTTGAATGCTTTACGCTATTCATATTATGTCTGTTCAGGTAGTCATACACAACGTGACTATTTTAAGCCAATGGCAAATTTGCCAAATTTGAGAAAATCGAAAATAGGCTGATACTATTTTAGTCCTGAACCAAGCTACATTCATGCAAAATTTCGGGCAAATTAAACAAAATTTACGGGATGAGTAGGCTTTTCTACGGAAAGGACTTGCGTTGGAGCGTGGTTCGCATTTCGAACCACTTCGCACGTTTATTTAACTTGCGTTGATGCGCGGTTCGAATTTCGGAGAAGTGCGTTGATGCGCGGTGCTTATTTTGGACCAGTGCAAATGTTTATTTAACTTACGTTGGCGCGTGGTTCGCATTTCGAACCATTGCGTATGTTTATTTAACGTGCGTCCATGCGCGGTTCTTACTTCAGGCCAATGCGCATATTTCTTTAACTTGAGTTGATGCGCAGTTCTTATTCTGGACCAGTGCGCACGTTTATTTAAGTTGCGTTGATGCGCAGTTCTTATTTTGAATAGTGCGCATGTTATTTAAATTGCGTTAATGGGCAGTTCGCATTTCGAAATAGTGCGCATGTTTATTTAACTTGCGTTGATGCACGGTGCTCATTTTGGTCCAGTGTGCTTGCTTATTTAGCTTGTGTTGATGAGCGGTTCGCATTTCGGACCAGCGCGCATGTTTTTTTTTAACTTGTGTTGATGCGTGGTTCGCATTTTGGACCGTTGCGCATATTTATTTAACTTGTGTTGATGATCGGTACTTATTTTGGATCGGTGCAAATGTTTATTTAACTTGCGCTGATGTGCGGTTCGCAATTCGGACCAGTGTGCATGTTTATTTAATTTGCGTTGATATCCGGTTCGCATTTCGGACCAGTATACCTGTTTCTTTAGGTTGCGTTGATGCGCGGTTCCAATTTTGTTACCAGTGAGCAGGTTCATTTAACTTGCGTTGACACGCGATTTTCATTTCGGACCAGAACGCATGTTTATTTAAGTCCCGTCGATGCCCGACTCTTATGTCTATTGCGTCGATTCATGGTTCTTTCTTCGGACCACTGCGCATGTTTATTTAACTTGCGTTGATGCGCGGTTCTCATTTCAGACCACTGCGCATGTCTATTCAACTTGCGTCGATGCGTGGTGCTTTTTTCGGACAAGTGCGCATCTTTGTTTAACTTGCGTTGCTGTGCGGTGCTTATTTTGGACCGGATCGCAAGTTTATTTAACTTCCGTCGATGCGCGGTTCGCATTTCAGGCCATTGCCCATGTTTATTTAACTTGTGTTGATGCGTGGTTCTCATTTCAGACCAGTGCGCATGTTTCTTTGGGTTGCGTCGATGCGCGGTTCTTTTTTCGGACCAGTGCGCATATTTATTTAACTTGCGTTGATGCGCGGTTCGCATTTCGGACCACTGCGCATGTTTATTTAACTTACGTCGACGCGTAGTTCTTTTTTCGGACCAGTGCGCATGTTTATTTAACTTGCGTTGATGCGCGGTTCGCATTTCGGACCACTGCGCATATTTATTCAACTTACGTCGACGCGTAGTTCTTTTTTCGGACCAGTGCGCATATTTATTTAACTTGCGTTGATGCGAGGTGCTTATTTTGGACCAGTTCGCATCTTTATTTATCTTCCGTCGATGCGCGGTTCACATTTCGGACCAATGCGCATGTTTATTTAACTTGCATCGATACGCAGTACTTAATTTGGACTACTGCGAATGTTTATTTAACTTGCGTCGATGTGCGGTTGTTAAATATGACTACTGCGCAAGTTCATTTAACTTGCGTTAATGCGCTGTAGGAGGAGATTCATTTAATTTTTTTTTCAAAACTTTTCCAATTCACTCAAAAAGCACAAGCCGTATGCATGACCCCCTTTAGACGGCTCATATCGAAAATAAATGAAATTTGATAAAAACTGTAGGAGGAAATGGATTTTGAATTTTTTTCTTCAGAAATTCTCTGATCGACTGAAAAAGACAGGCCATATTCTCGACACCCTAAGCATGCCTCAGCCCCAAAATAAATGATGTTTGATCAAAACTGCAGGAGAAAATGCATTTTGAGGTATTTTCATCATAAATTCCCCCCGAAATCAAAAATTCCCAAGTCGAGTCAAATAGCACAAGCCGTATGCGAGACCTACCGAAGGATGACTCATAGGAAAAATAAATAAAATCGGATAAAAACTGTAGGAGGAAATGCATTTTGAAGATTTTCTTCAAAAATTCCCCAAAAAATACAGAAATTGTCAGATCGACTCAAAAGCGCAAGTCATACTCTCAACCCCTTAGGAATACCTCAAAAAAAAAAAAAAAAAAAAAAAAAAAAAAAAAAAAAAAAAAAAAAAAAAAAAAAAGAAAGCGGTTCAAAACTGTAGGGGGAAATGCATTTTTAAGTTCTTTTCTTTAAAACTCCCTAAAAATACAAAAATTGCCCGATCGACTAAAAAGCACAAGCCGCATGCACTCACACCAAAAATAAATGACATCGAATCAAAATTGTAGGGGTAGATGCATTTTGAACTATTTTCGAAATTTTTGCTTAAAAAATTCCCCAAAAATACAAACTAAAAAAGCACAAGCCGTATGCATGACCCTTTAGGGGTGCCTCATACCAAAAATAAATTACATCGGGTCAAAAATGTAAGAGGAGATACATTTTAAAATTTCTTTAAAAAATCCCCAAAAATTCAAAAATCATCCGATCGACTAAAAAAGCACAAGCCGTATGCACGACCGCTTAGGAATGCCTCACACCAAAAATAAATGACATCGAATCAAAATTGTAGGAGTAGATGCATTTTTTTTCAAAAATTTTGCTTAAAAAATCCCAAAAAATACAAAAATTGTCCGATCGACTAAACAAGCGGAAGCCGTATGCACGACCCTTTAGGGGTGCCTCATACCAAAAATAAATGACATCGGGTCAAAAATGTAGGAGGAGATACATTTTAATTTTTTTTCTTTAAAAATTCCCCAAAAATTCAAAAACCACCCGATCGACTAGAAAAGCACAAGCAGTATGCACGACTCTTTAGGGATGCCTCACACCAAAAATAAATGACATCGGATCAAAATTGTAGGAGGAGATGCATTTTGAAACAAAGTTTATAGCGAACTAACTAACTAACTAACTAACGAATGCCATCCGCAGACCGATAGGAATACCCCAGCTTACGTGTAACGTAAGCTGGGCTAAAAAACCAGATAAAATCAATTTAAAACTTACTGTACAAGTGTATTTCTTTAAGGAAAGAAATAATTTTACTTGATGTTACCATTGTAGACAGGTTTTTAAAACAATTTACACTGTAATAGCGTAAATGAATGTTTTGAAAATCTACGCATTCAAGTAGAATATGCTTCACACCCAAACGTTCTTGACAACCGATGCATTCTGGAGGCGAATCACCTCTCAAGAGATATCCGTGAGTGATGTAAGTATGCCCGAGTCGGGCTCTGCGCAAAACCATTGTGTCGGGTATATTAATGTGATCCGTCACTGATGGGTCCGGTTCGGTTCAGTTTCGGTTTTTAAAGAAAAATCCGCGGTTTTTTCGGTTCGGTTTCGGTTTATATATCTATCTATCTATCTATCTATCTATCTATCTATATATATATATGTTACAGGCAAACTGTCAAATCAGGCAGATTATAATCTGCCTGAAAATTTCAGGCAGATTGTAAAATTCCTGGTTCGACCAGGCACATTGTAATCTGCCTAAAATTTTTAGGCAGACTGCAATCTGCCTGATTTTGGAGCCTGAAAATTTGACAATTTGCCTGAAATGAAAGGAACGTTTGTAATCATGATCCCCCCATGCGATTTGGGTGTTGTCTATTCAAATATGTGATCGTAGGAATAAAAGGCGATTGATGTGGTCAATTGCAAACAAATGGGAGTGAACAATGGGTCCGTTCGCGCGTTTCATTCGATTTGATTGCCGTGTATTTTCTATTGTTACTTTTATCGCATGTCTTCATTGACAACTGCACCAATGTATTAAAATGCAATTGTATCGATCTATGGAGTTTTTGAGATTGCAATTAAACGCCAAAATTTTTTTCTCCTTATTGTTCTAGCTAAAAAAATAAATATGTAACACTGTAAATGAATTTATAAGGTATCAATTTTTCGCGCCCCTATTTATACTGTGCACAAAAAATCCAATCAAATACCGGAGGAGTAAGAACTAGGAAGCTACACTGGCATGTTGATCTCAAAATATAATACATCATAGAGGTGTGTGTAGTGGGGGGGGGGGGGGGGGGGCTGGATTGAGATTTATATCATTGCATTTATTTTATCAAGAAATTGCAATTTCCATTTGAATTCAATCACATCAATACTATTGTAAAAGTGTGATCAATCAAGACATAAAACAAAGCAATCAGCAAAAAAGTCGGACATTACTTAATCGAGAAATTGCGTTTAAATATATCAATAGCATTGTGCAGGTGTAATAACTCAAGGCATAAAAGAAAGCAAGTGGTAAACAAGTCACATGAAACGAACGAGCAAACCGACCACTCACATGTATTTAATTGCAATTAGACACATCATTCGCTTTTTATCCCTACGATCAGATATTAGAATAAATGAC
The DNA here is from genome assembly GCA_949752745.1 of Protula sp. h YS-2021. Classification (NCBI taxonomy): domain Eukaryota; kingdom Metazoa; phylum Annelida; class Polychaeta; order Sabellida; family Serpulidae; genus Protula; species Protula sp. h YS-2021. The sequence goes on from OX457025.1 coordinate 31,277,443, forward strand.
AACCAAATCCCATAAAACGCGTGAGTAGATACTAAAAAACAAGTGTTATGCATGATCGTAACCGAATATTTTCTTCTATTTAATTGCAATTAATCACATCAATCGCCTTTAATTCTTACGATCACATATTTGAATAGGTAACAACCAAATCGCATGAAACAGCCGGTTATGAATGGGATGGGTCATGATTATTAACGTTAGTTTCATTTCAGGCAAATTGTCAAATTTTCAGGCTCCAAAATCAGGCAGATTGCAATCTTCCTAAAAATTTTAGGCAGATTACAATGTGCCTGGTCGAACCAGGAATTTTACAATCTGCCTGAAATTTTCAGGCAGATTATAATCTGCCTGATTTGACAGTTTGCCTGTAACATATATATATATATATATATATATATATATATATATATATATATATATATATATATATATATATAAATTTAAGATATCCCAATTAATTTTCTGTTTTTATTCTAGAACGTGATAAGTAAACACATTGCTTAACTAAAAAAGGAACTCATCTGAAAGTGTAAAATAATGCTGCGCTAAAAAAGTGAGCTGAAACATTCATAGCAGTTAAAAATGATCCTGAGAAAAACAAAAATAATGTTAATTAAAAACCGAAAATGAACCGCGGTTTTCCACAGAGCACGGTTCGGTTTAACCGAACCGCCACCTTCACGGTTAACTGTCCCAAACGGTAAACCGTGACATCACTAGTCGGGTATATTGCCCAGAGCTGGCGGCTTTTGGCCAACTATTGGTTAAATTTGAAAGAGTTTGTTATTTATAAGTTGGTTCTACTTTTGTTGCCAAAGCTTTTTTACATAGCTTAAAATATGGGGTTTGAAGTCAGAGTATGGGATAAGAAGGTCAGATATGGTGGCGTTTAACAGCTTCCTGGTAGTGAAGCTGATCTGCAGCTTCACTACCAGGAATACCAACGTCGCTTGGCACCCACCGAATTGCGAATATAAAGTAATGGGAATTTATGCCCTTCAGTTGGCCGTATTTCCACAAAATTTTACTGTGATCCGATGAAAACTGAAATAGGACTATTCAAAAACAAAATTTTACAGAAGGCCAATGGCAACCGGTTCTAAAAAAGCAAATTTATATATGCATGGCAATTGTGGCAAAAGTAATCCGGCTTTTAAAAGATACCAAGGACTATAGATGTACCTCTTGTGAACAACTGACAGGTATGTGTGTACTGTTCCATCGCTCTCCCAAAACAGCTGCGTCTGGATTGGACGTATGAAGTTCAGGAGTCCAGCCAATTATCTGAAGTTTTGAGAACAGAGGACGGTAATATTCCAAGCTTTGAAGGTGCGTGAACAGTTCCTCATTTTACTTTTTATTTCAACAGCAAACTGAAAGAGATTGCCCATGGACAACGTCCCAGCTCACGAATACTGACGTCAAAATTTATGGCAAAAAAGTGTAACCTGTAATTAAAATTTTTAGGCCTCTTAGGATACTGCAGTGTTGCCACGGGGTCATCAAGAAAAAAAGTATAATAAAAAGTATAATAAAGGATAAAATTGGAAAAAAAGTATGAAAACATCGAGAAAACATCAATTTTAATCATACTGTATCACTTTTTTGTAATTATTACTTATTGAAATGCTCGTTTTTCACAGCGATTAAAAATATTTGCACACGTGAGTGTACTTCTTAATTGTCCTGAATATTACCAAAAGGGGTGTCTCGCTTTTTTTCCCCATCGTTTTGTTTATGAACCCTTGGAAAACAGGAAAACACCTTCGTTGTGTTTCCTAATTTTTTTTTCAATTTATCAGACAAATACAAAAAAGTAGCAAAATAAAAAAAAGGATAAAAAGCGAAAAAAAGTATAAAAATGGATGAAAATTAAAAAAAAAAAAGTATAAAAAAGTATTTAAGGATAAAAAAAGGGATAAAATCGAGCTTTTTCAAAAAAGGATAATCCTTTAAAAAAAAAAAGATGATGTGGCAACACTGATACTGAAAACATCACAAAATGTTGATCAGATGTAGGTCTTTTTTTGCGTCTAGAGATGCTGCCTGGTGAGATGCCATCCGGTCAGCTATCACCGGGGAGTTGCCAATTGGTGAGGTGCCACCTTGTGGTTTTGCCACCCATAATTTTATTTGTTTTTCAGTACCCCAAATTCGGCGAGAAGACATTTTTATACAAATTCGGCGGTGATGCAATTGCAACTAGACCGTTTTCACTACCGGGTAGCGAAAATTACACTTGGGGACTCTGAACTCTTAACCTCTTACATATCGTCTTTTAGGCAAAGGGATGCAAAATACGCTCAAAATCGCTCTATCTCTAACCGTTTTCGAGATAATGACCCACTTCCGGTTTTTAGCATTGACCACGGCCGATGGCTCACACCATGCGTGTGGGCGATCAATACGCCTGGGCTGATATCAGACCAGTTCCTTTAATTACGAAATCAAAGCGTTTGTTTATAATAGGCCCAGTGGCAAAATTTCAATTTCCGTTTTTACATATTAACTATTAATGAATTTCCAAAAGAATTGAGCTGGACCAACTACACATCCTACATTACGTCTCGACCAAATTTGGTCGTCTTAGTCCTAGCAGTCTCAGAAGAGTTGGCGTGACAAGGTTTTCAAATTTTAAATTTCAATGTCCATTTTAGCATAGAAAATATTAATGAATTTCTTTTAAAATTAAGCAGGAACAACTAGATATGCTATACTATGTCTCTGCCAAATTTGGTTTTCCTAATCCTAGCCGTCTCAGAGGAGTTCGCGTGACAAGGTTTTGGTGGAAAAAAGGAAGCATACGGAAACACTTTTCCGAATCCTACGAAAGCAATAAAGTAGGGGATTGAAAATCCCCAAGTGTAATTACTGCAATTATTGCAATTAGAAGCATAAAGCTGATTGACTCTGGAAATGTTTCTTTACTGGATGGAATTTAAGCAATAAAAATTATTATTATATTGGTGTGAAAGTAATCCATACCGACTCAAGAGAATGATTCTCGGCGTTGAATTCGTGTATAAATATAGGGTATTTTACACTGAGGTACCATTGCTCGACACTGAGTATATAGAATCGCAGAAGGAAAACATAAAAATTTACACGAGGGGTTCGTGCATGTTAAACATAAGGAACTTGCAAACGGATACGTCTCTTAAGAATGTGAGAAGATACGCAGACGCGGCTGTGGAGCTAGAATCAGAGTGAAGGAAACTGAGATAACAGTGGTCACTGATGAGCATACACATGCCCCACTAAAAGAGAAAATGCTGCGAGTAGCCAGAGCGATCAAGCGTGAAGCTTTACCATACATACACAGGAAACGCCGCAGCAGATTATAACGGAAGTTTTGAGGGCAATAAGCCAATGTCAGTGCTGCAAGTACTTTTTAAAAAAAAAGTATATTTTCATCGAAAAAAAGTTCAGAAGTTGAAAAAAGTATTAAAAAAGTATGCAATAAAACGCATTACTAGCTTTATGAAAGTACTTCAAGGTTAACTTTTATTGACTAAAAATACTTATTCCTTCGATACAAGCTTGCTTTGTCCGAGTCAAATTTTTCTGAAGTAACAACATCTGGTTGGTCCAGTCCATGGTTTTGTCCCCAAGCAGGTGAGCTCAACCTGAAATATTTATCTTTTTTTTATATTACTATAATTATAATTTCATTGCTATTATAATAACATAATAATATCCCAATTTCATGAACTATACGACTGTTTAACAACCATGTCCAAGGACTCAAGGACATGATCCAGCCGAGTTACCAAACAAGAAAAAAGAGAAAAACTCTGAAACGAATACTGTTGGGGAAAAAAAATGAAGTATGTAAAATGCATTTAATTAGAATTTGGAAGCTACCCGAAAAGGGATGTTGGAGAGGTTGGGTTTTGGCGATTCACGTATTTACAGACATTTACACAATTTTGCAAAATTTTTTAAATTCCACTATTTTGGCATCTTTTTGTCATTTGCGAAAAAAAGCAAAGTCCAGGTGGAGAAGCACCTACGAAACTTTCGATTAAAATTTTATAGCTATTTGAAAAAGACTGAGAGAAATGAATCGTTTGACAATTCAGTTATTTACTCCCATTTATTCCAGTTTTTGCCAAACTTCAAAGTTTCGTAATTTCGGCAGTTTTTGGCAAACCGCGACAAAAAAAGAAATAATAATAATAATAACCTGGTAGGCGAACCCATGGGAAACATCCCTGCCTCACATCTAAGCGATTGGTGTAAAACTGTAGGAGAAGCATTTTAAAAATGGGTCAAAACGGGCACAAAAACAGCCGCCATTTTGTCAGTTTTTGGTCAATCGTCAAAAAAGTAATAGCCAGGTGGGGACCAACCAGAGAACATTCCTGCGTAATATCAAAACGATTGGAGCAAAACTGTAGCAGGGGTAGCATTTTAAAGAGAAAGTTTAACATACGCACATACATTCAACCCCCCCCCCCCAAAAAAAAAAAAAAAAAAAAAAAAAAAATGATACGACTAACCCAGTCCGACAAAGTCGGCTGGGTTAAAAAGTTTAACAAACGCATATACATTCAAACCCCCCCCCCCCCCCCAAAAAAAAAAAAAAAAAAAAAAATGATACGACTAACCCAGTCCGACAAAGTCGGCTGGGTTAAAAAGTTTAACAAACGCATATACATTCAAAACCCCTATAGTGATACGACTAACCCAGTCCGACAAAGTCGGCTGGGTTAAAAACCTGGTTTTGTTTGAAAACTCAAATATTCTACAACTCTAATTATTTCACTTGGTCTCTTTCGGTTTGAATTTTCGATTGTAGAAGCAACTTGACTGCGTATCGAGAAGTACTTCTATCCCCCGCGGGCGATATGGTGTGTGTTAGGCTGTTGCGTGTTGACTACGCAAAATTTAAAAGTGGAAGCATAGGTAGACGTCGTGTCTCACATTTAAACGAACCAATCCATTACCCAGTAGACGCGTGAGACTGTCGTAAGTACAGCGCCGATTTTGAAAAATCCGCCAGTTTGTCAATTTAAGTCTAATCCGGAAAATTCTTGGTCACTGCACTGCGGAAGGTCCCAAGGAACCCGTGTGTAGAATTTGAAACGAATCCATCTATCAAGGCGGCCTGTTGGCGCGTTGGACTGCCCTATATACGCCGCTTGTGCCGATTGTAAAAAATGCACTGCGGAAGGGTTCAGACAAGCCGTGTAGAAAATTTGAAACGAATCCATCTATCAATGGGGCCTAGGGGCGCGTGAGACTGCCGTATATATGCTAAGTCCAGTGCCGACTTTCAAAAGTCCGCCATTTTGTCAATTTTTCCGATCCGGAAAATTCTTGGTCATGGCACTGCGGAAGGGTCCAGAGAAGCCGTGTGCAAATTTTGAAACGAATCCATCCATCAATGTGGCCTGTAGGCGCGTGAGACTGTCGCAAATATGCTAAGTCCAGTGCCGATTTTCAAAGGTCCGCCATTTTGTCATTTTTTTTTTCATTCGGAAAATTCTTACTTACTGCACTGAGGAAGGGTCCAGAGAAGCTGTGTACAGAATTTGAAACGAATCCATCTATCAATGAGGTCTGTAGGCGCGTGAGACTGCCTATATACGCTAAGTCCAGTGGCGATTTTCAAAAATCCGCCATTTTGTCAATTTTTCGATCCGGAAAATTCTTGTTCATGGCACTGCGGAAGGGTCCAGAGAAGCCGTGTGCAAATTTGAAACGAATCCATCCATCAATGTGGCCTGTAGGCGCCTGAGACTGAAGCGTGACAGACGGACTGACAGATGAACAGACCGAAAAGTTCAAAACTATATCCCTCCGTTCCATGGGGGATAATTATACTGAACTCTCGTTTCAACGACCCGAGCAAAAATTTCAATACCCATATGCGCTCTCTTCATATAGGGGCAAGGCATTAGACGTATAATGTGTACGCGATATTACAACAATAATTGTTACCGTAGTTATGGGGTAAATCTACAATCCTGGTAAAACGAAAACGAAAAACGTTTAAGCTCTGAGGAAAACCAAGATGTACCCCTTGCGACGCAACTAGGTTATAATGCGGTAGTCAACTACTTTTTCAAGTTGTAGCTAAAATGTAACAATATCTTTTCTCCTCATTGAAGAAGCAATAACCCTTTAGGTAAACATTGAGTTCGGATTACGGATTCACCGCTGTATTGCTGAGGGGTGAGGGGGGGGGGGCACAAAAGTTTAGAGTGCGACGCACAGAACCCCCTCTCCCCATTACACATGTACATCATCTATACTTTCATTCTGTAAGGTTTGGAGAAGCTCCGAAGATAGTTTTCGAGATATCGTCCCGACCAAAAAAAGTTGACGGACGGACTGACAGACAATTTAAGAATTAAATGGTCATGGTTCAGTGACCGAGATTATCTATTTATTTTTACTCTTACGTTCTTGAATATTAATATAATTTTTGGGCACTTTCCAAAGATGTCAATTATTTTCAGATGATATTCAAAAGAGTACTAATCTGATGCAGAATAAGCTAGGGATTGTATATGTGTAACTTCAAGATGATATAACTAAAACTGTGGCAGAAAAGGCATTTTAATCCCGATTTTGTTACTCTTATTCTTTAAACTTCTAGCCATTTTAAAAAATCCCTTCATGTCGACCTTTTACTCTTTTTCTTTCTTCTTCTTCTTTTTTTTTTTTTTTGTCGATGACGAAAAATAAAGTAAAAATCCGGAACAGGACCATCTAGAAATCGTACATGTGTACTCTCAAGAAGATCTAATAAAAAAATAGCAGGAGATTCATTTTGAAAAAAAAAAAAAAAAAAAAAAAAAAAAAAAACACACACATCAAAGAGATTGCACAATACTAGCCCTGCAGGTGTTTCCTGAAAAATTAAGATACGAGCTACATTTCTACATTTCTCATGCTCTCAGTATATATATACTTGTAAATATATACCAAAACAGCTTACCCAATTCGATAGTTGGCGACTGCAAACAAAACCAAGGACTGCAACATCCAAGTGTTGTTGGCTCAACAATGTTTCCTCAGAAGTGACATCAGAACATCACAAAACAAAGAAACACAAAGAATTGTGACAACAGAATTTTTGTCAAATACTTACAGGTTCCAAAGACATTTTCGTCAATTTCACCATTTCCGATGAACCAAAAGGCACATACACAGTTCAAGACCTTTCAAATGCGACCAAAATCAAGACTCTACGACAGAGCCGGAGATATGACGCGACAAATTTTTTTTCTACTAAAAAAAAACCTGTTTTGTGATTTTCGCCAATTTAACCAGGACCTTGGTTCTTGAAAGCCTGCAATATTTGCAATCTCACCAGGAACATATTTTCGAAGCCCTCTATGGGTCGGGATTACCTAGCGTGTGGCGGCATGAATGGATATGGGATACTCAACTCCAAATGGAATCGACGATTAGATTCTTTGTGTAAATGTGACGTCACATGTTAAGATAACCTAAATCCATATGTATGCCATTGACACTTAAGAAATCGCGGTTGACTAGTATTAAAAAAGGAAAAGGAATTCAACTGAAATTTTGCATGTTACAATAGAACATTAAAAATGGGAAATGCCTATTCCTGTTTCCACTTAGAAATGTAACATTAAAAAAAAACAAAAAAACGAAAGGCACTGCACTTTGTATATGAAAAATTACACGCACTTTAACCAGGTGACATTCGGACGATTTTTACTTGCGAAATTTAAGAGCATAAAAATTAATAAATAAATAAAAATAAATAAATAGAGCGGCCAGTGCACGCAAAACATAAGACTACAGGCTTATATTACACACTTTCAATCGATACCTACTTAGTTTCTTGTTTTTGTAAACAAAACCAAATGCATCCCCGACTAAACCCATAATTCTTCCCCCTCCCTCCCCTTCCCTCCCGAAAAAAGTTTTCCTTTTCAAATTTAAAATAAACACAAGTTTGTCCAAGGACAAAGTCCCAGCTTACGAAAAGCAATAAGACCCAATTCCAGCGTGCATGAGTAAGGGAATTTTCCTGAAAAATTGGGCTTCAAAAGATGAGACGGCAAAGAGCTAGCCCAATAATTAATTTAGCACCGGACCAGAACATAGACCGATAAATGCATACAAAGATTTCTTTCCCAGAAAAATGGGAAACAGATTTTTTGTATCTCTGGTAGACTGGATAGTCTGCCATAGATACCTTCAAACAACGCTCGCATTTCGGACCAGTGCGCAAATTTATGTAACTTGCCTTGATGCGCGGTTCTTATTCAGACAAGTGCGCATGTTTATTTAATTTTGCGTAGATGCGCGGCTCCCATTTAGGAACAGTGCACATGTTTATTTAACTTGCGTTGATGTGCGGTTCGCATTTCTGACGAGCGCCCATGTTTTTTTTTTTTTACCTTTTGTGAATGTGCGGTTCTTATTTCGGATCAGTGCGCACGTTTATTTAACTTGTGTTGATGTGCGGTTCTTATTTCGGATCAATGCGCATCTTTATTTACATTCTGTTGATGAGCGGTTCTTATTTCGGAGCAGTGCGCATGTTTATTTACCTTGTGTTGATGTGCGGTTCTTATTTCGGATCAGTGCGCGTGTTTATTTACCTTGCGTCGATGCGCGATTCTTATTCCAGACCAATACGCATGTTTATTGTACTTGCGTTGATGAGCGGTACTTATTTTGGACAAGTGCACAAGTTTTCATAGGTTGCCTTGATGCGCGGTTCGCATTTCGGACCAGTGCGCATGTTTATTTAACTTGCGTTGATGCACGGTGCTTATTTTGGACCACTGCAAATGTTTATTTAACTTGCGTTGGAGCGTAGTTCGCAATTCGAACCACTGCGCATGTTTATTCAACTTGCGCTGAAGCGCGGTTCGAATTTCGGAGAAGTGCGCATGTTTATTTAACTTGCGTTGATGCGCGGTGCTTATTTTAGACCAGTGTAAATGATTATTTAACTTACGTTGGCGCGTGGTTCGCATTTCGAACCACTGCGTATGTTTATTTAACGTGCGTCGATGCGCGGTTCTTATTTCAGGCCAATGTGCATATTTCTTTAACTTGAGTTGATGCGCGGTTCTTATTCTGGACCAGTGCGCATGTTTATTTAAGTTGCGTTGATGCGCAGTTCTTATTTTGAACAGTGCGCATGTTATTTAAGTTGCGTTAATGGGCAGTTCGCATTTCGAAATAGTGCGCATGTTTATTTAACTTGCGTTGATGCAAAGTGCTTATTTTGGTCCAGTGTGCTTGCTTATTTAGCTTGTGTTGCTGTGCGGTTCGCATTTCGGACCAGCGCACATGTTTTTTTTTAAACTTGTATTGATGCGTGGTTCGCATTTTTCACCATTGCACATATTTATTTAACTTGTGTTGATGATCGGTACTTATTTTGGACCGGTGCAAATGTTTATTTAACTTACGCTTATGTGCGGTTCGCAATTCGGACCAGTGTGCATGTTTATTTAATTTGCGTTGATATCCGGTTCACATTTCGGACCAGTATACCTGTTTCTTTAGGTTGCGTTGATGCGCAGTTCGCATTTTGGGACAAGTGAGCAGGTTCATTTAACTTGCGTTGACGCGCGATTTGCGTTTCGGACCAGAACGCATGTTTATTTAAGTCCCGTCGATGCCCGACCCTTATGTCTTTTCAACTTGCGTCGATTGATGGTTCTTTCTTCGGACCACTGCGCATGTTTATTTAACTTGCGTTGATGCGCGGTTCTCATTTCAGACCACTGCGCATGTCTATTCAACTTGCGTCGATGCGTGGTTCTTTTTTCGGACAAGTGCGCATGTTTGCGTAACTTGCGTTGATGTGCGGTGCTTATTTTGGACCGGATCGCATGTTTATTTAACTTCCGTCGATGCGCGGTTCGCATTTCAGGCCATTGCCCATGTTTATTTAACTTGTGTTGATGCGTGGTTCTCATTTCAGACCAGTGCGCATATTTATTTAACTTGCGTTGATGCGCCATTCGCATTTCGGACCACTGCGCATGTCTATTCAACTTACGTCGAAGCGTAGTTCTTTTTTTCGGACCAGTGCGCATGTTTATTTAACCTGTGTTGATGCGCGGTGCTTATTTTGGACCAGTTCGCATCTTTATTTATCTTCCGTCGATGCGCAGTTCACATTTCGGACCAATGCGCATGCTTATTTAACTTGCATCGATGCGCAGTACTTAATTTCTACTACTGCGAATGTCTATTTAACTTGCGTCGATGTGCAGTTGTTGAATCTGACTACTGCGCAAGTTCATTTAACTTGCGTTTATGCGCTGTAGGAGGAGATTCATTTAATTTTTTTTCTCAAAAATTCCGAAAAAAAATTCAAAAGTTTTCCAATTCACTCAAAAAGCACAAGCCGTATGCATGACCCTCTAGAGACGGCTCATATCGAAAATAAGTGAAATCTGATACAAAGTGTAGGAGAAAATGCATTTTGAATTTTTTTCTTCAAAAATTCTCTCATCGACTGAAAAAGACAGGCCATATTCACGACACCCTAAGCATGCCTCAGCCCCAAAATAAATGATGTTTGATCAAAACTCCAGGAGAAAATGCATTTTGAGGTATTTTCATCAAAAATTCCCCCCCCCCCCCCCGAAATCAAAAATTCCCATGTCGAGTTAAATAGCACAAGCCGTATGCGAGAGCTACCGAAGGATGACTCATAGCAAAAAAAAAAAATAAATGAAATCGGATAAAAACTGTAGGAGGAAATGCATGTTGAAGTTTTTCTTCAAAAATTCCCAAAAATACAGAAATTGTCGGATCGACTAAAAAGCGCAATTCGTGTTTTCAACCCCTTAAGGATACCTCAAACCAAAAAAAAAAAAAAAAAAAAAAACAACCTGTAGGGGGAAATGCATTTTGAAGTTTTTTTCTTCAAAAACTCCCTAAAAATAAAAAAAATTGCCCGATCGACTAAAAAGCACAAGCCGTATCCACTCACACCACAAAAATAAATGACATCGAATCAAAATTGTATGGGTAGATGCATTTTGAATTATTTTCGAAATTTTTGCTTCAAAAATTCCCATAAAATACAAACTAAAAACGCACAAGCCGTATGCACGACCCTTTAGGGGTGCCTCATGCCAAAAATAAATGACATCGGGTCAAAACTGTAAGAGGGGATACATTTTAAAATTTCTTTAAAAATTCGCCAAAAATTCAAAAATCACCCGATCGACTAAAAAAGCACAAGCCGTATGCACGACCGCTTAGGAAATCCTCACACCAAAAATAAATGACATCAAATCAAAATTGTAGGAGTAGATGCATTTTTTCAAAATTTTTGCTTAAAAAAATCCCCAAAAATACAAAAAATGTCCGATCGACTAAAAAAGCACAAGCCGTATGCACGACCCTTTAGGGGTGCCTCATACCAAAAATAAATGACATCGGGTCAAAAATGTAGGAGGAGATACATTTTTAATTTTTTTCTTTAAAAATTCGCCAAAAATTCAAAAATCAACCGATCAACTAGGAAAGCACAAGCCGTATTCACGACCCCTTAGGGATGCCTCACACCAAAAATAAATGACATCGGATTAAAATTGTAGGAGGAGATGCATTTTGAAACAAAGTTTACAGCTAACTAACTAACTAACTAACTAACGGATGCCACCGGCAAACCGATAGGAATACCCCAGCTTACGCGTAACGTAAGCTGGGCTAAAAACAGATGGTGGTCACTAAAACAGATATTACTGCATGTCTTTTTTATCCGAGTCTGGAAGATGGTCACTAAAATGAGTTTTCCTGTAGGCCCTTTTTATTCAACTCTGAAGTTTGTCACTGCACTGTATGTTACATTTTTATCCGGTTCTGGAAGTTGGTCAAGGCAGACAGGTTTACTATATATCTTTTTACCCGAATCTGGAAGGGGTCACGACAAAGGGTCTTACTTTACATCTTTTCATCCAGGTCTTGAAGATGGTCTGGATTTTTACAACGGCATGCTTCATAACTGCGCATCAGATGATGCACCTCGGTTTGAGAAGGCGGGGGGCATTTCGAAGCCAAAATGATGAGCTGCTTCTCATAACACAAGATATCAGATGACCCACTTTAAAAGTGAAAAATGCTTCCAGGTAATGCAAATACTAACCGATACAAAATAGCTCTCATATATATGGAACACCTTGGCAACAGAATCAGGTATGCGGCGAAAAAAAATCAGTAGCTATACTTGCTGAGACCTATAAATATGACAATGGTATTCCATGACCTCGCAGATAACGACTTCGTCATGCACCACAACTGATACAGACCCCTGACAGAATGGCATGTTACGTAATAGCCGTAGATGAGAAACGCACAAAAAGCTCAATTTCAGGCAATAACAAATAGCAATGGACCGACAGTAATGCTCTCACTGTTTGAAGCATTCTAAAGAAAATCCTCTGGAAAACGCTGAAATCCCCAGTGTAGTTAACTATGGTTAATTAACAAAGGCGCTAAAAAATGGGGAGGAGAGGGGGGGGGGGGTATTGCCGTCATGCACCTTTTTTCATTTTCTATAGAGCTTAATAAAATTTCACCAAAACCGTGCGACTTATCCGAGGAATAACTGCACCAAGTTTATAGTCGATCCGGCGACAGTAATGCTGTCACTGTTTTGAATCATTCTAAAGAATGCAGGAACACTCGAGAATCTTCTAGAAAACATGGAAATCCCCAGCGTGGTTAACAACTATGGTTAGTTAACAAAGGCGCCAAAAAAAATGGGCAGGAAGGGAGGGGGGGGGGGGGGGGGGGGGGGGAGGGTGTTGGCGTCATATGCCTTTCTTGATTTTCTATACGAGCTTAATAATGTTTCACCAAAACCGTGGGACTTATCCGAGGAATAACCACGCCAAGTTTAAAATCGATCCGACTTTCCGCTATCTAGATAGTTTGCTTAACAACAGATAATTTTTTACGTAAATTATGCTTTTCTTAATTTCTCCACACGGGTCAAAAGTTGAAACAGTAGTCTGACTCCGACTGACCCAAGGAATACCCATATAAATTTTGAAATAGATACCACTTTCCCTTATCGAGATATTTTGCATTCAAGATCTTGTTCAAGATATATATTCATATTTTACGCGATGATGACATATGCCGCATTCGTTCGTTCTCCTCGCAAAAAAATCTAATGACTCTTTCGGACCTACCAAGCAACAATCCCAACAAGTACCAACTTTTTCCGATGTTTAGCGGCTGGAACATTTCGCAGACAAGATTTTTACGTAATGACGTCATACACCTGCCCTAATCATGTGACATGCGTGAAAAGTTGACAGAACCGTTCGAGTAACCCAAGGAATATGCATATAAAATTTGAAGTCGATAGGACTTTCCGTTGCCGAGATACGTGATGACGTCATACACCGCATTCGTTCGTTCTACTCACGAAGAAAATTTACTGAATCTTTCGGATTCCGATGTTGAGCGGCTGAGAAATTTTACACACAAGATTTTTACGTAATGACGTCATATACCTGCCCTAATCACGTGGCATGCGTGAAAAGTTGATAGAACCGTCCGACCTAACCAATGAATAAATCGATCAATTTTGATTTCGATCCAACGTTTCGTTCTCGAGATATCTTGCACACTACATTTTGTTCACAACAGACTGACGGACACACACACAGAACGCACAAACAATATATCCCTTGGTCGGGGAGACATAATAAATAAATATATAAAATTAATACTGCTTAAATTCTGCTCTCCCTTTCCCTCTCTAATTAACCTAGGTTAATCTAACGAATTTGCGAACACCAACCCGCCCTGTGGCTAATCTAATGCTGCCATCAATGCCGTGAAATGAAGACATGATTAAACAAGATTGTCCGGCGACATTGTGACCAGCCTAGATCTAGTGAATCTATGAATAGCTTGTACGGTTGCCAGAAGTGGTAGTCACATTGTACAAGTTTGTCCAAGGAAAAAGCCCCAGCTTACGAAAAGCGATAAGGCCAATATCAGCGTGCATGAACAAGAGAATTTCCCTGAAAAATATTGGCTTCAACAGACGAGATGACAAAAAGCTAGCTAAATAATTAATTTAGCAACGGATCTTAACATATACCGATAAATACATGCAAATATTTGGTTCGCAGAAAAATGGGAAACAGATCTTGTGTATCTCTGGTAGACTGGCTGGTCTACCAGAGATACCTCCTAACAACGTATCGAAATTGTGTACTGTTGACATGTATTGTCGGGCATACACAATTATTTCAAGCAGCAGAAACGACCAGTGAATGATGATATGACCAAACACATGTGATTACGTTTGTGTTTGCCTTTTGAAAAGAAGAAAACACCGCGTCTAAAACATTATTACTTCAGTTTTAATGTTTGGTATGTATTATTTAGAGGGGTTTGCATTTCAGACCATTGCGCAGGTTTATTTAACTTGCGTCGATGAGTGGTTCTCATTTCGGACCAATGCGCATGTTTATTCATCTTCCGTTGATGAGCGGTTCGCAATTCGGACCAGTGCGATTATTTATTTAGCATGCGTTGATGCGCTGTTCATATTTCGGACCATTCCGCATGTTTATTTAACTTGCGTTGATGAGCGTTTCTTATTTTAGATCATTGCGCATGTTTATTAACTTGCCTTGCTGCTGGGTTCGCATTCCGGACCAGTGCGCATGTTTATACAACTTGCCCTTGACACGCAGTTATTATTTCGGACCAATGCGCATGTTCATTCAACTTGCGTTGACGTGCGGTTTGAATTTTTTACCAGTGTGCATATTTATTTAACTAGCGTCGATGCATTGTTCGCATTTCGAACCAGTGCACATATTTATTTAGCTTGCGCCGATGCCCGTTCCGCATTTCGGACCAATGCGTATGTTTATTCAACTTCCAGTTTTGGCGGATCGCCAAAAAAAAAAAAAGTAATTTTTCAAGAGGGGCTTACCTAGAGAAGAATAGTACAACACTGGAAAGGAAGTCAATCAAAACTAAACGCCAATAAATTTAAAAATACCCCCTATTTAGCCAATTTTTGGCGGATCGCCAAAAAAAAAGTAAGATTTCAAGAGAGCCCTACCTACAGAACATTCGTGCAAAAGTTGAAGAAAATCTTATCAAAATTGTTCGAGAAGAAGCATTTTGAAAAACTGACAACCAAAAAATTACAAATGCTCTCATTTGGCCAATTTTTTGCGGATCACCAAAAAGAATAATTTTCAAGAGGCGCCTACCTACCTAAAAAAATTTAAAAATAGCCATCTAAAAATTAGACACCAAAAATTTAAAAAAATGGCCCCCATTTGGCTGATTTTTGACGGCTCACAAAAAAGTAACTTTTTAAGAGCGAAAAACCTAGAGAACAGTTGATCAAAAGTGGGGGAAAAGGATTTTGAAAATTAGACACCTAAAAATTAAAAAAAAAAAAAAAAGAACTACTGCCAGAGAGGCCTACCTAAAGAACATTCGTACTAAATTTGAAGAAAATCTAATCAGAATTGTGGGAGAAGATGTATTTTGAAAATCGGCAACAAAACATTTAAAAAAGTCTCCCATTTGGCCAATTTTAGGCGTATCGCAAAAAAAGTACTTTTTCAAAGGAAGCCTACCTAGAGAACAAATGTTCAAAATTGGAAAGGAATCCGATCAAAGGTGTGGGAGAAGAAGCGATTTGAAAATTAGACACCTAAAAGTTAAAAAATGCCTCCCATTTGGCCAATTTGTGGTGGATAGACAAAAGAAGTAACCTTGCAAGAGAGGCCTACCTAAAGAACATTCGCACAAAATTTGAAGAAAAATCTGATAAAATTGCGTGAAAAGAAGCATTTTGAAAATTGGCAACCATAAAATTGCAAAATACCCCCATTTGGCCAATTTTTGGCGGATCGCCAAAAAAAAAGTAAATTTTCAAGGGAGGGCTATGTTAAGAACATTCCTACAAAACCTGAAGAAAATCTGAAGTAAATCTTTTGAAAATTGGCAACAAAAAATTTTAAATGTCCCCCACTTATCCAATTTTTGGCGAATAGCCAAAAAAACTAATTTTTCAAGACAGACCTATCAACAGAACAACTGATCAAAATTGTATAGGAATCCGATCAAAATTGTGGAAGAAGCATTTTGAAAATTAGACATCAAAAAATTAAAAAATGCCTCCCATTTGGCCAATGTTTGGCTGATCGCCAAAATAAGTAATTTTACAAATAACAAAAAAAAAAAAAAGGCCTACCTAGAAAACATTTGTACAAAATTTGAAGAAATTTTAAAGAGAGGCCTACCTAGGAGAACATTCGTGCAAAAATTGAGAGGAATCCGAACAAAACCGAAGGAGAAGAAGCAGTTTAAGCAAAAGTTTACACACGAACATACAGACTAGGGATGCCCCTCTATTGATGCGATAAGACCAACCCGACATAGTCGGCTGTTCTAAAAACTGATTACCACACAACTTTACTAACCGTAGAATATTAACACGCATGTCCAAGGACATGACCAAGCCGAGTTACCAAACAAGGAAAGAGAGAAAAATTCTGAAACAAATACTGTTAGGCCAAAAAATGAAGTACGTAAAATGCATTTAACTCGAATTTGGAAGCTACCTGAAAAGGGATATTGGAGAGGTTGAGTTTTGACTATTCACGTATTTACCGACATTTACACAATTTTACAAAATTTTTAAAATTCCACGATTTTGGCATTTTTGGGACATCTGCGAAAAAAAAAGCAAAGTCTAGGTGGAGAAGTGGCTAAGAAACTTTCGATTTAAATTTTATAACTATTTGAAAAAGACTGAGAGAAATGAATGGTTTGACAATTCAGTTATTTACTACCATTTATTTCAGTTTTTGCCAAACTTCAAAGATCCACCATTTCGGCAGTTTTTGGTCAAAACGGGCACAAAAAGTACCATTTTGTCAATTTTTCGTCAATCGTCAAAACAAGTAATAGTTAGGGAACATTCCTGCGTAATGTCAAAACGATTGGAGCAAAACTGTAGGAGGAGTAGCATTTTAAAGAAAAAGTTTAACATACGCACATACATTCAAGCCCCCTATAGTGATACGACTAACCCAGTCCGACATAGTCGGCTGGGTTAAAAAAAAATACTAGTTAATTTAGCAGAATTATGAATATTACGTTATCGTTTTGTTCGAAAGTTTAACATTCAAAGAAATTTTTATTGTAAATAGAACAAAATTATATCAGAAGACGTTACTTTATTGATTTTAAGTAGCACACATGGTTCCCCAGCGCTATACCCAAATGTCGTATCATTAAGACCATCACATTCTCCCAAATCACTGATGTCTTTGCCACAAGTTGAACTCGTGCGGTCATCACACGATGATACAGTTTGGGTTTCTGAGTATCCTGAAAGAAACTATAAATGTGTGTCCATAGGACCACTTATAGCCCTACAAGGACTCTAAAATTTGCTTTCACCGCATGTGACGTAAGCATCGATTTTCAGCACTGTTGTCCAATGTATGTTAAGGACACAAGTCAATCAGATTAGCAGATTTCTCGAGAAAGACAACCGCTGATTGCAGTGTAAAACGTCATGTGACCAATCACATACTCGAGGATATACGACAAACATGTTAGGAAATTTTGCGAAGGATGGACGGACATACTAAAGCAGCCAGTGCACACCCAAATCAGTGTACCTGAATATATCAAACACCCATTAGCCAGCCACTGTCGTTTTGTTTTTTGTAAACAACATGCCCCCCCCCCCCCCATTTTCTACCGCTGCCTCGCCTTTTATTTTGACAATTTTTATTTTAATTTATTTTGACAATTTTGTAGTTTCAGAATTATAAGACTTTTTACCTTACATAAATTTATCTTAATATAGCCTATATATGACGTGCCCATAAGTCGGGTTACGGAACCTTTATCCCATTCATGAAGGGGATGTGGGCTACGTAACCTGGCTTACCGTTATCTTAATCCTGAAATCTATATATGTTTAAGTGCGAGTTAAGCAATGTAGAACGCTATAAGGTGGGTACCACAAAGGTTTTACTGTAAGTCTGTTTTTCTTACCCGGGTTTTTATCCGATTTAGGAAGTAGTCGCTAAAAACAAGTTTAAATGTACATCTCTTATACCAGACGACGAGGTGGGACCTATAATCAGGTTTTTTCGTGTACAATTTTTTAAACTGAGTCCTGAAAGTGGTAAACTTGTTTTACTGTTATCTTTTTATCGCAGTTCGGGAGGTGTAGCTACACAACCATATTTGTGCCAAAATAGTGAGCTGATTTTCATAACAGAAGACATACTTAAGAAGAATGTCCAGAGAAATTGTGATCAGCTGAGATCTGGTGAATCAAGTGTCAACAGGCATGTATGGTCGCCAATAAACAGTAGTCATATTTTAAAAACCGGATATTGAAAATTTCTCCAAGGTCGGTATTTCCCTAATCTTTCGCGGATCTCTGAAAAGGAAATTTCAAAGGGACCTAAGGTTTCGTCTAAAAATGAAAGCAATCTTGCAAGCAGTCTAAAATTGTTTGGACTATTCTGAACAAGCCATCGTCGAAGGCGCAGATCCCAACCGGACAAAATAATCAGTCAAGCGCACAAAATTTCAAAGTTTCCGCATTTTTTTTAATTTTTCGAGAAATCGCACAGCTCGCTCCACTACTCGGTCTTCTATGTGCAAAAAGAAATTGAAATCTGTTGAATGGTGCCGGAAATATAGTGCGTACAAACTGCATACAGTATAATGAGGTCAAGCGCAAAAAACTTGAAGGTCTCCGCATTTTTTAAATTTTTTTCGAGAAATCAAAAAATAACACTTCATCGCACAGCTCAGCTACATGGTCTGTCTAGGTGCAAAAGGGAATTGAAATAGATTAGACGATGCCGGAGATATGGCGCGAACAAACTGCATATAATGAGGTCAAGCGCTAAAAAAATTTCAAAGTTTCCGCATTATTTAATTTTTCGAAAAATCCAAATACAACGCTTCGTCGCATAGCTCCACTTGGTCTTTTTGTGTGCAAAAGGAAATTAAAATAGCTTGAAAGGTGCCAGAGATATCGCGCGTATAAAAATCGGGCGAACGGACGGACGGTCGGAGGTTAATCCGAAAGACCCCTCCGGGTTCACCCGGTTGGGGTCTAAAAACTTGATCAACAAAACATTCAAACGGTGGCATGAGGCCAATTTTTTGGCAAACGAAAAGTTTAACATGGCCCACATATATTTGGACAATTTTTGACGGACTGCCAAAAAAATAATTTTTCAAGAGAGGCCTACCTAGGGAACACTCATACAAAATTCGAATGGAATCCGACCAAAAATCAGGGAGAAAAAAACATTATGTATAAGTAAAACCTTCTACAGACGACGGATTCCCCTTCGACTGATGTTATAAGACCAGTCCGACAAAGTCGGTTGGTCTAAAAAGTGAAAATAATTCCAGGTACTGCAAGCAAATATTATATGAGCGCTCCATTCTAGGAATAGCTTGGCAGTGAACACAACTTTCTTAATCAGCCCAGTAAAATCAACAGACAGTAATGTAGAGGCATTGAAGTACGACCATAATAGGAAAAGTCCACAGAAAATGTTGACCCAACCAAAGGTGGACCCACCCAAGACAAGTTTTCAGCTGATTGGACTTGTCGTTCTCGAGTAACCTTGTAAACAATGTCTAGCATCCAAAACGGGCAGTGACGTACTTACATCGCGCTATATACACCAAATACATTATGAACCGTCGGATTCATGCAAGGCCTTATCCCAGCAAGTTTGAAGCTAATGCGACCTTTCGTTCTGCAGTTACAGTAATGGAACCAGGACCAATAAGTCTGAAGCTGATCCGATCTTTCCTTTTATAGTTGGTAATGACGCATTTATTTTACGTTTTGACGTCCCACGACACCACGCTTTATTCAATATACGTAAAAAATAGTAACTGGTGGATCCACACAAGTCACAATTCCACCAAATTTGAAGCTGATCCGAATTGTCATTCTCGAGTTATCCTGTTAACAAGGTCTATTGACTATAGAATATAACGACGTCTCATTACATCAATCGTTGCGCTATATATGCCAAACACAATACAACACCCTCCCCCCCCCCCCCTCCAACGCCTTATCCTACCAAGTGGCTGATTTTCGTTTTGTGTTGCAGCTAGGGTGCTGACATCCTATGACATCACGCGTTGTCCAATATATGTCAAATACAATCCCAACAGGCGGACCAACCGAAGGCGCAATACCACCATATCTGAAGATTAGTCGACCTTCCGTTCTCGACTTATCATGGTAAGAAAATCAAGTGTCTTCAACAGACGCACATACTACATACACACAAAGAAAGTACAAAAACAAGATGCTTCCCCTTTACAGGGGAAACACTATTACAATGTCAAAGTCTAATCCTTGTTTGCGATGCAAACAGAAAAACGTTTTTTTTTTATACTGAATTTAAGCTTGATTAAAATTCCAATATGGCTTCCTTCCTGGCAGGCGACAAATTACTTCTTTTTTTTTTTTTTTTTTTTGATCGGCGGGGGTGTGGGGGGAGGGGGGTAGGGCCGGGGACTCCTATTTCTCAAGAAGTATAACCAGACGGCACAGGAGTTGAGCAACCAAGAGATCCGATATTAGCGATTCTTTATCTAAAGAGCTAGATCCCACAGCTCATTTCCTGGGAATATCAGAACGATTCGGGCAAAATCATAGGGGTAGTGGCGCCAATGGTCTTATAAGGGTGCCATCTTCATTCTGAGAAGACTAAATGAGCACAGGCATGATAAATCTTCAATGTGTACCAAGAGAAGAGTGCGTTCATACCTGAACTGTCCCAAATACTGCTCACACATTGCAAGGAGCTGTACTTATTTGCATCTGTTTTACGAAGACCTACCACATTCACTTGTTATTTGGGACATGATAATTTAATTTCTATTCAATGACAAGATTTGCTTAGTTTTCCGCATCACACAAATTCCCTGGATTCCGGGAATTTGTGTGGTACTCTGAATTTCTGGGAATATGCGTATTCACTCATTATACGCATATGCGAATATGCGTATTCACTGATTCCCTTCAACAAAGACACAATTGTTTTACTGTTACACGCAAAGTTCACAAGCAGATATAAGATTTTACCTATTGTTTCCCGTTTCAACAGCGACATGTATTATTTTAGTTATCACATTTCTGCCTATTTATCAGACTTAATACACAGGCTGTACTTAGAAGTTAAATCGCTTGCTTCGCAGTTATACATATTATTCAGAAAAAAATATGTATAAGACTTTTCTAAATTCAGTGAATATAATTTCCTTTCACTTACCACTTAAAGCTGCTGTGAGATCATCAACGTAGCTCTGGTACGAAGAGCTTTCACTCACTTTAAATTTAATGATGGGGGATCGTTTTCCGTACAGGTTGTCGGTTCGCGGCTTGAATCCTAAACCTAATGGATAACAAGATTGTCCATGGACAATGCCCCAGGTCGCAAATTGTGACGTTAGGATCTATGACATACAGTTCTGACTGTCAACCAAAATTTTAAGACAGCAAGGCTCTATCCCTGTCGTGAGTCACGGTTTTTCTACAAAAATGGTTCATCAACAATGGTTTTGCCAATTTTCGGCGAATAGACAATACGCAACCTCACAGGTGGATATCTTAATTCTCAATTTCTATACAAGTCCATGTACAAGTTTGGCAATGTGAAATGTTCTCCACTATTTTTCCGATTCTAAAAGGTTGTTACTAAAACAGGTTTTACTTTACGCCTTTAACCCGCGTCTGGGATGTGGGCACTACAGACAAGTTTTAGTATACGTCTTTTTTTACTTTTTACTCGGTCTAAAATTGGTCACTACAAATAGGCTTCACTCTGTCATTTTATCCAGATCAGGATGGTGTTCGCCGCATCAGCAATTCCCTACTTCACTAGTGATGTTTTTACTTACTGCCCCCCTCCTCCCTCCCTCTCATCTTATTTAAGTATGGTGTTGGGTGCAAGAACGCAACCCTTACAAAAAAGCCCCACCGCGCTTATTTGCACGCACACAGTGTGTTCAAATAAGCCCCCCTTTTCATTCAGTCCCCCCCCCTACTTTACACACCATTTTTTGTTCTCTGTCAGCCTGCTAGAAATATATATGGGCTGTTTCGTTCTGTGCGCGTGTTCTTAACCTGTGTTTTTTTAAAGACAAGAAACAAAACAGAAAATTTATCTGAAAAAGTGGTTTTATTTTGTTATTTAAAATTCTTTGGTCAAGTTGCTTGTAACACTTCATGGGTCTATGCTTACATCTCTCTTTCAATTTGCGGATATTCACTTGCAAATTCACACTTTAGAAATTAATTATTTACTCAATTTTTTAATCTAGGATGTGGATTCATTGCAACACTTCTCTGGTTTTGCAATCCCATTTTCCTTCGGCAGATGCCAATTCTTCGGATTAGCAGGAATTAAGATTAAATACTTAAACCATCCTACCGCGGCATTTTGGCTACCTTGAACCTGAGGACCTTTTCTCAGGTTTGCGTACGAGCAGTGAGATGTAGTAATGGGGATAAGATTCATCTCCTGTAATTTTTTTTCAACTTATATGGGTCAAACTTCAACAGAAATGTGGCGTGTAACTTTCTGTTCTTATACTCTCTATTCTAATATTCTCGCAAATATTTGTTTACACAAGTCCATGCAAACAAGCCCCACTTACTCCTTTGGGGATTACAACCCCGCATAAGAGTTATATAGAGAAGAGGGGCTTTAAATTGAGGGGGGGGGGGGGGAGGCTTGTTTGCACGTAACAACGGCTCTAAAAGTATCCCTAAAACCTTTGCTGCTAAAGGATTTGCTCTTTATCACAACACCAGATAGCCGGTGACCAGCGTAAAAAAACTTTCAAGCACTGCATGTTTGCTGAGGTCAACATAACAACTCCCAAATATGGTATGTTTATTTACCTTGTGTTGATGTGCGGTTCTTATTTCGGATCAATGCGCATCTTTATTTACATTGTGCTGATGGGCAGTTCTTATTTCGGTTCAGTGCGCATGTTTATTTACCTTATGTTGATGTGCGGTTCTTATATCGGATCAATGCGCATCTTTATTTACATTGTGTTGATGGGCGGTTCTTATTTCGGATCAGTGCGCATGTTTATTTACATTGTGTTGATGTGCGGTTCTTATTCCATACCAATGTGCATGTTTATTTTACTCGCGTTGATAAGCGGTACTTATTTCGGACAGCCCAAATTTCCTTAGGTTGCCTTGATGCGCGGTTCACATTTCGGATCAGTTTACATGTTTATTTGCGTTGATGCACGGTGCTTATTTAGGACGTGTGCCTATGTTTATTTAACTTGCGTTGCTGCGCGGTTTGCATTTTGGACCAGTGTGCATGTTTATTCAACTTGCGTTGATGAGCAGTTCGAATTTCGGACCATTACGCATGTTTATTTAACTTGCGTTAATGCGCGGTTCGAATTTCGGACCAGTGCGCATGTTTATTTAACTTGCGTTGATGCGCGGTGCTTATTTTAGACCAGTGCAAATGTTTATTTAACTTACGTTGGCGCGTGGTTCGCATTTCGAACCACTGCGTATGTTTATTTAACGTGCGCCGATGCGCGGTTCTTCTTTCAGGCCAATGCGAGTATTTCTTTAACTTGAGTTGATGCGCTGTTCTTATTCTGGACCAGTGCGCATGTTTATGTAAGTTGCGTTAATGGACAGTTCACATATCGAAATAGTGCGCATGCTTATTTAACTTGCGTTGATGCACGGCGCTTATTCTGGTCCAGTGTGCTTGCTTATTTAGCTTGTGTTGATGTGCGGTTCGCATTTCGAACCAGCGCGCATGTTTTTTTTTTTAAACTTGTGTTGATGCGTGGTTGGCACTTTGCGCCATTGCGCATGTTTATTTAACTTGTGTTGATGATCGGTACTTATCTTTCGACCGGTGCAAATGTTTATTTAACTTACGCTTATGTGCGGCTCGCAATTTGGACCAGTGCGCATATTTATTGAATTTGCGTTGATATCCGGTTCGCATTTCGGACCAGTATACCTGTTTCTTTAGGTTGCCTTCATGCGCAGTGTGCAATTTGGGACCAGTGAGCAGGTTCATTTAACTTGCGTTGACGCGCGATTTGCATTTCGGACCAGTGTGCATGTCTATTCAACTTGCGTCGATGCGTGGTTCTTTTCTTCGGACAAGTGCGCATGTTTGTTTAACTTGCGTTGATGTGCGGTGCTTATTTTGGACCGGATCACATGTCTATTTAACTTCCGTCGATGCGCGGTTCGCATTTCAGGCCATTGCCCATGTTTATTTAACTTGTGTTGATGCGTGGTTCTCATTTCAGACCAGTGCGCATATTTATTTAACTTGCGTTGATGCGCGGTTCGCATTTCGGACCACTGCGCATGTTTATTTAATTTGCCTCGATGTGCGGTTCGCATTTCGGACCAGTGCGCATGTTTCTTTAGGCTGCGTTGTTGCGCGGTTCGCATTTCGGACCACTGCGCATGTCTATTCAACTTACGTCGGAGCGTAGTTCTTTTTTTTCGGACCAGTGCGCATGTTTATTTAACCTGCGTTGATGCGCGGTGCTTATTTTGGACCAGTTCGCATCTTTATTTATCTTCCGTCGATGCGCAGTTCACATTTCGGACCAATGCGCATGTTTATTTAACTTGCATCGATGCGCAGTACTTAATTTGGACTACTGCGAATGTTTATTTAACTTGCGTCGATGTGCGGTTGTTAAATCTGACTACTGCGCAAGTTCATTTAACTTGTTTATGCGCTGTAGGACGAGATTCATTTTTTTTTTTTTTTCAAAAATTCCGAAAGAAAATTCAAAAGTTTTCCAATTCACTCAAAAAGCACAAGCCGTATGTATCACCCCCTTGAGACGGCTCATATCGAAAATAAATGAAATCTGATAAAAACTGTAGGAGGAAATGCATTTTGAATTTTTTTCTTCAAAAATTCTCTACTCGACTGAAAAAGACAGGCCATATTCACGACACCCTAAGCATGCCTCAGCCCCAAAATAAATGATGTTTGATCAAAACTGCAGGAGAAAATGCATTTTGAGGTATTTTCATCAAAAATTCCCCCCGAAATCAAAACTTCCCAAGTCGAGTCAAATAGCACAAGCCGTATGCGAGACCTACGTAAGGATGCCTCATACCAAAAATAAATGAAATCGGATAAAAACTGTAGGAAGAAATGCATTTTGAAGTTTTTCTTCAAAAATTCCCAAAAAAATGTAGAAATTGTCGGATCGACAAAAAAGCGCAAGTCGTATCCTCAAGCCCTTAGGGATGCCTCAAACCTCTCTCCCCCCCCCCCCCCAAAAAAAAGAGGGTTCAAAACACTAGGGGGAAATGCATTTTGAAGTTCTTTTCTTCAAAAACTCCCTAAAAATACAAACATTGCCCGATCGACTAAAAAGCACAAGCCGTATGCACTCACACCAAAAATAAATGACATCGAATCAAAATTGTAGGGGTGGATGCATTTTGAATTATTTTCGAAATTTTTGCTTAAAAAATTCCCCAAAAATACAAACTAAAAAAGCACAAGCCGTATGCACGACCCTTTAGGGGTGCCTCACACCAAAAATTAATGACATCGGGTCAAAAATGTAAGAGGAGATACATTTTAAAATTTCTTTTAAAAATCCCCAAAAATTAAAAAATCACCCGATCGACTAAAAAGCACAAGCTGTATGCATGACCGCTTAGGGATGCCTCACACCAAAAATAAATGACATCGAATCAAAATTGTAGGAGTAGATGCATTTTTTTCAAAAGTTTTGCTTAAAAAATCCCCAAAAATACAAAAATTGTCCGATCGAGTAAAAAAGCACAAGCCGTATGCACGACCCTTTAGGGGTGCCTCACACCAAAAATAAATGACATCGGGTCAAAAATGTTGGAGGAGATACATTTTAAATTTTTTTCTTTAAAAATTTCCCAAAAATTCAAAAATCACCCGATCAACTAGAAAAGCACAAGCTGTATGCATGACCCCTTAGGGATACCTCACACCAAAAATAAATGACATCGGATTAAAATTGTAGGAGGAGATGCATTTTGATACAAAGTTTACAGCGAACTAACTAACTAACTAACGGACGCCATCCGCAGACCGATAGGAATACCCCAGCTTACGTGTAACGTAAGCTGGGCTAATGAAGAAACAAGTTTGTCCAAGGACAAAGTCCCAGCTTACGAAAAGCAATAAAACCAATTCCAGCGTGCATGAGCAAGGGAATTTTCCTGAAAAATTGGGCTTCAAAAGATGAGATGACAAAGAGCTAGCCCAGTAATTGATTTAGCACCGGACCAGAACATAGACCGATAAATGCATACAAAGATTTCTTTCCAGAAAAATGGGAAACACATTTTTTGTATCTCTGGTAGACTGGATAGTCTGCCATAGATACCTTCAAACAACGGTCACATTTTGGACCAGTGCGCATATTTATATAACTTGCGTTGATGCGCGCCTCTTATTCAGACAAGTGCGCATGTTTATTTAATTTTGCGTTGATGCGCGGCTCCCATTTTGGAACAGTGCACATGTTTATTTAAGTTGCGTTAATGGACAGTTCACATATCGAAATAGTGCGCATGTTTATTTAACTTGCGTTGATGCACGGTGCTTATTCTGATCCAGTGTGCTTGCTTATTTAGCTTGTGTTGATGTGCGGTTCGCATTTCGAACCAGCGCGCATGTTTTTTTTTTTTAAACTTGTGTTGATGCGTGGTTCGCATTTTGGACCATTGTGCATATTTATTTAACTTGTGTTGATGATCGGTACTTATTTTGGACCGGTGCAAATGTTTATTTAACTTACGCTTATGTGCGGTTCGCAATTCGGACCAGTGTGCATGTTTATTTAATTTGCGTTGATATCCGGTTCGCATTTCGGACCTGTATACCTGTTTCTTTAGGTTGCGTTGATGCGCAGTTCGCATTTTGGGACAAGTGAGCAGGTTCATTTAACTTGCGTTGACGCGCGATTTGCGTTTCGGACCAGAACGCATGTTTATTTAAGCCCCGTCGATGCCCGACCCTTATGTCTATTCAACTTGCGTCGATTGATGGTTCTTTCTTCGGACCACTGCGCATGTTTATTTAACTTGCGTTGATGCGCGGTTCTCATTCAGACCACTGCGCATGTCTATTCAACTTGCGTCGATGCGTGGTTCTTTTCTTCGGACAAGTGCGTATGCTTGTTTAACTTGCGTTGATGTGCGGTGCTTATTTTGGACCTGATCGCATGTTTATTTAACTTCCGTCGATGCGCGGTTCGCATTTCAGGCCATTGCCCATGTTTATTTAACTTGTGTTGATGCGTGGTTCTCATTTCAGACCAGTGCGCATATTTATTTAACTTGCGTTGATGCGCGGTTCGCATTTCGGACCACTGCTCATGTTTATTTAATTTGCCTCGATGTTCGGTTCGCATTTCGGACCAGTGCGCATGTTTCTTTAGGCTGCGTTGATGCGCGGTTCGCATTTCGGACCACTGCGCATGTCTATTCAACTTAAGTCGAAGCGTAGTTCTTTTTTTTCGGACCAGTGCGCATGTTTATTTAACCTGTGTTGATGCGCGGTGCTTATTTTCGACCAGTTCGCATCTTTATTTATCTTCCGTCGATGCGCAGTTCACATTTCGGACCAATGCGCATGTTTATTTAACTTGCATCGATGCGCAGTACTTAATTTGGACTACTGCGAATGTTTATTTAACTTGCGTCGAAGTGCGGTTGTTAAATCTGACTACTGCGCAAGTTCATTTAACTTGCGTTTATGCGCTGTAGGAGGAGATTCATTTAATTTTTTTTTCAAAAATTCCGAAAAAAATTCAAAAGTTTTCCAATTCACTCAAAAAGCACAAGCCGTATCAGGGCTCGAAATTAACCATTTTTACCTTGGGGCCCTCCGGGCCCCAAAGTCCAGATTTCTTGGGGCCCGGCCGAAAATCCTGGGGCCCGGATAGATTTAGGCTATATATTAGAAAAATCACCATATTCCCATAAAAAGTAATTTATTTTTCTTAATGATACATGATACAATTGTCTTCAGTTTGTCTCTCTATTGTTTTTATTATATTGTGACACCGAGTTCTTCCACACCCCTATTTCCTCTTTGATATCCTTATTTGCTTCAATGCCGTGGACCGTTTCTTCATGAACGAAAGGACGTCTAACTCGAACTCCAGGGGTCTATTGCGGGAATAGGGTCAAAGTTTTTTATTTCGGAGATTCAAGTTGAATTAGAAGCAGATCCGTCAGATGATCGTCGTTTAAGCTGGCTCGCCAGTCAGTCTTCGTTTTTTTTCAGAGCGCTAAACCCTCGTTCTGCTTCAGCGGACGCAACGGGAATCGCTAATAGAAAGTCCATTAGGCCCAAAAAGTGCTTACCTATATGAGTGGTCTTGGGACATTTTGTACCTTTGCCACTTTGTATCTTGCCATTTTGTACTTTCGCGAAAGACGTTTTGTACCTTTTCCGCCACTTTGTACCTTACCACTTTACTCCTTTTTGAAGTCATTTTGTACCCTCTTTAAGATGAGAAAAATTACAACCAAGATTAATTTTACATATTTTTTTGTCAATTTGCACGCTTCTTTACAATACAGTACACGTTTTTTGCTGTCGCGTAATGTGTAACTAGCAAAATATCAAGTGAGAAAAATGCACCGCCCCCCCCCCCCCCCCCCCATTGTTCAAAACTTTGCCAAAATAGAATTGTTAAAGGAACGAAAAAAGATAACACGGGCATCATCTAGACATGTACCCCAATATGTATGTATGTATTTTTTGAGAAAAATCAACTCATTAATTTCATAAGAACTCACTGCGGACAGACAGACGGCAAGACAGACACTGGGACGGACGGACGGACGGACACACCAAATGCTATATATGTCTCCCTTAGGGGGAGACATATAACTGGCAAAGAATTGCAGCTGTATTTATACTGATTTTAGAAGACTGGTGCTGAAAGTCCAGCCAATTACAGAGATTTTGCAGAGTAACCCCTGAGTAGATTCACTCAGTCTATTTGAGTAATTCCAGAGAAAATGTGGTCGAAATGATTGCATTAATATTTTCACTGAAATGAAGGTCAGGTAGAGCAGGCGGTATTTAATTTTTTGTTTTAACTGAGTATTGCACGTAATAAAAGGTATAAAATGGTAAGGTACAAAGTGGCAGAAAAGGTACAAAATGACGGAGGTACAAAGTGACAAAGGTACAAAATGTCCCAACCCCATATGAGTACATTTTTGGTTGAAGAAAAATCTGATATTTTGATGACTAACATAGGCCTTTCCGAAAAAATCGTGGGGCCCGCCGGGCCCCAAGCCTCGAAAATCGTGGGGCCCGGCCAGAAATCATGGGGCCTCGGGCCCCAGGGCCCCAGCTAATTTCGAGCCCTGCCGTATGCATGACCCCCTAGAGCCGGCTCAGATCGAATATAAATGAAATCTGATAAAAACTGTAGAAGGAAATGCATGTTGAATTTTTTTCTTTAAAAATTCTCTCATCGACTGAAAAAGACAGGCCATATTCACGACACCCTAAGCATGCCTCAGCCCCAAAATAAATGATGTTTGATCAAAACTGCAGGAGAAAATGCATTTTGGGGTATTTTCATCAAAAATTCCCCCCGAAATAAAAAATTCCCAAGTCCAGTCAAATAGCACAAGCCGTATGCGAGACCTACCTAAGGATGCCTCATAGCAAAATTAAATGAAATCGGATAAAAACTGTATGAGGAAATGCATTTGAAGTTTTTCTTCAAAAATTCCCAAAAAATACAGAAACTGTCGGATCGACTAAAAAGCGCAAGTCGTATTCTCAACATCTTAGGGATGCCTCAAACCCCCCCCCCCCCAAAAAAAAAAATAATAAATAAAATATATATATATATATATATATATAAAAAAAGAAAAAAAAGGGTTCAAAACTGTAGGGGAAATGCATTTTGAAGTTTTTTCTTAAAAAGATTGCCCGATCGACTAAAAAGCACAAGCGCGACCCTTTAGGGTGCCTCATACCAAAAATAAATGACATCGGGTCAAAAATGTAAAAGGAGATACATTTTAAAATTTTTAAAAAAAATCCCAAAAATTCAAAAATCACCCGATCGACTAAAAAAGCACAAGCCGTATGCAAGACCCGCTTATGAAATCCTCACACCAAAAATAAATGACATCGAATCAAAATTGTAGGAGTAGATGCATTTTTTTTTTCAAAATTTTTGGTTTAAAAAATCCCAAAAATACAAAAATTGTCCGATCGACTGAAAAACCACAAACCGTATGCACGACCCTTTAGGAGTGCCTCATACCAAAAATAAATGACATCGGGTCAAAAATATAGGAGGAGATACATTTTGTTCTTTTTTTTATATAAATTCGCCAAAAATTCAAAAATCACCCGATCGACTAGAAAAGCACAAGCTGTATGCACGACCCCTTAGGGATGCCTCACACCAAAAATAAATGACATCGGATCAAAATTGTAGGAGGCGATGCATTTTGAAACAAAGTTTACAGCGAACTAACTAACTAACTAACGGACGCCATCCGCAGACCGATAGGAATACCCCAGCTTACGTGTAACGTAAGCTGGGCTAAAAAGGTTTCCGTCGATAACGAGTAGCTGAGACTTCCATCCAAATTGAATAGCTCCTCAGGGCACAACCGATCCACCTCCAAATCGGTCAAGTTGAGCAACACATGGTCTGGCGTAGCGCTCACCACTTCGCCGATAAAAACTTGCTCTACCGTCGTTTCTGTACGATAAAAACCTGGACTCATCGGAAAAGATTACTCGTCGCAAATAAATTTTCTGTCACTGAGCGTCACTGTGGTTACGCGTCCACTCCCGTTGTAAGCGGCGTCTTCGTGCGTCCAGTACCACGTCTCGATAAGCTCTGCGAGCACGTACCCCGTGTTTCGCCAAACGTTTGGACACTTCCATTCAACTTATCCGGTTGTTCCGTCTATTTGGTGTTGCGGCCGCTGCTTGTGTAGCAATCTGGAACCTGTTGCGTAAGTGCACTAATTGGTTGAGGCCTCGTTACACGGGGTTGCCTGGGTCCAGGTCGACCATGGATTTTAGACGCTGCAGTGCCTCTCCTGCAGCCGATAAACCGTTGCTCGAGTGCATCCAAATCTGTTGGTGATGTCCGAGTCCACTTTCCAGCATGCCCAAAACCCGGTACCTCTCGCTTTCAAAAACAGCCGCAGCATTACGTCTTTAAGTTCAACACAACAAGCGGTCCAGTGAAACTGAATATGACCCCCGCCGGCGTACAATCCCAGTATTTGATTTTGTTAGGCTGCACTACAACCCTTAAGCAATTCATATCATATTCGTGAATTTTAAAATTCCAGCTGGTCCAATGTCCTTGGGCCGAGATGGCTCATTTACAATACTGACCTTTGTTGGTTCCAATACTTCCTATATGTAAAATATTCCAGCAATCGATCCAGAAATGTAGGCTTGAGTGTGTTAACAAACTCATTCAAATGAGTACGGATTGGGACAATTTGTGATGTTCAGCTGGGCCAATGTCCTTGGGCCGACATAGCTCATTTACAATACCAAACCTTGTTGGTTCCAATACTACTTATAGTTAAGATATCTTGTCAATCGATGCAGAAATGTAGGCTTGAGTGTGTTAACAAACTCATTCCAGTATGTAAGGGTTGTAAAAATTTCTGAAGTTCAGCTGGGTCAATGTCCTTGGGCCGATACAACTCATTTAAAATACCGACCTTTGTTGGTTCCAATACTTCCTATATGTAAAAGATTTCAACAATCGAACCAGAAATGTAGGCTTGAGTGTGTTAACAAACTCATTTAACCTAACAAATTTAACCTAACAAAATCAAATACTGGGATTGTACGCCGGCGGGGGACAAAGTCAGTTTCACTGACCGACTTGTTAAACTTGCGCTCATGCGAGGTCCGCATTTCGGACCATTGCCCATAGTTATTCAACTTCCAGTTTTGACTTGCATGTTTCGTGATAAAAAAATTTGATCTGGACACTGCAATCAATATATGCCGAGTGAGTGTGAGCAAATCAGCAGCTAAAACAGATTAAACAACTCGATTCAGACGTGCAATTTACACGCGAGGTCCGGAAAAAACACGTGAAGAAGCCACCAAAGCACAGAACACAAGATGACAAAGAAACAAAGAAATGTCGGTACTGCGGAAGTGCACATAAACGCGGCAAACAATTCTGTAAGGCCTCTGGCAAAACATGTGGTAGGTGCAACAAACTTCATCGTTTCTCCCACATGTGTCAATCCGGAAACGGCCAGAAAAGTAACTTTGCTTGCGATGATTCAGATTCTTCAATTTTCACGGTTCAGCATACAGTAAACAATGTGAAAAGCAGTTCCAAGAAAATCAGCATCTCGCTGAAACTGGCAACCACAAAAGACCGCCCAGGAGCTGAGGTACAATTTTTACTTGACACCGGAACCACGTGTAATGTCATATCTATTGACTGACACATGGTCGACCGCAATGCCGTAATCCGAGAAATTAATACGAAGCTCAACTTGTATGATGGATCATACATGAAGCCCCTCGGTATTCTACACTTCACACCATGCATACAAGAAAGCATTATAAACTCCGTTTCGAAGTTGTGACAACCAAGTTCGCTAGAGTGCCACTCTCAGCAAACACATGTCAAAAATGGACTTGATAACTGTTAAAATTCCAGCATCCATTAATCACATTCAAAGCGTCTGCAGAAAGCATTCTGGATAAATATTCAGATGTCTTTCAAGGACTTGGTCGTCTTCCAGGACAAGTAATACTGCCCTCTCTAAAAGCGAAAGTTATCTCCGTCTTTGACGCATTCGACGGATACATACCAATGCGTCATAGATGACGAAAGCAGCTACTTAACAACGTTTTGGACACCCTTTGGCCGGTACCGCTGGCGTTTATGCCGTTTATTCCGTTCGAAAAATAAAGCCCGCAAGTGAAGAGTACCAGCAACGACAGTTCGAACCGCTCAGTGGAAATCCCGGTCTCCAACTGTTGCCGAGGACCTACTTTTATACGGCGAAGGCAATACCGTAGAAGAAGCAATTCGGAATCACAACCAGAACCTCGAGAAACTACTCGAACGATGTGGTGAGAAGCAGTTGAAGCTTAACCGCAAGAAAGTAAAGCTCTGCCAAAGCGAAATGTCATATATAGGAGATTTGTTCACGCAAAATGGTCTTAAACCAGATTCGGAGAAGGTTTGCTCTATTACAGAAAAGCCGCGACCAACGAACGTCAAAGAAACACAGCGCTTCCTACGATTTATAAATTACCTTGCCAAATTTCTCCCCAACTTATCAGAAGTGTGTGCACCGACGTCGAATTGGACTGGCAATCTCAGCAGGAAGACGCATTCAAAGGACTTAGAAGCAAAGCGACTGGTTACGTTAGAGTCCGTCTTAGCCTATGACGATGTCAACAAACCCGTCGTTATACAATGCGATGCGAGTGATAAAGCGTTAGGAGCAACTATTCTACAAGAAGGTAAACCAATCGCATTCGACTGCACAACGCTCACTCCAACTCAACAGAGGTACGCAGTGATCAAACAAGAGACGCTAGCGATATGCTTTGCTACGAAAAAAATCCGTGACTACATCTTGGGGAAAGATGATGTGACCGTAGAGACTGATAATAAACCGCTTGAAGCAATATTCAGCAAATCGGTTCTCGCTGCCTCCATTAGATTACAGCGCATGATGCTACAATTACAGCGTTACAGCCTGACGATTCGATACCTCAAAGGTTCCGAACAATACATATCAGATATGCTCAGCCGTGCAGCATTGTATTCTGTACAAGGGTCTGCGTGTCATAATACCAAAACAGCTACGTACACAAATGCTCCGCAAAAATCACAGCAGCCATCCAGGAACTTCAACCTGCATCAGAAAGGCAGCGTTATTTTGTTACTCGTTATTCGTTATTTGCGATTCGTTATTCTGGCCCAATATGCGCAGTGACATAAACAACCTTGTCGATAACTGTCATGTGTGTGAGGAGATTAACAGCAGTCAGCAGAAAGAACCTCTGCATCCCTGGGCTAAGATCGCTGTCGATGAATTCAAATTCAAAGGCAAAACATATTTGATCACCGTGGATTATTACAGCGATTATTTTGAAATAGATCGCTTATGCTCGTCCACAACGCAAGCGATTATCAAAGCTCATTTTACGAGATTCGGAATTCCCGACGAAGTTATCACTGACAACAACGCCAATTTAGTCAGCAACGAATTCTCCAAATTTGCAGTAGAGTGGAGTTTTGACCATATCTCCATCTCACCGTACCATAGCCAAAGCAATGGTAAAATCGAAGCAACCGTTAAGTTTGCTAAAACCTTAATCCAAAAGGCTTACAGCTCGAAAACAAATATCTACAAAGCGCTCCTCGAATGGAGAAATACTCCGACGATAGACATGGTGTCAAGTTCAGCTCATCGAGTCATATCAAGACGAACGAAAACCACGCTGCCAACAAACATCAAACTACTTGAGCCTGAAATACAGCGTGATATGAAAACCAAGATCGAGCACAAACGTCAACTGGCAAAGCGATTTTACGACCGAAACGCAGCCCCAATCCAAAAAATAGAAGTTGGACAGCCAGTTTATGTGCAGCCGGCCACAAATCAGCAATACAAATGTATGGACCCCAGGCAACTGTCAAGAAAAGCTGACAGATCGCTCGTATGTAGTTAACTGTGAAGGCAAAAAATATCGCAGAAACAGGATTCATATAATAACCACACCTATGAAAAGCGAGTGGAACCCATCATAACAACAGAGAGCCAGTAAGAAAGTGTTGACAATACACAACAGTCACAGGTCAGAAAACAGCAAAAATACCTCTCAGCAGAAGTTTCAGCAATCGTAAACAAGCACAGCCATATATTCATATTCATGCAGACACTGTTAAAAATATTGTGCTTTTTTATCAGCTTAAAAAAAAAACGCTAGATAGATTAAAACATAAACAAGCTTTTGGTTTTATTTAATTAATGAATATTAGAAGGATTGTTTATTTCACTTTATGCCATTTTTATATTCTAAATTACTGTCAAAAAGGGTTCAAATTTTAAATGGAAATAATTGTCAGTTCTGTGTGAACAATTTGCAAATGCTTATTTTGTTTTAAAAAAAAGCAAATCTAATCTTTTGGAAAAAGGAGATGTTAGTGATGCCTGTCAGATCATGCGTGTATGAGTAATCAGGTTCTGGGAAATAGGTCCACTTTAGCTAACCACATTCATCCCCGTATTCTGCATACTTACAAAAGATACATACAACTGAGTAGACGTGTTTTTATTAAGTAAACTTAGTAACTGCTTATTAATTACTTGCATTCATAATTGGTGTACAACACACACACACCAATTACATTGGTCTTTATGAATAAGCCAGTATATGAAACGTCTCATGCTGTTAGCTTAATCTACTACTCATACAACTTTTCTTTTCAAAAGAAGACTTAATCTGTAATAAAGAAAACATTTGGTTGAACCTATTCCAAGTATAAAACAATAATAACTGCATTATGTGACATTCTAAAATAAATATACAATACTGTTAAAAAGTACATTAAATATTCAACTGTTACATTAAAAAGCCTGCTACATTTTGCCTTAAGAAAATTTCATAACAGCCTCTTTTTCAACCTTGCACCAATTCTTCCTTTTTTAATATTTTTCCAAAATAACCTGACGCTTCACATCTACAATTGATGAAATTTTTATGCCTACGATATAAAATGCCTCTCAGATATCGCGCGAAAAAAAGTGCAAACCGACAGAGGGACGGACGGACAGACGGACAAGTTCACAACTATATCCCATCCATACACAGGGGATAATAACCTGCCGCTGCACAACTTCACTATATATACATTCTGTCTGTAAGGTTTGCAGCGTTCGTGGGGAATTTTCCTGGTCAATTTCCAGGAGTTGGCAGGAGATTTTCGATCCGTTTTCCATGAGTTTCCCAGCAGATTTCATTACTTTTCCAGATTTCAACAAGAATGCCCAGGGACATCTTGACCAACTGAGATGTAGTCAATCAAGTATCAAAACTTGTGTAGACGCCAAAAAGTGGTTTAAAAACCGGTTACTGAACTTTTTCAAAGATTGTCATTGGCTCAGTCTCCTGTGCATCTAAACAAAGTAAATTCAAACAACCCTAACGTTGGAGTACGCCTAAAAATGAAATCAGAACTTTTTGAAAAACTTGACTACGTCTCGAGGAGTACGTCTATCCCCCGTGGGGGATATGGTGTGTGTGAGGCTGTTGCGTGTTGACTTCGCAAAAATTAAAAGTGGAAGGATAGGTACACGTAGTGTCCAACATTTAAACGACGCGTGAGACTGCCGTATATACGCTAAGCCCAGTGCCAATTGTCAAAAATCCGCCATTTTGTCAATTTTTTGCCCAATCCGAAAAATTCTTGGTCACTGCACTGCGGAAGGGTCCAGAGAAGCCGTGTACAAAATATGAAACGAATTCATCTATTGATGTGGCCTGTAGGCGGGTGAGACTGCCGTATATACGCCTAGTCCAGTGCGGATTCTCAAAAGTCCGCCATTTTGTCAATTATTGCCCAATACGGAAAATTCTTGATCACTGCACTGAGAAAGGTTCCAGAGAAGCCGTGTACAAAATTTGAAACGAATCTATCTATTAATATGGCCTGTAGACGCGTGAGACTGCCGTATATACGCCAAGCCCAGTGCCAATTTTCAAAAGTCCGCCATTTTGTATTTTTTTCCGATCCGGAAAATTCTTGGTCACTGCACTGCGGAAGGGTTCAGACAAGCCGTGTACAAAATTTGAAACGAATCCATGTACTAATGTGGCCTGTACGCGCGTGAGACTGCCGTATATACGCTAAGTCCAGTGCCGATTTTCAAAAGTCCGCCATTTTGTCAATTTTTGCCCGATCCGGAAAATTCTTGGTCACTGCACTGCGGAAGGGTCCAGAGAAGCAGTGTACAAAATTTGAAACGAATCTATATATTAATGTGGCCTGTAGGCGCGTGAGACTGAAGCGTGACAGACAGACAGACGGACCGAAAAGTTCAAAACTATATCCCTACTTTCCTCGGGGGATAACAAACGGCGGCATGAGGCAAATTTTTGCAGGAGCGGAAATGAATGTTAAAGAAAACAGTACATAAAGAGCAATATTCCAGAAGATCGAATAAATCTAATCAAACGCATTTTGGAAAACAAAATGCCTCGGAGTACCAAAAACAGTAATTTTCAAGAAAGGCTTACCTAGAGAACATTCTAACAAAATTGGAAAGGCATCCAATCAACACTGCGGGAAAAGCATTTTCAAAATTGCAAGAGAGGCCTAAACAGAAAACATTCGCAAAAATGTAAAAATCTGTTCAAAATTGTGGCAGAAGCATTTTGAAAATTGGCATTTAAAAAATTTCAAATGCCCCCATTTGACCAATTTTTATCGGATTGCCAGAATAACTATTTTTTCAAGAGATCTGGAGAACATTCGTACAAAATTTGAAAGGAGTCTGATCAAAACTGAAGGACAAGAAGCGTTTTACTCACGTACATACAGATGACAGATGCCCCTCTATTAATGTGATAAGACCAGCCCGACGAAGTCGGCTGGTCTAAAAAGGGAAGAAATTAGTATAAAGTATAATTGTTTGATATATTAATGAGCATCCACAAATACATGCGCAAAGAATGCGGGATGTGCTTGAACCAAGGCGTACACTAAGTCATACGCAAATTGGATGATGTCACAAATGTGCGTATGGGGCAGCGGGTGAAAAGTTAAAAGACGGCACATGTAATTTATGTATGATTCTTTAATATATAACTGCGGATGTATCCGTGCAGCATTATGTGACTTGAATAAGGACCATGGCATATCCTTTAACTTCTCCAACTAGACCCCGATATATCCTGTAACCTAACTGACTCTTCCCCATTAACATGCTTTGCCATGCAGACATCCTCCCAACGTCCTTAGTTTATCCCTTCAGACTTAACCCTAAGATACCGTGCACACATTACAAACAGACAGGCAAATCAGGCCAGGATATAAATCTCCCAATGTGAAATAAAGAAATAAGCTTTACTTCAGCTTTAGTATCAACCAAGATATAAAAGTAATGAAATTATTAACTTTTTAACACATAGTTTCTGTTATGAACAAGCGATAGTGAAAAATATTTATATGTTAACATCGTGAACAGACAAATATGATTTCTTGTTTATGGCACTGTTTGACACTACAAATTTATCATACAACTGCATTGTGACAAAAAGTCAGTAGTCGGAAAAATATTTTAAGCCAAAAATCTTTGTAGATCATGTAGGCGAATTTAAATTATATACAAGGCCAGTGATCAAAGACTCACCCCCCCCCCCCCAACACCCTGTGTGAAAGGCCTAAATTTGTCACAATCATACTGGACATGGAAATATTTATCTTTGTTACCAGAAGTTCATATAAAAGTGTCTGCGATCTACCAGACTCTGATAAATAGGACAAATGGAAAAATCACCCTATTTTTATATACTTATATCAAAATCTGGATATGCATATGAATATAAAAATAAATTAATTATGATTTCGATTTCCAGGAGTTTTCCAGGAGTCTTGATGGAATTCCAGGAGTTTTCCAGGAGGTTTTGTGACCATTTCCAATGTCCAGGAGATTTCCAGATTTTCCAGCCAACCCTGGGTTTGGTTTGCTTCCGATAAAAAATTACAGAGATATCGCGCGAACAAAACTGGATACAAAAATAACTAAGTCGAAAAACGCTAAATGGTCGAAATTTTCTTTCTTTCTTTCTTTCTTTTTTTTTTTTTTTGACAAAATCGAAAAGTAACCTCCCGTTGCACAACTTCGTATATATATACTTTCTTCCTGTACTATTTAGTTTTCTTCCGATAAACATTAACGGAGCTATCGCGCGAACAAAACTAGATACAAAAACGACTGAGTCCAAAAACGTAAAAACGTCGAAATTTTCACTGCACAATTTTCGCTGCACAACTTCACTATATATTCGTTCTTCCCTGTACGATTTGATTCGCTTCCGATGAATAGTAACAGAGATATCGCGCGAACAAAATTTATACAAAAACGACTAAGTCAAGATATCGCGCGAACAGAATTGATACAAAAACGAAGTCCAAAAACGTAGAAACGTCGAAATTTTCACTTAACAAAATCGAAAAAATGACCCGCCGTTGCACAACTTCACTATACACATTTTCTTCCTGCAACATTTGGTTTGCTTCCGATAAATAGTAACAGAGATATCGCGCGAACAAAAGAAGTGCGGAAAGACAGACACGGGGGATAAAAACTCATCAACAATTTCATCTGAGCCACTGGTAACGTCTGAGTTGATCCGTTGCCAGTCGACCAATGTCTATTTTAACATTCAAACGAAAACAGAAAACCTTCACGCGACTTCTTTACACCAAATTATTTGTCCGATCCAGCGAGTTTCAAATTCTCAAATGTCTGTTATGCTTTACCTGGCTGTGCCAGCATAGGATGCTTTTCACCCAGGTCCAAGTAGTTCAGTTTTGGTCTGTTGTCTTCTAATAACTGGAAGAATGTCACCAACATTCCAGCAAACAGACCAGCCAGTACCGCATAGAAGACCAAGTAGAAAATAACGATTTGCCCTGAATTGTAACGAGAAGATTAAAATATTCTTCAACCAGACACAAAGGTAGAGCGAACAATTTTTTCTTTAAAGACGAAATGCCAAGTAATCCTAAAATGTTACTGAACCCAATTAACATCGTAAAATAAAATTTTAAGAAGACTGAAGCAAATAAGAAACCAGATATTTTTTGGTAGGCTATTCCGGAATATACTACCGATAATTCGAATGTCACAGAAACCAATAATGCTTCACTTTTCTTATACCAAAAGGTAAAAATAAGTTGAACAATTTAAATTTTGATCTTTGAGTGAAAGGAAAGTAAAAATATTGAACAACTGAATTTACATTGGTTGTTTATTAAAATGTCGGCACTTCAGTACTGAAAAACCTATTGTTTTTTTTTTTTTTTTTTTTTTTTTTTTTTTTTTTGCTTTTGTATATATATTTTTATCTTATGGAAATAAAATAAGTTGTTTATATAGTCTGCAACATAAAATTATGAAAAAAAAAATCCATTTCTGTGACATTCAACTTATCGAGTCTTTTACAGAATAGACTACTAGAAAATGTCTGGTTTCTTATTTGCTTCAGAATTCTTTTTTTAAATAGTACGGTGTTAATTGTTAACCAGCAGTGTTAAGCTGATGATTATTTGCTTCAATGTGATATCTTCAGACTTCCCAGCGACTTTGGAAACTTTTAGGGGTACTTTTTAGGGGTTTGACTTATAAAAATAGATGTTTTTAGGAGTTACGGGCATGTAAATAATCCTTGACAAAAAAATAAAGGTTTTTTTTACAGGTTTTAATTTTGAAAATTAAGGTTTTTAATGGTTTTTTTTTAAAGTTAAATTATCAGTGAACATATGTTTTAAACGGTATTTTTATACCATATATGAAATGAGGAATAACAACATCATATAGCGTCAAAACATGATGTTATCGTTTTATGCAGAGAAAAATGAATAAAAATCAAGTGCAGTGTATTATATGCAAAAATGAAATAAGGTGCTACATGCAT
This sequence comes from Protula sp. h YS-2021, assembly GCA_949752745.1. NCBI lineage: Eukaryota > Metazoa > Annelida > Polychaeta > Sabellida > Serpulidae > Protula > Protula sp. h YS-2021. The sequence goes on from OX457025.1 coordinate 31,318,212, forward strand.
GCATAAATTTAGCAATTGAAAATATTCTTATAACAATTAAAGAATGTGTCCGTTGGAGCATGCATAGCCCGCCTGCCCCCATTTGTCACAGCCTTGAGAGAAGTTTTTTTAGGCACATTCTTGACAGAAGTTAATGACAAAGCTCCACACGTGTGCATGTACAGAAAACGTATTTTGAGCCTAAGTTCGGGCGACCCTCATGGACTGACGGACGGACCGACGTTGACCCAAAGGAGAGATACACAACTATAACCCATAAGCTTTCAATCCATATGGGTTTCAGGTTGATTAACGCAAAACCCTAGGACAAGTTCAGTCCACCAAACTTTATCTGCACTGATAGCCGTTCTGCGCCTAAGTTCAGAGGACACTCACGGACCGACGGAAGAACCGACGCCGGCCCAAAGGAGAGCTGCACAACTGCGACTCATAAGCTTTCAATCCATATAGGTTTCAAGTTGATTCAAGCAATACCCTATGACAAGTTCGGTCCACAAAACTTAAAAACTGCGCTAATAGTCGTTATGCGCCTTAGTTCAAGCATGTACGAAGTCACAACGGAGCCCAAATTTTTTCACCAAAAAGGCTTACTTTAGCGCAAAAACACGTTTCTAGGCCTACTATGAAATTTTTGTCTTGGGTCACACACGCACGCACATACACACCCACACAGAACGTAAATAAAAATATATGTCTCCCCTTGGTCGGTGAGACATAATACCTATAGAACAACTTACAAAATTGCAAAGGAATCCGATCGAAATTCTGGCAGAAGAAGCATTTTTAAAAGTTAGACACCAAAAAATTTAAAAATGCCCCTGATTTGGTCAATTTTTGCCGCATCGCCAGAAAAAGTTTTCTTTCAAGAGAGGTCTACGTAAAGATCTACCTACCTAGAGATCAATCGTACAAAATTGGGAACGAATTTTGTGAGACAAAAGACACTTTGAAAATTTTGTGCCAAAAAATTAAAAAATGCAACAAATTTGGCCAATTTATGTCGGATCACCATAAAAAGTAAACTTTCAAGAGATGGCTATGCTAAGAACATTCGTATAAAATTAAAGAAAATCTGATGAAAATTGTTCGAGACGAAGCATTTTAAAAAATTTGCAACAAAAAATTTAAATGCCCCCCATTTAATCCATTTTTGGCGGATTGCCAAAAAAAAATAATTTTTCAAGAGAGGCCTATCAAGAGAACAATTGTACAAAATTGGAAAGGAATCCGATCAAAATTGTGGGAGAAGCATTTTTGAAAATTAGACACCAAAAAATTAAAAGATGCCCCCATTTGGCCAATTTTTGTCGGATCGCCAAAACAGTAACATTTCCAGAGAGGCCTACCTAAAGAATATTTGCACAAAATTTAACGAAAATCTGATCACAATTTAACAAATTTTTGGCGGATTCCCAAAAAGAAAAAAAAAAAAACAAGCCGTCGTCAAAAGCGCAGACCGCAACCGGACACAATAATGGTGCCAAACGCAAAAATCTCAAAGTTTCCGCATTTTTTAAATTTGTTGAGAAATCCAAAAATAATGCTTCGTCGCACAGCTCAGTCGTTGTATGCAAGAGGTAATCGAAATCGGTAGACTGGTGCCGGAGATATAACGCCTACAAACTGCATATAATGGCGTCAAGCGCAAAAAATTTCAAGGTCTCCGCATTTTGTTAATTTATCGATAAATCCAAAAATAACGCTTCGTCGCACAGCTCCACTACTTGGTCTTTCTGTGTGCAAAAGGAAATTGAAACCGGTTGAACAATGATTGAGATATAGTCCGTACAAAAATCGGACGGACGGACTGACACAGCTCAATCGTATAAATCCCTCCTCGTTCGTCCGGTTGGGGTCTACTTTTTTTTCAAGAGAGGCCTACCTATACAACATTCATTCAAAGTTTGAAAGGAATCCGATCAAAAACTAAAGAAAACTAAAACATACGTACATACAGACGACGGATGCCCCGCTATTGATGTGATACGACCAGCCCAACGCAGTCGGCTGGTCTAAAAAGTCCTTGTTCTAAAGTGTATAGTTGGCAATTGTCGGTTGGAAAATGTCAAGTTGGGAAGTGTCTGGATACAGTCAGATGTACACATAACTAATATCCAATTAAAAATTTGGATTAAGGGAGAAGTTTTTCTCTTGCCTCCTGAATGAATTTTCTCAAATGCTTTTCAGAGAATGGCCGAAAAAAAAACAATCCATACAGACATTCAAGTGAATATCAAGTTATTGAACACCCCTATACAATGCGAAACTGCACCCTCCTCAACTCTAAAAGAACACTTTGCAAATGTTTAAAAATTCACCATTTTGTCAATTTCTGTCGTATTTCAAAAATTCCTGCCCATTGTACTGCACAAGGGTTGGAACCACACCTGGGTAAAATCTGAGACGAATCCATTCACTAATAAATGCTCTAGGCGCGTGAGACTGAAAGTGCACAGACAGACGGACGGACAGACAGACAGTGAAAACTATATCCGTCCCCGGCGGATAAGTTATTAACCTTGAACTGCGGGAAAAAAAGAGAACACGCCCTTCGCGTTGATATTGTTTCAATGCCAGTGTGTAATAATCTTTCCCTCGCTGACAGCACTTGCTGTCAGCGAGGGATCACTTTAGATTTGTGTCCAGCCATTCGCAATGGAGTATTTTCCACATCTTTTCACCTTTCGCATGTAACAGGTTTATCAAAGTGGAAGTTTCATCTTACCCAAGCTTTTTCCCGTTCTGCCAAAACATTCTCTCTTTTCTGGATTCCATACAATGGACAATAAAGCTTTTCTTTTCTCCTCGGAAGGCGGTTCTTCATTCACCTCATAGTCTTTTTCTCTTCCCATAGCCAGTACAATCCAAACTTTGAAAGAGAAAAGAAAAAAAGACCGCTTTATCACTTCACACACTCACGTGGTCTTACGAGTGTTTTTCAAAGGGATACAGGAATTGGAAAATGTAAACTAGTCCAATGTATAAGATTCCTATCCCCCCTCTTCCAAAATAAAAGAAATACTTTTTGTAAGGGAACCCGTCGGAAATATGTATAACAAATGTGATTACAGGCCGGATATTTATATGCTTTGGTATTAGGGCACCCGTGAGATTTTCGTTGTTTTTTTTTTTCGCCCGTCATTTTGCCCGTCATTTTGTCATCACAACTCGTCAGAAACTACTGGTCCGATTGACACCAACCAAACTTTAGAATTATATAGAACTTGATCTAAGCGAGTTCTATCAATATTTTTTTCATTATTATGTTTGTTTTTAAGGTCAAATTAATACGCAAAGACAGGGTGTTTTCGCTGCCTTTACTGCCTGCATAGTCAACGCTCAGCACAAAGCAAAAGCTTACTGTGCGCTGTTACAGTTACATAACACTTAAGGCCTCTTGCTGTAAAGACCGTGGAGGCTTGCAACCATAAAATGCGTCGTGGATTTACATTAGCTGACGCTAGGTTGTACAGCTTTTGAAGAAGAGCCTAAACATTGGTAATGAAAATGAACTGTTCAATTGCCAAGTTTTCATTTCGCTAATACTTCACGAAATCGGTTCTTGTTACAAAATGTCTTCAATGCAGTTTTCAAGCGGGGCAATAAACGGGTGTGATAAGTGAAATGTGACTGCCTGCTTGGAAACGGCGGAGTAATTTCTGATCACTGAACCATGTTTAGGTCCTTGCTCTTCAAATTCTGTCGGGCATAATTATGTGCAGTTGCAAACTTATGCCAATGTCAGGGGTCCTTCTCGAGTCTATTGAAATCGACGGAAATTCTGTTAGTGGCAAAATTTTTCCTTTTTTTCGGCGCTTCGCCCTCTGAAAGCTGTACACTTTTAGATGCTCTAAGATGCGACTTGGACTGTTCTAGGCACCTTATTTTGAGATTCACAAACTATAGCAAAACTCATAAAAACCAATATTTCGCGTTAACAGGCAACTTCAGCAAAAAAAATGTTCGGGTTAAGTGTCCATTATTTTCAATATAGCGTTAACTAAGAAAATAAATACCTGAACAGTGCACATAACGGATGATATTTTACACACTTTTCATAGTAGGTACATACAATATTTAATTACATATGTACATCAATATGTAAAGTCTAGTGTATCAAGAATGAGTTTCTGCTCTTCCAACGACACAGTTTGGAAGACACAGATAGGGGAGAGCGGGGTAAGTTGTGCAGGTGGGTAAGTTGTGCACCCATTGGTATCTCATAATGCACCCATATAAGATTATGCTTTTTGTGTCCGCTAGTCGCGAGTATCGAATCGATGTGTCCTCGTTTCCAGACATTAGATTTACTCATCACGGATTTTGCTAAAAAGATATTTATTCATTTTTTTACCGGAAAAGTGAAATTTTAAATATTAGCTTTAGAACGTTCTTAAAGGTAAGTTATTACAGATTATGTTTTTATTGATGTTTTTTATAAAAGATTTAGTACTCCTTTATAATATTAAGAAGTTTCAATGTCCTTTCTTTCACACTTGGTGGATGGCACCATGGAGGGCATCGAAGGTCAAGGACGGGGTAAGTTGTTCAATGCTCATGGGGTAAATTGTTCAATTGTAAATTTCCAAAGGCCACTATGCGAAAAGGCAAAACAGGGAGAAAATGAGGTAAAACGGTTATCTTTACATCAACACCTGAAAAACTTCAATTATTAGAGGCGGAAAACCAAAAAAAAAAAAAAAAAAAAAAAAAAAAAAACGGCTAAGAAGGCAATTGGAATAAGAAAAGCCAAGAAACGAGGCCCAGTACCTAAGCCTTCTCCAAGCAGAGCAGCATTAGAACAAAGTTCAGATTCTGAAAGTGACTCAAATCAGCTCTTGCTAGCTTGAAACACTTCAAAATAATAAAACATGTTAACTGTTACGTCCATTTGTGTTATTTTTGTTTCTTTTATAATGCAAAATAAACATAATTGGAAATTGAACAACTTATCCCACCCTCATGAACAACTTACCCCATGCATGGGGTAAGTTGTTCACTGACACAAGGGTGTAGAAAAATTTCAAAAACTTTTAAAGAGGCTGATGGACATAATTATTATTCTGGTTACATTCAAGGGTAAGGATACCTTAATACAACCGGCATATGTAACTTAAGATATGTTGAATACTTTTTCAGAAAAAAATAAAAAAAATAAAAAATTGCACAACTTACCCCGCTCTCCCCTACATCATGCGAAATGTTTCCTGACATACGCTAGCGTTCTTGAGCAATTCGGCGTCTTTGGTGCTACTGATTTTATCAAAACGACGCTTTTCAGGACGCAAGAAAGCGTTTTGCGCTTTTGCATTTTCATCAGAAGAGCGCATCGCAGGCGGTACGCAAAAATTTGTCGACGTTTCATCGAAAGGAGGCGTTGTAGGAGGCATGCGAACTTTCTGAGCTCTTCTACTTTCACGCCAGATCAGCAACGCATGTGCACGTTGAGCTTTCCGCTGGGCAAGTTCCATTGTTACTTTCGCCTTTTTCTTTGCCACTGACTTTTCTTCACTCAATTTAAGCTTTTCCCTTTGAAGCTGCTCTTTTTCCTTCGCGAGTTTGACTTCGTCTATACGGCGAGCGTGTGCTTTTTGCATGTTTTTAAGAAGTTCTTTGTTTGCCGGAGAGAAAATGACATCTTCTCTGTCAAAATATTCTACGGCGGTCAAGGACGAAAGTTCGTACTTGATAGTTTGTCTGGCATCATATGTCGATTGATTGATTGATTGATTGATTGATTGGTTTAACATCATATGTCGAAAGCTTTGTTCTTGATGTTTTGAAATCCATGATGTTTTTCATGACGCCAACCGAGCTCTCAACGTGAGGGCCGTGAAAAAAGCTAAGTAGCGCTTTAACTATTTTTCCCAGAGACGCATATTCCGCCTCCTGCACTGAAGGTTATACTCGTCCATTTCATGCTCTTCCAGCACATCAGTACGCAGTTCAGGCAATTTTTGCAGACGTGCAAGTACATGTTCATTTCGAGATGCCTTGACAAGTGGATCGATTGCAGAGATGCAGTCCAGAGTGTCATTGGTTATTGGTAATTTTTGCAGAAGGCAAGACAAAGCTTCCGCACATGCTTGTTTGACTTTCTTCATAAAGTCCGCCGCCTCGTTTTAGCGCATTTCGTTGATTGTTTTTCATGTTTTAGCGCCTATTTGTTGGTCTTGTAGCCACAAGCTTTTGTTTGTGATATCTGTCTTAGCTAGTTTCGTTGCACTCTTTTGCAATCTGCTGTCAGCGATTTTTTGTGTACTTCTGTGTTGATAGCATTTATTCTCTCTCGATCTTCTTTGCTAATTTCCAGCTTTTTCAATATTTCGCCAACTAGGTAGCTATAGAGGTGTCTTCCCGGCACTAAATTGAAGTAAAATACAGTGTAGACATCTACCATTCGCATGAGGTCCTTTGCCACACTGTACACCGACAGCCATCGAGTGGGTACATAATTTCTGGCATACCGAACGACACATTCAAAATAATGCACAATTCTTTTAAATAATCCCGCAAGTCACTTGACCACTTAAAGTCGTTGTGGATAATTTGAAACACAGATTCCGGCAATTTTTCGAATGCTTCGCTGATTTTCTTTGCGAAGTTGTGGATATGATAGCAGCTATCGCCATCTATATCAAGCAGATGTGGAGCTTTTTCACGGAGCCTGGTTTCAACTCCTGGTTTTTTTCCATGCATTACGTTGCACGAATCTGTCAAAACCGAAACCAAGTTTTTCCATGGTATACTGTTTTCGGTCATGAAAGAGTTAATGCACTAAAAAACGGATAAACTCTCAACTTCAATTACTTCTATTGAGGCTAAGTGTGTAACCACAACCTTCTTTTAAATAGGTGAGTAGAAGCTAACTAATACCGCAAGTACATGCAAGTGGTTTTAAGATGTTGCTTCGTCCATATTTATCCTGAAATAGCTTTCTCTCAAGCACTGAACTAGTTCATTTTTAATTGTGAGCCCCAACCCTAGTCGTGTTTTGTAAGCGGCAGAATCATTTAACTTTAAGCCTTTTTATCTTTTGCCAGCGCCTGAGCAAGTGCGATTATTTTCGGTGCCGCGGTGAAGGGTAGGTTATTCTCGGCAACGAATGACAACAACATAGCTTCTGAGTTCACAACCCTATGCTGCATAGGTGTCTTTGGTCGAGGAAGGCGATGTCTGAACACCGTGTTAATTCAAAATATACCAAATGTACGTCATAAAATTGACACAGTAAATGAACCTGCACAATTCAATTCAAATGTACAAAGCAAGCTGTTAATAACAAAAATACAATAACTGTATTACCACAGATTGATTTAAAAGCAAGAACGGAGCTGGAATATGCTTTCCTACTATGGCTTTCTGAATTTGGTAAACATAATTATGGGTTTCATTTACTGCCGGAGTCTAAACTGTTTGCTAACCAACGGCTGGTGGGGTTTCTTTTAATTAGAAACTTTGGCCATTTTGATTTTTATGTCAATAATAGTTCGTTTTTTCTGAAAAATAATTTTTTGTTATTGATTATCTTTAAATCTCAAGAGAAATAATGGTAATCATCATTTGATTGGTGCACAATCAAGTGATTACTTGTAATTCTCGAGATATTGCTCGAAGAAATCAGTGAACGTTGTCTTTATTCTTGCATGTATATTAACCGTCACGTACGAATAAACAATTTAAAGCGGAGCGGAAAGACGGAAGGACGGATCGAGTGTCAAATAAAGGGCATTTTTCACTGCAGCGTGGGATTTGGAATCAGAGTGCGGGATTATATATATATATATATATTTTAAAATAAAATTTAACCCGATCAGAGATTCGTGAAGTTAGAACACATGCAGAGAGTTCCTTTTGAAAATATTTTATTTAGAAAATCATATTGGTGTTTTAAACTTTAAGTGACCTAGTTGACTTTCACGTCATAGACGATATTCATGGTCTGCTGACAGACCTTACAAAACATTGCTTTTTATACAGACTGGGTGTAGAGTTCTGTTCTAACATATGTATCAAAACAATACTCATTTAAGATTTGGAATAAAGCTACCACAAAAACACATACGATCCTTTACATGTACAATAAACTAAAAGCAAGTTCTAAATGAAGTATGCATATAAAACGACAACATAGATTTAGATATTGATAAAATTAAATATTGATATTGATGAAATACTTTTCATAAATTGCATTAAATTGAAATATACACTATCTCCAATATATTTGTAAAAACAAAATACACTTACATAAATGAACAAACGAAATACATTTACACGATTGCGTTATTTGAAATATACACTAAAATATATTGTAAAAGCAAAATGTATTTATAAAATGAAGCAATAGAAGTTTTTTGTTTATTTAATCATAAACATTGAATAGTAAAGGGAAAGCTTCTGTTAAAGTTCCTTGTTAAGAGACAGCTGGTTAAGTTTAGTGTCAAAACGTTTAAGAAATAGCTGTTCTTTTACTAATGCTTCTGCTTCATTTGCCGAAAGTTCGTAAAATGGTACTATAGTGAACATATATCTTTAACGTCGCAATGACTATTACATTCTTCTAAATGTTTACTTACACCTATTTTTCGAAATTCTTCGTGTTTCATTTGCGGTCTGTGAACGGTTACCCGGCGTGATAACATATTATTGGTTTTTCCGGTATATTGTTCTTTACACTTGTTGCATGTCATGACATATAACACATTTTTTTATTTGTAATTCATTGGTTTTCGAATTTCGAACCTTTCGCCAGAGGATGTTATAGCAATGTATTTATTTTCTTTTATGCGAGGACAAGTTCCACATCGTTTATCGTTGCATTTGAAACTACCACCTTGCAAATTTTGGGGTGCAAATTTAGCTTTTGTTAGAATTCTTTTGAGGTTGTGTGGTTGCCTTTTGCTTTGAATGAATTGGGTTCCCTCCAGTGCCTTGTTTATGCCCTCACTTGTTCTCATGACCTCTAATGTAGTTTGTACTAACGGCCAAAGATTTGGATTTTTAGGGTTATGAGTTGTAACAATTGGGATGATATCTTCCTCGTGTTTTGGTTTCTTTGCCTCAGCTGTTCTTGAGAAATAGCTTTTGCCTTTCTAATACCATTATCAATAAATGCTTTGGGATAACCACGATTGATAAAGAATTCTCTGAGTTCTGCAAGTCGTTGATCTTTTATACTATCGTCATCTATGATGGTGCAGTCTAATTGCCTGAGAAAATGGTGTGTTGTGTTTGGTGTGTCTAGGGTGGCAGCTTTGGAATTGCAGATACTGATGGGAATCAGTGGGTTTATAATATACATCTGTAGTTATGACACCATTTGTTAAACAACTTTGATATCTAAGAGGGCTTTTTCCGCGTTGCTTTTTTTCCATTTTGTATTTAAGATTAGGGTGTTGGTTGTTTAAAAGTTTGCTGAATTCTTTAATATCCCATTTATTATTCCAGAAAATGAATCAATCATCCAAGTTCCTTAGGAAATTTTGTTTGATAAATTCAGAGTATTCGGAACTGAGACTTTCTTCAATTTGACTGTATAGTTGTTCTTCCAAATATGCAAGAACCAAGTCAGCGTAACTGGAGGTCATTTTTGTTCCCATTGCTGTTCCTTTAATTAGTAAAATAAGTTGTTATCTAGTACAATTGATATGGCATCACATATAAATCTATCCGAAAATCGAGCTAGAATTTTATCACGGTGTTTGTTTACCCAGTATTTTATTGCCTTTAACCCCAACGTTTTGTCAATATTTGTATAAAGACTTTCCACATCAAAAGTTACTAGGGCATTACCCTCTGGGTTTTTGAGTTTTCGTGGAATTTTTGAGAAGAAATCTATATCATCTCTAATTTAAGATTTTGTGACCTCTTGTACTGGTTTTATTACTATGTCTATCAAATTGCTAAGTCTGGAAGTAATGCATGTGGGTCCTGCTATGATGGGCCTGAAGGTGAGAGCAGAGGGTGACAAAATGTCTACAACCTCTGTTTTGCAGTTTGCAATTGTGCTATTAATAATTTAACTTTCGTGCACTTTTGGGAGGCCGTAGAGATTACTGGTTTTGGTCTCAAAATTTATAAGATAGTCTAGTTCCTTATCTGTTAAGACCTCGTGGTGAGTTTGACACAAGCATTTAATTTTATTAATAGATGAATTGATTTCATTATTTTCCATTCTTGATACGTTTCGCTATCTCTTAGAATGGTCTGCATTTTATTGGCATAAAATGCTCTATCCAGTAAGCAAATAGCCCCACCTTTATCTGCTTCTTTTATAATCAAGTTAGAATTAGACAGAAGTTGTTTGAGAGCCCTTCGTTCTGAGTGTGTAAGCTTTTCTTTGGCTGTTTGAACTGGAAATGAATGTATGTTTTTTGCTGCCCTTTGCAAAGTATCAATGCAGTTATCCAAAGTGACATCACGATTTCGGTTTGTGTGAAAGTTGCTTTTATTCCTAACAAGACTTTCGTCTTCATTTGCTTGTTGTTCCGGGCCATCACTATAGAAAAATTCTTTGAGTCTCACCTTTCTGCAGAAATCCTTTACGAGTTCTGGATGATTGGATAAAGGGAGTTGGTGTGAATTTTAGACCTTTTGATAATAACTGTATTTAGGATTTTGTTAGTTTATGTGATAACATGTTGATAATTTTAGTTTTAGATGCGTTAATTGCATTATTTTGTTTTTAGGTATAATGTGTTTTTTGACTGGACGTTTGGGTTTAGGAATTGAATCATTAGAAGCTTTCCCTTTACTTACCCTAAAAAATGATAGTTGTTTTGAATGGTGCGTGTTACTCTTGTAACTAGTTCTTGACATCGAGGATCACTGTTACTCCGGTGGTCTGGTCTCGGATGTCTGCGACAAAAGCGGTTTGGTTGTCCCTGGTTGTGTCTCAAGCTGCTGCGTTGTCCTTGAGGCTGCTGGTGTCGTGGCGCACTGTGTTGATATTCCTGGTCCCCTGGTGGGAGATGGTTATTAGTGTTCATGTACTGGCGTTCAGTGGTGTTTCCTCGTCGTTTCCGTTGGTGTTGCCATTGGATGCTACTTGCTGGAGGGTTTCTGTAGCGCGAAGGGGTGTGATGGTTCTGTCGATAGTGATAGTTTGTATTTCGAGGTCGATAATCTGCGCCTAGATGTTGGTTTGTATTTGTGCTCCATGATTTGTAGGCCTTGTTTTGAGATGTCGCGCGGTTGTTTCTGTCATGCTGTTGTGATGATTTGTGGTTAGTGCGTTGGCGGCTGGATGTTATTGGGAGATGGGCGTAAGAATATAGTGGTCTCTGTATTCTGTGCGATTTGCCCTATTGTGGTGTATTTGGTAACGTTTTTTTCATGTCGGTTTCAGAAAACGGTTTACGTTTGTTGGTTCGTCTACGTCTTCGGTGAATGTTGCATTGGGAAGATCAATCCAAAATTCCTCTTTTTGCTTCCATTCATTTTCAATTTAATTGCGAGCTGCTTGTATGTCTCTGATCCACATTTCGCGCATAACTTCGGCTATGTTGGCCGTTTCTCTATTTTGGATTAAGTTTTTCACCACACTCATTATGTCATCAAACCGTTTCCTGTGAGTATCCGCCCTTTGTTTCATTACAACAGTGTTCTTCATGTCCTGAAATCCTAATTTGTACAAAATTTGTTTTGTCAGTTATTTTTGGACGGTACTTCTTTGGAAGAAAAAGTTCTGTTTGAACCCATCTTTCAAATAGTTTTGCTTTGTTTTCGTTCCTTATCATAGATTCATAGCGTTGTTTGGCTTCATTTAATTTATTTGACCATGTTCTTTTCATGGTATTCTTGCGTTTTTGGGCAAAGTCAAGCAATTTTTTTTCTAATATCCTCAATGTATTCATTTTTGGTTACTTTTTCAAACTGAATTTGAATCGCTACGAGAGTTTTTATAGTTTTATCCGTTGTTTGCTCTTCTGATTTAACAGCTGCAGTGCAGCCTTTGAGATGTGGTATACTGCCTTTATCTCGTAACATAATGAATTCAGATTTAAGATTTTCCAAGTGTGTTGCAATGTTTTGTAAAGTTTTTAGTTGTTTATATATATAAAGTTTATACATATATATGCATATCTACAAATCAAAGTGTATCCTGTTATTTTAATAAATTCTAAACATCAACGTCTTGTCTACAAAATTTTTGTCAAACATAGAATTAGGGATCTTACCGTTCGCACCGTAACCGAAAACCGACCGCGGTTTTTCGGTTCGGTTAAAAACCGAAAGAGACAAACCACGGTATTTCCGTTTTTTTAAATTTTATTTATTCATTTATTTATTTATTTATTGCAGTATCTTTTTTTTTAACTGATAATGTATAGCTATGAAATAAAGTACTGCTTCGCGCTCAAGTATAATACCTCAGTATGTTGACATGTTGCTGTTTGAAGAAAAATATGTCAGTATGTCAAGTTATCATTTGATATTTAAATGTGAACTGTTCCTTTAGCGGCAGCAACGTTGTTTCCTAATTGTAATTCGAGATTTAAATCTTCTCATAATATGTGTGAACGCCTTTTGTTTATGGCGCTACAATTAAGAAACTTTGGAAATGTTCCTAAGCGAACTTGAATTCTGCCCAGATCTTGAATTCTGGGCAGTAAAAAAATCAAATATAGCCAAAGTTTCAAGTCATGTTACACTGGTGTGATGTGAAAAAAATCTATCAGCGAACCACCTCCACAGCCGAACCCCCTAGCACAATTTGACAAAACGTTTAAGTCTTTGTGTGAATTGTGCACATAACGGTTTGTGGTGGACTTAAGACAAATTTTATCAAATTGTGCACCGCCACATAAATATTTTATTAATAACTCCGGTAAACATTACAAATAATCTAAACTCAGAAAAATGTTCCATACGGATGATTATTTACAATAAATAAACTATTGTTACATAAACAGGATCTCCAACTTTATTTACAATAAATGAACTATTGTAACATAAACAGGATCTCCAACATTTAGTTGTCTTCCCTCTTTATAATATTTTGCTTGTTTTTGTTTTACGCTATGACCTAGATCTGGTTTTAAGAAGTCTAGTTCTCAACCTTCTTCCTTAAAATAACTCACTGGGTGTAACATTTGTAACTGTGTGTGGAGTTGATCTTTAACTCAATAGAAAACGAGCTAATCTTTGAGCTAGAGTACCTTCTAAATTTTTCTTGAGATTTTTTTTTAATGTTCTGACTACTACCTCTACCTCACCGTTGGAAGCTAGATGTGCTACTGGGCTTAAAATGTGTTTTATCCCCAAACCTTTCAAGTAGTTTTCAAATTCTGCGGAAACTAGTGAAGAGCCATTATTTGTCACAATTTGCAGTGGTAACTCATGTGACGAAAACAAAAATCTCAGAGCATTAATAACGATGTCAGAGGAAATAGAGTTCACTTCTAGCCATTTTGAATACGAATCTATGACTAACATGAACACATTTCCTTGAAACGGACCTGCAAAATCTAAATGCACTTTGGCCCATGGCTGTGAAGGCTATGTCCAATTATTAGGCGCTGCACTTGGCATTGCTGCATGCTGCCTACAAATTGGACAATTTGCAACACATTGTTCTATTTTACGGTCAATATTCGGAAACCACACATGCATACGAGCTAACGACTTCATTTTCCCAATGACTCTCATGCAACTGATTCATAATCATATCTTGCAACTTGGGTGGTATTACTACTCTGGAACCTCTCATCAAACATTCTTCTACAAATGGTTAACTCATCACGCACTTTTACATACGGACTGAACTCTGGGTCTAACTCTTGTGGTTTTGGCCATTTATTTAGAAAAAAATGCATAACATTACTAATCACTGGATTCTGAGCGGAAACACGTGCAACAGTTTTCGAATCTATCGGTAAACTGTTTACTTGCTTACACATGAATTCGCTGGTTTAATAATCAATATCGCGTTTTGGCAACTCAGTACTGTGGACTGGTAACCGTGACAGCAAATCTGAGTTCACATTCAGAGAAAATTTTTTGTACACGATTTTGAAAATGTAACCAGGCAAAAGAATAGCCCACCTTTGTATTCTGGTTGCTGCAGTAACAGGAATGTTACGTTTCGGACTAAAAATATACGTTAACGGTTCGTGATCTGTAATCAACGTAAATTCCCTAGCGTAAACGTATTGATGAAATGGATTGATTCCAAAAATAATACGCTAATCCTTCTTTTTCTAACATGGAGTGCGCAAGTTCTTGTTTTGTCAATGTTCTCGAAGCGTACGCAATTGGACGTTCCATGCCTGTGGTTGAATCAGGGTGAGAAATACACGCACCTACCGCATATTCTGACGCATCGACACTGAGGTGTGGTTCCTTCTTCGGATCATAATGCACTAGTATGGATGACTCACTAATTTGTGTTTTAATGTCTTGAATGCTATGTCACACTGTTTGGACCATTTGCAAACCGTCTTTTCAGCTAGCAATTCGTTCAGTGGCGCTGACAACGTACCTATGTTCGGTATGAACTTTCTGTAATAATTTAGGCACGACAAAAATGATTTCAATTGAGACTTGCTTTCAGGCACTTATATGTCTAGAATTGCTTTCGTTTTCCTAAGGCTTGGATGTATACCCTTTGCGTCAATAACAAACGAAAAATATTCTACTTTCTCTTGCATGAAAGTACATTTGTCAGGGTTCAGCTGAATACCATACTTGCTGAACCTTTCCAACACCTTTTCCACATTTGAAGGTGTGTTGCGTCATCGGGACCCGTGATAATGCAATCATCCAAAATGCACCCAACATTTGGAATACCCTCCAAAATTTTGTCCATGACTTCTTGAAATTCCCCAGGTGAACTAGCTACCCCATACGGTAACCTACGGTAACTGAACAGACCCAACGAAGTGTTAATTGCAACCAACTTTCTAGATTCTTTGTCTAGCAAACACTGTTGATACGCTTATCCTAAATCCAGTCTCGTGAACTTTTTACCCCATTCAAATTCACAAACAAATCTTCAGCCTTGGGTAACGGATAATGCTTGACCTCAAGCTGGTTATTCATCGTGACCTTGAAATCCCCACAAATTCTAATTGACCAATCCGGTTTGACTACTGGTACTATTAGAGACACATAGGGCGAATAATCAATTTTCTCAAGTACCCCCTC
Organism: Protula sp. h YS-2021; assembly: GCA_949752745.1. NCBI lineage: Eukaryota > Metazoa > Annelida > Polychaeta > Sabellida > Serpulidae > Protula > Protula sp. h YS-2021. The sequence continues at coordinate 31,333,359 of OX457025.1, forward strand.
TTTCTCGAGCCTACGGATTTCATTTTCTACTCTTTCTTTCAATGCATAAGGTACTGGCCTGGGTTTATAAAAACGCAGTGTTGCCCCCTCTTTAAGCGTCAAATGAATTTCGATACCCTTTACTGTACCCAACTTATTTTCAAAACATGAGTATTTGTCTTTAAACTGGGACAGGAGACTGGGTTTTGCATACACCTGCTTAATAGCATTCCAATCTAATTTAATTTCTTTCAACAAGTTTCTCCCAAACAGACAACCTGCACCTTGCTTTACCACAATAACCGGCAAATTACAGCACTGACTGCCATATTCTACAGTTGCCTCAAACTGTCCCAACACAGGAATGTCCTCGAAAGTGTATGTCTGTAATTTGATACTGCACTTGGACAGATTAGTGTTGTTAAATTTACTGCGATACACCTCCTCTGACATTACAGTGTGTGAACAGCCTGTATCTAGTTCAAAATTGACAGATACACCATTTATTTTTACGCCCACCATTATTTCTGGCAACTCACTTTTGTTTACACTTTTTATATTTAAGTTACGCCAGTTTACGTCACTTTCTTCAGTTTCACCAGTCATTTTCAACAACATTTTTTACACCAACCTTTGAGCTCTTTTTCTTCATTGTTTTGGCCTCGTTCCAGGAGAGGCACTCTGTGCTGCGGGTATACCAGCAACGGTCGCATTAGTACACTTACGGCTGATGCGTCCCGTCTTCTTGCACTTATGACATACCGACTGCTGGTGGAAAAAGCTGTCTGGGTCGACACCTGTCCTCCCACATCGCCAGCACTCCTTTCCCTGCACTTTCTTCACCGGAACTGCTTCGTGAATCATCGCGGAGTGTCGGTTGGCTACCTCCATCGACTGGGCTAATTCCAGAGCCTTTTGTGCGTCGAGTTCCTTTTCACTGAGCAATTTTTTTCTTGTTCCGGAATCACGCTCTCCGACAACAAATTGGTCTCTCAGAGCTTTATTTAACAAGAATGTCCAGGGACAATGTGACCAGCCGAGATCTATTGTACAAGTTTGTCCAAGGACAAAGATCCAGGTTACGAAAAGCGATAAGACCAAATCCGGCGTGCTTGAATAAGGGAATTTCCCTGAAAAATTGGGCTTCAAAAGACAAGATGGCAATGAGCTAGCTAAATAATTAATTTAGCAACGGACCCGAACACAGACCGATTAATACATACAAAGATTTGTTTCCCAGAAAAATAACTTCGAACAACGTATAGAAATTGTATCCACACATGTGTACTGTTGACATGTACTTTCGGACATACACAATTAGTTCAAGCAGCAGAAACGACCAAACACATGTGCCTTTTGAAAAGAAGAAAACGCCGCGTCTAAAACACCATTACTTAAGTTTATGTTTTGGTATGTATTATGTTGCGGGGTTTGTATTTACGACCAGTGCGCATGTTTATTTAACTTGCGTTGATGTGCGGTTTGCATTTCTGGAAAATGCGCATGTTTATTTAACTTGCCGTTATGCTCTGTTCGCATTTCGGACCAGTGCGCATGTTTATTTAGCTTGCGTTGATGTGCGGTTCGCAAAGCGAACCAATGCGCATGTTTATTTAATACGCAAGTGTACTTCACTTGCGTTTATACTTGGCTCGCATTTCAGACCAGTGAGCATGTTCATTCAACTTTCGTTGATAAGCTGTTCGCATTTCGGACCAGTGCGCATGTTTGTTTAGCTTGTGTTGATGTGCATTCGACTATTCGGACCATTGATTGATTGATTGATTGGTTTAACGACACTAGCAACCCGTTAGGGTCATATTGTGTCAGTTCTGTTGCTATAGGAAGACTCGGTTGAAATTAAAATCAATTAAAATAGACAAAACAAGTAATGTATACATCTAAAATCAACTAAATTCAATTTAAATCTTGCTGTACAAGTGTATTTCTTTCAGAAAAGAAATAATTTTGCTTGGTGCTACCTTTGTAAAAAGGTCTTTCATGGAGTTCATACTGTAGTAGCGTGAACGAATGTTCTGAAAATCTACGCAATTGAGTAGAATATGTTTTACAGTCAAACGTTCTTGACAACCAATACATTGTGGAGGCGCATCGCCTCTCAAAAGATATCCGTGGGTGATGTATGTATGCCCGATTCGAACTCTATGCATAACCGTTGAATCGCAAATATTGCCAAAACCTAGGTGCTTTTGTCCTACTGTTGGTTGGATTTGAAAGAGTTTGTTATTTCTTTGTTCGTTCCACTTTTGTTGCCAAAGGTTTTTTACATAACTTGAGATATGTGGTTTAAAGTCGGAGTACGGTATGAGAAGGTCGGATATGTTGTAGTTTAGCGCCTCTTTTGCTGCATGGTCCGCAGCTTCATTACCCACTATGCCGACGTGACTGGGTACCCAGCAGAACACTAGTGATTTTCCTTGTTTGATTATCCGTTCATAACGTTCTATTAGGTCTAAAATCATTGTATTCGACACTTGCAGATTTTCTAGTGATTGTAAGACCGATAGCGAATCGACAAAGATGACAAATTTTTTGTACCTACTAATCTTGACGATTTCCATGGCTAGTTGGAGTGCCCGAACCTCCGCGGAAAAGATGGACGAGCCATTTGGTAATCTTGTTTTGAGGGTATTTGATTTTGTAACTATTGAGGCAGCAACTTTGTTATCGAGCTTAGATCCATCCGTGTATATGAAATGATGGTGAGGGTAGGTTTCCTTTATCTCAGCGAACCTAACTTTGAACTCTTCAGCATTTATTGCGTCTTTGGTAAAGTTTGTCAGAGCTTTGTTTATGGTTGGCCTTTGTATTTTCCATGTTGGGTATTTCGAAACCTTTAAATTTGCAATTTGCTCGACTTTGATTCCAGCATTATTAAGGTGGTTATGGATTCTAGTGCCAAAGGGTACGATAACCCTAGGGCGTGTGTTTAAGATTTCTGAGTGGTCTTTTTCGAACACTGCCTTGTGGGTGGGGTTTTCTTTATTTGCGTATAGTTTAACTGCATATTGCATTGAGAGTTTGATTCGCTGGATATCTAGAGGATGTTCATTTGATTCAACCTGAAGGCTTTCCGCAGGTGACGTTCTGAAAGCGTTAAGACAGAGGCGAAGGCCTTGGATTTGTATTGGGTTGAGGATCTTTAAGTAGGAGGGCTTTGTCGATCCGTAGACGATGCTACCATAATCTATTCTAGATCTTATTAATGATCTATACAGTTTTAATTTAGTACTGGTATCTGCTCCCCAGTCTTGGGAGGAGACGACTCGTAGCAGGTTGAGTGCCTTTTGACATTTCCTCTTCACGTCTTTTATGTGGGGAATAAAATTTAGCTTCGAGTCCAGAATTAGACCAAGGAATTTGTTTTCCTTTACTACAGGTATTTGAGTGTTTGATAAGTAAAATAGGATCATCGTGTGGCTTTCGCTTGTTGCAAAAGTGCATGCACACTGTTTTGGTCTGCGAAAACTTGAACCCATTTTGGTCAGCCCATTTTTGAAGGGAGTTTATATATGCTGGAGGCGACGCTCGATAAGATTCATATTCTTACCACTGGCAGACATAGCAAAGTCGTCTACAAACAGTGAGCTGTCTATTCCCTGCTTAGTTGCCCCCTTGACACTATTGATTTTGATTAGAAACAACAGAATTGATAGAATACTACCTTGAGGATAGCCCTCTTCTTGCTCAAAATAGTCCGAGAAAATAGAACCGAGACGGACTTTAAACCGCCTGTCATTTAAAAACGCTTCAATGAATTCAGGAAGGCGACCTCGTACACCAAGGTCGTAGAGGTCTTGCATGACCCCGTGTTTCCAAGCCGTGTCGTAGGCTTTTTCTAAATCGAAGAAAACAGTGACGACATGTTCGTTATTGATAAAACCTTCTCTTATAAATGATTCGAGTCTAACCAGGTGATCTATGGTACTTCTTTCTATTCGGACCAGTGCGCATGTTTATTTAATTTGCATTGATGAGCGGTTCTTAGTTTAGACCACTGCGCATGTTTATTTAACTTGCGTCGATGCGCAGTTCGCATTCCGGACCAATGCGCATGTATATTCAACTTCCGTTGATGAGTGGTTCGCAATTTTAGACCAGTGCGCATGTTAATTGAACTTGCATTGACGCGCGGTTTGCATTTTCAAGAGGCACCTAACTGGAGAAGAATCGCTCAAAATTGGGAAGGAAATCAATCAAAGTTGTTGGAGAATAAGCATTTTCAAAATTAAACGTCAATAAATTAAAAAATACCCCTCATATGACCAATTTTTGGCGGATCGCCAAAATGAGCAAATTTTCACAAGAGGAATACTTAGACAATAATCGCACAAAATTTGAAGAAAATCTAATCAAAATTGTGTGAAGAAAAAATGGCAACCACAAAATTATAAATGTCGACCATTTAACCAATTTTTTGCGGATCGCCAAAAAAAGTAATTTTTCAAGACAGGTCTAGCTAGAGAACAACTATCCAAAATTGGAAAGGAATCCGATCAAAATTGTAGGAGAAGAAGCAATTTGAAACATTGACACCAAAAAATTAAAAAATGTGCCCCATTTGGCCAATTTTTGGCGGATCGCCAAAATGAGTAATCTTTCAAAAGAGGTCTACCTAGGGAATATTCGTGCAAAATTTGGAGAAAATCTGATCAAAATTGTGGGAGAAGAAGCATTTGAAAATTGGCAACCGAAAAATTTCAAATGTCACCCATTTAGCCAATTTTTGGCGGATGGCCAAAAAAAAAAATTTTTTTAAAGAGAGGCCTACCTAGAGAACATTCGTGTAAAATTTGAGAGGAATCCGATTAAAACTGAAGGAGAAGAAGCATTTTAAGTAAAAGTTTACACACGTACATACGTACATACAGACGACGGATATCCCTCTATTGATAGGATAAGACCAGCCCGACATAGTCGGCTGGTCTAAAAACTCGCCAAAATCACAAGTGTCTGCCACGTTTCTCATTGCTTTCAAAAACTGAGCAGCAGATTGATTGTCTGACTGCACAGTTTTATGAAACTTGTAACGTTCAATGATTTCTGAGGGCTTGGGTCTTACGTGTTGTTGAACTAGTTTCACCAAGTCCTGATACATCTGGTCCTTAGGCTTTTCAGGAGCCAGCAAATCTTTCATAATAGAATAGACTTCAGATGCACAGACCGTTAGTAATATAGCGCGTCTTTTTCCTCGATCTTCTATCCCATTAACTTCAAAGTACTGTTCCAGTCTTTCAATATAATCTTCCCATTTCTCCGACTCCTCATATTCGGACACTGTGGCGTAGGCCATTTTAGATCAAAACAAAAGTGTTCACAGCGTAGTGACCTAATTTGCAGTGTTAATTATTAATTTTCCATTAATAATAAATTCAGTAAATCATCCTGTAATTTTCAACTCACATTTTAATAATTTTCATGCATTTTATTTAATCCCATCCTCGTCGCCAATAATTGTTGTTATGTGGGTTCTTTAAGATTAAATAAAAGACCATGTTTTCAGTTTCATATTTCTTTAGCAACTAAACTACACGTGGATTTACAATGAGTTATACAATGCATTAAAACAAAGGAATCAGTTCCAAGAAATACAGGATATAATGACATCATAGGAAAAATAGGAAATAAGTGATTAACGCAGAAACCTCAAATTACAACATTTTGGGTAGCCGACAATTATATTTTAATTAATTGATTAATTAACTGCTTTATTTACTTTGACAGTTTATATGTAATTAAAGTGTTTGAATGATTAGTTCGTCCGCAATGTGCACAGAGACGGCTTAGGTGATTAAATGTGTAAATAAAGGAAATAGGAAATAGTCGTTTATTTTAGTTTTCAATAACAAAGCTTAATCATTCGTACTCGATATGCCCCTGCAGTTAACCAGGCCTGTTCGGCGTAACCCCTAAACAAAACTGCTGTCTACCGGGCAACCCCCATACAACCAGGACAAACCCCCTACGGTGACTTAACCCCCTAAGTCAGCCATTAAAATATTCTAGCTTCCCCAACCCAAAGGAAACTTTTCAACCAGCAAAAAACTATTAAAAGTAACATAACATACTCCAAAGCAACATATCAGAAAATATATTACCAATAATATAAAAAAATTACCTACCACATAATCCCATTTTCCCTGACATTTTCACAAAATTCCCCGATATTTCCCTGGCTTTTCCAGCAAGATAACATTTCCTGACATTTTCCTGACAAAAATATTTTTCCAGATTTTCCCTGACATACATGAACACTGAATTCAGCATAGATGGAGTAGTTATATTCACTCCCGTGTTTGCGATACAGATTACACAAAATCATACACCTCAAGTGTCGATAGACAGACAGACAGACAAATCCGAATGTCAAATATCAATCCTCCGCTTCGTACTACGGGACGACTGGAGACTAATAAAATCATTATTAGGTTTCTGGGGGACCGGTTTTAGGTCCTTCTTCACCGAATAAACATTAAAGAAGTGACTTAAAAATTTAGTCTCTAGCTTATCAGTTTGAGCGTTATAAATGTTATAACTTGTTGTTTTTGTTTCAAATCACATCGATAACAGGCAAATATTTAGCTAACTAGATGCTCGAGAAGCATGAATCCGCCGGAGTTCAATTTGAATGAGGAAATGAGGAAAATTTGAAAGTAATATTTTAACAATTTACCATTTTGTTAATTTTTGCTGTACTTCCAAAAATTCCTGGCCACTGCACAACGATTCGAAGCACCTCTGAGTAAAATTTGAAACGAATCCCTCCACTAACTAGATGCTCGAGAAGCATGAATCCGCCGGGTTCGCGCAAATTGTATACCTGATTATGATGTTCCTGTGAACAACTGTTCCAAAGAACAGCCTTGTGGTCAGTGAAGTAGAGGTTTGTAGACAGACGGACAGAATGAAAACTATATCCGTCCGGTTCTGCTTAGGAGCAGCCCTTGGTAAAATCTTAAATCAATCCAACCTCTAATGCGGGCTGTAGGCGCGTGAGACCGATATGTGTAAAGCTCATTCCTAATTCAGTTTCTTCGAATTTTAAAGTTTTTTCATTTTGACAATTTTGCTCGGATCCGGTCGAATCCTGGTCACTGCACTGCGGGATGCTTAGGAGCAGCCCTGGGTAAAATCTTAAATCAATCCACCCACTAATGCGGGCTGTAGGCGCGTGAGACTGATGTGTGTTATGCAAAGTCCTTATTCAGTTTCTGCAATTTTTTAAAGTTTTGCCATTTTGGCAATTTTGCTCGGATCCGGTCGAATCCTGGTCACTGCACTGCGGGATGCTTAGGAGCAGCCATGGGTAAAATCTTAAATGAATCCACTCACTAATGCGGCCTGTAGGCGCGTGAGACCGATATGTGTTATGCTCATTCCTAATTCATTTCTTCCATTTTTTTAAGTTTTGTCATTTTGACAATTTTGCTCGGATCCGGTCGAATCCTGGTCACTGCACTGCGGGATGCTTAGGAGCAGCCATGGGTTAAATCTTAGATCAATCCACCCACTAATGCGGGCTGTAGGCGCGTGAGACTGATGTGTGTTATGCAAAGTCCTTATTCAGTTTCTGCAATTTTTTAAAGTTTTGCCATTTTGGCAATTTTGCTCCGATCCCGTCGAATCCTGGTCACTGCACTGCGGGATGCTTAGGAGCACCCCTGGGTAAAATCTGAAATCAATCCACCCACTAATGCGGGCTGTAGGCGCGTGAGACTGAAATTGCATAGACGGACAGACGGACGGACGGACAGACGGACGGACAGACAGACGGACAGAATGAAAACTATATCCGTCCGGTTCCCGGCGGATAATAAATGCTCTAGGCGCGTGAGATTGACTCCAGTATATGCTAACTGCAAAAACACACTTTGCAAATGTTTAAAAATTCACCATTTTGGCGATTTCTCTCGTATTTCAAAAATTCCTGGTACTGCACTGCACAAGGGTTGGAACCATCCCTTGGTAAAATCTGAGACGAATCCATCCATTAATAAATGCTCTAGGTACGTGAGACTGAAAGTGAACAGACAGACGGACAAAGAAACAGACGGGCAGAGTGAAAACTATATCCGTCCCCCGCGGATATACAAATACAAATATTATACCTTTACACCAACATTTTAATAAATTTTACAAAAACGTACCGAAAAAACCGAACCAAACAATTAACGTGTACCGAACCGAATCGAACCGTCGGAATGGCATACCGTAACACCCCAATACACAATGCATATATAAGTATAAAGGAAGAAAGTCATTTTCGTTAAAAAAATATAAAAATACAGGGTATCCAGGCAACTCGCAACTAAATGAAAAAGTGGACAACTCGTGAAATCTCCGTAAATACTTATATCTTATTAATGCAGATTAAAATCTAATTTTCGGAAATCCACAACATTCTCCGTGAAATTAACAGCATGTCTTATTAATGCAACTCACAAGATACTCATGTCTTATTATTCGAAATCGGGGTGAGTATTGTATTGTATTGTTCTTTAGATCCCTTTCAACTGCTATGGTCATATCGAATTGTCCACTTTTTCATTTAGTTGCGAGTTGTCCAGTTGCGAGTTGTCTAGTTGCCAGTTGTTTAGTTGCGAGTTGTCGTGGATTCAAATACAGACCATATGGTGTATTCTAATATTGGTTAATATTGGTTTCTCTCCATAGCCCAGGCCTGTACCTTAACGGGCGCGCGGGCGCATACGCGCCTAAGATGTTGGCCATGCGCCTAAGAGAAAAGAGTAAGCGCGCGCCAAATTTTTTTGCCCATTTAATATGGTTTTAATAATATTATGACACATTTTCTGGAAAAAATCAAAAAAGGTTTCTTGTGAATTTCAAGAGCTGCGAAACAGCCACAGGTTACTCTGCACTTTACACACCATTAACTTTATGTATGCCTATTAAATATTACATAATTCAATCCATGACCTTCTCTTTGTTACAGGAATAGCGTCTTATTAAGGGATCCTTTTTCAAGTTTTATTGTGACTCAAAACACGTGGTCTACCATCAAGGAGACTATTTTTGTAAACTGTACATAACCTAAATCATGATCAGTCAAACATTCTGCATTATTTTGGGAAGAAAACTGAAAAGGATGGTACTAGTAAGGATTCATCTGAAAACGAGGTGTCAGATGTTAAAACTAAAAAGAACAGTACTAGCAAGGATCCATATGAAACAGAGGTGCCAGAAATTGCAGATTCAAGAAAATGTAAGGACACTCCGGAACCTGAAGGGTCTGCGATAAGAAATCAACGCCAAGGCAGACTAAAACATTCAGTGAGGAAACAGCAAGAAGCACACTGAAGTTCGATGAAAAATGGAAGAAACAGCACAATTGGCTTATCTGTGAGTACGATTCGAACGGCAGAAAAATGCTTTGTTCAATTTGTGCCGATGCAACGCATATCAAAGGGAGAATTGGCACAAACAATTCATTTGTTTCGGGAAACTACAGTAAAAAACACGAGTCTGTCACAAAGCACGCGCGCAGCAAATCGCTCCATGACGCTTTGAAAATTGTATCCGCGAAAAAAGCACCACAACAAACAAAGTTTCTGACAAGCTTTGTATTTTATTTCGAAACGCCCACGCCATAGCATAGCAAAGCAAAACCGACCGCTTTCAGATTATGTATGGATGGTCAGACTTGACAGAAAAAAGGGACTTTCAGTCGGGGAAACATACATAAATCGCAAGTCAGCAAATATTTCAGTCCGCCATTGCGCCTGTTGAAAGACATAACGTTAGTGACATGGTTCGAAAAGCAAAGTTTGTATCAACTTAGAAAAGGAATATGTAACAAAATCATATCGGGCATGTTAGTGTCGCTTTACTACTTCTACTATAAAGCACTCTCAACAGAAGCAAGAGTGTACAAAGCCGCGTGTACCTACCCGATTTGGTGGGACAGGTGGGTGGGACACCTGTACAGAGCCCTACTAGCTTGGAAAGAAGCATACCCGGCAATCGTACAACAACTACAACTCATCGCTGGAGATACACACAGTGGAACATCTGCAGCAAAGGCAAAACCTCTGCTGAAGAGTATGACGGATAAGTCAGTAGTGGAATGGTGCCATTTTTTGCTGGATAACATTTCACCTTCCATTGCTCTCATAAACTTGTCAGCGAACCAGTTCTACTGTGTCTGAGGTGAAGGGGCAGGTGGAATCCACAATCCAAACTCTCAAAATCTTTAAAGAAACGTAAGTTTACCTAACATTTAATACAATACTTTCAAAACGTAGTACATAACGTTTGCTTTCAATTTCCTCATAACTCTATAAGTTGTCTTTGTTGAGGTTCAAATTAGCTACATGTTCGATTTATACAAAAAGTATGGATGAGATTTTAATGTCTCGCTCTCCTTACCCCCATAGCCCCTACCCCTAGACCCACCTTACCCTTCCCCATGTTTCCTATCTGTTTCCTTGTCACCCCTTCCTCAGTCCACCCTTACTTACAATCTCTCCTTTCAGTATATATATATATATATATATATATATATATATATATATATATATATATATATATAAAATTTACAAATAGCCCTGGCCTCGGCGAAATCCTAGACAAGGACGAGTTCCATGGAATCAAGCTGAAAGGTCGTTCTTCGTCAAAGAAGCAGCGAGACAAGTTTATCGACAGCCTAACAACATCATTGGATTCACGTTTTTCCGAAGATCCAGCCATTTCAAGTTCCAAAGTATCCAACCTCAAATCTTGGCCCGATACGAAAAGCGAAAATGCGAAAGCTTTAAAGATATAGTTAAGGCCGTAGATAAGTCGTTCTAGTGTAAGTATTATTTAACGTTATTTTCCTTACATGGTTTGATGTCTTTTGTAATTTTGCTAAGATTCAGCCACTTTTGTTCTTTGCATAAATTTTGCTATAATTGATAACTTTGAAAGCAGAACTATGTTAAATTGTGCTATCAGCTGAAATGCATAAATGATGATACACTGATATATGTTAATAGACTATGGAATCGCCGAGGTCAGATGCCTCCAGCAGCATTTCACAGAAACACCGGTGAGAGCAGGTATGGACATCGAAAAGTGTGTACTCGAGTTCATCTCATTTCGGACAAAGCTGTTCGAAGAATACCCGTGAGTTATTGGATAGCAAAATAATATGAATAGAAAACGCAAAAGGTAATGACAGTAACAAACATTGTACAAACTATCTGAAATCTTAGAACTCCATATTGAATGACATTTCCTGTAATGGAGCCAGTGATTTAAATGGTCTTCTTCAATAATTTAGGCCTCAGATGACTTATGCTAACGCTTTTTTATATCACTGATTCTATAGGTCCTGTCCTACATTGAGCAAGCTAAGCTGGAAGGAGATCAATGTCCAATTCGGTGAACATCATCCGAATATACTTGCATTGATGGACCTCGTTCTCGCGATTCCAGCATCGAGCTCCGAAGTCAAGAGGGGGGTTTAACCAGCTCAAGCTCATCAGGCAAACCTTGCGATCACCAATGACTCAGGAAACACTGAACGACACAATGGTGATCAAAATGTTAAGCGATGATATCAACCATTTTGATCCAGTCCCAGCAATAAACTTGTGGTCTACAGGTGGTTTACGCCCTAGGCGTCCTCTAGTCATGGATGCTAGAAAAGGTCGTTCCACGGGGAAAGCGATTCCAGACGAAAGCAGTGCAAACGATGAACTTAGCGATACAGATTCCGAAACTTCAATCACAGAGGAAGCCTCTCAGGATATCTTACTGAGCCTCTGGGACTAGGTCTTAGAAGGGATTTACTTTCAGTACTGGCTTATATGTGTCAATATGTGTAGCTAAGCGCATGTAATAACGAATAAAAAAGACAGTTATTAGAAGTGTTTTGTTTTAGACTACAACACATGTATATTATAAATATATTATATCATGTACATGGTTATATATATATATACCCTTATGAAGAATACGACCAACGCGCCTGAGATTTCGCCCACACGCCTAACCTTTTGAAGCTAGGCGCGCGCGCGCTTAGCTTTTTTTTCCTAAGGTACAGGCCTGATAGCCACTAATGGTTAATATCACCAATCAATCTAATACCCTTATTGTAATAAACCGGCTATTTTAATATAAAATCGGGGAAAAATATGGGTTCAGCACCGGCGATTCTAATAAACACGGTCATATAGTTGTCCTTATCCTATGCCACGGGAACATGCAATTAGTTCAGAACAATAGATATTACGTTGCTGCTTATCAGAAGCTCTTGTTTAAATACCACCGCAGCATGTCAAATTCTGCGCGTGCCTTGTGTACACAGTGCCTGTCAGAGCAATAGTATTTAGTAACCCGATACAAAACGTCTGTAAATATGTGTGAAAACATCGGTATTCACTCTGACTGAAACTCGGTAGCAAAATATTTATATGTATATTTATTTGATCATGAGCAACGACTTGTTTGTGAATAATGTATGTTGGATATCGTTAATAAGAGTTGAAATAGGTAATTTGCTGTTTTATTTATCTTTCTTCATTAATAAGGGTAGTCTTGGGTTCCTCTCAAACCGGAAGTTTGGTTTATCTAATATATCGGATAATCTAATAATTTGCCTCGGAATTTCTATTATTAGAATACGCGATATGGTCTGTACGTTCTTTATTTTCAAAATTGCAAAACCCGCCCTTCTCGCACACTGGTGCGGGCTTTTCTAAAAAAAGCGCGGTATCCAGTCCGTACTGTCTTCATCGCGGTACGGGATTTTTTTCGCGGAATCTCGCGCATCCCACGCAGCCCTGTCAAAACATTCAAACGGCGGCATCAGTTCAATTTTTTTCACATGTATAAAAAATTATTTTCGAAGAAAATATCACATGAAGAGCAATATTCTAAAAGTTGCAGTAAGTCCAATCAAACTGCAGCATGCAACGCATTTTGGAAAACAGAATTAAAATGCCGCCATTTGGCCAATTTCTGAAGAACCACCAAAAAAAGTTTTATTTCAAATCAGAACCATATAGGAAACAAAATTTTAAAGGAATCCGGTCAAAATTGCTGGAAAAGAAGCGTTTTGAAAATTGGCTACTATTTTTTTTTAATTGCACTATTTAGCCAATTTTCGACGGATCGCCAAAAAGGTCCAGCTGGATCAATGTCCTTGGGCCCACTAGCTCATTTACAATACTAATCCTTGTTAGCACCCACACTACCTATATGTCAAATATTTCGACAATCGATTAAGAAATACTAGCTTGACGGTGTTAACAAACTCATTCAAGTGCTCAAAGAATTTTTTAAGTCCAACTGGGCCAATGTCCTCGGGTTGACGTGGCTCATTTACAATACCAACTCTTGATAAGACCCATACTACCTATATGTAAAATATTTCGCCAATCGATCAAGAAATGTAGGCTTGAGTGTGGTGACAAAAAAATTTCGACAGACGGACAGATAGGAAAATTGGCTACCAAATAGATTTAAAAATGCCCCTATTTGGCCAATTTTTGGTTTATCGCAAAAATAACTTTCAAGAGAGGCTTTTCGTACAATTTTTTTTTCTTTTTGGTAAAAAAATACATAAACATGGGCACAAAATTTGAAAGAAATCATATCCAGATTGTAGAAGTAGAAGCATTTTGCAAATTACATACTAAAAAATTTGGCCAATTTTCTTTTGGATCTTTTGGAATCTTCCAAGACAAGACGGCCCAGTGTATATTTCGAAGAGGACAGAGAGGAAGTTCTTTAAAAATTGGCTACCAAATATTTATAAATTCCCCCATTTGACTAATTTTTGGCGGATCTTCAAGAAAAAAAAAGTAATTTTTTAAATAAGAACAATCAGGGAACAATCGTGCACAATTTGAAAGGTTAAAACACTGCCTCCCCCCCCCCCCCAACCCACCAATTAATTTTTTGGTGGCTGGCCAAAAAAAAAAAAAAGTAATCTTTCAAGACATATTGTCTTAGTAAACATTTTTACAAAATTTTTCAAGACATACCGTCGTAATAAACATTGTTACAAAATTGGACGAAATAATTTAACAAGCACTCCAAGGACATGACCCAGCCGAGTAACCAAACAAGGAAAGAGAGAAAAACTCTGAAACGAATACTGTTATGCCAAAAAATGAAGAACTTTGTTTCTAAACGTAACTTTTCATAATTTTAATACACAAAAACGAGTTTTCCCGGGCGGAAGCTACCCGAAAAGGGATGTTCGAAAGGTTGGGTTTTGACGATTCACGTATTTACCGACATTTACACAATTTTACAAAATTCCACCATTGCGGCATTTTTTTTTTTTCATTTGCGAAGTCCAGGTGGAGAAGCACCTAAGAAACTTTCGATTAAAATTTGCCGGAACTATTTGAAAAAGATAGTTCCGGCAGTTTTTGGAGAACCGCAAAAAACAAGTAAGTATTTGTGAAACACAAGCAGGCCCCAACCGCCCCCAAAACGGGCACAAAAAGTGCCGCCATTTTATCAGCTTTTCGTCAATCGTCAAAAAAAGCAATAGTCAGGTGGGAGCCATCCAGGGAACATTCCTGCGTAATATCAAAACGATTTGAGCAAAACTGTAGGAGTAGTAGCATTTTAAAGAAAAAGTTTAACATATGCACATACATTCAAGCCCCCTATAGTAATACGACTAACCCAGTCGGACAAAGTCGGCTGGGTTAAAAACTGACAACGAAGAAATTTTAATTTTTTACGAGAGAACCATCCAGAGAACAATCGTAAAGCAATTTCTTAAAAAGACTACCAATTAATTAAAAAAAAATTAAGAGAGAGTGAACATCAAAACAAAATATGAAGAAAATCTTATCAAAATTGTGGGAGAACTATTTTGAAAACTGGCAAATAAAAATTTAAAATGCCCCCACCACCCTCTCCATTTGGTCAATTTGAAGAGATCAGCATTGAAAAAAATTAAAAAAAAAAAATCAAGAAGAAAACAACCGTACAAAATCGGAAAGGAATCCGATCAAAATTGTTCAGAAGCATTTTCATCTTTGTCGTCGTCGTCGGGATACGCTTACAGAACAAAGCTCCATATTTTTACAGAGTCTCTCCGCCCAGTTTGGTTTTGTGCTAATTTTTTGGCTTGTGAGATTGAGTAGATGCCTTTATATTTTGTAGATCGTGTTTTATCGCGGACAGGTACGTTGTTTTTTTTTTTTTTTTTTTTTGTTTTTTTTATCTTCCTGGAGGTCTATTTACTTTTTCGGTTGCTTCTTTAAAAGCTCAACTTGCTGGCGTAGCTTCAGGCAATCTGCAGACGTGTCCAAAGAAGCTCCAGCGACGTTTTCTGATAAGAATTGACCACGCTGTTTTGTTTGTCTTTTTATACATTTTTTCGTTACTAATCCAGTTTCTATCACTATATCTGATGGATAATATAGTTCTTAGCAGTTTGCGGTGAAAAATGTCTATTTCATGTTCTTGGCATTTAGTGAGACCCCTTACTTCACCGTCGTATAGGAAAATTGATTCGATTAATGCCTTGAAGACGCGGATTTTAACATGTAGATTTAGTTGTTTCGAGGTTAGTACGGTTTCCAGTTTATTAAAAGCATTATTCGCTAGTGTTTTTCTCCTATTGATGTCTTTCAATTATTTGGAGTTTTTGATCGTTGCTATTGACTACGTTTCCATTTTCTGCTTTGACACACACATTGTTATTTGTCTGTTGTTGTAGACCACGGATGGCTTTGAACATACGTCGACTGTCTTTTTACTATTTTCAATTTCTTCTACTTGATTTAATTTTTTTCCCTCTCTTCTGAGTTCTTTTTTTGTTTTTTTTTTGGTTTTTTTTGTTTGTTTTTTGTTTGTTTGTTTGTTTATATCATTGAAATCGTTATTCCTGGTTTTTTTTTTTGCTTTATGTTTTGCTGGATTATCGCAGTTTTTCATAATATCCTGCAGATTCTTCTGATGTTTAGATAAAATGGTTATGGTGTCATTACATGTTTTTTGTGTTTTTAGGTGTTCATTGTTGTTGATTGCTGGACTTCGCAGGATATTTGTTTAAAAAGTTTTCTACTTTTTTCTCCTGTTTTTCTTTTACTTCTGGATTGTTTAAATGAGCAGCAGGGATGTTTTTTTTTGTTTTATTCTTAGGTCTTGCTATATTAAACTTACTACTTGTTTCTGAAGGAACACACAACTAGCCTGTGATCTGTACAAATACTCAAATTGACGTAAGAACGAGAGTTTATATTATTTCTTTTCCAATTGATGTGCGCTATGATGAAATCTATCAGTTATGTGGGGGTTCCTGCGATTCTTTGGTATATAATCTGATTCCCAGGTTGTTACGTCGGATAGCCGGTATTGAAAAATGTGTTGGTGGCGTAGAGGTCATATCGTTGAGGTTTTTCGATGAGATGACTAGATTCTTTACTTGTCTGTCCTTTGCCAAAAGGTCCTACATTTTCACGATTATTTAAATGTTCAGAAGCAATACTTACATTAAAATTGCCGCATATAAATTCTATATCCTTGTAAAGCTGAAGTATTTCATCTACATACTGTTTGCTGTTCGATCTAGGCGGTGCATATAGGTTAACATGCTTATTTTATTTTATTACTGATTTTTTGTATTTCACATTTTATACTTTCGGGTACTAGAAATCCTGTGCCATTATGATGGTTTTCACAGCTTACAGTATGAATACTGTAAAAACTATCCTTTTCAGTGTTGCCACTCACTTTGCCATGAAAAAAAGTATAAAAAGAGTATTTTTAAAAGTATTTCAAAAAAAAAAAGTATAAAAAAAGTATTTTTTAGGGCAAAATTTTTCGGCTCGCGCCTTCGGCGCTCGCATTTATTTCTACCATCATTACTTATGTAGTGGTGCTTGTTGGTATGTCATAAACAGTACCTACATGGTCAACCCTAAAAAAAATATAATACTTAATAAAAGGAGCTTAAAAAATTGGAAAGCGATGTTCAAAGGGCAATTTTTAGAGGTATTTCTCTGGAAATCTATAGATATAACTTAAAATGTCTTGAAATAAAATGCAAACTAGCCTACCAGCAGACTACTATCATTACGACCTTGGATTTATCCCTCCCTATCCCATCTCACAAGTAAACCCAATAGATGCAAGAATCGAGTGACAGTAACTGCTGGAGGACTATTTCTGTAACTCTGTTTTCTATGTAGAACAAACATTAACTTCATGTGAATCAAGATGTTAATTTCTGAACATTACATTGCGGTATGTAATCTGAAATCATATAGCAGGTTAATACATTCAAATATCGTGACTAAAAAACGATAACAGTATAGAAATAAACAACAGATTATACTTTGATACGCAAAAAATATGTTTCGTGCGAATAAGCAAAAAAGATAAAAAATAAAGTAAAAAAAATAAAAAAGATTTTTTTCTTTGGCAAATAAACATATTATTGTTAACAAGTGAGCATCTGCTCGTGATCTAAAGGTCACCTTTTGATATTACTTTTAATAACCAATACCAATACATAAGTAAAAAAGTATATACTTTTATAAGGAAACAAAAATGGAAACAAGGAAAATGGTAAAACGTAGTTAGTGTCGGAGAGGGAAATATTTTCCTGAAAGGAATGCAGAAATTGAAAAACATTACAGTAAAGTATAAAAAAAGAATAAAGGCAAAAAAGTATAAAAATACATAAGCAAACAGCAGATACTTTTATAAGCAAAAAAAAAAAATTAAAAAAAAAATTAAACAAGAAAAATAGTAAAACGTATTTATTTTCGGAGAGAGAAACATTTTTCCTGAAAGGAATTAAGAAATAAAAAAAAGTTTTTTTTTTTCGTGATTCCAAAAAAAAAGTATAAAAAAGTATGAAGGCAAAAAAAAGTATAAAAAAAGTATAAAAGTATAAAAAAAAGTATTTAAGGCCATTTTTCAAAAAAAAGTATATACTTTTAAAAAAAGTATAGTGTGGCAACACTGCCTTTTCTTTCCAATAAACTGGCATTACGTCTTCTTTGATATGGGTTTCTTGCAGAGCACAACAAATAATATCATGTTTTACAATGTCACACACTAATTGCTTTTTATCATAAAAGTTTCTTATTCCTCTGCAGTTTAAGGATCCGATATTGAACATTTATAATTGATGTTTCATTTGTCATGTTTACGAACTAGGTGGAATATAAAACTGTTTAGAAAATGGCTAAAAAGACGAGAAAAATTCGTCCTCCTCCCGCGCCACAAAAGGAACCGGACAAAAACTTTGAATACCCACATTGAGCTTTGGATACCTACAAATTATAAACGGTCCTTATTTAGCCAATGATTGGTCGATCGCCGCAAAGGTGATTTTCAAGACAGCCTAATGAACATTTATGCAAATTTTGCAGGCTAGCCTATCAAAATTGTGGGAGAAGCAATTTGGAAATTGACTGCCATAAAATATTAATACTCCCATTTCGAAGCCGGCATAAAAGAGGAGGGGGGGGGGGTATTTTGGGATTATACTGAGTATTACTCCGTATTTGGTTAAAAAATGAGGTACAGACGAAACCGCAGGGCTGTATTTGAGAAATCAGAAAAGCGCGGGCAATCCCGCGTCGGTTTCACGAATGGGTTTTCAGTGGTTAATGCTTTTATAGATATATACCAACTGTACGTTGTCCTGAATGTAAACGTATGCTGAGAATAGCCGGGGGACCCAACTAACCGAGGACGAATTAATGCGGGGCCCCTGTATTGGTATTATATGCCCGCAAAAAAGTTTTAAATCCCGCGCTGTTCTGAAAAAAGCGCGGGATTTTTTCTTAATGCGCGGGATCGGACCCGCTCTATCCTCGATACAGCGCGGGATTTTTCAAAAAAGCGCGTTGATCCCACGCATCCAGCGCCCCAAATGCAGCCCCGAAACCGGTTAATCGCATAGCCAATTTGCTAAGCCCTGTTATGCGTCTATCCGATATATGCGTTTATCTGGAGTACTCTTTATCCCCGCCTGTCCTCATCTCCGCATTTCATTTTTCCAACAGGAAAGAAAAATACCGATTACCCTCTACGATTTTTAAATTTTTTTATTTATTAAAGCTTTAATAAATTCATACCGCTGCAGACAATTCAACACAATTTATTGTCAATATTCTTCTGTCAGTGAAAATCTAGTTCATCAACTTGATCACCTTAAGGTCTTTTACAGGACAATAACAACTATCGGGGTACATACAATTTGATCAACCGCAGTTTGACCAACCGCAATTTGATCAACAGAAATTTGACCAACTGCAATTTGATCAACCGCTTAATGGAAAAACTGACATTTGACCAACTTTCAGTTTTAGATATACATAACCTTATAAATCTAGGATTTCGAGGTTTCGTGAGAAAAAGTAATTTCAAAGAAGTGCTCATTCCCATCAAAGAGATGTGCTAATCCCCTCTCTGTCACTGAGTGTCACAACGTTGAGTTCCACGTGCCCCGTTAATCTCCGTAATCCGGCGTTATACAGGGCGTTATACAAACAAACCCAGACCTGGTGGAAGCTTTAGTGTCATCTCAGGTACGTGTTTTATATGAAGTTTTGAGAGGATATGAAATTACTATCATCCCGGTACATTTGGACAGTACTTTTACTTGCAGTGTTATAACTGTTTAAATGTTGCTTCTGTCGGAACATTTGTGATTGCTAATGTTTTACTGATAAGTGGTACGAAAAACAATAAATTATGAAGTTGGTCAAATACCCGTTTTTTTATTAAGAGGTTGGTAAAATTTCGATTGGTCAAATTTCGGTTGGTCAAATATCCTACACCCCAACTATCAACCTCACAGTTGCGCTCAAGGTAATCTGAGGCAACGTGGGGATTAAGGGTTTCAGGCCATTTATTAGTGCGGGGATTCAGGATAAAGGTCATTACCTAGTAAGAACTGAGAGATTGCGGTGATTTAGAGTTCGAGACTCACTGTTAACAACCGCGAGTGGGGTTGGTACATGTACACAATAGGTCAACCAAACAGATAACAATGCATTAGATAAATAAACGAGGAGCAGCTCACTCTCCCTTAGTTTGCTTTAAGTGTGGCACTGTTCGGAATCACCCAGAATTATGCAATTAACCGGTGTGCTTCCCATTTTAACGTGAAAATGCTATGCGTTTATCAAGTTTATGCGATCAAGGGGTATGCAATTATCCGGTTAAATTTTCAACAGATAGCATTGGAAATGGTTTGGGATTTGTGAATAATATGCAGTTAACAGATTTATACGTTTAACCGGTATGCGATTAAGTTATTTTATCTGTATTACTTCAAAATTAGCACTCCGCGTTTAAGAGTTGTTTTAAAAAGTCATGGACAGTCATGGGAACCAGTTAGTACGTGAGCTGCTCCCATGGGGAAACCCTAAATTTAAAACAAAACAAGCCATCGTCGAAGGCGCAGACCCCAACCGGACACGTCGCCATTTTGGCAATTTTTTACCGATTTTAAAAATAACACGACGTTGCACAACTTCAATATGCAAATTTTCACTGTGCAAGGTAGTATATGCCTAGAATTAATAGTTTCAGCGATCTCGCGTGAAAGCACCCAAGTCTTACTTTGCAGTTATCTCAAAAGATCACAATTTTTGACAAGTCGCCATTTTAGCATTTTTTTTACCGATTTCAAAAATAACACGACGTTGCACAACTTCAATATATATATTTTCACTGTGCAAGGTCGTATTGCCTAGGATAAATAGTTTCTGAGAACTTGCGTGGAAACAAAACAGCATTCAAAGTGTAACACTCGGATGGACAGAGTGTAATCCTACAGTCTCGCCCGGTTGGGATCTAATGATGCAGTCTTGTCTTGTTTGGGTAAGGGGGAGCAGGAAAGATATAAGGGGTTCACTACTCTGCGTTTCTTGCAAAAAGGGTTCTTCTAGGGTAAATGGGGCATATTATTTCAAAGCAGACATTTCCATGCTGAGGGGGGCGTTTTAAAAAGCTATGGTCACTCAGAGCAGCCTGATACGTGAGCGGTCTAGGGACGTTCATACCAAAATCACACTAAAATCCGATATCATCGCTCGTTATTTTTTAAATTGCAAAAGTATCCGAACACAAAACTTTAATTGTGTGTATCTGTTAAGGTTTTTAAAATACATAAAGAAGAAATTAATAGGAAATTATAACATACATATTAGCACATGAACTGTTGCTTGCTTTTTTTATATTTATTTATTTAAACGCGTCAACAATTAATTTTAATACGAACTGAGATTCGGAGATGCCACCGCTGACGAGTTTTCACGTTTGATTGGTTCGCAGCACCAAAGAGCCTTGGCTTGGCAGTCATCGTTGTTCTTGCAAGAAACTGCCTGTCAGATGAAGCACAAGTAAGGGAATCCCGACAGCAAGGCTTAAAACCTTAGAATTTCGATTTAAAGAATTATTTAATTTGATGGAAATAATATGCAAAGGAGCACAGGGGCCATTGAAAATATTCATTGCTTATTTGAAATAAAAATCGGCATGATTTTGATTTTTATTTGGCTTAATATAGGCTTTTGTCAGAAGCATTCTCATTTATTAATAAATTAAGCAAAATAACATTTTGTAGTAATTTGTTTAAAGTGAAAGTGACAACTCATCCAGTTAAAAGACATCGGCTTGAAGTCAAGAATAAAAATATATTTTACTGAATAACGCGAGTAAAGATCCTAGAATTTAAAGAAATGGAACTGTTTTTTTTTTAATTTTTATAGGGAAAAGCACCCCTGGAACATCCCTAGATTTTTTATATTTATTCAGGAACAGGGACATAGTTTCTTCTGTTTTTTTTTAATTTAGTTGCATTGGCTTTTGCAGGTAATGCGAGTGCAACAACGGCAGTGCATAACGATTAACTAAAAAAAATTAATCAAATTACAATATCATAATAAGTAAAAGAGTAAAAGAGTCTTTCTTAAGCCGAACATATTCTGCACACGTGTCTGCTTAAGACAAGTAATTCAATTATTTCAAAACAGCTTACCATTGAATCAACTTTGATTATTGATGGTTCCATTAATAAACGATGTCGTATGAAACGTTTATAAACTTGCAGAAGCCTAAGAGACATAGTGAATAAATTAACTTAACATATAATTTTAATTCTTACCATATAAGCCAATTCGCACTTTCGGGTCTTTCCGGAGGAGGTGTTGTTTCGACTGCACATTTTCGGGATAAATTATAAAGAAATGATAAGGAAAAAGCATCAAAATTTTAATTAGGTGCTTACATAATACTTGAGACAAAAAACACTCTAAATGGGCGATAATTGCTCAATCAGAAACAAACTTTGACACTGTATTCAAATCAAATTTGGCGTTTACACTTTACTTTTTACAAAATAGAAAAAGTACCTCACAAGTAAAAGTCATAAAGAATAACACCGGAGGATGCCATATCTTTATGTGGACTTGAACTTCTGAAGCGGTGTCTTTTCTCCATACCGGCTACACTAGAACTGGAGTGTTTAATTTCTTAAAACTCATTTTTGTAAGTAAAATATCTTGCAAATGTAAAAGCAGCTATTTTATATTTCAGTGTCCTTGGCATTGGAATAGCGATTTATAATATAAAATTTCCCACTTATTTATAATATAAAAACAATAAGTATGTGTCTTGTTGCTGTTTATCCCGTTATCATCTGGGAAAAGGTTGAACGTTAAGCAGATAATGGCTTCTACGTCTCCAGTATATTTGACTCAAGTTAGTTTTAAGAGATCAAATACTTCAATTATAATTTCGAAAAATTGTCTGTAATCTACCAAGCTGTTACTATGGCCGTCTAAGACTGACTGATGGGAAATGTACACTAGAAGCATACTGGGTGGTTGATTAACATCAACAACATCTTGTTTTTGTTGATTTATTTTCAATGAGGAAGAAATAAAAGAAGTAAGCAAACCAGTGAATTTAAAGGTACGCGGGTATGAAAACACTTACGTTTGCGGTTATCAACACTTCTGATTGACCGATAATACAAAAGTATTGTACTTTACTTCCCCGGCTCCTTCCATCTCGGTCCCCACCTTCCCTTTCCCGCAACACGTCCATGTATTTTCACACCCTCCCCCCACCAACCAACCTGCATCTGTTGAAATGGGGTTTAATCATCACTAATCATCATCGTTATTAGTTGTAAACGACAACAGTACTAAATTTTGCTAACAACATGGTCAACGTTTTATTGTTTGCCGGTTATAACAATGTTCTTTCAAACCCAACAAAATCCAAAGAAAAAAGAAAGAAAGAAATTAAGAAACAAAGAAATTAGGAAGGTTACGAAACAGAAAGAACCGACAAATGTTATTGATTTAACAGATCAACTGGATGAAGAAGTAGCTATTCCTGATGAGAAAGATGCTTTGATTTCAGTCTGGCTGATATTCAACCTCATTTCACGGTTCATCGACTTATATATGACTGATATATTTCAGAACGTCATTGAGCTATTGTAGAGTAACAAAACAGAAAGAGAGACTACCATTTATACAGGAAGAACACAACCGACGCGATTTTCTTTTTCGCACCGCGTTTGGTATGGGGGTGCCACGAATATCCGGAATTTGCTAGGCAGTGTGAAACATACTGCAGTGAAAAGTGTCATATGCAATGATAGCCAAATTTTTTTGTAATTTAATTACTACTGTGGTCAAGAGCTGCACACAAATAAAGTGAAGAATGTGTAAGAATAGAGCCCAAGAATGTGCATGTTGACAAATAATGGAGAAATGTGCACTTCTGCAGCTGTTGTACTCTCACACACTCTAATGCGCTAAAGCATGTACTTTATGACACTGGAACATAAAATACACAGATAATTAGTATGGTGTTTGTCATTATGTGTATATTAGCATACGAATTGAACTCTTGGACACAACGAAAAAATCCCTCTCGGAGTTTTACAATGGATGACTATTTGGCTGAAATTAATCAGCTGATTGCTATTAGCGCAACCACGCAAGTGGATTGTAACTGTAATCACCAATCAATAAAGATGGACTTGATGAAATACAGCGTAGGAATACAACTGAGAAGGAAGAGTATGCTTGGTCTCCCTGAGTATTTAAGTAGGATGAGCTTGATAAAATAGAGTGTACCGTAAACAATAATACTTGTTTTTTTTTAAATGAAGAAGAAACAGAGCATTCAACCGAGACGGTGGAATTCCCTTCAATGAAGTAAAGCATACAAAGGAGGCACCATTTGGTAAGCTGCACGCCCATGTAATGCATTACCAAGATGATACAGAAGACGAGATGAATGACACACAGACAAGCACGAAGCGCCAAAGTGCAATGCGTCATTTCCCATATGTTTTGAATAATCGCCGTGAAAGTCATATATATTGCTAAATATGTACTCGACGCTTTCCTTCCCCCCAGAACTACAACAAACACAATAACAAAGGAACAAAGCAACAGTCTCGCAAGTGGGTGTCAAAAAACACACAAAAGGAGGATAAGCCCAAGCAAGATATTTTGATTGGCCTTGAAGGAATTGAACCCTGTATTGGACGTAATTTAAAGGAACAGATTAAAAGAGGAATAAAATGGTATGTTAATATACACACAGTATATACCAAACTGGTGACAAATGTAGAAGGGGATATGTTAGGAAACATATGAAATTTATCAAGGCAGTAAAACACTAGGAAGATTTAAGTTACAAAGTTTCAAACACTACATACAAAGTTTAAAGAATTTGATCGTTTTGAACAAAGTTTATTGTCACTTTTCACGTCATAAATCGTGCACCCCGGATGTAAGCAAATGTCAATTATTGTTGGAGATTTGTGGTTATTTGCATTTTTTAAAGAAAGCGTAACACAGAAGTTATGTATCATTACCGCTGTATTTTTACGGCTTTTAGCGAATGCCAATAAGGGTTTGTATGTCGTTCAATTTTGCACAACATCGCCACAGATGTGCCTCAAAGCGAGCATAGTTGACTTCCATACCATTATATAGCATGGATTTGAAGCGGGTATAATGCATAGCGATTGGAAACGAAACGCTTTTTAAACGTTTACTTTGAAGAACCTTCTTTAAAGATGGAACTTAAATAATTTATTTTATGCGACAACTGTTATATTTTAGTTAAGAATATTTAAAGTTTTAACAGTTATTAAGTTCAATATTTGTCTCATTTTCGTATTGTTGTGACACTTCTATATCCCTTTCCTTGTAATTTTAACCAGCTTGTAGGTTTCCAAATTATATGTGGATTCTCCTTTCTTTTCGAATTTGCAAGTTTTTATAACTAGAATGGCAAGTGACTTTTTTCACCAGTGTCAAAATATACATTAAACTTAACGGTTGCATTAAACACGCCTTATGCAGTCCAAGAGAACCAACTTATTTTCAGCATTAAAGAACAAACCAAATATGAATTTAATCTTCCTTGTGATATTGTATGATCAAAAACGAGAAATTCAAGTTTTTATTTCATGTCTAAATCTTTATAGACAGCCTGACCTTTTCTTTAAAAATTACTTTTTAAAAAATATTTAAAAAGTGGCGTCATATGTAAAAAATGGTAAGGAAACTGGAAAAGGTCTTGAATATATATTTTGGTCAGTACTTTTTCCTGTTTGCTACTGTGGTTTCGACTCTCACAGAGTACTTGCATAGCTCTTTCTTATTCAGTAAAATGGCTCTCTCTGTTGATAGCAAACTTAGTATTAAATTAGAACATATAACCAGTAAAATGGTTACAAACAACACCAAATTTGCTCACAAGATAGAAGTTTATCATAAGAAATACTATCTAATTGTGATAAGGCGTTGTTACATAAATTTCTGGATCAGTGTCATTAATACTGTGTGTGCGTTCGCCTGACCTCCGACGGATCCAAAAAAGTTTAAAGCAATCTCTCTAAAACTATTTGCAGAAGAACTATTTTGAGAAAACTTGACCCTTATTTTCAAAAGGGAGCACAATTCTTTGCCAATCGCTAAAAATACTTTTTCAAAATAGCCTTCCTGGTAAACATTTATGCAAAAATTGAGGACATTCCAATAAAAATTGCTCAAGAAACAGCATTTTGAAACCGAAAACAAACTTAAATGACCTCCAGTTTTGGTGGATTGCCTTTTCCAAGAGAGACATACCTAGAGAACATTTGTATAAGGAATCTGATAAAAACTGAGAGAGAAGAAGCACTTTAAAAAAAGTTTACCAGCATACATACGTAGACACGTTCATACAGATGTGATAAGAGCAGCCCATTGAAGTCGGCTGGGATAATAAATAACATTAACTAGAATATCTATTGTGTCTAGCTTAACTAAGCATAATTAACTGGGCTACCATTGGAGAGCGCCTATTTGTTGCATAAGAAATCACTCTGGGAGTTGAACCCCCAATAGGAAATAGGGATGAGTATTGGAATGTAATGAAATCATCTAGTTGCTAGTATTATCTTTACCACTAGTTTGATTTAAGTAACAAACACAACAAATGTGTAAGGAGTCCCATTAAAAATCTGAAAGCAAAAACATTTTAAAAGAAATTCAAAATAAATTTTAAAATGCACAATTTTTGCTTAGTTTTTGTGGATGGGACTAAAATATTGCTGGAGTCACACAAAACCCATCGACAGTAATTAAACCATAATGTTAAGGGAACATTGTGACGAGCTGAAATGCCCATTCCCAAAATAAAAACTAAAAGCCGTGCGGATGACTATCTGGGGACATTGCTGCTGAATTTCAAAGCAAATAGACCAAAAATGCAGAAGGAATTCCATTTTTTTTAAATTGTTTACATACACAAACACACATAATGGACGACAGATAGCCCACAAGTGATGGATATAGGCCACGGACAAAAGTCGGCTCGGCTAAAATATGTACAAGGGAGATGAGATGGAATTGGTAACAGTAGATCATAATCGGCGACAACAAAATGTTACATTACTCCAAAATTCATTGACAAACACTTGAACCAACTGAAAGCTGAGTCCCGCTCTCTTCCCGGAACAGACCACCTAAGGATTTGACACTTTCGACTGAAATATAACTTATTTTGCGATACTTAAGAAAACAAATTTGTTTCCAACTACAGAAGATGTCCTTTTGTATTTCAACAATTTGGATCTACTTTAACCATTGCACCCATCTTCACAGGTAAAGAAGCACATTAAGTAAAAGTTTACATACGTACACTTGAATACAGACAACGGATACCCCTCTACTAATTTCATAAGACCAATCCGACAGATAACACATAGAGCTCATCAGAGGATAACTGTTTTATAACAACGGGGCAGGAACAAGTTAAAGGCTTGATTTTTCGCTTCTACTGCATGATCGATATTAGTAGTTAAATCAAGCTTTTTTCCTGTGGCCGTATTCACGAACATCTAAGTTTATTTACTTAGATATTAAACTTAGATCTCAAGATCAAAAGTCTACTTACTTACATCATATTCACAGAAGTAAACTTACGTTTATCAACTTACATTCTAAGTTCAATATTGCAAAATTTTCAAAAATATAGTACGACTAATCGTAATCGTATATGAAAGGTTGTCAATGTAAACAAAGCTGCATCACATCGAAGGCCGATGAAAACTTAGATGTTTCAGGACGGCAAAGCTTCTTCTTGTATCAAAATTTCGAGATTTTTCACCAAAAAATGAATACCTTCTCTTGAAAATCTATATCGACTAAGAGTTTATCGTCATTGTAAACTTCAAACGGATTACTCCTATGTCAAAACACTCTTTCCATCCTAAAAAACCTTTCCTATTCTCCTTTTAATCTCAATAAATTCATTGTTGCCAAGGTAAACAAAACACTCCGGCTATTTAAATATGGCGTTGGTTGAACTTAAACATCTAAGTGTAGTCCGAAGTAAACTTAGAATTTTGAACTTAAACTTGAGTGTAAGTTTATTCTTACATTTTGTGAATACCGCTAAGCTTAACCAACGGGAATCTAAGTTTACTTTTACATTTTTGAACTTTGTCTCTAAGTTTAATCTTACAATTTCGTGAATACGGCCACTGGTGTTTACGGTAATACCTTAAACCTATACTTTCGTTTAGCGCTACTTCCGCTATAAGGTAAATCTTCGCAATGGAAAATAAAGGGATGAAATCTGTCATAATCAAAATGACATCAAATCATCTTTTGCTCAAATACATAGCTCTTTAGATGAAATAACTAAATCTTTGAGAAAAGTGCATTCTCGGGTAGGAGTTTGTAAAAAAAATCACTTGAAGAACTGCGTGCACGACTCCACCATCGAGACAATTGTTGCGGTTACGCCTGAGGTTGGCATTGCTGGTCACCGGCCTGGAGAAAACAATCCACTGTCTGTCGGGGACTTCAGATCGTTAAAAGACTCCTACCAAAAAGTACAGCTTATGCTGAAGTGAAACTCAACGCCGAAAAGGCCGGCATTCGGCGGGAAGATCAAGCACAATACAACATTGTCGTAAATTCTGTAAAATATAGTGAGGTTATTCTCAATGTGCTTGCAGACAGAGCTTCTACAACTGGATTAGGTCGTGAACATTATGACGAAATTGCAACAATCGCTCTGACCCAACAAAAGTATCTACAAGAATCAATGCGCGAATCTGTTTGTTAACAGTTCTTTCAACGCCCAAACTGCAAATCTCTTCAAACAGATGTAGCGTAATAGTTCCATGTTCCCGGCTCCTGTACTATCAAACCTCCAGGCAGCAGCAACTATCAGTGCAGCAGCTTCTTCGATTTCATCTGAGCGTGGATGCCATTATCTTCGTGGTAGAAGCCATGGTAGATTAACCAACCATTTTCGTGGGCGTCGTGGCAGTGATTTTTTTTTCAAATTTAGTGCACGTGATATTCCTACATGATCATAATTAGGAAATGCCTAGCCCTGTTAACAGTTTAAAATCTTACATTGATGGGTGGAAAAATATCGAGGCAAATGGTGTGAAATTGCCGTTTCATAGTAAACCGGATAGAGCTGTTTTCAAAAATTAAAATTTTTCAAGTAATCGGCGCCATTTTGTGAATTGTGAAATTCAGAAACTCCTGTATAGTAGAGCTATTTCAAAGGCAAACAATGCTCCGCACTGTGTAAACTCTTTAGGGTGCGTTTCAAAGAAAGGCAACAAAGGGTGTCCTGAGGTATGTTAATAATCATATCACGTGTCCATCCTACAAAAATGAAGGCATAGATACAGTGTGTGTTTCGCTAGAAATAGAAGACTCGTTTGTTTCAATTGACCTACAAGATGGTTTCCACCAAGTTAACATTCATCCGGACTTTATAACCTACCTGGGATATCAATTAGATAATCAGTACTACGTGTGGAATGTCTTAGTGTTTGGCCTTAATGTAAGCCCTTATTTTTTCAGCAAAGTTATCCGTGAGATTCAATTATTTCGTGCTACTGACAGCTGAACCGGAAATTACTGCTAGTCATAAAGAACTGCTCCGTGACACTTGACATGACCTCTGATTGGTAATCAATTGGGAGAAATCTGTGTTACAGCCCTCAGATACCATCACTTACATCCGTTATGTAATATCTACAAACATTAGTAACGGGATACCATGGATAAAAATTCCGTTCAATCGAATAACAAAATTGAAAAGGAATATTGCTAGAGCGTTAAGCAACAAACGTATAAATGCGAAGTTTTTAGCACTTATTTGTGGACAGTTGATAAGATTCACAAAGATCATTTCACCTACATAATTGTAGCTTCGTAATCTCTATGCTGACTTAAAATTAAGCGTTAATTGGTCAAGTATTCTTGTGCTTTCTCAGCCATTCAGAAAGAACCTTATATAGTGGCAAACTGCGATACGTGAATGGAACGGGCGGCCTATAGAAAAACTCCCCATTGAAGCGCAAGTCTCAACTGATGCCTCGAATTCCGGTTGGGGGAATCGTATGGTGATTACAAAGCAACTTGAACATGAACGTCTCGAGAGAGGTGCCGACACATAAATGAGAAGGAGTTACTTGCAGTGTTACCAGCCTTACATTCCTTCAGAACACAACTCGCAGGCAAACATGTGCAAATACTCTCCAACAAAATCACAGCAGTGGCCTATGTCAAACATCTGGGGGTACATCTGAATTGCTGAACAAAATAGCCACAAACGTTTGCACGTATTGTTTTGAAATTCAAGTGTCACTGGAAGCAAAACACCTATTAGGAGTGTTGAATGTCGAAGCGGACCGACTGAGCGGTTTAGAGAGCACCTATTCGTGGGCCTTACATCAAGGGATCTTCAAAATAGTGGATAAAATGTCCCACACCGTGAACCATTTTGCCGACGTAAACAATCACCTCTTGCCTATTTACAACAGTCAGTTTTTCGACTACATGACCAGTGTGGTAGACGCTCTTGTCCAGCAAAACTGGGGTCAGAAAAGAATTTTGTAAATCCCTCATCTGCACTGATTCAAATGCAATAATCATAGCTCCGATGTGGAAAAGCAAACTATGGATGAGTACTCTTGTTCGCTTATGAACCAAACCATTAAAATTACCCGTAACAAGTCTTTTGTGGATTCGAGGCAAACGTCCAGAGCCGTTAACAAACAGGAAGTGGCGCCTGTACGCCTGGAGAGTTAGTGGCAAAAACATTTAAATGTACGACACTGGGATAAAGTGCAGTCATTCGTTTGTGTTGGGCAATCTCAACGCTCAGTTGTTACAACAGTGTGTTGCAGAAATTCCAGGAATTTTGTGTCAAATCTGGTGAATGTTTCCTCCCAGAAGTGCAGTCATTTTCGCACATTAAGTAAAAGTTTACATACGTACACACGTGCATACAGACGACGGATTTCATAAGACCAGCCCGACAGATAACAGATAGATCTCATCAGAGGTCAACTGTTTTATAACAACAGGGCAAGAACAAGTTAAAGCTCAATTTTTCACTTCTACTGCATGATCGATATATAGCTGATGTGGCGGATTGTCATTTGATTCTTCTGCCTCAACGAACAGATAAAATATACCATAATGGTAGAAGGACCAGGCTGTAAAGTCAAAGGAGAAGCACTGCGAAAACGAATTTTACATGAATATGTAAATAATGTGGATGGGCAAGTGATTAAAAAGGTAAAACTCTTACAGCTGAGCGATAAAATAGGATTTAAGAAGTCTATGCCAAATCTTCGGACGTGTGTCTTTACGATCGACCTGAGGCACGGCGAAAATTGAAGTTGGGCGTAATATCTATAAGCTAGGGTGCAGTTCTTTCTAACTCAAATAACGCCTTTATACATTCTTAAAAAATTTAGACGTTTTTTCTGCATTGATAAAAATTTTTGCAGAATGTACGAGTATGGAACAAGACCACAATTACTTCAGCCTTCATTGCCCAATAACAGGAAGACTATTAGCATGTACTTTACTTTTTCAATAATGTTCTGATTGTTCCGGGCAATCAGTAATAAACTTGTGGCATGCTTTTGTTCCCAAAGGGTTGTACTAGAGACATGCTTAAACTCTTTGCAATCAAGCGAATTTTTTTTGAAAAATATGATGTCAAGTTCAGTAATTTATTCATGTGACGAGCGACCTCGAGATCCATGGGTGCCCCTATTTGATGCGAGATGACAAAAAATCCAATTGGTCAACCCCCAAATATTTTGGTGTTTTTTGCCTTCTCAAGGGTTAGTTTGAAGGATTTACTAAAGCTTGATTCCTCAGCAATGTTGTAGAAGAAGTCAGATTTTGAAATTGTATAAAGATTTCAGATTTTGTGGTCTTAGGCCGTACAAATCGTATTTGACTTTTAAAAGAAAGCAGGCTAGGACTAAATGAAACTAGTGGCCGTAAACATTTGAGATATGACTTCTTAATTTTGAAATGAAAATTTTGTATTGTAAGTTCTGGTTAAAACACGAAGTTAAGTGATGTTTAGTCCCGGCGGACACTTTCAGTCTTCCTAGGACAGAAAAAGTCACAGTTCCTGCAATAGAAATGGCCATTGATCTCAATTTTCGAGGCTGTGGATCTTTCGGCGCACGTTCAAGGACACCGAGGCTGGAATTGGCAGGCTTTTTCTTTTAAAAACGCACTGAGAAGCACCCCGGCGCATTATTTTCGATTTAGCGAAACTCCCAAACTAGAGTGAAGCGTGGTTTTGCAACTGTGGATTCACTGTTGTTGTGGGCGATAATGAGGGATTCGATGTCCTGATCTCAAGAAAACACATATTTTTCTCAATGAAAAATTGTTATCTGACCATAAAACTTGTGCGCCATAATTTATAATTGGGCCATTTATGTGATGCACCCTTTCTAAAATGACGCCGTTGGGCCCAGTCGTGCGCCGAGATTTGAAAATTGACATCAATGACATTTCCTATTATAGGAACTATGACTCTTGCTGTCATAGGAAGACCGCAAGAGTCATCTGGGACTATGTGATGTTAAATGATGATAAGTTTAAGCACAAGTAGGATCTCTTATGCCCAGTTTGGTCCAAAAACAGCCCGTTGACAAACTCCATTTGCCTGTTGTATAACTCACATCAATGCCAGAACAAGGTTGATCAATACTAGGGCCATATCACTGTTTGAATCACCCCCCAAAAGTGGCAAAAGCGTCAACATAGTTTCGTCAGCCATGTTTATTCTTCAAAAATTTATAATGGTGTTTTTTGTGCAGCATTCTTAAAAAAAAATTATAATGTATTCTGTAGAAAAATAAACGTCAGAAAGAAACGCGGCCTTACTGTACAAACGACCTGAGGCATACATGTGTTTTTAGGGAGTTTTAACCTCCTAAGACACTAGTAAGAAATATGCTTTCACATTTTATTTTCTAACCCTAGCTCCGAGTCAGCTCTGACTTGTATAAGTCGTATATCTCTCTGTCAGAGCCACGAAGCCTTCCATTGCTCCACTAATAGGGGTCAACTTCATATTCTGAAGCACGAATCCTGCATACCAGCCCCTATTTTTCAAACATTTACAGAAAGTTCATGCCCAATATGCCCTTTTTGTAAAACAGGCACACTCTTTAGTGACCTGTATATCTTTTATTTGTTCAGAAAAGTGCAGAAAAATTAGCTTCCGCACCCACCTGTCAAATGTTTGTTTACATTATGGCCTTTAAATGTCACGTGACCAAAGTCAAGGGACCGAAAATTTAAATAAAGTGGTTATAGTTTATTTGTTAAATATATACTAAAATAGTTCAGAAATGCAGAATTATTTATTTATTTTGTACACCCACAATATTTGACTTTTTATTTTTTACGTTCTTTTTGAAATATCAATTTAAAAGTTTTTTGGTGAATAATTGCGAAGATAAGTGTTATTTTTCACGCAACAGAGTATGCTCCCTGTATACAAACAAATGTGAATTATTGCTGGAGATTTGGGGTTATTTCCGTATTATTTTCTTTTAAAGAAAACGTAACACAGAAGTTGTAAGTGATTACCGTTGTACTTTGATGGCCTCTAGCAAATGCCAATAAAAACTTACGGGTCGTTGAATCTCGAACAAAGTAGCCGCTGGGGTGACTCAAAGCGAGTGCAGTTGACTTGCTTATCGTTATTAGGCCTCAACCCCTGAAAGGGGAGGGGCCTAATAAGTTACCCTCTGTCCGTCAACATTTTTTTTTGTAGACTTTGTCCGCGCCAGTTCTCCACAACAATATGGTGTATGATTTTGTTACCCTGCACAGTGAAAACATATATATTACTGATGTGCCTTTTCATATTATTGTTGAAATGGACCAAAAATTGACCAAATAAGGACTTGTTAAAGTTAAGCGTTCACTTAGTATAGAGATAGAGTTTTTGTCCGGGATAGTTCTCGAAAGCTATTAGGCACATGCTTTTGTTACTTTGCATAGTGGAAATATATATTGCAGATGTGCGTATTATTGTTGAAATCGGCCCAAAATTGACCAAATTAGGACTTGTTAAAACTTGACAAAATGTATGCGTTCACTTAGTATATACATGTAGATGGAATTTTGTCCGCGACAGTTCTCAAAAGCTATAAAGGAACATGGTTTTGTTACCTTGCATAGTGGAAATATATATATATATATATATTGCACATGTGCGTTTTCGTATTATTGTTGAAATCGGCCAAAAATTAACCAAATTAGGACTTGTTAAAACTTGACAAAATTTATGCGTTCACTTAGTATATAGATGGAGTTTTGTCCGCGACAGTTCTCCAAAGCTTTAAAGGCACATGCTTTTGTTACCTTGCATAGTGGAAATATATATATTGCAGATGTGCCTTTTCGTATTATTGTTGAAATCGGCCCAAAATTGACCAAATTAGGACTTGTTAATGTTTCCTAGGCGATTCTGTGTGCGAATTATATCTTGTAAGGGTTTGGGCCATGTGTATTTCCTAAATATTTTCTTGTATAGCGAGGCTTTGAAGCGGTGCCTGGAAACTTTTTAGCTTCTTGGAGCTATCCTAACACTAACAACTAACCCTAACTTCCATTTTAAATTTGTTATTAAGCAATGTATTAATGTGTACGTCAGGTCGTTTGCATTTTGATACGTTACGGTATGTGTCTCAGGTCGTTTGCTGAAAACATCTCCGCAATTCTTCATAATAAGCGATTCGTACTTAGACTTTTGACGAAAAGAATTTGCGTTTCGACCGAATTCGGTTGGGATAAAGGTATGAAAAGATGATAGAAAAATAACGAAAATTAAAATTCCATTTTGCCAGAAACCAGGGTTGGCAGGTTTCTCCCATTGGGGTTTTTACCCCGGGTTTAAACCGGGTTTTTTTCTTACCCCAGGAGAGAAATGCGTTTCTTCCGCAGTTTCTCCCGTAGTTTCTCCCCTCTTTTTTATTCTTTTGTTTTGTCTTGCTTAAAGTACGCGTTAGAATACACAAATGTATGATCGACATTTGTTATTAAGACTTTCACTCTCTTTCTTTTACTACAAGGCAGATGCCTTACTATTCTACTCATGATCAAAGAAAAATCCGTTCTCTGTCAGCCTGTGTCAAAGTGCTGACCTGCTTATCTTTCAGTTACTGTCCCAGCTACGCCTTAAGAAAACGTCTTAATCCTTATATCTCAGGAAATGTAGAGATTAAGGGTGTGAGTAATCCTCAACAGCTACAGAAGGGTTGTAAAAATTTACGACATTATCATTACAAACAAATTACGATTGTTGTCTTTGTGCTGCCGTTAAATTATCAACTCAAAATGTTTAAAGGAGGAAGACCTAAAGATAAAGTTTGGGAGCACTTCAGTTTGTCTGTGAAGGATAAAAAATCATATGCTAAATGTATTTACTGCGGGAACGAGCAGTTGGCAAAAGCTCATCGTGCAAAAGTAGCCCCATCTAAATGCACTAAACGTGAGGGAAATGTGCCAAATGTCGATGACACACCAGTTTATTTGAATAATTTGGAATAAAATGCAAATAAACGTTGAAAGAATTTTTATCCCCGACGTTTCTCCCCTGTTTCTCCCCCCATTTATCCCCGGGAGAAACCCTAAATCCCGGGATAACTTTCTCAATAGGAGAAACCCAGTTCTGCCAGAAACATATGAGCCAGTTCAAAGTGCGAATGCTCACAGGATTCCAGAGTGCAAAAATATATAGAAACAGATAAGAAAAATACGTTAATTGTTGATTTTCTCTCATATGGCGTATCTGTCAGGTGTCAACTGATTTGATGTTTTTCTACACTAATTTGTATATTTTTAAGTCTAGTTGCTACTATGGTTACCCCACAAAGAACTGGAGTTGTATGTTTTTTGGGGTAAAACTCGTAGACGAAACTGTGAATCAGCTCATTCATGATGGTTGTTTTAAATTCGAAAGTGTGCATGTTGAAAGAAAATTAGAATATTTATGTTTTTCTATTATCATTTCTTTCTAATTGCAGGCCTTCCAGCGCAACCTATTTAACTTATTAAACCTTTTTTTTCAAAATGAACGCATTTTTGCGAAAATGACCTATTAAAAATATTAAAACTTTTTTTTTTTAAAACTGCTAATTAATCGTTTCCCTATTTGTTCTCTTAATATTATCCATTTCTTACACAAAATATTACTCAAAAAAAAAAAAAAAAAGAAAAAAAACTCACATTTTTAGAATATCTGTATTGTTTAAATTAATATAGTTATTGTATATAAATTATAACTATTAAAATCGAAAAAAAACCTATTAAAATATATGTATGTTTAAAAACCCTTGAACATATTAAAACTATATTATTTAAGAACGTCAAACCTTATAAAAAGTTATTCCCAACAAACTATTAACACCTATTGTTTGACGCCAAAAATCCTATAAAAACCTATTTTGTAACTGAGGAGCTATTAAAACAACCTAGTTTTTCCTGAGGAGCGCTGGAAGGTCTGCAAAGGTCTCAGTCAGGCAAAGGCAGAGAACGAAGGGCGATATTACCCGTGTGCCTCTTGTAGTTAGGGACAGATAGCATTTTATTTAAACACCGTGTTATTATACGCCGGGGGACGGATACAGTTTTCACTCTGTCTGTCCGTCCGTCTGTGCACTTTCAGTCTCACGCGCTCAGAGCATTTATAAGTGGATGGATTCGTCTCAAATTTTACCCAGGGGTGTGCAGTGCAGACCAGGAATTTGTGAAAAACGAGAGAAATTGACAAAATGATGAATTTTTAAACATTTGCAAAGGGTGTTTTTGGAGTTAGCATATACTGGAGTCTGTCTCACGCACCTAGAGCATTTATTAGTTGACGGATTCGTTTCAAATTTTACCCAGAGGTGCTTCCAATCCTTCTTCAGCGCAGTGGCCAGGAATTTTGGTAGTGCGGCAGAAATTAACAAAATATAAATTCGTAAAAAAATAACAAAATATAACAGAAATTAACAAAATATAAATTCAAATTTTGCCGAAACCCCGGCGGATTCGTGCTTCTCGAGCATCTAGCTTGAAATAAGAATTCTGAAGCAAATAAGAAACCAGATATTTTCTGGTAGGCTATTCCGGAATAGACTACCGAAATCGAACTATTTTCATTGTTTCATGAGTTTATGTTGCAGACTATATAAAAAACTTGTGTTCTTGTATTATAAGTAGAAAAATATGAAAAAAAATGAAAATTTAAACAAATTTTAAACAAATTCAAATATTAATAGGTCATTCAACACTGAACTACCGATATTTTAATAAACAGCCAAATTCAAATTCAGTTTTTCAATATTTTTATTTTCCTTTCACGAAATGATACGAATTTACGTTTTTCAACTTATTTTCACCATTTCATATAAGAAAATGAAGCGTTATTGATTTCTGTGGCATTTTAATTATAGTCTATTCTGGAATAGCCTACCAAAAAATCCCTGGTTTCTTATTTCCTTTAGAATTGTTATTTTAAATAATATGGTATTTTAATTCAATTTCATTTTACACTTCCTTTTTTTACAGCACCAGAAGAAAGAGAAGAAAACCGAAAAGGATGTGGCACGAAGTTCTTTTCATGACATGATTGGCAAGAAGATTTCAAGCATAGAAACTCTTGGAAAAGAGTTGTTTGTTTTCTTTGATGGTCAAGATTTCTGCCTGAGGTAGTGCAGGCGAGCGCAGCATTTTCTTTTTGTGTGTTCCAGAATTTTGCAAAGAGGGCAAAGATTTAATATTTTTTCCTCCCGTCTAATTCTACATGATACCATCTATGCTTTCACATGAGCCTATCTGAAAAGTCGTATAATGGTATTTTTATTTTTAACTCACTGAAAGTATTATTTGATCCACCCTTTGAGCTTTATGATATTCGTCAAAAGATGGTCTTTTCAATCTAATTTCTAGCTTTGAAAATGTGGTGTTTAGCCTGAGGACGAACTCTTTAAACACCTGTGAGCTATTTGATAGGATACTGCGTAACTCATATCTCTACTTTTATCGTTACGGGTTGCTATGAATATCAGAATCTCAGAAGTTACAGTTGAAATATAATTGAAAGAAGATTTTCCAAAACTATGAGCTTGACAAATTCCCATGAAAGGACTGCATTTAGTGATTGACAAAACCCCTGTTTGTAGGTTGCATTTTTTGATGGACGGGGGATTTCGTATGAATGGGAAGAAGATTGACCACGAGATGGGAGGCGAAGCAGCCATGCCAACGCTCCTCATAAGCTTATCTTCGTCCGGTTTTCTGGCATTCAATAACTGTGCTGCCGACATACGGTATTATGCTTCCATCAGTTAATGGACATTGAGCCCAGTTGAACTTCGGCCTCAATAGAAAAACAGTAATGTAGTAAAATAAAGATTGCAGCCTCTCGTTTTCTTATTCGGAAACAGTCAGAAACACATTCGATGTGTCGTGATACAAATAGCATTTAATGCCTCCATGTTAATCAGTTTTTTGTGCTTTTGGGCCATACTGCATTGAAAGTGTTACCAGAACGGTGCCTGTTTTAAGCAATGCTACTATACGGACATTTATACAGTTAAACATGTTTAATCTTGGCAAAAACTAAATTAAGGATTTCTAATACGACGCAGCAGACAATAGTCGTCAGTTTTCTTTGACTTTCAGAAGCGAGGCAGAATGTTTGAAGAAAATAGCAGATTTTCGGCATCTGGACATTTGTTTTGAAGGCTTTAGTCACAAGATGGCGCTCGAGAAGTTTCTGCAACAAGGACAGCGGTTGGTTTGCGATGTTTTACTCGACCAAGAAATATTACCAGGAGTGGGAAACATAATTAAAAACGAGGTAATTTGAAACAGTAAATGAACAGCTGAACATAACAGAAGTACATCAATAGTGTAAAGTGTACATTCCGTGTAAAGTCTTAGGCGTTCGTGTGTGCTGTGAAGCTAACCTTTGTTTATAAAGCAATGAGTTTAATATTTGTGTGAAAATGCGGTAAAAAAGCTTGGTTAATAAAGAAACACAGGAGTGAATCCGAGATATTGAATGCCTTATGTTGGTATTTGTTCTTCTAATTGGTTATTGTAATAAAACACAAGTGAAGGTTGTTATAATTAAAGTTTTGAAAGAACGCGAGCAGTAGGGTAAAAAATCGTCGCTGTTTCAGTTTTAATTTTCTTAAAATCTGAAAACACATTAATTATTTTTGTCACATATTGATCACTACAAAATTATGTTTCAGGGTTTGTTTGACAGTGGTATTATGCCTGATTGTAAAGTGGCCATTTTGACGGAGTCACACGTGAGCCACCTCATCAAGATGACGCGAGATTTCTCATTGATATTTTACAAGGTATAAGGCAGAAGCATCATCAGAATGGGGATGTCATCGATGTTCTTGAATTTTGCTAATGGTTCCGGTTTATAGACCAGCCGACTGCGTCAGACTAGACTTATCACATATTTAAAACGCTTTTTATTCCTCAGTTTTGAGCGGATTTTGTACGAATTTTCTCCAGATAGGCCTATCTTGAAAATTTACTTTTCTTGGCAATCCGCCAAAAATGGATCAAATAAGATGGGGGAGGGGGCGGGAGGGGTGCACTTCCATTTTTAGTTCCCCACCGCCGCGTAGTGCGAAGCGGGGGACTAAAGGATTTGGGTCCCTCCGTCTGTCGACACGTTTTATGTCGGCGCTATATCTCCGTAACCACTGAAGCGATTCAATTGTTCTCTTGCACATGCAAATACTATATAGTGGACCTATGCAACGATGGGTTATTCTGAGATTTTTGCAAAAAATGGGAAAACGGGAAAACTTTGAAAATTCAACACAATGGACCTATTCAATGGGTGTTTGTCGGCGCTATATCTCCGTAACCGTTGAAGCGATTCAATTGTTCCCTTGCACTTGCAAAGACTATATAGTGGACTTGTGCAACGAGGGGTTATTTTGAGATTTTCGCAAAAATTGGGAAAATGGGAAAACTTTGAAAATACAGCACAATTGACTATTCAATGGGTGTTTGTCGGCGCAATATCTCCGTAACCATTAAAGCCAATCAATTGATCTCTTGCACATGCAAAGACTATATAGTGGACCTATGCAACGAGGGGTTGTTTTGAAAATTTCGCAAAAATTGGGAAAATGGGAGTATTTTGAAAATTCAACACAATTGACCTATTCAATGGGTGTTTTTCGTATTGAAATCCTGTGATTGCA
Organism: Protula sp. h YS-2021; assembly: GCA_949752745.1. Classification (NCBI taxonomy): domain Eukaryota; kingdom Metazoa; phylum Annelida; class Polychaeta; order Sabellida; family Serpulidae; genus Protula; species Protula sp. h YS-2021. The sequence continues at coordinate 31,373,419 of OX457025.1, forward strand.
CGCCTACGGGGGACTTAGTTAGTTTTACTGACATACTTGTTGTTGTTGTTGTTTTTTTTTTTCTTGGTAGTCAATTTTCAAAATATGTCTTCTCCAACAATTTAATAGATTGCTTTCAAATTTTGCACAAATGTTCACCAGGCTGTCTTCTTTTGAGAACTTACTTTTTTGCCGATCCAACAAAAATTGACCAAATCGGGGGCATTTTTAATTTTTCGGTAGCTTCTTCTCCCACAATTGTGATGGGATTCGTTTCCAATTTCCAGTGATTGTTCCCAAATGGTTCTCTTTTGAAAGCTGGCTTTTCTTGACGATGCGCCAAAAATTGGCTAAATGGGGGCATTTATAATTTATTGTTTGCCAGTTTTCAAAATGCTTCTTCCCCCCAACCATTTTGATCAGATTGCCTTCAAATTTTGTACAAATGTTCAACAGGCGGTCCTCTCTTTGAAAGTTTTTTTTTTTTTTTTTTTTGGGGGGGGGGGGGGGTCGGCCAATACTTGGCAAAATGTGGGGCATTTTAAAAAAAAAATTGGTGGGCAATTTTGAAAATGTTTCTCCTGCCACAAATTTGGCCAGATTCCATTCAAATTAGTGCACAGCTGCACTACTCGGGTTTTCTGTGCGCAAAAGCAAATCGATTGAATGATATTCGGAGATATAGCGCGTACAAACTGCAGAGAAATCCAAAAATACCCCAGATAATTTCGAGCCCTGATTGAAGGATTAGTTTTCATTGGCGATTAGCGTAAAATTGGAATAATTGGGTGGCGCATTTCTTATCCCACAATTTTGATTGAATTCCTTCCAATTTTGTAAGAGTGTTCCCCAGGTGATTTTCTCTTGAAACTTCTTTTAGCGATTGGCCAAATTTTTGGCAAAAATGACTGGCATTTGTAATTTTTTGGTAGACATTTTTTTTAAATGCTTCTTTTCCACAAGTTTGATCGGATTGCCTTTAAATTTTGGCTAAATGTTCACAGTGTATCTGTCTAGAGAAAATTGCCGGATGGGAGGGGAGATGCATTTAAAACATTTTGGTTCCAATTTTCAAAATGCTTCTTTTCCCACAATTATGATCGGATTCCTTTTCAGTTTTGTTGGTTGTTTCCTAGACGAGTATCTCTTTAACGTTTTGGCCAAAATAGGCATTTTTAATTTTTTAGTAGCCAGTTTTCCAATGCTTTTTCTTTCAGAATTTTGATTAGATTTCCTTCAAACTTTACATAAATGTTCACTGGGCCATTCTTTCTTGGGAAGCGTACTTTTTTGGCGATCCACTAAAAAATAATCACATAAGGGAGGGTATTTTGAATTTTTCAAAAAATATATTTGCAAAATGCTTTTCCCACAGTTTTGATGAGATTCCTTTCCAATTTTGTATGATTGTTCCCCAAAAAGTGCTCTTTGGAAAAAAATACTTTTTTTATCGATTCGCCAAAACTTGACAGTAGGGTGCCATTTTGAGTTTTTATTTTTGTTGGCCGATTTCCAAAACGCTTCTTCTCGAACACGTATGACCGGATTCCTTTAAAATTTCGTACGGATGTTCCGCAGGTGGTCTTCTTTCGAAAAAAAAAAAATACTTTTTTTTGCGAGCCTCCAAAAATTGGCGTATGAGCGGCGTTTTAATTTTTTTCTAGAATGCCTTGACAAATTGGAGTTATTCGAAATTATAGAATAATTGTCTTCATGTGTTGTTTTCTTTAAAAATCACTTTTTGTGTGTTGGCGCACCTCAAAAATTGACCTTATTCGGACGTTTGAGTTTTATGAAAATAAGTTTTTAAAATAGTTCTCTTGTAAATCATTTTAAACAGATTGCTTTCATTTTAGGCGTAAAACAACGTTAGGGCTTCTTTGAAATTTATTTTTCTGAGATCCACAGATTAGACAAATGTGGGCGTTAGAAAAAATTTTCAGTAACTAGTTTTTAAAATCCTACCACGTTTTTATGACCGTACAAGCCTATTGATACTTAATTCACCAGATCTCGTCTGGTCACAATGTCCCTGGACATCTTTTTTTTTTCATCCAGAGCAAAGGACACTCAGCCATCGTCGAAGGCGCAGACCCCAACCGGGCACAAGAATCAGTCAAGCGCAAGAAAAGTTTCATTTTTTTAATTTTTCGAGAAATCCAAAAATAGCGCTTCGTCGCACAGCTCCAGTACTCGATCTTTCTTTGTTCAAAAGGAAATTGAAATCGGTTGCATGGTGCCGGAGACATAGCGCGTACAACCTGCATATAATGATTTGAAGCGCTAAAAAATTTCAAGGTTTCCGCATTATTTTTTTTTTATTTTTTGAGAAATCTAAAAATAACGCTTCGTCGCATAGCTGCACTACTCGGGTTTTCTATGTGTAAAAGCAAATCGAAATCGGTTGAATGATGTCGTAGATATAGCGCGTACAAACTGCAAATAATGAGGTGAAGCGCTAAAGAATTTCAAAGTTTCCACATTTTTTTTTAATTTTTCAAGAAATTTAAAAATAACGCTTCGTCTCACAGCTCCACTACTTGTTCTTTCTGTGTGCAAAGGGAAATTGAAATCGGTTGAACGGTGCCAGAGATATAGCCCGTACAAAAATCGGACGGTCGGACAGAGGTCAATCCGGTTCGCCCGGTTGGAGTCTAAAAAACGTTAAAATTCAGTATATAAATTTAAATAATGGAAACGAAAGAAATTTAATGATGAAACGTCACTCAGAACAAATGCGATGTATTCAAAAATTTTTCTTATAGAATATTACACAACGTGTAGTAATTTTTTTGAGAACCACATAATTTTCCCTCTGTGCAAACCTTAATCTGGCTTTGATAGCTTCCAGCCTTGGTTGAAGGAGGGGTGGAGGAGTGCAGGTGTCTACTGCCTTTGCTGTCCAGTGCCTTTTAGTACAATCCGTCCGCGCCAATCTCTTTCATACGAAGTAATCAATTTTACCTCCTACTAACCGCCCGCGTCCCCCCTGCCCAATATTCCCATTTAAGGTGCGGAGGGGAGAGCTATAATTTCAAATTGCATTGAACCGTTTGCAGTGTAGGAGAGACAACAAACCGCTTTGGCCGTATATGAAAATCTACAATAAAGAGCAATGCAAGCAGTGTGGTAGGAGAATAATCAAGACCAAGATGGGAGAAGACAGTGGAAGGCTCACGTGGTTTTGTTCTTCGTGCCAGTCCAGCGACCCGAGCAAAATTAAAACGTTATACACATTTTGATATTTCAATAAAAGCTTATGAAAAAAATTCTTTTGAATTTTTCGAATAAATGACAAGCGTGCATGATGTGTTCGTTATTAAAGGCATCCTTCAAATGAAAATTTTAACCAAATGCCCATATATGGGTGTTTTTGTTATTTTCCGATTTATTTCGTTGTCTCGAATGCGATTAGCCACCATACAGTTAACCGTTCTCATGTTCCAAGAGTTTGCTCCATTGACCATTTGAAAAGTAAGGAAATGAAACAATATAGCTTAGAATTCTCCTTTACACATAAATTTCAGGAAGTTGCCAACCAAGAATAGTCTGCTTGGGTGGGTGACAACAAGAGGAAAACAAATCGGTTCTAATGAAGTGCTGCAATGTCCAACAAAGGAAGAGTCGGAAAAAACCTGGGCGTGCACACAATGTACTCTTATTAATAAGGAAAGTAGGACCAGTTGCGAAGTGTGTTTATATCAACGCACCATGCCTGCGGTAAGTGACGACAAAAAGACGTCATACTCCACAAACGCCAATGAACACAAGATATCCAATGTGTGGAACAGTTCAGTGGCGAAAAACAGGACGCAGTCTGAAAGCGAAGAGAAAGTGCCAGATCTTCCGAGTTTTGAGACGGCACAGATATCTGCCACAGGAACAAAACGAAAAAGTGACTCGTCGTTGCAGGCCCCTTTACCTAAATCTAGACGCTTCTCATTCGAGCATTGTCTTCCCGTAACTAGCGAGAGTAGTGTTGCGGGACATACCAGCATTGATTCAAAACACAGTAGAGTGCTTTCGACCGTGCCGAAAAAGGCACTGTCGAGTTTCGATGGCGGCATGGTGATAAAAGCGCGTCATTTCAGTAATTCTGAATCATCAAGTCAATCCAATTCCCAAGCGACCCACACTGCGCCCAGATTTGCTGCACCTTTTTGCCCACAGCACAATGTCAAGTGCAAAATGCGACAGGTACACAAAGAAGGGAACAACCGCCATCGCATGTTCTGGAGCTGCCCTGCAAGGGGGCGTTGCAACTTCTTCCACGTGAGTGGATTTTATACAGAAATTCTATTCGTAAAGAACCTTAAAAGAGTAAATGAAGATGCATAAGGCACAGTTCTCAGTTAAGTAAAGAATCGACCATGAAATCATTGAAATATCTTACGGTAACAACAATACATCAAAATTGTAACGTAATTTGTTCTTTATTACATGAAGCTAAAACCGCGGATCGAACACTGGACTCGTTCAGATTGAACTCTGCACCTATGACGTCAATACTTAAACCTGGAAGTTCAGTCAATGCTGTAAACCTTTAAATCCAGTCAATGCTGTAACTACAGGGATTCCTTATCGGCACATTTAAATGATTTGCTCTAAATGTCAAGCGTTTTACGTTTTATGGCGATATGAATTCTATTGTTTCAGTGGGCTGACGAGAATTTTCCTATCTGTGAAGGCCATGGAAAACGGACAGTTTTAAGAACGGTTTTAAAACAAGGGTCAAACAATGGAAGAAAGTTCTTTGCCTGTGCTCTCAACAAAAAGAAACAATGTGGCTTTTTCCAGTGGGCCGAGGGAATTGAGTAGTGCTGCAGTAATAAAATGTATTACATAGACAATCAGCCATAACGCATTTCTAGCAGCAGTGTGAAAAAATTACTTTGAGCCACACGACTCCTGCACTTTTTGAGAGAAAGTGAGAAATTCTTACGGGGTTTGGATGATTCGGTCCTTTACCGATTCGGCTCTTAACCGATTCGGCCCTTTTTGGATGATTCGGCACCACATCCTTGGTTCGGCCCTTTACCAATTCGGCCCTTTTATGTTGTTTCGGAACCGCGTTTTATTATGATTATTATTTTTTGAGGGGGGGGGGGGGGGGGCGGAGTTGAGGTAAAAATGAACTTTAGTCTATTCTTTTAATAAAAGAGGCCAGATAAAGGCTTGTATGTTGTGATGAAAAGTATAGCTGAGCAATTCACATATGTAATTTGGGATCTCCGGTAAATAAAAGACAATGCATCTGCCTTCAACTGCAACCAGTTTTTAAGTGTGCCTTTTTTTATAAATCCTTCTAAGCTATTTTGAAAGTGATTTCACAAGAGCATTTAGAGTATAATTGAGGTTTATTGAGCGATTAACATCTTTACATGGGTCATCTCCGTTATATAAAAGACAAATATTCTTCTTTAAACTGCAATCCTGGATGAAGCCAGTTATTCAAAATTGCAGTTAACTTGCTGAATTTAAGAACTCCGGTATATGAAATGCAATGTATGAAATTTAAATTGTGATTAAATGCCGCAACTGATCCCAGTGTCGGATTATGGTAACTCCGTCTGTTATGTGCAATTCACATTGTGTAGCATTGAATCAGAATCTCCCGTGTTTGTAACTAGCGGCGATAAATTACAAGTAGCACATATTTCAATTGCAATTTCTGTAGCAAGGGAAAGCAATCTTATACGTTGTGTTAATCAGAGTCTGCTTTCATTCCTTGAGTAACTGAGGCCGTTAGTTTCTATTGGTTGTGGGAATATTCTATGGTACATCACATATCCTTATATAACCATGAAGTTAAACTTGTACTTTCTGACTGGGCTGCTCCATCGAGAGGCCAGGGTTGCACTTCTCCAGAGAAAACTTGCAACACCGTTGCCGCACAGATCTCCCCTTTGTGGGAAGAGTACCAGAACGACAAAAGATCCGCGTCCAAGCTGTTGATTGCCGTGGGGCGGATTTACGGCCCAAATGAGTAGTTTATTCAACATTTGGACAGTTAATTTGGTTTTCGAATTGATCGTTGTAAGGATATGCATTGTAGTGTGGTGTCAATTGCTACATTTTTGGCGTTATTTCACAAATGTTCCATGTAAAATAAGGTGTGCAACGAGTACAACCTTAGCTTTACTGGGTAGCAGCATATTGCCATTCATTGGACATTGTTCTTTATAAGGAATTTACAAATGTCTAAAATGTGCGTGTGTAAAAAGTTGCGCGTTATAGGCTATGAAGATACAATTAAGGAACAAAAAAGATTTGTTTCATTTCCTTGATGCAACGCAAAAGAATAAAATAAAAAATTCAAAATGAGGGCCGAAACGACCAAGGGTCGATGGGCCGAAACGACCAAGTTGGGGCCGAAATGGTAAAGGGCCGAAACGTCCAAAGACGTTTCGGCCCTTTACCTGGTCGATTCGGCCCTTTACCGATTCGGCCGTTTTTGGACGATTAAGCCCTTTGCCCTTTCGGCCATTTTTGGTTTATTCGGCACCATGTTTTATTATTATTTTCTTTTTTAAAGGGGTAGCCACCAACTTGGACGATTTGGCCTTTTACCGTTTCGGCCCTATTTGGTTGATTCGGCACCGTGTTTTATTATTATTCTATTTTTAGATCTGCTTCAAAACTGCTCAAGGCTGTTGGGCGTATTTACTGGCCAAATCAATAAATAGTTTGAGTTAATGAATAGATTACTGAAGGGAAAAAGTGTTAATTTTGGCGTACTTTATGTTAAAGTCACAAACATAAGTTATAATCCTGGGAAAACGAACATTAATGTAGGGTGACAAAACATTTACCCATTTTTGTAAGAGAGTTGTGGTGTGTAAATTGTGGAGTGACCCGAATAAAACGGTTGTATTAGACTTTAAGTAACTTCATGTTAACCAAAATCAGCTTTTCATGTGCATTTTGCAGTGGGCAGAATTGTGGTGTATAAAATTAAGTTTGTTTCAAGATATGAATAAACAGAAAGAATAAAAGGATTTACTGTATATCAATAACTTTGTATGACATTCTACACGCTAAAACAGGCCAGGTGAATTCTAACCTAAAGAAGAAAAGTTAACATGTGGTTGATAATTTGGTGCCGAAACGCCGAGGGCCGAAACGTCCCAGTTGGTGCCGAATCGACTTTCACAAAGGGCCGAATCGGTAAAGGGCCGAATCGACCAGAGACCGTCCAAAACAGTTAAAAACAAAGTGAAAGTACCAAAAGATTGTCAAAAATTCAATTTATAACAAAAATAAAAAATAACCCTTTGGTGATGATCGTCACTATATGGTCTTTCTTTCTAAAATGTTTGATGAAGATCCAAAGTCCAAAATAGTTTTAAAAAAAAACACCCAAGTGAAAATTTCAAAAATTCGTCAAAAATTCAATTTTTGACAAAAATCAAAATAAATTCAGTGCAAATTGACACTATATGGTCTTCCTTTCTGGAAGATATGGTGAAGAGCTGATGAGCTGTTTTCGAGATATCGCATAAACAAAGTCTAAAAACAGCACTGAAGTCACCACAATTTAAACTAGAAGTGGCTGGTTAGGTGTCAGTTTGTTTGTTGTATAAATGTAAGGAAAACGTCCTCACAGTATTAGTATTGTAATAAGACATGGTCGATCCAAGTTCATGGGGCGATAAAAGAGGACTATTGTTAAATATCGGAAAATGTACATTTAATATTGTGGGCAACTGTAATGTGATCATCGACATAAGCAAACATGTTGCATCTTTACTCGAACTTAAGGAAATACCTATATTTTGGCAAACTACCCCTATGATTTCTTCAGCAGTTGCAGAGATTGAGTTACCGCTGCCATATTGTCAGCCATCTTGTACTTGACATTATAGTGTTATGAGTCAACTACGGCCATCTTGTACAAGGAGAAACTATCAGACGAAATGGCCTACACATCTAAGAGGAATTAGTGGTAACGGACGGACGGACGGACAGAGCCCGACCCATAAAGCCCCGGTTGGGGGTGGGGGGGGGGCGGCTAATTACATTGGGCTTAGCGATTGTGCGATGTTTTGTCCGCACCACTTCGCATATAACTATATATCGAAGGGATCTGCAACCTTGCATAATGAAAATATATATATTGTAGACGTGCATCGTCGTATTATTTTTGAAATCGGTGAAAAAGTGACTGGGATTGGGGGGGGGGGTAATTTGGGACCGAAATAACTCGTCCATTATAGGTGTTCACTATTGAGAGGTGTTCAGTAATGGAGGTTTTACTGTATACATAGTTTGCCTTACACGGGGCTTTTCAAAAATATTTCGTAACCAATTTTACAAAAGTTTTTTCTTCCACATTTTTGATCGAATAACCTTCGAATTTCACATATATGTTCACCAGGCTTTGTTCTCTTGAAAAGCTAGCTTTTTTTTGGCGATCCAAAAGAACATTCCCTAAATGGGCGGCACTTTAAAATTTTTTGGGACAGATTTTCAAAATGATCTGCTCATGATCTGGGTCGCATTCCTTTTAAATTTTGCACGGATGTTTACTGGGTGGGCTTCTCTTTGATCGGATTGCATTCAAATCTCATAAATCACTCGGCAGTCCTCTTCCGAAAAATTACTTTACCGGCAATCCGCCAAAAATTTGCTAAATGGGGGGCATTTAAAAATATTAAGTAGCCAATTTCCAAAATGCTTCTTCTCTTACTATTCTCACCGGATCCCTTTATACATTTGTATGAATTTTCAACAATTAGGTTTAACAATATGACAACCACGACATGGAAACATGCAAGCCTACTGATGGGTGATTTACTAGATCTCGGCTGGTGAGAATGCCCCTGGATATTCTGGTTATGTGAGTCTGGAAAGTGCTCGCTAAAACGGGTCATACTGTACGTCCTTTGTATCTGGATGATGCCACTACAGCAGTGTTACTGTACGTTACTTTTTTCTCCAGTTTTTGAAATTGGGGGTCAAGACAGGCAGGTTTTATCCGAATATGGAAGGGGGCACGACAACATGTTTCACTCACATCTTTTTATCTGGATCTTGAAGGTAACGTTACAAATAGGTTTTACCGCAGTCTTTTTTTTTATAGAAGGGAAAATTAGTATTCTTTTAACAAAGGAGCTAAACCAACCGAATTTAGTTTCTGGACTCAATCACATTTTTTCACATGCTATTCAACTTCCCAAAGTGGGAGAAGTTCAGGAAAAAACCACAACTCCTTCGGCAGACGCTGTTTATTTTCTTAGAACCATTAAAAGTACAGCCATAGTTGAGATTTCAGTCTATAATGCGCAAATATCTCGATCTTAACAACAGCAAAAAGCACCAGGCCTAGAACTGGATCATTTGTCCCTGCAAACAGAGAAACGTTAGTTACGTACAGCATAAAAATGCCACAAACTCGTCTGAACAACTTGGTCTGGTGATAACATTCAAAATTTTTTTGAAAACCTGTCGAAACACATAGCAAATAACAATACACACGGGTGCGCGTTTCGTTATAACTGGCTGCTTGCTGCCAAGCACGCTGTCGACTTGAATTCTCCCGTGTCTGACAACATATTAATGTGAGATCACAAATCTGCCTTTTCTGAATATTTTCAAGTAATGTTTAGGAGGGTTACGGTCAACTCATCCAAATACCAACTCGTCCAAAAACCAACTCATCCAAATATGGTCAGCTCATCCAAATTAAATTAGTCAACTCATCTAAGTAATTTTTTCTCTCTTTTCGAGACTTGAATAAAATCTTCAAAGAGCTTTTTGATCCCTCAACTATATACTGGAATTTACTTTTGTTGTTGTTCAAATCTTTCTCAGAACCCAGTGTTAACTTTTGAGTTCAGAACGTAATAATTATTTTTTATAAAAAATGTCGAAAAAGTAGGAGATTTGATGCTACAGACGAAATAGGAAGCAAGACGTTTCGGCCCAAAACCATTTCGGCCCACTCCCACAGACGATTCGGCCCAAGACTTTTCGGCCCAAGACGTTTCGGCCCACTCATTTTTTAACTTAACTTACGCCCCAAGACTTTTCGGCCCAAGACGTTTCGGCCCACTTTTCCCAAGACTTTTCGGTCCAAGACGTTTCGGCCCACTAAACTATCATTATCCAGATGTTTTGATTTTGTGTTAGACATTTAGTTAATGGATAATTCCAAAGCCATTGTAAGAGAAGTTTGTTAAAAATCGAAACTGTAGCTATTCCTATTTGAATTTAAATCGTATGTTATGTATTATCTCAAATTGCTTATACTGCTATTTCTTTAATACTGCCCCCTCTCTTTACAATGGTAATATTTATTATATTTTCGATTTTTTCGATTCTAGCAAAATACTTCGAAATAGTTCGGTACGCGCTCTTATGCCTTGGAGGGAATGCGGTTATGGCCCTCCTAGTTACTCCCCTCCTAGGAGGGGGGAGGGGACGGTGGTACAGCTGACCAAAATCGCACAAGAATTCCGTTTCAACGGAAAAACCCATATTTAACCGGCACATCAAGTCGAGAATCATCTAATTGATTGTGTGTGGATTTGAATTTACGAAGTGCAATCAACAAAAAAATCATCACACGCCGTATGAAGTCGGTAAATCAGCTCATAATCCTCTGCAGATTAAGTGCAGAGGATTATGAGCTGATTTAGCATCAGTTAATTAACTGTTAACCCATCAAATACCAGAGTAGGTGTATGAAATCCGCTTGGCATTGCAATAGAAAAATAATCCAACACACACCAGAGATGATCAGCAAATAATTGTTGAAAGCCATCACACGCTGGAGTTGGTTAGAAGAATAAAATTTCACAGCCGTTTTGAAATAACTTATGAATATATGAGCCTCAATCTTCAACCCTTTCTAAGTAATAACTTTTTTAGTGGACCGAAATGACTTGGGCCGAAAAGTCTTGGCAAACTGGGCCGAAAAGTCTTGGGGGAAAAAAGTGGGCCGAAATGTCTTGGCAGTTCAAATGTGGGCCGAAACGTCTTGGGCCGAAAAGGTCTGCCATTTCGGACTAGGCCGAAACGTCTATGGGCCGAAATGGTTTTGGGCCGAAACGTCTAGAAGCCGACGAAATAGATAGGAAATAAAATGGCAGTTGTTAAATACAAAAAAAAAAAAAAAAAAGATTTTAACTTCATTTTGTCCAGTCCCTTTTTCCGAATTTATAGATAAAACAGTTAAAACATATGATAAGAAACATAATTGCAATTCACTTGATACAAATCACGTTGCTTAAGCCCCGCGCAAATCCAGTATCTTGTACAATTACAATTAACTGTTTCATAAAATCTGATGAAAAGATCTGATTTTCAACTCTGATAAACCCAGAGAAAAAGTTGATCAAAGCATTTTTACTTTCAAAAGAAATGCCATTGAAGTGTGTCTCGAAAATTTGAAATGAACTCTTTTTCTAATACATGTCGAATAAAAAGACGATTTATATATGAAGAAGAAAAAAAAGAAAAGTCGTTCATTTGGATGAGTTGGCGAAAAAATTTGGATGAGTTGACCAGGGAATTTGGGTGAGATGACCAACGAATTTGAATGAGTTGACCATCTCCCATTTAGGAAACTGCTCAAGGCCACGTACCTTCTTCTTTTTGTCTCCACCCAGTTCAAAATGCTTGCACCTCTTGATGGGTAACTGTTTCTTGTATTTGCATTCTGTACATTCCATCTTTAATACGATCTTCTTAGTGGTTTTAGCCTAACAAAAAAAAGTAGTCGTACGCAGTAGATTTCGAACTTACTTCATTCCGGTGGCCTATTTCATAGAATTTTGTATACTCAGTATTAAGACATAAAATCCCTTATTTTCCAGACACGAGTCAATTTAAGCATGTAAGTAGAATGAACAATCAACAAGGCTAGACCACAATGCTTTTACAATATAGAGATATATAACTTTCATAATATGTCTTAAATGAACAGGTATGTCCAACAATTAAAACGCCACACATCTGACTGATCCGCTATAATATTCTACTTTAAGAGATAATGTTCTCCACTGAACCACACGAAGATGTGCGGTCATCTCCTGGATAGTATTTCTACCCAAAAAGACAAACACATCTGGCATTGAGGACATTTGACAAACATATCTCGACTTGACATTTTTTTATGGTGTCCGGCAAAATATGTCTAGTATCTACGTTGTAATGTGCTGGCACAAGTAAGACTTGCTGGATACGATTTTACCGAAACATACAACATATGGCTTCCATGAAGAAGCAGAGTTTTGACCGAGTCAACAATCTTCACATATTTTCTGATCCTGATTTCGCTTACCTTTTTATGGAAAATAGGTTTGGTCTGTCCACCGTACCCACTCTGTTTCCTATCGTATCTCCTTTTTCCTGTGAAAAAAGAATACATTCGTACCTGAAAAACGGTAGTGGAGAGTCTAGAAAAAGAACGGACGCGAAATATTTCACAGTGCTTGACTGATGTCAGAAATCGTGCCTAGATTTCACCTTTCTTAGATCTCTTCCTCAATCACCGAACACAGCAGTTCTGCACGGAAGTGCTCGTGGCAGGTTTATACTGGTGTTGCATCCACAGAAAGATCTGAACAGTTCCGTAAAGATCTCAGACCAAGTGGTGTGCCCTTACTGTACTTCCCTGGCTTGCCCGCAATCCCAATAGAGCAAAGAGCAGGAAACCACCAAAGGAAGAGACGGTGGTGTCACTACACATTTATCAATCTACATAACTTGTGGAAGCAGATTTACAGGATCTCTCTTTCTGACACAAAAGAACGAAAAACACTTGAATCGTTTGCCACCAAATGACATTGGGTGTTAAACAAAATAAAAGATCTTTTCAAACATCATTTGGTACTAAATCATTGATTTGGTTTCAAAATAACAGCGTCCTTAGGCGAGCCAGTAAAACTCGTGAAACTGGCTGTCTGGAAGAGGGGGATTCGATTCGTAGTTATTCCTTCGTCACATTGTAGGTGCGTCAAATAGATGTGTGGTTCAGAGCGCAATAGAACAGCGATTCCAGCAGAAATTTATTGGATGCTTATCTACAGGTGTCTCGCATACTCAATTTTCTATTGATACAAAAATGGCACAGACGCCAAAGTACAATCTCTCTTATCTACTACCACTGTTTACTATATATATATATATATATATATATATATATATATATATATATATATATATATATATATATTTATATAATTTTTTTCATTGAAAAACCTCTTTCAATATGTAAACTAGTCACCTAGGCATAGTCTTTCTTCAAAAAGTTATTATGAACCATATCTTTATACATTTGAAAATTATTTTTTATTATTTCTATGCATAAGATCACTCGACTGGGCAAGTGCAAGACTATGCAAGACCTACCCTGGGCGTAGACTGAGTCGCGGCCTTTCTTGTACTGCGTCACTTTGTGTAAGGTGTGCTTTCTGCACTTCCTTCCCTTACAAAAGGTTCTGCGTGACTTCGGCACGTTCACCTGCAATTGAATTTTAGTATTTACCAGGTATTTCTCTGGTTAGGTCATGGAACACGATAAGAGCACTGAGCACGAGATAATAATTAAATATGAATGACAAGGGACACCAGTGTTTTACCCAACAACAAACGTTTCCAAATTATCTGACACTGAACTTAAACGATTCGCAGTTGCGATTTTTCCCATGGAAGATTTGTTTTCACCGCTTGTAGCCAACTCGTGCCTGACGTCCAGTCTCTAAATACAGAAATGTGGCTAAAAATTTTGGTGGGTCCTATAAACCATTCGAGGGTTGTTTTCATCTGCCGGTAAGACCATCCACTAGTATTTTCTTACACATTTCATGACATAATTCCCTTTATATGCATAAATTCAACAATCCCAATCAACCCCATGCTTCTTGATAATCTGGTGTCGATTAATCTAAGCACAAATTAACAGGTAAGTATTTGTGAAACACAAGCAGGCCCAAACCGCCCCCAAATTCATAGGGGTAAAAGCGATGACGGACAGACGGACGGACACCCCAAACCTATAGGCCCCAATCCGAAGGGTTGGGGCCTAAAAATCGATCTGCTGAGGAATCCCCCAAGTAATCTCAACTGAACCGGAATGGTTTTGCATATAATTATTTTGTATAGGAAAAGAAACCAACATCCCTTCACTGCGGCATTCATGGGCAGGTGACAGTAAATGAGTGCTACAAATTAAAATAGATAATGCTGAAACTGAAGAGCACATCATAATGGTTAAATTACAAAGTCGTCTATCAGCTGCAGGTGGTCATAATAACTTACAACAGAAATCCAGTCAATTGCGTAAACATTGTTTTCCAACTTTCCCCATACATTACCTAGTACCAGCGGAACCTTTCCATCTTATTTGGACAGGAGCACAGCAAAGGTCATTTAAGACCATACCACGGACCGTAAATAAACTTGGGTTACAGTACATCGTGACTGGTGACAATAAAACGTTATATTTCGACGCCATTGAGTAAGCCATGCAAATTTGGCAATCCTATAAGCGGATTCGTACTTACACTTCTGCCGAAAAAATCTGCGTTTCGACCGAACTGGGATGAAGGTGAAAAATGATGGATAAAAATGGCAAAAATAAAATTCAATTTTGCTAGAAACATATTCACAAGTTGGCTATTACATGGGATGAATAATATGTAAACTAGTTGCTAAAAGATCATATGATGACTTTTTAAATTCGAAAATGTATATTTTCAAAGAAAATAAGAATTTTTTGTTTTCCCCTATCAAACTGCAGTTTCAACGACACCTCCATCGGAAAGATCTGAGAGTACGAAATGGCTTATTAGATAGATGGAAATTGTTTTCAGCCATAGATGTTCTTTTCCACTTCACCAATGTGGATCCACTCTAACATTCGTTCTCCTCTCTTACATGACCCAATTTACTCCATGACTTCCAATCGAAACAGCAAGTCTTTTCTGCATATCTGATAACTTTTAGATAATAAGCAGACATCAACCGGACACCAAGTCGCCATTTTGGCAATTTCTGAAGGATCTGAAAAAGAATACGACGTTGCACAACTTCAGTATATATATGTTACAGGGATTCTGTGAAATTAGGGATTTCATGAAATCCCTAGTGGATTCGTGTAATAACTTGCTCAATCAATTTCGATGTTTTTATTGAGAATTTTCATGTTTGCAATGTAGTATTTTACCGAAATTAAAAGTAGATTTTGAATTAATATACTCAAAGCACTCGATTGCCCAACTATCATTCATGAGATACTTCAGTACCTGAATTCAGCGATATTTTTTTTTCTATGTAACTTATGTCATATTTCACGCCATATTCCGTTATTTTGGATGGTAATGTTACAAATTCCAATTCCTTTCGATGTGAAAAGGCATACACAATTTTGGAGAACCACTAAACAGCCTTCCTGAATGGATAATTTTTCAAAATAGTTCTATAATCAGTATGAGCTTATTCATTACACGAATTCCCTAGGGATTTCACGAAACCCCTAATTACACAGATTCCCTGTAACATATATATATATATATTCACTGTGAAGGTAGCATGTGCCTAGGATAAGTAGTTTCGGAGAAATCGCGTGGAAAGCACCCAAGTCTTACATTGCAGTTATCTAAAAAATTGCCAATTTTTGGCAAGAAACCACCCAAGTCTTATATTACAGTTATCTAAAAAAAATTTCCAATTTTTGACAAGTCGCCATTTTGGCAATTTTTGACCGATTTGAAAAATAACACGACGACGCACAACTTCAATATATATATTTTCACTGTGCAAGGTTGCATATGCCTAGGGTAAATAGTTTCGCGGAATTTGCGTGTAAACAGGCTCGAGTTTTAGGGGACAAACGAAGCAGAGTTCTGAAGTATAGAAATTACTGGAGAAATACATTAAATAATTTCGAATAGACAGAGCTACTTCTATTTTACAAAGCAACTTGTATAACATCAAAAATAAATTATCCTACGTTCTAATGAAGTTTTAACGCCTTAACGATGCAATGACAGAGGAAATTAACTTTTAATACATTTTCCTTAGTTTCTTTATACATTTTCCCCACTGCAATCATGCGAATTTCCTCCTACTGAGTGTTCGAAATGAAAAATGAACTGGCTTGTAGCTGAAGCCATGTTTACGAGTGAACTAAAACTAGAATCCCTTACCGTTTACGTTCATATAACTTCCATGTGCTAAAATGTTACCAACACTTTATTTACTAGTAACAGCTAAGAGAATGCGGACTTATTTTTTCGAACAAAGCAGACATGTGGACTAGATTGTCTTCGATTTATATGAAGACAGAACTACAGAACTCACCATGTTTACTATTTTGACCGGAAAAGGAAATCATAGGTGAAGGTATGGGCAATGTAAAACGATGGCAGACGGAGGCGCGAAACCTCATCAGATTTGAGTTGTGCTTGTAAGATTCTTCCATTTCGTTGCATACAATATTAAAAAGAATTTCTCCTCGCTTGTCATGTCACGTGACAAGCAGATTCCCAGGAGATAGACAGCATAGCATCCAGACTTCACTTGGCACATAGCTTTCCAGCTGAACGCTTCTCTGTTGTTTTGTGTGTGTGTGTGTGTGCATTTTTTTTCTTATCAGTAATTTTCTGTTATTCTTGGATAATTGCCTAGTGATCTTGATATCAGTTATTCTAATCATTACTGTTCTTTTTATGCCGACACGGATTGATAATTAACACATTATTAATTAACTTTAAAAAAAATGTCTTTGCCGGAGGATTTGCCTGATGGCTTTTCAGGGGGTACGTCCCAGATGCTTTTGGATACTATGCTTGCTATGCAAGCCACATTACATAAGCTCACGGAGCAAAACAAGGCGCACGAAATGTCCGACGAGAGGGACGATGATCGCCAAACCAAGGCACAGAAGCCTTCAGACCACTACGAGGGCTTTGACGACGATGATGACGTCACAAAGCTCCTGCCGGCCACTACGTCGCCGAAGGCGTTTCCGTCGGATGACGAAGATGACATTTAGCAAAATATCGCGCGGGAATTGGAGCCCCTTGTTATTGAACTGTTTGAAGATGCTGACCTTTGTGTATTTCGGCATGTTCGCAAATATATTGAAAATGACAAAAGATTTGCGAAAAGGTGAAAGTCAGTTCCGCATCAGTTACAGGACGCCTTACAAAGCTGTTTCTGTTGATACGATAAGTCGTTGGCTGAAAAATATTTTGCATAAAGCGGGTGTCGATATTGTTAATTTTTCCGCGCATTCTACGCGAAGTGCTTCTACGTCAAAAGTTGAGAAAGGAGGGGGCGTGCCAATTGATGCTGTACTGCTGAAGGCTGGGTGGAGTAGTGAAAACACTTTTCGTAGATTTTATAAAAGACCAGTTAATGTAAGCAGCACTTCGTTTAAAAGGAAGTCTTGAAATTATGATATTGTCATGTATTAATCATTTACTTGATGTTGTAACAAGGATTGCTTGGAATTTCTTGTTTTACTTTGCATTAATGGCCAAAAATGCCCTCTTATTGGCTTTCAAATCTCCTGGGAATCTGCTTGTCACGTGACATGACAAGCGAGGATAAATTAAAAAAACTTATCCTTGTCTACGTGACATGACGCTCGGAGAAATTCCAATCACCCTTCAGGTAAGTCCTTCGGTTAATTTTTAAATTTCATTTGGAAAACAAAAAGCATTAATTTGTCTTTTTTAAATTAATCTTTCCTGCTGGCTTTTGTCCAGGTTACGTTCTGTTCCGGTATCTTCTCACCCAGTTTCGTTCTATCCCACTTAAATAACCGTAGCTATACCCTGGCTTCTCTACATACTTAAATCATGACATGGTTACGTTCTGTCCCACTTAAATAACCTTAGCTATTCCGTGGCTTCTCTACATACTTAAGTCATGACATATAATGACTTTTTTCACTTTTTAAAGGGATGGCAGAAAGCCGCAGTGGGCATTAATTTTGAATTCCGTGACAGGTGATCTAACCCACGGCATTCGCTTAGCTAAGGCAAATTGAGCAAACGTCATTCCCTTGCTTACCGCCACGAGCTGGAATCGAATTCGTAACCTTGGGATTACCAGACCAGCGCTCTAGCCAAGTGAGATAACCGTCATCCCCACTTTTTTCTCATTCTGTTCAATACAGAAATTATCATTACATTTGTAATGTAAATTTAGTGACAACACAACGGGTTAATAAATTTGTGATGTAAATTTACTTACAACAAAATTATCTTAAACAATACCTGAGCTAAATAATATTAGATTACAAAAATAACTGCGTTAATTGACATTAGATGAGCAAAATATCAAAATTTAAGGTTTTTATACGATCAGTGGACTTTGACGCGTCATTTAAAGCAATGTGTAAATAATCATTACCACAATATGTGACAGTACAACATATAAACAGCGACTTGTATCCTATTGAGCCTATGCAAAGAATGATTTATCCCATGAAGTGAATTATTAAGATATTCATGTGTTGCTTGAACTTGACAATTATTTAATATTGTACAGGTTGACGATCTGTTACTTGATGTTACAGAAGGTTGATAAAATGTTCGCTATATTCAATATGGATATTATCGGGTCATTTACTAAGTACGCAATGCAAAAAATAGTTTAATGAAGCTGATAATTGTTTTATTTATACAGCAGTTTATAGGTTTTAAAAATTATGTAACCGTAAAAGATTTAACAGCTCACAAAAACAATGAAAATGCTTACCAAGTGGTAAAAGTATTACACGAGCGATATACGTATCACTAATATAGCTTTGGACGACTTGATTTTCTACGTTGCCTGTCAAGAAAATACGCGGTGATTGTTTCCTCGTTCGCTTATTTGTTCTTTGTTTTCTACTGTACAGTTATTATCAACAACAACTCGAGTTACTTTTTTCAGTACGATGCAACAGGAGGATTGTAACACACTTTCAAAAGACAAATCTATAATAGGTATGTTAACATTTTAAAAGATCAAATATTTTCAATGCAACATAATATGTTTGTTAAATTTATATTTATTTTTTACTTACGTACACAGTTTTACTCATCTGATATTATGGCTATGGATACATACCTTTTAATTTCGAAATTAAACTATGAAACGAGTATTCAGTGAATTACACTGCCACTCGCGATAAAGGAAACAAAGTTTCAACGACTAGTGTAACTTGTGGGCCTGTTCGAGTGATGATGATCACCATCCCTTCGTTTACTTTATGACGGCGTCAAGGCATGTGCTAAACATGCGTTTCTGGTTGTGATGTTTTGAAGGAACTTGATGACTCATAGGAATTTTTTCATTCAAGTTGGCGACTAGTATCATGTAACACCGTACGTTCCTGAACGATACCCAATACCGAAATAATTGTTATCCGGCAAGTATTTAGTTATAATCCCATTATTCACTCCTAATATCGGCTGCCCTGAATCTCAGAATTTAAAGGATACCTATCCAAGTGGTTGTTGATAACGTGAACGGTGAATAACATCGCGGCTCAAGAGCAAAACCGACCAGGGTATGTTCTTGTTGAACCCTGTAACTGTACCTTTAAACAACGAAAGCTCCTCACACCTGGAAAGGGGACTTCTAGGACGAGTAAGAATAAACAAAAGAAGCAAGGCGAGGACAGCAAAAACTGTCTCAGTCCCTGTGAAAATTGTTTTAGCGACCCGCTGTGTCACTTTGTCCGAAAGTCAGCCAGTGCACGGCTGCTCTATTGCTGGATGTCCTAGTGTTAAAGTGACCAGAGGGGTGCTTCATGCGTTCATAACCAGTTTCTGCTAGAGGTACGCGCCATGATTCGGAAGCATCCACTCACTGGGGTTGAAAATACCTACTTCCGTTCAGCAGAACAGCCGTATCCAAAATATATGCCTGAACATGTTCCCGAAAGGCAGATCCGTTGGTTTCTGACTTCGGAGCCGCTAGGCAAAATAGTCTGTCTCATCCCTCGGGTAGTGCGAACAGGAATTGCTGATGAGTCTGCTAGTAATATCAGAAGAAGTGGTCACTACAGGTCGTTTCGTCTCTTTTAGCGTCTGATGCGAAAAGACTGAGACATGCGCGCCAGCCTCAAAGCTCCTCGGCAGCCGTACAGTCAATCGATTAGTGGACGAGGCAGGGCAATCTGACTCAGGGGTACCTTTCAAGTTTACATTCGCCCTCACACATTCACTGATAAATGCCTACCACACAGTTTGGGCTACTTTTTTACGGAATCGCGATTAGAGGGGAAAGATCCGTTGAAGAGAAATATCTCCACAGCAACTTTCTGGTCTGCTGTATGTGCGCAGTGAAAGCGCAGTCACTTCAGAGAAGACAATGCAAAAGTAGAGAGTTGTTTCTTTTTATCCAAGCAGAGTGAGGGGGTGGCAAATTTGCTACCCTAGGTCACCAGGTCGGAGAGGTTAACAGTGAATAGAGCAGGGTGTCCTGAGTCCAAGGAGCGGTAGTGATCCTAATGAGCTATCCCATAGTGGACATTCCTGAACAAACCGAACCATGGCTTCTCAGGGTACATATCGCCCTGCCTAGCCGCGACTGCTCTAATGCTGGACGCTTAAGTGTAAAAGTGATCGCAGATGGTGCTTCATGCGTTCCACAAACGGTTTCTGTCACAGGAACTCGCCAAGATTCGGAATGAAAATTCAATCAGCGGCATCGAAATTAACTGCTTCCGCTTAGGCAGAAGCTTAGCACAAGACCAAGGAAGAGCAGAGGTGTGGCGCTGGTTAAACAACAACCACACAGATTGCTTACTACCTTTGCAAATAAACATACTAGAGAGGCTCAGTGCACACCAACAACAGTGAAACAGGTAAAAGACTTTTATTAGCCAGCCGCTTATATTTTCCTATGACAGTCCCGCTTTTTTCAACCGCTTGCCCCACCCTTCTTTTCAGAAAGTTTTGTTGGAACAACTTTGTACTACTTTCAGAATAATAAGACTTTTTAATCTATGTAAATGTGTCTGAAATAAATATATCTCATGTGATCAGAAGTGGGGTTATGTTTCCCCTTTATTCCACTTCTGAAGGAGACAGGAGGGGGAACGCAAACTGACTTTTACATCAATAATACTTTTCCGTACAAATCGAGGAACAGGTGTTTTATCCGAGTCTGGCAGTTCGTCACTTAAAGAGAACTTACTGTACGACCTTTCGTACGAATCTTGAAGGTGGTCACTACAAATAGGTATTATTTTATTTCATTCGGATCTTGTAAGTGGTCGTTACAAATAGTTTCACCAATTCCCGATATTATTGATGGTTTTTGCTAACCGCCCCCTTTGCCTCGGCCATCTAATGTAGGTACGACTCTAAATGCATCCTAACCATGTTACCCAACGCTGCTGTAAGGGTCATGCTGTACGTCTTTATGAGTCTGTACCCAATGTGCATTTTCAGTCATGATATATACCTTGTCTTTGTACATTTTCAGCGACTAAAAAGTACAGGAAATGTGTACTGCATAATTGTAGAGTGGAAGACTCACCTTGGTTGAGGGGGTGAGCATTTTATACTGAAATGATGAGCTGCTTGTGGTAAAACAAAAATACCAGATAACCCGCTTAAATAGTGGAAACAACTTTTCCTGTCAACTGAGTAAAACAATAAGCTAATCCTGCTGATTCACAGGAAATGCTGCGTCATGCTATGTCCAGCCAGCTGCGATAACTTGTGTATTGGTTAACAAAGGTACCGCCTACCAGACCCTATTTCATCAAAACCTCACTTTCTCACCCGCTTACCTCAGAAGGGCTCTACATCTGTACCCCCGACCCATCGCCCTCGTTTATTGGTCTGGGTGCTATCAAAGCCCACTACCACCAAATTTCATAGGAGAAGCGTGTGAGCCGCGAGTTTGCAACCATGCTTTGACGTCATGTGGCGTGATACGTTGTCGATGTCCAATATGCGTCAAATACAATAGCAAACCTGATTTCCACCCAAGGCATGATCTTATCACGCTTGAAGTTGATTCAAGTTGTCGTACCAGAGTTATCCTGTTAACAACCTCATGTGTCCACGACATGCTTTGAGGCCGCTGCGCTGTATATGCCAAATATAATATGAATTGTCGGACTCATCCCAGACATTCTTCTGCCAAGATTGAAGCTGTTCTAAAGTTACAGTGATAACGCATTTTTTTTTTACTTTTTCACCTTATACAACGTCATGTGTTGTCAGATATGTATCAAATACAAAATCAAGCGGAAAAGATATCCGACGCATAATCCCTGCAAATTTAAAGCTGACCCGGCCAGTCGATCGAGAATTATCCTGTTAACAAAATCAAGTGCCCAAAAAATGTAATGGCGTGATATGACATCATACATTGCACTTTATGAACCAAATATATTGTAAGCCGTTGGACCTGCACAAACATTGTTTTGCCAGGTTTGAAGTTGATCGAACGTTTCATTATGCAGTTACAGTTATGATGCAATTGTCACGTTTTGACGTCCTATGACGTTACACGTTGAAAATATACATCACATGCAACCCTAACCGGAGGACTAAATAGAGCAAAAATGTTTCCCCTCTACGAGGAAAATATAATCACATCCGGTTTCATTGGTCGTTAAAGCTTTGATGCCTAAAGTTTGGCAATGAAGTGTATTCTTTGCATGGTTTAATGGACATTTCATTATAAGCAGAGTAATTAAGAACGATATTGAATTATTCGAAAGTACAACCAAGCAAAAAGTAATTTAATAAAGTTAAATAATACCTTTATTTGTTTTAGCATTTAACGGAATCTCACAATTGCAGTTGCAACTTACATGTATACCACAACATTTCACAGCATCTTTCTATGATCTCCTTTGAGTCTGCAAACGAAATAATTTATGTTAGCAAGCTTAGAACCCCTGTACCTAAATGCAAAGTGTTGCTAAAATGAGATTTCCATCATTGAAAACATACGAAGCATATTTATAATACGTTCAGCTATTCGTTCCGAAAAAATCGGGCTGCATTATACAACAAAGACCAGGAACAGGGCTAGTTTTGCGTTTCACCACAAATAACAGTCATAGTTTGAAGTGGAATATCACAGTAACAAAACCATTTGTGAGCTAACTTTATGAAGCAGTTTCACACGATAATAATTCTTGTTAGTAGCAATCGACTTACCCAATGCTTTACTTATTCAGCTTTGCAAATGGATATAGCCTGACAAACTAGAACACAATCAAATTTTATTGCAAAATCCAAGTTGAAGTTTGGGCAACAACTTTTTGTAATATAAAGGATTTAGAAAGCTTAATCTTCAAAAGAAGCTAACGCATGGAATGTTTACCAAATCACATTTACTTTTCAAACGGCTTAAATAATTCTCAAATATTACATTACATACAAGCTATTAAAAATAAACTTTTAAATATTTGTTACCATTTTAAAGTGAAAAGAATACATACCAATATATTTTGTATTCATATTTTTGTAGGCATTTTCAGCTAATAATAAACCAAAATAGCTTTAACTTCGTTTTATTTGAAATTTCTACGAAAATTCAATGTTAAACCATGTATTTTTGCCCGTCAATGTCAAAAATTTGATTTTCTCTGTTCTTATAGAAATTGTTTTTAGAGTTAAAGCACAATATTCAGCTGGAACTGCAGCACAAATTTATCAATGTCTTGTAAGTCAACATCAAAACGGTCTGGTTAGAACTGAATCATCTGGCCCTATAAAACAAAGTAGAACAGAATTCTTAAGTAATACAGTTTCCAAACTATGCTACTTAACAATAAAGTGTAAAAGTGATAAAGCATCATTAAACTCTGTTAATTAATCATTTATTATTAATATGCTTAAATCTATAACTATTTTGGTGCAATAAATCCGTTGTCTCCAATATGGAGCTTGATAAAATAAACCCAAACTGCTATTCTATAGAAATAAAGTTATTTAAAAAATACAACATAATAGCATAGCAAATTTTTTCAAAGCTTTGTTTATGTCCAAGATTACCTTTCAAAACATTTTCTTTTGATGAAACGTTATGTTCTAGGGGGGATTCCTTTCACAGATTATATGGAACAATTCGCCATATACAATAATATTTTATACTTTCCTTTTAATACTTTATTGTTCCTGATTAACATATCCGTTCCATTTGCAAATTAAAATATTAGGATGGATATCCATTTAAAAAAAAAATTAGTGTTGAAAAGCCAAAAGAAGACATCCATCATTTTTGTTCATTCATTTCATTTTCGCAAACTACAATATCTATCCAACCCCAAGAACGGTAAGAAACAACAAAAATTAAAACATTTCTTGATAGTAATTTGGCAAACGTTTGTTAGATACTGCAGAAGAAGAAATTTTCGCGAGAAGAAAATTTCTCGAATCGCCGGTGTTACGTGCAAACAAGCCCCCTCAATTTAAAGCCCCATTTTCTGTATAAGTCTTATGCGGGCATCTAATCCCCAAAGGGGTATAAGGGGCATGTTTGCACGGGCTTGTGTAAACAAATATTTGCGAGAATATTAGCCCGGAGATTATAAGAGCAGAAAGTTAAACACACCACATTTCTGCTGAAGTTTGATCCATATAAATTGAAGTTTGACCCATGTAAGTTGAAAAAAATTAAAGGGATTATAAAACCAGAGAAGTGTTGCAATGAAGCCATATCCTATAGATTAAAAAATTGACTAAATTATTAATTCCTAAATTGTGAATTTGCAAATAAATATTCTCAAAGTAATGATATCACTCACATTGGTGGAAAAAGTGACAGAAAAAACAGGAGGGATGTAAGCATAGACCCATGAAGTGTTACAAGCAACTTGACCAAAGAATTTTAAATAACAAAATAAAATCACTTTTTCAGTTAAATGTTTTCTTTTTTGTTTCTTGTGTTTAACCAAACACAGGTTAAAACACGCGCCAAGAACAAAAATAACCCATATATATTTCTAGCAGGGCCTGATGCATTTTCGGGAATGGAGTTACTTTGCGAAAATAAATTCCTGTCATAATTTTGACAAAGCCGATAGTTGAAAACATGCAAATAAAAAATAAAGCATTCTATAAATTTTAAACGGTTACATGGTTACACATACTGAGTAAACGAATGGCACCGATTGTTTGGAGCACACTGCCCTATTTGAAAAACCCCAAGTTTGCAAAAAACAATGCACATTGACCACAAGTCTTATCTGTTCACTACGTGTGCCCTTGTCGACCAGTCAAATGCAGCTCATTAGGCATGCTCAAACAAAGGATTAAAACGCATGTGATCTGCCGTCCATTTACCCACTTACCCCAGTTAATTTTTATTATTGTTTCTGAGTTCAATGTGATAACCGTTTTATCTGAGAATTTAAGTTAATAAGGATAAAAATGAGCATACGAAATTGGCTGAAGAAAACAGCCTTTGCCCGTAGCTGAAGGGCTCCTAGATCTAAACAAATGTTCAACAGCTGAACGCGCCCGTAATTATGTAGCAGCAAATGCTGGCATTTCCTTCAGTTACTCAGGGAGAAAAGAGAAAACCTGGTAAATATAATGCGTATTTACCAGAACAAAGCAAATTAGCAAATACGGGGTTTTAAATGATGCATCAAAACATGAAGTATCACCTTATACCTTCTTATTTCTCTTAATTTTGGGACTAAACTAAAGCAAAAATTTTTTTTCGAATGGTCGTTCCTCGCAAAAACAGAGAAAATAAATTTCTCGTGAAAATGTCTTCTTCTACATGTAAGTAAAATTATTTATTTTTAAAAAATACCAGCTGAAACAGTAACTTTAATTTCTTAAGAATAAAATTTTTGAAAGGTTAAATATTTGTTGGTCCAATGTTCAGTGCAAACGATGTTTTACTGCGTCCTTTTCCGCATATATATATGAGAGCTCTTCAAATTAAAAAATGCAGCTTAACACTTGTTGATTTGATGTTATTTTCTAAATTTATCCAATAAAACATATATTACAGAATTAAAAAATAATTACTTTATTCGCCAGGCAGAAAAAGTAAATGACTTTTTTGTGCATTTCAAATCGAAGAGCGAATAAAAAATGACAAGAAGTCAACGTTAGAAATTGTGAAGATCTATAGTTGGTTCAGTTGCAAATGATGGTTAAAAAGGAAAAGAAAAATTCTCCAACTTGATGGCGATAAATGATACCATTCATGAACATATCTTGAAATATATTTTCTTACAACATCATTGTTTTTGTTTGTTATATACATCACTATCTACATCAAAAATACTTAAATGACAAATCTACATTATGCATGATTGTGGTGAAGAATAAATAGTTGATATCCTTGTTTAAATGTGCTACTCGGAGTCGCATACATCTGGCTGTAAAGAGTGGCTTAGGTGTGTTGCTGAGTCAGTACAGTTTGCAAATTTTGTAAGTGATATGCATACATATGTGAAACTTAAGCGTTTTATCCGCGATAAAAAACCGGTACTTTACATAAACTACTTGTTATATTTTTGTGCTAAAATTGGTGATATTTCAAAGCGGTAATATAAGGCAATCAAAATAAAAGTACGTAAAACTTTCATACAACACAATTTTTGGAAATTGATCAGTGTTCTATAATGTTTAAGACAAAAGCCAGTGATATATTTAAATAAGGTTGAATACTAAGATCATTGTTTAGCTAAAACACGTAGAAGATGTCTTTCAAACCTTTAAAAATTTCTTGAAGTGTTGTCACTTTATATCTTAATTAGATTTGGCATTGCCATGTACTCTATATAAAATATTTTTACCAGGAGTTCAAAAATTAAGTTACACTACTCGTAAAGACAATATTATAATATTTTTATTTATATGAGGCAATTACATTGTATTTACTTTAACTTTTTAAAAATATTTTACTGGATTTGTTAGTTTAAATTTGTTTTATAATATAATCTCTATGTTGCTATTAAGTACTTGCCTTCTTCTTTCGGTCTCCTCCTAATTCAAAATGTTTGCATCGTTTGATAGGAAGCAGCTTCTTGTATTTACATTCAGTACATTCCAACTTCAATACAATTATTTTAGTAGTCTTAGCCTGAAATTAGGTTTGATCTTAAGCTGTTAGTGAGGGCTTTATTATAAATACTGTATTGCTTCAGTTGAATGCTATTGCATCAAAACAGTATAAACATCCGTAAAAGTTCCTTATTAAAACAAAACAGGACATTAATGAGAAAAAGCACTTTAAAACAATCATTTAACGATGATAATTAAGTCTATGGTAATTAATACCATACTTAATAAACAATTGGGCAAATATTATTTGTTGCTAAAGTAACTTAAATGCTTTAAATTATTTGTTTTCCTAAAATTAACAATTTCACTAGGAAAACTTTTCTTAATTACCTTCTTTCGAAAAATGGGCTTTACTTGACCTCCATATCCTCTAGACTTTCGATCATATCTTCTTCTCCCTGTTATGTAACAGTTCTCAAACATACGTTTGGTGGAAAATTCAAGATACATTAATTTAGCGTTTCTTTTATTAAAAAATAGAAAAAAGAAACTATGTTATACATAGTCACTATTACGAGCATTATAGATAGGTTGTATTATAGATAGATTGACCTCAGCCATGAAGACAATGCACTTGTTTTCAAGTATCTTATCAGTCTTGCTAGTACAGCAATTTTATCAAATGCTACATAGTCCAGTGCCCATATCGATATGTATGTAAATATCTAGTACCTTGGTGAAAACACGATTCACGACCCTTCTTGTACTGTGTTACTTTGTGCAGTGTGTGCTTTCTGCATTTTTTACCTTTACAAAAGGTGTTGCGTGATTTTGGTACGTTGACCTAAAAGAGACTTGAATTGTCATTAATTCAAACAACCGAAATTATAAATAAGTTTTATGACAGTAAACAAATAAATTTCGAGAAATTTTACAAGTTTTTATAGTTATTAAACTAATACTGTCAAGGCTGAGAATTAAAAACTGGAGATGTTCTGAAGTTATTGTCTTCTTGAAATACGAATGTCCTGAAACCGAAGAAAAAGTCATTCCTAAAATAGTGTTATCACGCTAATATGAAAACTTCAGATCGGCTTATGTACAGTTTTCTTATTTCAAATATATAGAAAAAATAAAACAATCTCAATCTCAAAGTGGCATTGCAACAAAATTATCCATCAATAGCAAGAGATTGTGAATTGTCCAGTTGTTATTACCTTACTCTCAGCTATAAGTTATATAAGTAATGTATTATTTGTAATAATTTTACAGATTTTATAAATTAATTATATTGATACTGACCATGTTTCTGATATTGACCGGAAAAGGAAAATGACTATGATGAAGTCATCGGTATAGAACCGCTGTCGTCAATAGCGGTTTTTTGTGTTATCTGCAGGGGTCTTTATTTCAATGAATGTTTGTTAGAGCACATAGCAAATAAAATATTCAAAGTTTATACATATTGATAATTTATGAATGTTTATATATATCTAATACGTAATCACGAGCTTTGTTTATGAAAAATAACATGGTTGATAAGTGTTTATATCTAAAACTTCATTCCGAATTAAAGGAATCTCAACATAAATTAGTTTTTTATAGGGTGCTGTTTTATGCAGAATAAAGGGTATGTTTTATGTCACCTCAATATTTGATTGGTAGCTCTCTGTCCTTAAAAAGTCACGTTTAATATAATTTTGTCACGTCGTTGCATTTATTCTTGTTTTGTGAAAACTAAAGGAAATATTTTGCTTAACTATAATGTACAATAATCCCCAGACAATCCAATTTGGTGATAGTATAGGTTTTCTTAAATATAACAGAACAATATCTTCAGAATGTGGGGTTATTTTCTGTCTCTTGTAGTGTTCATGGAATTAGAAATACATATTTGGAGCTGAGATTGTGAAAATGCTGAGCTTATCAATTTGTTACCTATCCATGAACCATCCTTAAAATGTAAATTCATAGGCAAAAGCGGATTTAATTGCGGAGATTATTTAAACATTGTGTCGTGTACAAAAAAGCATGGGCGAACCGTCATCGTTTTGTTTAAATAGAATAATGGAATCATATTTAACCCAAAGAAATGCGAAATCCATGGGTAGGTTATATACAGTGCAAAACATAACTTTACTGCACATATTATCTCTTGAACAAGTAGTAAGCTCTTAAGAAATTATTGATTTATACCAGAGTTAGTGGAAATTACCAAGCAATTGCGTGAGCTTCTGAACAGTTTACCGGTTAAACTCAGAGAAGCTTTTTAAACAAGTTGGTAACATTAGGTTTCAATTTTACCAAAGAGCAAAGTGGATCATTCCACAGGTTAATTTGATTTACTTTAGATTGTCAGCCATTAACCCCTCCCCCACCTCCCACATCATATATATTGACAAGCCAAGTAAATGAGGACATATCCCATTCTAGAAGACAAAGTAGGCACATGCATTTACCGGGAGTTTCCGAAAAGAAGCTCCCCCCATATAAAAGCCCCGGGGCTCTTATTAGGAAACTGTTTCTCAATAGAAGCCCCGAGACTTCTATTTGGAGTTAACATAAAGACCTGAAAAAATCGTTTCCTAATAAAAGCCCCCTCCTTCCCTGCAAGTCTTTTTAGAACTCGTGTTTACACGCAGGCAGACACAGTGCACTTAATCCTTAGATATGAGGCAGCCTCTAGACATGTTCTGTGTCGTTTCTTAATCCTGTGCTTTGCACAAGGCGAACAGACAACCCCTCCCCACTGGCACCTTTACTCCGCAATGCATATAGGTTGCACTTAATCCTTTGATGTGAGGCAAACCCCTAGACACGATCTGTGTCGTTGCTTAATCCTGTGCTTTGCTCAAGGCAACCCCGCCCCCCCCCCCACTTTACCAGACTTTTTTTAGCTACTGTTGTTTTTGTGTGTTTTGTTATTTTTTGCGGATATCCGCAGCATGTAGTGCTTTAATAAGAGATTGATGGTAAATTTTCTCTTTTTTCCAATAAAAACTTATCGACAACTCCCCATCCCCATCTTAAAAATAGAAGCCCCGGGGCTCTAATGAGGAAACTGTTTCCTGATAGAAGCCCCGGGGCTTCTATATGGTTTCTAAATGAGCGCCTGAAATTAGGCAGTTTCCAAATAGAAGCCCTGGGCTTTTATTCGTAATAGTTGTAGTAACAGCCCAAGCCCTAGGAAGAACACTAGAGTAAATCTTTGATTTTAATGACAGAACAATATATGTAGATTGGAGTTCTGTTAGGAACCATCTACCTAGTATAATTCTGTATATGCAATTTGCATTAAGATATTAAATCTTACATGTCATCCTGTTAAAAGTGAACCAGGTCGTAATACCATCAGCAATGCAACTTGAAATACTATGTTGAACTCTTTGGAGTCACGTCGAATTTATAAAATGACCTTGAAAATGCGAGCATAAATCGACGAAAACGTAAACAAGATTCTGTCGTGCAGAAACTGCTATAGACAACAAGTAAAAACTGCTATAGACTATCCTATAAAACCATAAAAACGTGTGCAGTCATGTAAAAACTCGACTGCGACAGACAACTAAAAAGCATTGAGGTGGCAAATTTTTTTGTAGCTTTTTAAAATCGCCACACTCCAGCGATTGTCGCAAGGACTTCACAAAAACGAATGATGATGAGCCTTTTTCTAGCGCATCTGATTTCCAAACTTGTTGAGATTCTGGTTGCAACCAATGGAGAGGTTTGTAATGAAACCGTATTTTTTCATGACAAAAGGACAATAGTTAACAGTTGACGTATCTTGCAAAATTAAAAAATTTGGCATAATAGACAATAATATAGAAGGTTTGGTCACTCAACCGATTTAGGGTAGCAATTTATATATATTTTTATCAAATCAAACTGAGTGATTTCTCTCATTGAAAATTTCATAAAAGTTGCATGACAATTTATTCCTAGTAGTTTTCAATCAGACTACCGAAAAAGTTCGATTGATTGGCCTTTCAAACACGGACAAATGTTAAAAAATTACATAATTAATAATTAAACCAAAACAATCTATAAAAATTGAACACGACAAAACACCTTTTCTAAAACATTTTCAATTGGCAGATGTAGAGAAATGCAATTTGCGACTTGTTCGGGGAGAATGAAAAAAGCATATAACAAAGTAAATTTTCTAACGAAAGGAATTTGACAGATTTCTTATTTGGTGATGGATTTGCGAGACAGTCTATCCAAAGCTTGAACATTATTGAAGGTTTGAAATTAAATAAGCTTGTAAATGTTCACTCTTTTAGTTAAACCGAAAATATGTGTACATTGCAGAAAATGATTGTAATGGCATATCCTCTACAACCAGTTTCTTTAATGCAATTGCTTGAGTTTCCATTGCTTTATTAAAAAGTAGCTTATGAGGTGCACGGTGAATTTTCTCTTTTTTGTTTTGTAGATAATAAATTGCTTGTAAAACTTACATTGATGCCTGTACCTTGTAAAAGATAGATGTGGGATTGTTAGCTTAATGTCCTGTGTCTTCTTACTGATTATTATTTCACAGAATTTGATATTTTGGTCATGAAACTAAGTAGCCAGTGTACCGTGTAAAAGTGCAAAATAAAAACAAAATCTGCATCTGCTCTTCATGTATCATTGCCCAGTGTTTCCATGTATCTCAGATTGCTAAAACGAAGTGATGAGTTTTTTCTGTTCTTTTTCTAAACTTCTCTAACTATTACATCTCTGTTATTTTTGGCTTTGAAAATATTTTTGATTTCGCTGCCGTTCTTGCTCAGTCAGCTCTTCCTCAGTATTTTTGTGACTTAAGTGATTTCACACTTTGTGATATCAAATTACAAATTTCCTTTGTTATTTTTGCTTCACCATATCCAAGTTCATATTACACTTGATAGATAGCCAAATCTCCTGATTTCAACCGTGTAGTTTAGTTGAAATTGCTCCAGAATTACACGAAATAGTGAGATTTAACTGTGCAAATTATTAATTATGTATTTTTGGCCAGGTCGATAGAGAGCTTTTCTTTCAACGTACCCACCTACCTGGATCCACCCGGTATGCCGCGACCTTTAAAATGTCAACATAATCGATCTTGCATTACGCGTCCGATTTCCCTGCCCAACAGACCGATGTCTTCTTCAAGCTGTTGGACACATGTTCTTAGCAGGCCGACCTCTACGTCGCTTCTCATAAGTTGGAGTTATGGGTGGTCTTCTCAACATTTTCCAAGGAGTCTTGCTTGAGTGTTATGTAATTTCCTGAGAAGCTGAAGTATTGAAGACAATTCCTCATATCAAGACAGGTCTATTGGGGGTACCAAACAGTCTTAGCTTACATTTTCTGGATAATGGTGACCATAAAATCTTTTGCAGCTCATTATATGCCATCGAGCATGAAAAGTGGAAATTTTAAAGGAACCAATGAGAAAGTATTTAAGAAAAAGATGTGCGAAACATGTGCTGCTGTTTACCAACAACGTCGTGTACATGACACTTCCTGTGTAGCCTTCAACTTCCTCTCCAGCCATCAACCATTTTGGATTAAAATCTGAGATTGATATGGTTTATAATCTAAAAATATCTAATATATGACATATATAATATATAAAATAATATATATAAACTGATATTTAAGTATATTTATATATAAGTGTTAATTATATAAAAGTTTTTGTTTACAAATAAGGATCGTATTAAGGGTAAGATTATAAAAGTGCAAATACATGTTCACATGCCATTGATAGGTGCCGACAATAATGCCAACAATAATGCCGACACACTGCACAATAATGCCGACACAATGCACTTTCTTTCTTTTTTTAGTTTTTATTTTGCCGTGTACACCGCTGTTAATCATGAAACATTTGGTGGCTAAGCAGTTGCCACGGTGTCGTTTCGAGGTAGCTCCGAGTAAGCTATGACTTGTATACATAACATCGTATATCTCTCCAGCCATCAACCATTTTGGATTAAAATTTGAGACTGATATGGTTTATAAATCAGACGATAATGCCAACAATAATGCCGACACACTGCACAATAATGCCGACACAATGCACTTTCTTTTTTTAGTTTTCATTTTGCCGTGTACACGGCTGTTAATCATGAAACATTTGGTGGCTAAGCAGTTGCCACGGTGTCGTTTCGAGGTAGCTCCGAGTCAGCTATGACTTGTATACATAACATCGTATATATCTCTGTCAGAAACTTTGTAGAGTACCGTTTCTTGGAGCTAGCTTCGAGGGAAACGACATCGGCGATTACTAGTTACGTCGTTTAACGATCACTAATTATTTTGAATGGCTAACGAATGAGAAAATCACATTTTGGACGTTCCCAGTAAAATGGCGCAATGTGAGACTGATATGGTTTATAAAATATAAAAATATCTAATATATGACATATCATAATATATAAAATAATATATATACACTGATATTTAAGGATATTTATATATAATTCTTATTTATATGAAGGTTGTTTGTGTATATACTTTACAAATAAGGAGTTAAGGGTGGGTCTAGGACAGAACCCCCCGGGACCAAACCCCCCGGGACCGAACCCCCCCCCGACTAAACCCCCCGGGACCGAACCCCCCGCGCGCATAACCCCCCGTGCCAAAACCCCCCGGTCGGACCAAACCCCCCCTCTCAAAAAGCCAATATAATATGTCAAATTTAAACACACGTTTATTGAATCATGATTTTATAACTTGAGATGTAGTTCATTTGTACAACATTTTGCAAAAGCTGTTTTACTACGATGACTACCACTGACTAATGTCATCAGTCACTCTTGGTTTAAAAATGAATAATGTGAGCTATTCCTCTGAAAAAAAAAACCAAGATGTTTCTGTTGCGAAAGTCACGAACAATGTGCGCTATCCTATTTCCTGTTTGGACACTTTGTTGTCGTCGTGGTTCTGGAAGGTGACTTCCTATAGTTTGGTTTATGGTGACATTGTTTAGGCTCTGTTCTCGTCGAAGAATGTAATGTTTCACAAGCAATGGTCAAACGTTGGAGCACTTCTCTGGTTACGTCGCACCCGACCGATGTAGGTATCCTCAAAATATTCCGCAATCGGGGTTATTTCATCGGGCAGTTCCTCTTGGAGCTCCTCCAAAGCGGGGGGTTTGGTCCTCTCCATATGGGGGGGTTTTGGCATGGGGGGTTATGCACTCGGGGGGTTCGGTCCCGGGGGTTTGGTCGGGGGGGTTCGGACCCGGGGGGTTTGGTCCCGGGGGGTTCTGTCCGGAACCCGTTAATGGTAATATTATAAACGTGTAAATATATACCTGTTCCCATGGCATAGGTGCCGACAATAATGGGGACACACTGCGATAGTTGCGACAAAGCAATTTTTTTTTTGCCGTGTATAGCGCTGTTACTCGTCAAACATTTGGCGTCTAAGCAGTTGCCACGGCGTCGTTTCGAGGTAGCTCCGAGTCAGCTATGAATTGTATATATAACATCGTACATATTTCTGCCAGAAACTTTGTAGAGTACCGCTTCTTGGAGCTAGCTTCGGGGGAGATAACTGGAAACGACGTCGTTTAGCAATCACTAGTATGCTGGTTTCGAATAAAATAAACGGGTAAAAAATGAAAGAAACACTAGAGAAATTTCGTCTAAATGTCAAATTTCCCTTGCACATGAAATCAGTGGAGTTTTTAAAAACGCGTATGCAATTTTAAAAATGTATTAAAGGTTTTAATAAATATTTTCAAGTTTCAATTTTCTTTATGTTATAAATAAGCTGTTTTTGTGATATTTCGTCTATATTTTTGTTATATTTCTTTCATTTTTCTACTCGGTTCGCTCTCAGTGGAAATTTGTTTTGACCTCCCCCGCCATGGTCAAAGTCGAAAATGGAAGTTGAACATTATCTCGAAAACGGTTAGAGCGATTTTGAGCCTATTTTCGACCCTTTGGGCCTAAAAGACGTTATATAAGAGGTACCTCGGTGACCTTGACCTCCTCCGTCAAGGTCAATGTCAAAAACCAGAAGTTGACCATTATCTCGAAAACGGTTAGAGATAGAGCGATTTTGAGCTTATTTTCGACCCTTTATGCCTAAAAGACGTTATATAAGAGGTACTGTGTTGACCTTGACCTCCGTCATGATGAAGGTCAAAAACCGGAAGTTGGCCATCTTCTCGAAAACGGTTAGAGATAGAGCGATTTTCGTCTTGACCTCCGTCATGGTCAAGGTCAAAAACCGGAAGCTGAACATTATCTCGAAAACATTTAGAGATAGAGCGGTTTTGAGCTTATTTTCGACTCTTTGGGCCTAAGAGAGGTTATATAAGAGGTAACTCTGTGACATTGACCTCCTCCGTCATGGTCAAGGTCGAAAATGGAAATTGACCATTATCTCGATAACAGTTAGAGATAGAGCGTTTTTGACCTTGACCTCCTCCGTCATGGTAAATGTCGAAAACCCGAAGGTGACCATTATGACGAAAATGGTTGGAGATATAGCAATTTTCAGCTTATTTTTGACCCTTTCTGCGTAAAAGACCCTGCATAAGAGGTACCTTGGTGACCTTGACCTCCGTCATGGTCAAGATAAAAACCCGAAAGTCGGCCGTCTTCTCGAATACGGTTAGAGATAGAGCGATTTCGAGCTTATTTTGACCCTTTGGGCCTAAAAGACGTTAGAAAGAGATATCTCGGTGACCTTGACTCCTCTGTCATGGTCAAGGTCAAAACCGGAAGTTGACCATTATCTCGAAAACGATTAGAGATAGAGTGATTTTAAGCTTATTGTCGACCCTATGGGTCTAAAAGACCTTATAAGAGGTACCTTGGTGACCTTGACCTCCTCTGTCATGGTCAAGGTCAAAAACAGGAAGTTGTCCATTATCTCGAAAAGAATTGGAGATAGAGCGATTTTGAGGCTATTTTCGAACCGTTGTGCCTGAAAGACCTTATATAAGATTTATCTCGGTGATCTTGACCTCCTGTGTTATGGTCAAGGTCGAAAACCGGAAGTTGACCATTATCTTGAAAACGGTCAGAGATAGAGTGATTTTGAGCTTATTTTCGACCCTTTGGGCGTAAAAGACGTTATATAAATTGTACCTCGGTGATCTTGACCTCCTCCGTCATGGTTCAGGTCAAAAACTCTCGAAAACGGTTAGAAAACTGAATATGATTATTTGTACCCAAAAGAGATAACATTATATTCACTTGTATATCCTCGTTCAAGATAATAATTCGGAAGCTGATAATTTTGTCGAAACACTGGAAAATGGGAACAGGAAAACTCCCCCCTGGAATACCCCCCCCGGAATACTCCCCCCCGACTATTCCCCCCCTGGAAAACTCCCCCCGTAGGAATATTCCCCCCGAGGAATACTCCCCCGGCCCATACTTTATATTGCCATTGCTATTTTTTCATGCCATTGTTTCATGCAAAAAATGTTGAAACAGTTTTTCAAAAGTACTTTTGAACAGCCAAAGATTGCAATAGGGTCTTCTGATGTGCAATCTATCAATGGAATCCGAATTACAATTATTGACTTAGGATTTATTAGCGGTTGCAGACGGGACGAAGGATGATTTACTGTCAATCAACTTTCAGTTGCAATTATTATTTGGGGATTTATTGGCGGTTGCAATCGTGGGTGACTGCAATTAATAAAGCCAGAGTAGGGCTTAAGTAGTGAATTCTTCCGGAGTCACTGGTATTATTAAGAGGAAAACTGGTGGCTTCTTCCCGATTCCAATCTCGAATCTCGAATGCCTGGGACTTAGTGTTATGACTTAGTGTAATGACTTAGTGTAATGATTAGTAATTCTGACATTTTCAAAAATGGGACACATCAGTTTAGAAGCAAGTTTTAAATGGTAATTGCACACCGTTTGTAAGTGTAATGTGAAAAGTGAAGGTACATCAAAATTATAAAAAAATATTTCGGTCGTCATTTTATTGTTTAATGGCATGAATAAATGTACTTTTGAAAAAGTGTTTCCACATTTGTTGCATGAAGAAATGGCGATGTAAAGTATGGGGGGGGGGAGTATTCCTCGGGGGGAATATTCCTACGGGGGGAGTTTTCCAGGGGGGAATAGTCGGGGGGGAGTATTCCGGGGGGAGTATTCCAGGGGGGAGTTTTCCTAGACCCAGGTTAGTTTTGCATATCTTAATGCAATTAAACTTTTCCTCAAAAAGACCACTTGAGCTAATCTGAGTTGTTTTAAGGATAATACTCAAATTAAACTAGACAGAACTTTGCTTCACGTAGCGAAATGGCACCCACTTGCAATGCTGCAATCTATATGGTCAAAGACATATTTTCTAGGGGTCAAGTGGTCTTTTTGAGGAAAAGTTTAATTGCATTAAGATATGCAAAACTAACCTGAGTTGTTTCAAGCGGTCTTTTCCGAAAACGGCTAATTTGAGTGAACATGTGGGTTTTAAGTGCAAAAATATTTTATTATGTCTAATCGACCAAGGGGTGACATATAGTTTTTGTACGTTCTGTGTGTGTGTACGTGTGTGTGTGTGTGTGTGTGTGTGTGTGTGTGTGAGTCTGTTGTGAACAAAGTGTTGTGTGCAAGATATCTCGAGAACGAAACGTCGGATCGACTTCAAACTTGATCAAATTATTTCTTGGTAAGGTCGAACGGTTCTGTCAACTTTTGACGCATGTCACGTGATCAGGGCAAGCGTATGACGTCATTTCGTAAAAATCTCGTGTGCGAAATTTCTCAGCTGCTGAACATCGGAGAAAGTTGAAACTTTCATGGGATTGTTGCTTGGTTGGTCCGAAAGACCTTGTATATTTTTTTCGCGAGTAGAACGAACAAATGCGGCGTATGACGTCATCACGTAAAATATGTATATATTATAAACAAGGTCTTGTGTGCAAAATATCTCGATAACGGAAAGTCCTATCGACTTCAAATTTTACATAAATATTCTTTGGGTCAGTCGAACGGTTTTTACGCATGTCACGTGATTAGGGCAGGTGCATGACGTCATTACGTAAAAATCTTATGTGCCAAATTTCTCAGCTGCTGAACATCGGAGAAAGTTAAAACTTGGTAGGATTGTTGCTCGGTTGATCCGAAAGACTCTATAGAATTTTTTTGCGAGTAGAACGAACGAATGCGGCGTATGACGTCATCACGTAAAATATGTTTTATTTTATAAACATGGTCTTGTGTGCAAAATATATCGATAACGGAAAGACCTATCGACTTCAAATTTTATATGAATATTCCTTGGTTCAGTCAGACGACTGTTTCAACTTTTGACAGGTAAAAAGTTATTTGTTCTTAAGCAAAATATCTCGACATCGGAAAGTCGGATTGACTTTAAATTTGGTGTGGTTATTCCTCGGATAGGTCACACGGTTTTATTAAACATTGTTGAACTCGTGTAGAAAATCAAGAAAGGTGCATAACGTCAACAGCCCCCCCCCCACACCAACTTCCCCATTTTTGGCTGCTTTGTTATCTATGCATGGGTGTTAACTGCGCTGGGGATTTCGGAAGATTTTCCCGAATATTCTCTAGTGTTCCTGCATTCTTTAGAAAGCTCCAAAACAGTAACAGCATTATTGTCGGTCCATTGCTATTTGTTATCTCCTGAAATTGAGCTTTTTGTGCATTTCTCATCTGTGGTTGTTACGTAACATGCCACTCAGTCAGGGGTCAGTGTCAGTTGCGGTGCCTGATGCAGTCGTTTTCTACGATGTCATGGAAAGCTATTGTCGTATTATAGCTCTAAGCAGCTCTAGTTATTGATTTTTTTTCGCCGCATACTTGATTAGGTTGCCAATATGTGCTATATATAGGAACCATGCTGTATCGATTAGCATTGTGGACAGAAGCATTTTTCGCTATTAAATTGGGTCGTCTGATATCTTGTGTTATGAGGAGCAGCTCACCATTTTGCCTACGAAATGTCTCCCCCTTCTCCCACCGAGATCCGCAGTTATGAAGAATGCCTTCCTAGTGCTATTTGGCCGATGGGAATGTGCCAAGACAAGGTAGTCTATCATGGCTATAGCTACACTTAGGGTACAGACTGTTACCGTTGCCTTGGGTAAAAGGGTTAGAGTTGTGTTTATAGTCGGACCTACAGTAAATAGCTGGGGGGCGGGGGGGGGGCGTGTGGAGTATGATGGTTAGCAAAAAAAAAATCCCGACCACCTTCAAGACCTGGATAAAAAGATTTAGGTAAGGACCGTTTGTCGTGACCCCTTCCACATTCAGGTAAAAAGACGTACGGTAAAACCTGCCTGTCTTGACCAACTTCAGGACCCAGATAAAAATTTAACATACAGTAAAACTGCTATAGTGACCAATTTCAGATCTGGATAAGAGGGGCCTACAGTAAAACCCGTTTTAGCGACAGGGTTGGCATGTTTCTTCCATGTAGGAAAAAAAACCATGGTTTTTTCCGGGTTTTTTCCCATAGGGAAGAAATACTTTCTTCCCTCCAATTTCAGGGAAGAAATGGAAGGAACCTTTAACGGTGTAATATTTGGAATTTCTTTTAAATAATTTGCTTAAGCTGCACTCGGAGTAATTCTTAAATAGGTACGAATTCACATATCAAACTTGTATGTAATAAATAGGATTAATGGGGATTGGATAAAGAGTATTGGGTGCCATAACCTCCGCTTTTTATGTACTCGGGAAACATATGCAATTTTGCGTGCCGCGATTTGGAAAGGGACGCGAATCCACATGTAAAAAAAAACAAAGGGAACACGAATCTACACATAAACTGACCAATGATAATTATAGAAATTTAGACTTGTGTTTCAATGTGTGATGGAAGGGTCTAGGACAGAACCCCCCGGGACCGAACCCCCCCCCCCGACCGAACCCCCCGGGACCGAACCCCCCGCGCGCATAACCCCACGTGCCAAAACCCCCCGATCGGACCAAACCCCCCTCTCAAAAAGCCAATATAATATGTCAAATTTAAACACACGTTTATTGAATCATGATTTTATAACTTGAGATGTAGTTCATTTGTACATTTTGCAAAAGCTGTTTTACTACGATGACTACAACTGACTAATGTCAACAGTCACTGTTGGTTTAAAACTGAATATTGTGAGCTATTCCTCTGAAAAAAACCCCAAGATGTTTCTGTTGCGAAAGTCACGAACAATGTGCGCTATCTTATTTCCTGTTTGGACACTTTGCTGTCGTCGTGGTTCTGAAAGGTGACCTCCTATAATTTGGTTTATGGTGACATTGTTTAGGCTCTGTTCTCGTCGAAGAATATCCAGGAACCGCCATAGATTGGGGTGTTGAGCGGCAACGGCAGCTTGCATTTTGCGGTGCCACCCTTCAATAGTGTTGTTGGTCCTCGGTAGTTCCTCTTCAGTCCGATTGCTCATGTTCCACAAGCAATGGTCAAACTTTGGAGCAATTCTCTGGTTACGTCGCACCCGACCGATGTAGGTATCCATAAAATATTCCGCAATCGGAGCTATTTCATAGGACAGTTCCTCTTGGAGCTCCTCTAAAGCGGGGGGGGGGGGGTTGGTCCTCTCCATATGGGGGGGTTTTGGCATGGGGGGTTATGCGCGCGGGGGGTTCGGTCCCGGGGGGTTTGGTCGGGGGGGGTTCGGTCCCGGGGGGTTTGGTCCCGGGGGGTTCTGTCCGGAACCCGTGTTGGAAAGCTGGGTACGCTGTAATAGCCTGAGTACTTTTGGTGAAGTGTTTAAACTTTGACTTTGTGTATGAGAAATTAGTGTATCATTTTGTTTGCTCTTAATGTGCCAGTGAAAACCTAAGACAAAGGCTGTGTTTACCTTAAATGGGGGGATTAAGTATTAAGATTAAAAGGCTGTTGCGGCAGCGTATTTGCAAAGCACATGATAAAAGATCATTATTTCTCCACTATATTTTGATGCTACCATGTATATTTTTCGTTTCTTTTTTTTTTTGTTTTTGTTTTTTTTTTGTTTGAAATGTACATTAGAATACACTAAATATTGGTTGGTAAAATCAATAAATAGATCGTATGTTGCATTGATGTTTTCTTGACAAAGTAGGTTTCTTCCCATTTTCTTCCCAGTTTCTTCCTTTTCTTCCCGGAAGAAAGGTATTTCTTCCCGCTTCTTCCCAGTTTCTTCCCTATTTCTTCCCAGGGAAGAAATACCTTTCTTCCCGGAAGAAAACCAACCCTGTTTAGCGACCATCTTTCCGACTCCGATGACAAAAGATGCTCATAAATATCTGTTTTAGTGACCGCCATCTGTTTGGTTTATTTTAAGATTTTAACAATGAATGAAGGTTATGTTTGCAGAAATGAATATTTTGTTTCAGTTTTGGGGGCGGGGGGGAGGGGGGTCATTGGTTTAGTCGGGGAGACATTTGTTTTTGTTCACAGAAACAAGAAACTTAAGTAGGTATCGATTGAAAGTGTGTAATATAAGCCTGCACTCTTATGTTTTGTGTGCACTGGCCGCTCTAGTTTATAACCTAACAAGCGAATTTAAGTTGGCTCTAATCGTTCTTTTTAGCCCCCAAAGGATGCCCCGGAAGGGGGCTCATGGATTGGGCTCTGCTTGACCGTCCGTTACTAGGCATTCCTTTTAGTCGTGTATGCTATGTGATCCGAGATTTCAAAGGACCCACCCCCATGGTCGGAGCTCGTTGCGCGCTCAGTTTTGGCGTTTCCTAAAAAATTGTATTCTGGGGGAATTTTTTATGTAATTTTTTATTTTGCTTGTCAAGTTTGTAAGGCTACCACAGTAGTCAAATTATCTTTAAAAATATGACATGGCTGAACTAATCTAGTAGTAGTTTGAAATTAGAACATAAAGTGCGTCTTGAAAAGAATGCTGCCCCCGTGCTCCATCAATCCATTGTTTCACAGATGTTAAAACTCAAGTTAGCGCACATAGTCTTTTTACGGAATAGTTAAATCTGAATGCATCATTTTCGAAATAATTGAGTAAGATGCTCAAAAACAACTGAAAATAGTTCAAGTAGTCTTTTTTCCAGAATAGTTAAGTCTGAATAAGAAATGCAGAAATAAGAGGTGTTTCGAGTGATCTTTTTGCGGAATTGGCTAATTTGAGCGAATTTGTGGTTTGTACTGAGTGCTTTGTATGGGATTCAAGCACGCGTGGAAGGCGTGTGAACGAACCGAGCAGTGGTAAATTCACTGGCCTTTGCATAAGTTGTTTCGAGTGTTACCTGTCCCACCTACTGTTTCCTCTGTAGGTCAGAGTCAGCCCTCCTTCCCTCGAAAGACAGTATCCAGACAGAAGGGCCTTGGACAAAAGGGCCTTTCCCAAAAAGGCCTTTCCCAAAACGGCCCTAAATGAAAAGTTGGACGAAAGGGCCTTAAGAATTTTTTCAAGGATTTTGAGTTTTAAGTATTTTATAAAATATGTAATAAAATAACAAGTAAAAACCAAACTTTATTGTGTTTTACTGATAACTGCCTTGATGTTTTGTTTCATTTACTCCCTATCACTCTCTCGTGATTTCCGAAGCACTGTGCCACAGGATAATCCCTGTTTGTACCAATCACTGCCTTGATGTTTTACTCATTGCAAAGACTCTTTCAATTACTTCCCATCACTGTCTTTAGATGCCAGATTTCGGAGTCATTGTGCCACAAAAGACAATCTCTGTCCTTTGTTTCGTTTCTTTGCACTGCGCTTTTTAAACACACGACACTAATCAGGATATGTTGGAGTGTCAGTGTCAGTGTATCTTGCCGATATATAACGAGTTCTGAATTTGAGGTCTTTACTTGAACTGTGACCATTTTTTTAAATCAATAAATTTTGTTTTTGGAGTTATTTTATTACATTAAAAAATAAAAATAATTTTGAGAACCATATCCAACAAAAAATTTTCCAAGGCCCTTTTGTCCAACTTTTCATTTAGGGCCGTTTTGGGAAAGGCCCTTTTGGAAAAGGCCGTTTTGGGAAAGGCCCTTATGTTCAAGGCCCTTTTGTCTAGGGCCCTTCTGTCCCGGATTCTCGAAAGACATACCCTCGAAAAACCAAACACTACACGGCTTATAAGACGTATTCAAACAATGTTGTTTCCAATATGTTATTCAAGATATAATTCATTGAAGAAAGTACTTCTGCGTTTTAATTTTTGTCAGGTGTTTTAACATTTCGCTAGCAAAAGAAGGTTCTAGTTAGTGTATGTATTCGTCTCAAATTTTATTTTTTGTTAATAAGGCAGAAGAATGCGTTTCCGTGAAGTGGGGCAGCGAGTACTACAAGGCAAAGGTTCTGCATCAGCGGCCAGGAGCATTTCATGTGCATTATATAGGGTGGAACAAAAGGTATTTAATAAAACACATCAATAAATATTTGTTTAGCAAGCACCCTCTTGTTCACTAGAAGGTGGGGGCATATAGTGTTTGCATTGTCCGTCACTCGGACAGTCGGTTGAAGTTCGTAATACTACATATGCAATTTTTTGTTATCTGCTCGTAATCCTCCCATTCTCTTTTTAGTGCAATGTTCAAAAAATGTATTTATCCCCCGTGTAACGGAGGGATATAGGTATGAACTTTTCCGTCTGTCCGTCCGTCTGTCTGTCCGCATTTTTTTGTTCGTGCGATATCTTTGTTCTTATTTATTGGTTGCAAACCAAATCTTAGAGGAAGAAAATATCGTGAAGTTGTTAAACAACAGGCTATTTTTTCGACGTTTTTACGTTTTTGGACATTTTTGGGTTTTTAACCGAGCCCACTTTGTCGGACTGGGTTAGTCGTATCACTATAGGAGGCTCGAATGTATGTGCGTATCTTAAACTTTTTCTTTAAAATGCTACTCCTAATACAGTTTTGCTCCAATCGTTTTGATATTACGAAGGAATGTTCCCTGGGTTGTCCCCCACCTGGCTATTACTTTTTTTATTCCCGACAGGGTAATATATGCGGTCGACCGCGTGTCGGTCTTTTCGGTTGGTCTGTCCGTCTGTTATCAAGAGTATGTTAACAGATAATTTAAAAACTGCTACAAGGATTTTAATGACACTTGGTATGAAGCTTCTATGGGCGCAAATACAGATCGGTATTGTAAATGGGCCCGGTTCGTCGAAGGAAAATGGGTCTGAACTTTCAGCTCTTGATTTACTATTGATGGCTGTGTTTAAATGTGTTTAACTTGTTTGACGATTGACGAAAAACTGACAAAATGGCGGCACTTTTTGTTCCCGTTTTTGACCCATTTTTAAAATGCTACTCCTCCTACAGTTTTACTCCAATCGTTTAGATGTTTGTGGTTCGTAAAAAAACTGCCAAAATCGCGGAACTTTGAAGTTTCGCAAAATCTGAAATAAATTGTAATAAATAACTGAATTGTGAAACCTTCATTTCTATCAGTCTTTCTCAAATAGTTATAAAATTTTAATGAAAAGTTTCTTAGGTGCTTCCACCTAGACTCAGCTTTTTTTTCGTAAATGACAAATAAGCCAAAATGGTGGAATTTTAAAAAAAATGTAAAATTGTGTAAATGTCGGTAAAAATCAGCGTTTTTGTTTTTGAAAGTCACAATACATTTAAAATGGGCGAGCATTTTGTATATGTAATTTTTATCAATGCAATTTATTTAAACAAAGTAATTTGCTTCATGTAAACTGAAAAATTAAAAAAGAACATTATCGAGTTTTAAAACATCACTTAAAAACTATTTTTAA
This sequence comes from Protula sp. h YS-2021, assembly GCA_949752745.1. Taxonomy (NCBI): domain Eukaryota; kingdom Metazoa; phylum Annelida; class Polychaeta; order Sabellida; family Serpulidae; genus Protula; species Protula sp. h YS-2021. The sequence goes on from OX457025.1 coordinate 31,418,000, forward strand.
CTGTTATGTAGGTATGACGAGTGGGTGTCAGAGAGTATGTTGAAGCACCGCATAGATAACTCGCCAGGTATTGTAGCTTTAAGTATTCAAGGTATTTTTGTTCTGCTTCCTGCTTACAGGAAGCATTGATTTTGCCCAGGAAGCATTGCTTTTAGCATGAATGCGTCCGCTTGGACGCATCATTTTTTATATGTTGGCCAGGGTTCGCGCTGGGTTCTCAGAAAAGTGAGTCAAAAAAGGAAAGTGTGACCCAGTTTGGTCCAGAAAGACTCGATGGGTTCCGAAAAAGTGAGTCATTTCGTAAAAAATGCCCCAAAAGTGGACAAAAACCCCGCCAACGCGAACCCTGGTTGCGTCCAATTATAAAATTATGCAATCAATATTCGATAAGCATATCAGTATTTTTGGTGAAATATTTACTTGTCGCATTACAAAGGTCGAATTGAAATTTTTGTATAGTGTTTGAATTTAACTGTAGCCTATCTTAATATTGTAAATACCGTTATTCCCACAAAATAGGGCAATTAGCATCACTCACTCAAAATAACCATCCAAAAAGAAAATGTTTCGTTGACCGGATTATAAAGTGCACTCTGGTCGAAATTAAACTATGAAAGTCTTGATCATTTAGTACATTGGACGGATATAAACTCTCAGTTAGATCAACTGAGATACTCCTGCATTTATGTTTGTGAAGGACGAAGAGAAAAATGATAAATAAAGCACTAAAATTAGTGTTTTTATATTGTAAGTACGGCTTCTTGAAAATTTTCTCAAAAGTGCCAGGACCATAATTAACCCTACGGGACTACAAGCCGCATAAGGGATTTTCTATCTAAAATCAAATTATAAAACTTAGTTATAGTCCGAGAATTACTGTACACGTGAACTTTGCTACCGGACACATTGATTGCGTCATGGACGCACTGAAATTCTCGTGGAAGCAATGCTTCGATCGTCACTGCGTCCACGGCAGTATTGGTTAACAGAGCAAGAAAAATCCCTGCTAAGTATATGTCATGTATTGTGTCTCCCCGACTAAAGGGAACATATTGTTTTTGCCTCAACAGTGTGTGTCTATGTCCATGCGAAATCAACTTTGTGCGCGCTCTGGCTCCGTAGCAGAGTGCGGGAAATTGAACTGAAATTTAGTATACTATAATTTATAGCCCTCAACTGAATTCTGTCAACCATTGACGTGCGACACTGTACTGATGACGTCACTGGTGACGTCAGAATATCCAATGACATTTTGCACTGTATCTCCGGAGCGGTTTCGAAATGCAGTGTTGCCACATCGTCCTTTTTTAAAAGGATTATCCTTTTTTTTTAAAAAAAAAAGCCCGATTTTATCCTTTTTTTATCCTTAAATACTTTTTGATACTTTTTAAAAATTTTCATCCTTTTTTTTCGCTTTTCATTTTTTTATTTTGATACTTTTTCAGTTTTTTTTTTTTCGTTCAAAATACTATTTTTTCCTAATTAGATATATGTTTTTTTCTGCTAGAATTTTTTCTCACTCTAGTCATAATCCTTCATTAAGCCATAATATTAACCGCTCTTACACTGTATGTGTATGTAATTTCCAACTTTTTTGCAGCGCCTATTCTTGAAATCAATACATGTGTAGAATAGGGGTATTTTTTCATGGAACTGAAACGTATTCTTCGTAAACGTAATCAATATCTTACCACACTGTAAAATATCCAGTATTCTAAATGATGTTAAGTAGTTTTTATTTCTTGAATCAGGGTTCGCGCAGGGTTCTCAGGAAAGCGAGTCAAAAAAGGAAAGTGTGACTCAGTTGGGTGCAGAAAGACTCGGTGAGTTCCGAAAAAGTGAGTCATTTCGTGAAAAAAATGCCCTAAAAAGTGGACAAACACCCCGCCAACGCGAACCCTGTTGAATGATTTTCAATAACTTCAATCTATAATTTTGAGTTGCATGTCCCTAGGGACCATCGATAAAGTACGTGCGCACCTTTTTTAGACCACTCGACAATGTTCGGGCTGGTCTTATCACATAAGTAGAGGGTATCCGTCGTCTGTATGTACGTGTGTGAACTTTTACTTAAAATGCTTCTTCTCCCTCAGTTTTGATCGGATTCCTCTCAAATTTTATGCGAATGTTCTCTAGGTAGGCCTCTATTTGAAAAAGTTTTTTTGTGATCCGCCAAAAATTGGCTAAATAAGGGTGGGGGGCATTTAAAATTTTTCGTTTGCCAGTTTTCAAAATGCTTCTCTCACAATTTTAATCAGATTTTCTTCAAAGTGTGTACGAATATTCTCTAGGTAGGCCTCTTTTGAAAAATTACTCATTTTGGCGATCCGCTAAAAATTGGCTAAATGGAGGCATTTAAAAAATTCAGTAGCCAATTTTCAAGACTTTCTTTTTCTACAATTTGACCGGATTCCTTTATAAATTTGTGCGAATTTTCATCAACCGTTTGTAACAATATGACAACCACTGTTTGGCGACTAAGCAAGTCTATTGACAGGTGATTTACTAGATCTCGGCTGGTTTCAGAAAAATATGAATTATCCTTTTTTTCATACTTTTTTCCCCAAATTTATCCTTTTTTTATCTTTTTTTCTTGATGACTCCGTGGTATCACTGGAAATGGTTTCAAACCTGATAGTGTTATTTAGCTATAATGTCCGATGGTTTTGAGAGATTTTTGGCCCAATATTGATGAAGTCACGAAGTTTGATCGAAAAATATCGTTTTCTGACGGAACAGTCGCGGCATAAATGTTGGATTCCAGAATTGATGTAGTGTTATCGGAATGTGGTCTTAGTCGATCTTTTTCGCTTTTTACTTATTACTGACGTCATTCTTTACGTATGACGTCACCATTCCTTGTATTATTTAAATGGCTGTGCACGCCATAATTCGGCAGCAGAATCGGTAATTAACTTGAAACTAGGTAGCAGTGATTTGGATAAGCAAAATGGTATTTGCAGCAATGCTGCATGGACGAAATTTTCGATGCATCCCAAACTATTCCCAAACTATTCAAAAGGCCTAAAACACATTAACTCATTAACTTTTGTAGGGCTGATGGCCTGAGTAAAAAAGGACAATGTGTCAGGATGCCACACAGAAATTTTATGCGCGCGAAGAGAAGTTGCAAAAGTTCGTGTGCACTTTCAGAAGTCACACGACCACACGTCTTTTTTCAAGCAAAATTCTCGATGCAGCAAGGATGCATTCGGAAAAATCTCGATGCATCCTTTGTATTTTGAATGCAGCAATGCTGCAGGATGCACGCTTATCCCAATCACTGAGGTAGGGTGCAATTAATAGCCTTAGACTGGACTCAATCAACTGTTAACCGTTTTGCATAAAGTGAAGTGGTACCAGGATTTTACCTCAACTTCAAAATCTTTGCGTCCCAGGGACACCATGGTTTCATATTTTTGCGTCCCTCCTTGATTTTTTTGCGGCCCCCAGTTTACACTATGATTTGTTTGTGTTCCCTTCTTTGAATAAGCACAAAAGGTATCCGTTTTTTTAAGAGTTAACGAGTACATATACAGTTCACTCTATCTTTTATTACCAAACCAAGTAAATTCTAAAAGCAATGAATTCTCATCTAACCGGGCCTGCTTTTCACATTGCTACACAATCTGGCAGTGTCGTGAAAATCAAATTGTTCTTTTGACTGGTTCTTTCAGTATAATGAACATTAAACAGTTCAACCTCACAGGATTTAGTCTGTTTCTGTTTTTTTTTTAAACCAAACATCTTCTCTCACATGGAAAAGACGACACCAGGGCCAGTTTGCACAGCAACACAAAATCGAGAAACTGAATATGTAATCGATAATGAGCATTTTTGCAAAAGCGGGGCTCGAAATTAGCCGGAGCCCTGGGTCCTGAGGAACAATAATTTCTGCCCTCGGAAAGGTCTATCTTAATCGTCAATATTAACGAATTTTACGGAAGAGGAAATAGGGGTGTGGGAAGCACTCGAGTCAAAATACAATGAAAACCATAAAAAAACAAACTGAAGACTTTGTATTACGGGTATGTGTACGAATAGTTAAGAGAAATAAATTACATTTATGGGAATATCGTCATTTTTCTAACATATAGCTATATCTACCCGAACCCGAGGATTTTCGGCCGGGTCCCAAGAAATTTGGTAAAAATGATTAATTTTTCTTCATTTTCTGTAAAAATGTATTTTTGGCGATTTTAAAATTTTTTGTGCTCGCCACTGTTGTAATTTTAAGCATTGTTTTTTTCCACGTGACTGATTGGGGGCAGGGGAGACATATCTGTTTTTGTTAAACACTGGCCAGTCTAGTTTATTTATGTAATTCTGCTACGTAAAATAGTAAAAGATTGTTTTCCTCGCAGCCAGGAAGCAGAGGATTAGTCGCTCTGAGGAACCATATCGTCATTTTCTGGCAGCCTGCATAGACCAGCCGGGGCTCTGCAAGACCTACTTCGGTGAAGAGAAGGGTATGTTTATGTTTAATAAGCACGAAACGCCTAAAATTATTTAATGTAATTTTGTTGTTTTTTTTTTGGGGGGGGGGATTATGTGGGGAATAGGGGGTCGAAGATGACATCCCACCCATTTGGAGGGGGCACTTCACCGGCATTCTACTATGTGTTGATACTTTCTGTACCATTTCAGAATCATTATTATTTTACGTGATTAGATTAGATTAGAAACTTGATTACATGCCTTACATATTTTACTTACCCCCCAAACTTTATTACTATTTTGTGGTTGTACAGATGAAATCACTGAATCGCATACCGGTTAAACGCATAAATCGGGTTAACTGCATAATATTCGTAAATCACAAACCATCTTCATTGTTTTCGATGAGATATTTAACCGGATAATTGCATACTGCTTTATCGCATAAATTGGATGAACGCATAGCTTTTTAACCCTAGACAAGTTTTTGACTTGCAAGAGTTTTATGAATTCGTACGAAAAGCAGTTAGGCCGTTAGGCTATTTTTTTTCTTATGTCTCCCCGACCAAGGGTGTGTGTGTGTGTGTGTGTGTGTGTGTGTGTGTGTGTGTGTGTGTGTGTGTGTGTGTGTGTGTGTGTGTGTGTGTGTGTGTGTGTGTGTGGATGCGGCTTCGTCGGGAAACAAGACGAATTGGTGTGTATCACGTTGCAATGTTAAAGTGAAACGGACCGAATTTCGGTCCGTTTCGCATTTTGGTCGGGTCGTCCGTTTCGCAAATCTGTGTTAGGGGTTCATTTTGCGAAACAGAACGTGCTCTTTCACCTGAGACCACATGCCTATTTCGCAGAAATTTACAGAGACCATCAAATTTGCTGTGTAAAATAGTTCTCACACCAACATATAGGTGGCTACCTACCATGAACTCTGTGTGAGAAAAGCACGTGGAACGAGAGCCAATCGGAAGCCGTACACATCTTTCGATCTGTGTGAAATCTATTTTTATATCACATTTCAGCCAATCAGGTGCTAGCACATGTGTCAGGGGAGCGCGACCACGTGTTGGAATGGACCTGGCCCCGGGTGGTTGTCTACTTTTTGGCCGACATTTTAGTAGATTTTGGGGTGGCCTATCCAAATAATTGTATTTAAAACAAGAAGAATAATATCACAAATACGTTTTAAAGTTATTTATTGTTTTGTTTGTAGCCTATAAATCTCAAAAATCAAAGTTAAAGTTGAGGGTAAACAAGGCAACACCCCTTTTGTTAGTGGACGATAATATCAGAAAGTTTCCACTTCGTTTTTTTAAGTACATATTTTTGCTTAACTGAAGCAAAGTGTCACATATTTTATAAAGCAATCGTTAGAGTTTGTTTATCTTCGTAGATTCTTGTTTTTTTTTTAAACCAAGTCATTTGTTTGACATATTATTCTCGGTTTCTTTATATAAGCCGGTCTGTTTCGCAAGACACATGTATGCGTGTTGTGTGTGAATTGCAGTCACTGTAAACTCTCAGTGCACTTTATAACTTTTTATTGTGCGAACAGGCGTGTTACGTGTCCGTACATGTCTTATTTACACTCAATTTTTCTGTAGTTATCGCTGAAATTGACTTAATCTCTCATTACTTGATGCCCTTAAACTTGAGTGTTGTGTTCACCAAATTCTTCCAAATTCGCCTGGTTTCACTGTGTAGAGGCAGGTTCTCGTGTGATGCCATTTATATTTTTGGGGTGTACAAGCGTGTGTCATGTGCGTACATGTCTAACATACACGCAGTCTTTCCGTCAATATCACTTAAACTGAGTCTCGTTTCTCACTGCTTGGTGACCTTAATCTTGATTGTGCTGTCTTTTTTTCAAATTCGGCTTATTTCACTTCGACTGAATCTAATACTTCAAAAGTGCATTGTTGCATTAGCGCAAGTAGAGGGGTGCACCACCCCCACTCCCCCCCTCCTCCTGTAATGTTAACACCGTTAAACTTAAAATTTTTGCAGGCGAACCCCCCCCCCCCTAATACACAACCAGTGCGAAATTGATAGTTGATAAACGCATTAAAATCGGTTTATTTTGCTCATTGCAGGACTTCAAAAATATATTGCTCCATTAGTATAGCTAGTGGGAGACAATGACGTGCAACCCTCCCCCTAGCTTTATAAAAAATATGGCATTAACTGAGTTTCATATCTCACTACTTGTTGGCGTTAACTTGAGTGTGCTGTATTCGCAACATTTTCTCAAATTCGACTTGATTCGCCCAGTAGATGCAGTTATTACTCTGTGCCATTTGTATCTTCCTGTGGGGGGTTTACAAACCTGTTTCTTGTGTTTCAAGTCAAATTTACCCCAGTCTATCTGTTAATATCGCTTTAACTTAGTTTAACTATGTCACTGTCCTTAATCTCGAGTGTGCTTTATTTAAAAAAAAAAGCAGAGAGAGAGGGGGAGACAGAGAGAAAGCGATTCGTTTCACATTGACTTTGCGTTTTGACACACCAAAACGGCTTGTTTTTTCGAGCCAAAAATTGCAGTATTTGTACTGTTAAATTGGCACAACAACGGGGTGGGAGGGGGTTGGGGTTCATTCGGGGTAAACCCCTCCACCCTTTCCCCAAAAAGCGAAATGCACTGGTAAAGTCTAGAAGTGAAAAAAATATATATTAACACCGTTAAACCTAGACATTTTTCTCACCAGAGCCTCCCCCCCCTCCCCTCTTCTCTTGCGCACGCCAACTGCGAAATTGGTAGTTGATAAACGTACTAAAAACGGTCTGTTTTATTGACTGACGGACGCAATTCTTCAAAAATGTTTTGCTCCATTGGTGTAGCTAGGAGGATACAATGACGGGCAACTCTTCCTCCCCTCGTTCGTTTTTCTCGGAAAAAAATGTTGCATTTTCTGAGTTTCATGTCTGTTCATGTTAGTTTCGCAAGCGACATCTATGCGTGCCGCGTGTGAGCTGCAGTTACTGTAAACTCTCAGTACCATTCATTTTAAACTTTTTTCTTGGCGTGTGCAAGCGTGTTTCATGTCCGCATATGTTTTATTTACACCCACTCTTTCTGTGGATATCGCTGAAATTGGCTTTCATTATGCCCCAACCCTTCGGATTGGGGCCTATAGGTTTGGGGTGTCCGTCCGTCTGTCCATCTGTCCGTCATCGCTTCATAACCCTATGATTTTTTTTGGAGGGGGGGCGGTTGGGGCCCGCTTGTGTTTCACAAATACTTACTTGTTTCTCATTATTTGATGCCCTTAAATTTGAGTGTGCTGTGGCCACCAAATTCTCCCAAATTCGCTTGGTTACGCCGTGTAGAGGCAGGTTCTTGAGTGATGCCATTTTATATGTTTCTGGGGTGTACAAGCGTGTGTCATGTGCGTACAAGTCTAATATACACTAAGTCTTTCCGTCAATATCGCTTAAACTGAGTTTCGTTTTTCACTGCTTGGTGACCTTAATCTTAATTGTGCTGTCTTTTTTTTTTTTTTTTTAGTTTCACTTTGACTGAAACTAATACTTCAAAAGTGCATTTTTGTATTAGCGCAAATAGGGAGGGTGCGCGACCTTCCCCACTCCTCCCTCCGCCCACCCCCCCCCCCCCTCCCCTCCCCTCCCCGTCCCAAGAGCAAAATGCAATGATAAAGCCTATTAGTCATAAAAAAATGTTTAACACCGTTAAGCGTAAGATATTAGCACACGAGAACTCCCTCCCCCCTCTCCAATACACAACCGCTGCGAAATTGCGCATTAAAATGGGCTTATTTTATTCATTGCAGGACGCAATCCTTCAAAAATATATTGCTCTATTAGTGTAGCTAGTGGGAGACAATGACGTGCAAACCCCCCCCCCCCCCCCTCCCTTTTTAAAAAAAAATATCGCTTTAACTGAAGTTCACTATCTCACTGTCCTTAATCGTGAGTATGCTTTGTTAAAAAAAAAGGAGAGAGAGAGAGAGAGAGAGAGAGAGAGAGAGAGAGAGAGAGAGAGAGAGAGAGAGAGAGAAATCGATTCGTTTCACTCTGGTTTAACGTTTTGGCACATCAAAACGGCTTTTTTTTTCGAGCCAAAAATTGTAGTATTTGTACTGTTAAATTGGTGCAACAACGGGGTTGAGGGCATTCGGGGTAAACCCCACCCTTTCCCCAAAAAGCGAAATGCACTGGTAAAGTCTGGAAGTGAAAAGAAATTTTGCCGGCCAGATCCCCCTCACCCTTACTCCTCCTCTCTTGTACACGCCAACTGCGAAATTGACATTGATAAACACACCGAAACGGCTATTCGCAGTTGATTTGCTTGCATCTGTCAGCGGGCTAAAGCGAGACATTCTCACGCACATGTGATAGGCTGTGTCTTTTATATATTTTCGCTTTCGGAATTGAATGTAAAAAAAATCTACCGAGATTTTCATATACAACTTATGTCTGAAAAATCCCTAATAACGAAGTCAGATTTTTGGCGTACATTTCGCGAGTTGGACAAGAAATCGCGATTCCTCGTTTGTTTCCCGACATACCTGTATATGTGTGATTGTGTATTGTTGTGCGCTGTTTTATTTGTTTGAGCACTACTTTTATGATTGGCTTGCCTTGTTACTATTTACACGCGAAAACTGTCATATGTATCTTCCCATATATGCTTCCCAGATCCTCCCCCTCTCCATCCACACCCCGCCCCCTTCACTGCGGAATAGCCAGTGCAAACACGTATCAGAAGCTCTAAGTCACAGTAGATTTGCTTTGATCTGTGAACGGGCTAAAAGCTCGAGATTCCCACGCTCATGACAGGCTGACTGTATATTATTGTGCGCTGTTTTAATTGTGTGAGCACTACTTTTATGATTGACTTGCCTTGTTACTATTTACACGCGAAAACTGTCATATTTTTCTTCCCATATATGCTTCCCTGATCCTCTCCCCTCTCCATCCACACCCCCGCCCCCCTCCACTGCGGAATAGCCAGTTCAAACACGTATCAGAAGCTCTAAGTCGCAGTAGATTTGCTTTGATCTGTGAACGGGCTAAAAGCTCGAGATTCCCACGCTCATGACAGGCTGACTGTATATTATTGTGCGCTGTTTTAATTGTGTGAGCACTACTTTTATGATTGACTTGCCTTGTCACTGTTTACGCGCGAAATAATCCGTCATTTTGTAATGGTTTTCTGCCATTAAAATGCTTGTTTGGCGATATTTTTTAGCTTGTGTTAGTTTATAAAAAAAATATGCAAGGTTTGGAATGAAATTATCTGCGAAACACTACACTGTGTACATGAACTTGAATGTTTTTTTTTTTTTTTTTGACTCAGTATATGCAAATTAACTTGTCACGAGGTGTATGCGCGCGGCTTTGTTCTTGGTAGCATCACTTCAATGCAGAAAGCGTCCAGGTTACATGTGGATAATTTTTGAAAAACTTAAAAGTGGATAAAAAGTTAATGAGGATATGCCTAAAGGTAAATACACACATTTTGTGAATCACGTGAAAATGTTTGTTTAGCGTATTTGGTGTGATTTGTGACATTTTTTTAAGAATGTGTAAGATGCTGCTGTAAAAATACAGGCTTACTTGTAAGGGCGGCATTTTTTTGAGCTAGCATGCCTTGTCAGTTTACGGATTTAAATGTCGAGAAATGTTCGCTCAGAAAATTGTTGCTCAGTTTTGCTTGAAAATGCTGTCGATGTTGTCTGTTCATGGATTTCTTGGTGTACAATTTTTGGTAAGTAGCCACTGCTGGAAGCTAACTTTTTTAGGCCCGGGTCCTTGGGACCCGTGTCTTTGAAAAAGGAAGGTCCAAAGCTATTTAGGGAGGATCCGAACCGTGTTAAGATAAAATAGGGCGCAAGAAGACCTGATTTTTTGCGGCTCTGTCGGACTCTGGGTAGCCAAAAAGGAGGGTCTCGGACCCCCGCCAATTTCCAGCCCTGTTAATACGTACACAGACTTTTGCCAATTTTAAACCCCTGCCCTGAACGCAGTCCGGATGCTTTGACCCCCCCCCCTCTCCGTCTTGAACGCTTAAAGAATAAGCCAATTCGCACTTAGCTTTTAGCGGAAATTTTTTGCGTTTCGGCTGAATTCAGGTGGGATTAGGATGTAAATGATAGAAAACAAACGGCATGGATGGTCTCTTAGAATGTAAAAAAATCGGTCAATTTCGCGCAGTTATAGCTTATGCTGTCGGGTCATACCTAAGATTTGGATTCCTTCTTGCTAGTCCGTGAGGGACTCCATGTACAACGGTTAGAGAGATTTTGAATGCCTCATATCAGGATAATGTGGCAGGGGGCCCCGATATGGCCATATAACAGTAAAAAAAAGATCGAAAATCACAATGCTACACAAAATGTATCCCGTCACTTGTCGGTTTGTTTCGCTAAGATTTATGGATTGTGGTGTCTTTATTTCAAATTCCCAATATATTCAGCTAATGATATTTCTCTTATTGCTTTCACAGATGCTGCGGAAAAAAGGGTGGATTAAAAAGGCCAAGGTCTCAGAACAGTCCGTTGATCTGCAGCGCTACCGAACAGGTGACGTTGTTCTTCACATGTACAGAAGGAAGTGGTGGCCTGCACGTGTGGAAGGCCGGGACCCTGACGGAAGTATAGAAGTCTCGTTTTGCGGTTTTGACTTTGCGTAAGTTCTTAAACATTTTTTTATTGCTTTCCTTTCCAGGTCGTGGACGTCCTTTTATTGCTTTCCTTTCCAGGTCGTGGACGTCCTGTAAACCAGGTTGATTTAGATTCCCTTTTGTTTTGCATGTTCTTGTGGAGTGATGACGTCCTATTCGCAGAAATTATACTTGTGTAGAGTTGAAAGACCAGTGTATTGTAGCATTTTTTTGCTCCTGTAATAACTGAAATAAAAACTGGACAACGACAGAAGTGACGTCCTTCTTACAGCAGCTGAGAGTGATACATTCTTTCATTTTTAGTCCGGAGAAAGTTTACGATCCCAGGAAGCTCAAACCGTTTCCTGTGGCTGTGGGAATTGGTAATATGTTATTAAGAAATGACAGATTTTTTTCCTTCCCTGTGATTGGATTAAATGTCTGTTTTGTCGTTTTATAGTTTGCCAGTCTCCGTTTCTGTTGAGTTTTGCATGATAGTGCTTCATAAGTTTGCAGGTTCGATTATCTAGCCGAAAGCATCAGACCCGAAAAACTTGTATTTTTTCAGTATCTTAGATGAAGTGCTGAATCCCTCTATTGCCAGTTGCACGCTCTCATTGCTAAACGGACTGTATATACAAGATTTTACTTATTCCTTATACCACCTATTTTTAAATTTGCCCTTCGGTATCGGTTCTCTCTGTAACTTGCGTGGAAGGGAAATTGAAATGACCATTGTGTACGTGTAATTTTTGTGCTCAGGCCTTGGAATGATAAGAAGGTATCGTTTTCCTTTACGCACAGTGTGTTTTCGCATGGTTTTTGGGAATGATTTATGTGCGTCTAAATTTATATGGAATGAAATGTGGAATGATTCAGCATTCCGTCATTTTTTTCTGCAGACGAGGTGTGTAAAAATCCCGGTAAGGGATACATCAGGGCCTGGGCAGAAGCCGCAAAGAGGTTATGCGGCAGGGATCAGAGCCACTTGACCCATTTTGTGGGTGAAATTGTTGGGGGACCGCTTAAAGATAGTGATGACAGTTCGGATATTAACCAAGCCTGTAGACAGATTAAGAAAGCAGCGGAAAATATCCCTGCGCCGATTTCAGGTAATTACAAGTGGAAGAATATAGAACATATATTTTGCTTGACGCGTATTTCTCGTTTCATTCGACATTTTTTTGGTTTGTGTGAGTGTGATCCGAAGGGCAGTTTCGTTATTTTACTGAACCGGAACTTGTAAGACTGAAGCGAAACGGACTGTTGTCAGAATTTTGAACGTGCATGTCCTGTGCGGCTAAGCTTTAAATTGTTCAAGGATGAAATAAGGACGTTATAGTTTATGACTCGGCTGTTACATTAGAATGAAACATTGGCATTTGAAGAAAATTAACCACAGAGTTTAAATTAATTTTAAAAACATCTGTTCATTTCGCTTGCACAGATTAAATGGTTTACATTTTCATACAATATCCCCGTTGCAGCGATCAAAAGCCATGACACAGAAGTTACGGCCACCGTTGGGGAGGGGGTGGCGCAATCCGAAGAACGTAGTTCGGGCAGCGATTGCGTCATTACAGGCGTTGATACCACGTCAAAAGAGCTTTGTGAGAGACCAAAGGGAAGAGGGGGAACACACACATTCATCGCAGGGCGAGAAAGACACAATACTCTCAGCGAATGCGGAATCGGCTGTTGAAGGGGCGTCTTCTGAGTTGCTGGGTAAGTGATGCTTTTGCATTTGTAAAGGGTAAGAATTGTTGCTGAGATGTGTCGGAAGGAGTATCGTGATATATGTAGCACTTGTGCAGATTTGGTCAAGCCAACCAGATGTTGGCATTTTAAAGAATTCAAAACATTTTTCGTGCGTTATGATTGTCGGCGAAACGGACTGCTTATCAATGCCCACTGTTGTGATTCCGGAAGACCTGGAGGGCAATTACTGCTGCTGTCCTATTTGGATTTTGTATGTGAAATCCTGCTTAGGCATTGCTTAAGCACTACCTGAGCAGGATTTCACTTGCAAAATCCAAGTACGGCAGCAGCAGTAGTGGCCCTCCAGGTCTTCGCTTATATCACATAAATGCATTTACCATTTGCTTGTGTAACTCTCATGTCTGTCATTTTGTTTTGTTGCAGAAGCTGCTGGACTTGCAGGATGGTAGAGAGGCCTGGAGGGGTAGATGCGGATGTATTTGCTGGACATGAAATTGCGACATGTGTTTTGAGGGATGTGGTAGAGCATTACCTGTGGGGAATATGTGGCCTATGCACACTGCTCTAGTTTGCATTTGACTTTTCTCTTATGAAGTGACCGACTGTAAATTTATGAAAGTGGCGGCGATGGGTAGTACGGGCAAGTTTCCTGTGACAGGGTCACAAAAGCTGCCAAGTTTGCCGATGTATTTAAAAAAAAAATACTTGCTTCGTAGATTTCGCGTGGATGCACTATATTTCGCATGGCTATGGGTGTGTACGTAAACTTCGCTTGTCAGTTCGAAAGCTTTTAAACTGTGTTATTTGCAATTCACTTTCTCACACCAAGTGACCGACTTTGTAAGTACAAAACCATGCGAAATGTGCGAGCATCAAAGTGTAGTTATTCACAGAAACATCGACAAAATTTTCCAAGCCTGAGACCCTGTCACAAACATGGTTGTGGACGTACATTTCGCATGTGATATTTTAGGACACAGGGGTAAAGTTCAGTTGCGGGCATACCTTTCAAATTTTTACAAGAAACAAAAAGGGCGGATGAAGCTTCAGATCCGTTTAAAAAAAGAGATTATTTTGGGGACATTTCGCTGTGGTGTGGTGTTTTTGGGATTCTGTTTTGGTTTACACAAATGCGGGGAATTTTCTTTGTATCACTTTTCCCATGCAGTTCATTGTTCTAATACGAAGTGACCGACTTTAAATTTTTAAGCGTCGTGGGGTTGGGTAGTACGGGCAATTTTCATGTAACGGGGTTTCAAAACCTAACAGATTGACCGAAGTATTTAAGAAGTGTTTTGGTTCGTACATTTTGCATGGTTATGTGCGTTCGCGTATCAAATGAAAGTTTCAATGTGTTATTTGCATTTAATTTTTCTCGTATAAAGTGACCGACTGTAAATTTATGAAAGTGGCGGCGATGGGTAGTACGGGCAAGTTTCATGTGACAGGGTCACAAAAGCTGCCAAGTTTGTCGATGTGTCAAAAAACGAAATTCTTGCTTCGTAGATTTCGCGTGGTTGCACTACATTTCGCATGGGTGTGGATGTGTGCATGCATTTCGCTTGTCAGTTCGAAAATATTTTAAATTTATGAGCGTTGCGAGATTGTGTAGTACGAGAAAATGATATGTGACAGGGTCTCAAAACGTGCAAATTTTGCTGATGTTTCTGTGAGTAAGAACAATTTGGTGTTCGCACATTTCGCATGGTTGTGTACGTACATTTGGCTTGTCAATTCGAAAGCTTTAACTGCGTTAATTGCAGGTCTTTTTTCTCACACCAAGTGACAGACTTTGGTACGTACAAAACCATGCGAATTGTGCGAATACCAAATTGTTCTAATTAAGAGAAACATCGGCAAAATTTTCGAAGTTTGAGACCCTGTTACATACATGGTTGTGGACGTACATTTCGCATGTGATATTTTAGGACACAGGGACATAGTTCAGTTGCGGGCATACCTTTCAAATTTTTACAAGAATAATAAAAGGGCGGATGAAGCTTCAGATCCGTTTAAAAAAAAGAAACTGTTTTGCTGACATTTCGCTGTGATGTCATGTTTGTGGGATTCTGTTTTGGTTTACACAAGTGCGGGGAGTTTTTTTTTTTTTTTTTTTTTTTGTATCAGTTTTTTATGCAGTTCACTGTTCTTATATGAAGTGACCGACTTTTAATTTATGAACGTCACGGGGCTGGGTAGTACGGGCAATTTTCATGTAGCTTGGTCTCAAAACCTGCCAAATTTGCCGAGGTATTAAGAAGTGTTTTGGTTCGTACATTTCGCATGGTTATGTGCGTTCGCGTATCAGATTTCATTGTGTTATTTGCATTTGATTTTTCTCGTATAAAGTGACCGACTGTAAATTTATGAAAGTGGCGGTGATGGGTAGTATGGATAAGTTTCATGTGACAGGGTCACAAAAGCTGCCAAGTTTGTCGATGTGTCAAAAAAACGAAATTCTTGCTTCGTAGATTTCGCGTGGTTGCACTACATTTCGCATGGTTGTAGATGTGTGCGTACATTTCGCTTGTCTGTTCGAAAGTATTAGCTGTGTTATTTGCAGTTCACTGCTTTTATAAGAAGTAGCCGACTTTAAATTTATGAGCTTTGCGAGATGATGTAGTACGAGAAAATGATATGTGACAGGGTCTCAAAACTTGCAACTTTTGCTGATGTTTCTGTGAGTAAGAACAATTTGGTGTTCGCACATTTCGCATGGTTGTATACGTACATTTGGCTTGTCAATTCAAAAGCTTCAACTGCGCTAATTGCAGGTCTTTTTTCTCACACCAAGTGACAGACTTTGGTACGTACAAAACCATGCGAAATGTGCGAATACCAAAATGTTCTAATACACAGAAACATCGGCAAAATTTTCGAAGTTTGAGACCCTGTTACATACATGATTGTGGACGTACATTTCGCATGTGATATTTTAACACAGGGACAAAGTTCAGTTGCGGGCATACCTTTCAAATTTTTACAAGAAAAATAAAAAGTCGGATGAAGCTTCAGATCCGTTTAAAAAAAAAAAAAAACTGTTTTGCGGACATTTCGCTGTGATGTCATGTTTGTGGGATTCTGTTTTGGTTTACACAAGTGCGGGGAGTTTTTTTTTTTTGTCAGTTTTTCCATGCAGTTCACTGTTCTTATGCGAAGTGACCGACTTTTAATTTATGAACGTCACGGGGCTGGGTAGTATGGACAATTTTCATGCAGCTTGGTCTCACAACCTGCCAAATTTGCCGAGGTATTAAGAAGTGTTTTGGTTCGTACATTTCGCATGGTTATGTGCGTTCGCGTATCAGGTTTCAGTGTGTTATTTCCATTTGATTTTTCTCGTATAAAGTGACACACTGTAAATTTATGAAAGTGGCGGTGATGGGTAATACGGATAAGTTTCATGTGACAGGGTCACAAAAGCTGCCAAGTTTGCCGATGAATTTAAAAAAAAAGAAATACTTGCGTCGTAGATTTCGCGTGGTTGCACTACATTTCACATGGTTGTGTATTAGCGTACATTTTGCTTGTCAGTTCGAAACTTCTCTGTTCGGAGTGACCAATTTCAAAGTTTACGAACGTTGCGAGATTGGGTAGTACAAGCAAAGGGTATCTGACAGAGCCTCAAAACTTGGAAATTTTGCCGTTGTTGCCGTGATTAAGAAAATTTTGGTGTTCGCACATTTCGCATGGTTGTGTGCGTACATTTCGCATGTCAGTTTGAAAGTTTTATTTGCAGTTCACTTTTCTCATACGAAGTCATCGACTTTAGTACGTACACAACCATGCAAAATGTGCTTATTTAAAGAAACATCGGCAAAATTTTCAAAAGTTTGAGACCGTGTCACATACATGGTTGTTATACGTTCATTTCGCATGATTGTGTATAAACGCGCATTTCGCTTGTCAGTTCGAAAGTTTTACCTGTTATTTGCAGTTCATTGTTCTTATACGAAGTGACCGACTTTAAATTTATGAACGTCGCGAGAAGGGCGTACGCGCAAACGTGACAGGGTTTCAAAACTTGGAAATTTGCCGATGTTTCCGTGCTTAAAAAATTTTGGTGTTCGCACATTTCGCATGGTTTTTCATGTAGCTTTTGTACGTACTTTTCGCATGTCAGTTTGAAAGTTTTAATTGTGTTATTTTCAGTTCATTTTTCTTATACGAAGTCACCGACTTTAAATTTATGAACGTCACGAGATGGGGTAGTACACCCAAGTTGTGTTGCAGGGTCTCTAAACCTGCAAATTTTGTGCATGGTTGTGTACGTACATTTCGCATGTTAGTTTGAAAGTTTCAGCTGTGTATTTTGTTTTCTTTAGGAAGCTTTTATGTGGTTTATATCTCATTGCCTCACGTTTTTTCGGCCTATCATTAAATTTTAATTAGTGCACATAACACTGAGCTTGAAAATAAGATAGAGTTGGTTATTTACACATCACGGTTATATCAGTAAAGGATTTTGTTGTTTTATTTTTCCTGTATTTTGGTTTTATTTTAAAAGAGTTTTGTTTTTAAACATTCATCTGTATAAATCTATGTTTTTTAAAATTCATCTGTTTGAATATCTTTTGTACTGCTTTTCAATATTTTGTAACTCTTCAATTAATGTTAAATAGTTTATGTATAAAAATGAAAGAAAATAAATATTACAGGGGGTTATGGTGTAAATAAAAGAAAACAAACTCTACGCTTGTTTGGCTTTTGTTTAGTGTTTCCCTAATATTCATTTACAGAAAGCACGTGGCCTTTGTTTATAAACAAAATCGGTTTGTTTACATTTTTTACACAGTCTCATTTCACAGCAAACTCACAGTTGTAGATATCAAAAAATGGTGTAAAATATGCAAATTATGTAAACAAAATATTCCGTTTCGCAGGGTTCATGCTTTGTTAAATTTCTCTTAATCTGGTGTCTTTTATATATTTTCGCTTTCGGAATTGAATGTAAAAAAAATCTACCGAGATTTTCATATGCAACTTATGTCTGAAAAGTCCCTAATAACGAAGTTAGATTTTTGGCGTACATTTCGCGAGTTGGACACGAAATCGCGATTCGTCGTTTGTTTCCCGACATACCTGTATATGTGTGTGTGTGTGTGTGTGTGTGTGTGTGTGTGTGTGTGTGTGTGTGTGTGTGTGTGTGTGTGTGTGTGTGTGTGTGTGTGTGTGTGTGTGTGTGTGTGTGTGTGGATGCGGCTTCGTCGGGAAACAAGACGAATTGGTGTGTATCACGTTGCAATGTTAAAGTGAAACGGACCGAATTTCGGTCCGTTTCGCATTTTGGTCGGGTCGTCCGTTTCGCAAATCTGTGTTAGGGGTTCATTTTGCGAAACAGGACGTGCTCTTTCACCTGAGACCACATGCCTATTTCGCAGAAATTAACAGAGACCATCAAATTTGCTGTGTAAAATAGTTCTCACACCAACATATAGGTGGCTACCCACCATGAACTCTGTGTGAGAAAAGCACGTGGAACGAGAGCCAATCAGAAGGCGTACACATCTTTCGATCTATGTGAAATCTATTTTTATATCACATTTCAGCCAATCAGGTGCTAGCACATGTGTCAGGGGAGAGCGACCACGTGTTCGAATGGACCCGGCCCCGGGTGGTTGTCTACTTTTTGGCCGACATTTTAGTAGATTTTGGGGTGGCCTATCCAAATAATTGTATTTAAAACAAAAAGAATAATATCACAAATACGTTTTAAAGTTATTTATTGTTTTGTTTGTAGCCTATAAATCTCAAAAATCAAAGTTAAAGTTGAGGGTAAACAAGGCAACACCCCTTTTGTTAGTGGACGATAATATCAGAAAGTTTCCACTTCGTTTTTTTAAGTACATATTTTTGCTTAACTGAAGCAAAGTGTCACATATTTTATTAAGCAATCGTTAGAGTTTGTTTATCTTCGTACATTCTTGTTTTTTTTAAACCAAGTCATTTGTTTGACATATTATTCTCGGTTTCTTTATATAAGCCGGTCTGTTTCGCAAGACACATGTATGCGTGTTGTGTGTGAATTGCAG
Source organism: Protula sp. h YS-2021 (assembly GCA_949752745.1). Lineage (NCBI taxonomy): Eukaryota > Metazoa > Annelida > Polychaeta > Sabellida > Serpulidae > Protula > Protula sp. h YS-2021. The sequence continues at coordinate 31,436,804 of OX457025.1, forward strand.
TCACTGTAAACTCAGTGCACTTTATAACTTTTTATTGTGCGAACAGGCGTGTTACGTGTCCGTACATGTCTTATTTACACTCAATTTTTCTGTAGTTATCGCTGAAATTGACTTAATCTCTCATTACTTGATGCCCTTAAACTTGAGTGTTGTGTTCACCAAATTCTTCCAAATTCGCCTGGTTTCACTGTGTAGAGGCAGGTTCTCGTGTGGTGCCATTTATATTTTTGGGGTGTACAAGCGTGTGTCATGTGCGTACATGTCTAACATACACGCAGTCTTTCCGTCAATATCACTTAAACTGAGTCTCGTTTCTCACTGCTTGGGGACCTTAATCTTAATTGTGCTGTCTTTTTTTCAAATTCGGCTTATTTCACTTCGACTGAATCTAATACTTCAAAAGTGCATTGTTGCATTAGCGCAAGTAGAGGGTTGCACCACCCCCACTCCCCCCCTCCTCCTGTAATGTTAACACCGTTAAACTTAAAATTTTTGCAGGCGAACCCCCCCCCCCCCTCTCTAATACACAACCAGTGCGAAATTGATAGTTGATAAACGCATTAAAATCGGTTTATTTTGCTCATTGCAGGACTTCAAAAATATATTGCTCCATTAGTATAGCTAGTGGGGGACAATGACGTGCAACCCTCCCCCTAGCTTTATAAAAAATATCGCATTAACTGAGTTTCATATCTCACTACTTGTTGGCGTTAACTTGAGTGTGCTGTATTCGCAACATTTTCTCAAATTCGACTTGATTCGCCCAGTAGATGCAGTTATTACTCTGTGCCATTTGTATCTTCCTGTGGGGGGTTTACAAACCTGATTCTTGTGTTTCAAGTCAAATTTACCCCAGTCTATCTGTTAATATCGCTTTAACTTAGTTTAACTATCTCACTGTCCTTTATCTCGAGTGTGCTTTATTTAAAAAAAAGCAGAGAGAGAGGGGGAGACAGAGAGAAAGCGATTCGTTTCACATTGACTTTGCGTTTTGACACACCAAAACGGCTTGTTTTTTCGAGCCAAAAATTGCAGTATTTGTACTGTTAAATTGGCACAACAACGGGGTGGGAGGGGGTTGGGGTTCATTCGGGGTAAACCCCTCCACCCTTTCCCCAAAAAGCGAAATGCACTGGTAAAGTCTAGAAGTGAAAAAAATGTATATTAACACCGTTAAACCTAGACATTTTTCTCACCAGAGCCTCCTCCCCCCCTCCCCTCTTCTCTTGCGCACGCCAACTGCGAAATTGGTAGTTGATAAACGTACTAAAAACGGTCTGTTTTATTGACTGACGGACGCAATCCTTCAAAAATGTTTTGCTCCATTGGTGTAGCTAGGAGGATACAATGACGGGCAACTCTTCCTCCCCTCGTCCGTTTTTCTCGGAAAAAATGTTGCATTTTCTGAGTTTCATGTCTGTTCATGTAACTTTCCCAAGCGACATGTATGCGTGCCGCGTGTGAGGTGCAGTTACTGTAAACTCTCAGTACCATTCATTTTAAACTTTTTTCTTGGCGTGTGCAAGCGTGTTTCATGTCTGCATATGTTTTATTTACACCAACTCTTTCTGTGGATATCGCTGAAATTGGCTTTCATTATGCCCCAACCCTTCGGATTGGGGCCTATAGATTTGGGGTGTCCGTCCGTCTGTCCGTCATCGCTTTATACCCCTATGATTTTTTTTGGGGGGGGGGCGGTTGGGGCCCGCTTGTGTTTCACAAATACTTGTTTCTCATTATTTGATGCCCTTAAACTTGAGTGTGCTGTGGCCACCAAATTCTCCCAAATTCGCTTGGTTACGCTGTGTAGAGGCAGGTTCTTGAGTGATGCCATTTTATATGTTTCTGGGGTGTACAAGCGTGTGTCATGTGCGTACAAGTCTAATATACACTAAGTCTTTCCGTCAATATCGCTTAAACTGGGTTTCGTTTTTTACTGCTTGGTGACCTTAATCTTAATTGTGCTGTATTTTTTTTTTTTTAAATTCGACTTATTTCACTTTGACTGAAACTAATACTTCAAAAGTGCATTTTTGTATTAGCGCAAATAGGGAGGGTGCGCGACCTTCCCCACTCCTCCCTCCGCCCACCCCCCCCCCTCCCCTCCCCTCCCCGTCCCAAGAGCAGAATGCAATGATAAAGCCTATTAGTCATAAAAAAAATGTTTAACACCGTTAAGCGTAAGATATTTGCACACGAGAACTCCCTCCCCCCTCTTAATACACAAACACTGCGAAATTGCGCATTAAAATGGGCTTATTTTATTCATTGCAGGACGCAATCCTTCAAAAATATATTGCTCTATTAGTGTAGCTAGTGGGAGACAATGACGTGCAAACCTCCCCCTCCCTTTTTAAAAAAAAATATCGCTTTAACTGAATTTCACTATCTCACTGTCCTTAATCTTGAGTATGCTTTTTTATGTTAAAAAAAAAAAAAAAAAAAAGAGAGAGAGAGAGAGAGAGAGAGAGAGAAATCGATTCGTTTCACGCTGGCTTAACGTTTTGGCACATCAAAACGGCTTTTTTTTTCGAGCCAAAAATTGTAGTATTTGTACTGTTAAATTGGTGCAACAACGGGGTTGGGGGCATTCGGGGTAAACCCCACCCTTTCCCCAAAAAGCGAAATGCACTGGTAAAGTCTGGAAGTGAAAAGAAATTTTGCCGGCCAGATCCACCTCACCCTTCCTCCTCCTCTCTTGTACACGCCAACTGCGAAATTGACATTGATAACACACCGAAACGGCTATTCGCAGTTGATTTGCTTGCATCTGTCAGCGGGCTAAAGCGAGAGATTCTCACACACATGTGATAGGCTGTGTCTTTTATATATTTTCGCTTTCGGAATTGAATGTAAAAAAAATCTACCGAGATTTTCATATACAACTTATGTCTGAAAAGTCCCTAATAACGAAGTCAGATTTTTGGCGTACATTTCGCGAGTTGGACAAGAAATCGCGATTCCTCGTTTGTTTCCCGACATACCTGTATATGTGTGATTGTGTATTATTGTGCGCTGTTTTATTTGTTTGAGCACTACTTTTATGGTTGGCTTGCCTTGTTACTATTTACACGCGAAAACTGTCATATTTATCTTCCCATATATGCTTCCCAGATCCCCCCCTCTCCATCCACACCCCGCCCCCTTCACTGCGGAATAGCCAGTGCAAACACGTATCAGAAGCTCTAAGTCACAGTAGATTTGCTTTGATCTGTGAACGGGCTAAAAGCTCGAGATTCCCACGCTCATGACAGGCTGACTATATTATTGTGCGCTGTTTTAATTGTGTGAGCACTACTTTTATGATTGACTTGTCTTGTTACTATTTACACGCGAAAACTGTCATATTTTTCTTCCCATATATGCTTCCCAGATCCTCCCCCTCTCCATCCACACCCCCGCCCCCCTTCACTGCGGAATAGCCAGTTCAAACACGTATCAGAAGCTCTAAGTCGCAGTAGATTTGCTTTGATCTGTGAACGGGCTAAAAGCTCGAGATTCCCACGCTCATGATAGGCTGACTGTATATTATTGTGCGCTGTTGTGTGAGCACTACTTTTATGATTGACTTGCCTTGTCACTGTTTACGCGCGAAATAATCCGTCATTTTGTAAAGGTTTTCTGCCATTAAAATGCTTGTTTGGCGATATTTTTTAGCTTGTGTTAGTTTATAAAAAAATATGGTAAGGTTTGGAATGAAATTATCTGCGAAACACTACACTGTGTACATGAACTTGAATGTTTTTTTGTTTTTTTTTGACTCAGTATATGCAAATTAACCTGTCACGAGGTGTATGCGCGCGGCTTTGTTCTTGGTAGCATCACTTCAATGCAGAAAGCGTCCAGGTTACATGTGGATAATTTTTGAAAAACTTAAAAGTGGATAAAAAGTTAATGAGGATATGCCTGAAAGGTAAATACACACATGTTAAAAGCGCGGTTATTTTGTGAATCACGGGAAAATGTTTGTTTAGCGTATTTGGTGTGATTTGTGACATTTTTTTTTTAAGAATGTGTAAGATGCTGCTGTAAAAATACAGGCTTAATTGTCAGGGCGGCATTTTTTCTGAGCTAGCATGCCTTGTCATTTTACGGATTTAAATGTCGAGAAATGTTCGCTCAGAAAATTGTTGCTCAGTTTCGCTTGAAAATGCTGTCGATGTTGTCTGTTCATGGATTTCTTGGTGTACAATTTTTTGTAAGTAGCCACTGCTGGAAACTAACTTTTTTAGGCCCGGGTCCTTGGGACCCGTGTCTTTGAAAAAGGAGGGTCCAAAGCTATTTAGGCAGGATCCGAACCGTGTTAAGATAAAATAGGGCGCAAGAAGACCTGATTTTTTGCGGCTCAGTCGGACTCTGGGTAGCCAAAAAGGAGGGTCTCGGACCCCCGCCAATTTCCATCCCTGTTAATACGTGCACAGACTTTTGCCAATTTTAAACCTCTGCCCTGAACGCAGTCCGGATGCTTTGAAACCCCCCCCCTCCCCTCCACCTTGAACGCTTAAAAGAAGAAGCCAATTCGCACTTAGATTTTTGCGGAATTTTTTTGCGTTTCGGCTGAATTCAGGTGGGATTAGGATGTAAATGATAGAAAAAAAGCGGCATGGATGGTATCTTAGAATGTAAAAAAAATCGGTCAATTTCGCGCAGTTATAGCTTATGCTGTCGGGTCATACCTAAGATTGGGATTCCTCCTTGTTACTCCGTGAGGGACTCCACATACAACGGTTAGAGAGATTTTGAATGCTTCATATCAGAATAATGTGGCAGGGTGCCCCGATATGGCCACAGCAGTAAAAAAAGATAGAAAATCACAATGCTACACAAAATGTATTCGGTCACTTGTCGGTTAGTTTCGCTAAGATTTATGGATTGTGTTGTCGTTATGTCAAATTCCCAATATATTCAGCTAATGATATTTCTCTTATTGCTTTCACAGATGCCGCGGAAAAAAGGACGGATTAAAAAGACCAAGGTCCTAGAACAGGTCGTTGATCTGCAGCGCTACAGAACAGGTGACGTTGTGCTTCACGTTGTGTATAGAAGGAAGTGGTGGCGTGTACGTGTGGAAGGCCGGGACCCTGACGGAAGTATAGAAGTCTTATTTTGCGGTTTTGACTTTGCGTAAGTTCTTAAACATTTTTCTATTTCTTTCCTTTCCAGGTCGTGGACGTCCTGTAAAACCAGGTTGATTTAGATTCCCTTTTGTTTTTGCATGTTCTTGTGGAATGATGACGTCCTATTCGCAGAAATTATACTTTTGTAGAGTTGAAAGACCAGTGTATTGTAGCATTTTTTGTGCTCCTGTAATAACTGAAATAAAAACTTGACAAGGACAGAAGTGACGTCCTTACAGCAGCTGAGAGTGATGCATGATTTAAAAAAATTCTTTCATTTTTAGTCCGGAGAAAGAGGAATTGGTAATATGTTATTAAGAAATGACCGATTTTTTTCATTCCCTGTGATTGGGTTAAATGTCTGTTTTGCCGTTTTATGGTTTGCTAATCTCCGTTTGCGAGTTTTGCCTGATAATGCTTCATAAGTTTGCAGGTTCGATTATCTAGCCGGAAGCATCAGACCCAAAAGAACTAGTCTTTTTCAGTATCTTAGATGAAGTGCTGAATCCCTCTATTGCCAGTTGCACGCTCTCATTGCTAAACGGACTGTAGATGCGAGATTTTACTTATTCGTATACCGCCTATTTATTTTAGATTTTCTCTTCGGTATCTGTTCTGTCTGTAACTTGCGTGGAAGGGAAATTGAAATGACCATTGTGTACGTGTAATTTTTGTGCTCACGCCTTGGAATGATAAGAAGGTATCGTTTTCCTTTACGCACAGTGTGTTTTCACATGGTTTTTGGGAATGATTTATGTGCGTATAAACTTGTATGGAGTGAATTATGGAATGATTCAGCATTCCGTCATTTTTTTCTGCAGACGAGGTGTGTAAAAACCCCGTTAAGGGTTACATCAAGGCCTGGGCAGAAGCCGCAAAGAGGGTGTGCGGCAGGGATCAGAGCCAATTGACCCATTTTGTGGGTGAAATTGTTAGGGGACCGGTTGAAGATAATTATGACAGTTCGGATGTTAACCAAGCCTGTAGACAGATTAAGAAAGCAGCGGAAAATATCCCTGCGCCGATTTCAGGTAATTACAAGTGGACGAATATACAACATATATTTTGCTTGACGCGTATTTCTCGTTTCATTCGACATTTTTTTTTGTTTGTGTGAGTGTGATCCGAAGGGCAGTTTCGTTATTTTACTGAACCGGAACTTGTAAGACTGAAGCGAAACGGACTGTTGTCACAATTTTGAACGTGCATGTCCTGTGCGGCTAAGCTTTAAATTGTTCAAGGATGAAATAAGGACGTTATAGTTTATGACTCGGCTGTTACATTACAATGAAACATTCGCACTAGAAGAAAATTAACCACAGAGTTTAAATTAATTTTAAAAACATCTGTTCATTTCGCTTGCACAGATTAAATGGTTTACATTTTCATACAATATCCCCGTTGCAGCGATCGAAAGCCATGACACAGAAGTTACGGTCACCGTTGGGGAGGGGGTGGCGCAAACCGAAGAACGTAGTTCGGACAGCGATTGCGTCATTACGGGCGCCGATACCACGTCAAAAGAGCTTTGTGAGAGACCAGTGAAAAGGGATGAGGGGGCTGCACACACACATTCATCGCAGGGCGAAAAAGACACAAAACTCTCAGCGAATGCGGAATCGGCTGTTGAAGGGGCATCTTCTGAGAAGTTGCTGGGTAAGTGATGCTTTTGCATTTATAAAGGGTAAGAATTGTTGCTGAGATGTGTCGGGAGGAGTATCGTGATATATGTAGCGCTAATGCAGATTTGGTCAAGCCAACCAGGTGCTGACGTTTTAAAGAATTCAAAAAACTTTTCGTGCGTTGTGGTTGTCGGCGAAACGGACTGCTTATCGGTGCCCACTGCTAAGATTGTAAGAGTTTTGTACAGTTCAGCTTTGAAATGTGAAGGTTATTCCTGGGCGCTTTATGTTCTCATCAAAGGTAGTTGCTATTTTGACTTGATGTGAAGTTGTCAATGTCTCTGTCGTACGAATTCACAGTGATTTAGCGTTTGTAATACCAGTGTTGTACTTTTTTAGAAAATGTCCCCGTTGCTGCAATCGGAAGCCGTGACACAGAAGTTACGGTCACCGTTGGGGAGGGGTGGCGCAATCCGAAGAACGTAGCTCGGACAGCGATTGCGTCATTACAGGCGTTGATACCACGTCAAAAGAGCTTTGTGAGAGACCAGTGAAAAGGGAAGAAGAAGTGTTTGAATTCGTACATTTCGCATGGTTGTGTGCGTTCGCGTATCAAGTTTCAGTGTGTTATTTGCATTTGATTTTTCTCGTATAAGGTGACTGACTGTAAATTTATGAAAGTGGCGATGATGGGTAGTACGGGCAAGTTTCATGTGACAGGGTCACAAAAGCTGTCAAGTTTGCCGATGTATTTAAAAAACAAATACTTGCGTCGTAGATTTCGCGTGGTTGCACTACATTTCGCATGGTTGTGTATGAGCGTACATTTCGCTTGTCAGTTCGAAAGTTCACTGTTCGGAGTGACCAATTTCAAAGTTTATGAACGTTGCGAGATTGGGTAGTACGAGCAAAAGGTATGTGACAGAGCCTCAAAACTTGGAAATTTTGCCGATGTTGCCGTGATTAAGAAAATTTTGGTGTTAGCACATTTCGCATGGTTGTGTACGTACATTTCGCATGTCAGTTTGAAAGTTTTAATTGTGTTATTTGCAGTTCGCTTTTCTTATACGAAGTCACCGATTTTAGTACGTACACAACCTTACAAAATGTGCCAACACCAAAATGTGCTTATTTACAGAAATATCGGCAAAATTTTCAAAAGTTTGAGACCGTGTCACATACATGGTTGTTATACGTTCATTTCGCATGATTGTGTATAAACGTGCATTTCGTTTGTCAGTTCGAAAGTTTTACCTGTTATTTGCAGTTCACTGTTCTTATACGAAGTAACCGACTTTAAATTTATGAACGTCGCGAAAAGGGCGTACTCGCAAACGTGACAGGGTCTCAGAACTTAGAAATTTGCCGATGTTTCCGTGATTAAAAAATTTTGGTGTTCGCACATTGCGCATGGCTGTGTACGTACATTTCGCTTGTCAATTCGAAAGCTTTAACTGCGTTATTTGCAGTCTATTTTTCTCACACCAAGTGACCGAATTAAGTACGTTCAAAACCATGCGAAATGTGCGAACACCAAAATGTTCTAATTCACAGAAACATCGGCAAAATTTTCGAAGTTTGAGACCCTGTCACATACATGGTTGTGGACGTACATTTCGCATGTGATATTTTAGGACACAGGGACAAAGTTCAGTTGCGGGCATACCTTTCAAATTTTTACAAGAAAAATAAAAAGGCGGATGAAGCTTCAGATCCGTTTAAAAAAAGAAACTGTTTTGGGGACGTTTTCGCTGTGATGTCATGTTTGTGGGATTCTGTTTTGGTTTACACAAGTGCGATGAGTTTTCTTTGTATCAGTTTTTCCATGCAGTTCACTGTTCTTATACGAAGTGACCGACTTTTAATTTATGAACGTCACGGGGCTGGGTAGTACGGGCAATTTTCATGTAACGGGGTCTCAAAACCTGCCAAATTTGCCGCGGTATTAAGAAGTGTTTGGGTTCGTACATTTCGCATGGTTATGTGCGTTCGCGTATCAAGTTTCAGTGTGTTATTTGCATTTGATTTTTCTCGTATAAAGTGACTGACTGTAAATTTATGAAAGTGGCGATGATGGGTAGTACGGGCAAGTTTCATGTGACAGGGTCACAAAAGCTGTCAAGTTTGCCGATGTATTTAAAAAACAAATACTTGCGTCGTAGATTTCGCGTGGTTGCACTACATTTCGCATGGTTGTGTATGAGCGTACTTTTCGCTTGTCAGTTCGAAAGTGCACTGTTCGGAGTGACCAATTTCAAAGTTTATGAACGTTGCAAGATTGGGTAGTACGAGCAAAAGGTATGTGACAGAGCCTCAAAACTTGGAAATTTTGCCGATGTTGCCGTGATTAAGAAAATTTTGGTGTTGGCACATTTCGCATGGTTGTGTACGTACATTTCGCATGTCAGTTTGAAAGTTTTAATTGTGTTATTTGCAGTTCGCTTTTCTTATACGAAGTCACCGACTTTAGTACGTACACAACCATGCAAAATGTGCCAACACCAAAATGTGCTTATTTACAGAAATATCGGCAAAATTTTCAAAAGTTTGAGACCGTGTCACATACATGGTTGTTATACGTTCATTTCGCATGATTGTGTATAAACGTGCATTTCGTTTGTCAGTTCGAAAGTTTTACCTGTTATTTGCAGTTCACTGTTCTTATACGAAGTAACCGACTTTAAATTTATGAACGTCGCGAAAAGGGCGTACTCGCAAACGTGACAGGGTCTCAGAACTTGGAAATTTGCCGATGTTTCCGTGATTAAAAAATTTTGGTGTTCGCACATTGCGCATGGCTGTGTACGTACATTTCGCTTGTCAATTCGAAAGCTTTAACTGCGTTATTTGCAGTCTATTTTTCTCACACCAAGTGACCGAATTAAGTACGTTCAAAACCATGCGAAATGTGCGAACACCAAAATGTTCTAATTCACAGAAACATCGGCAAAATTTTCGAAGTTTGAGACCCTGTCACATACATGGTTGTGGACGTACATTTCGCATGTGATATTTTAGGACACAGGGACAAAGTTCAGTTGCGGGCATACCTTTCAAATTTTTACAAGAAAAATAAAAAGGCGGATGAAGCTTCAGATCCGTTTAAAAAAAGAAACTGTTTTGGGGACGTTTTCGCTGTGATGTCATGTTTGTGGGATTCTGTTTTGGTTTACACAAGTGCGATGAGTTTTCTTTGTATCAGTTTTTCCATGCAGTTCACTGTTCTTATACGAAGTGACCGACTTTTAATTTATGAACGTCACGGGGCTGGGTAGTACGGGCAATTTTCATGTAACGGGGTCTCAAAACCTGCCAAATTTGCCGCGGTATTAAGAAGTGTTTGGGTTCGTACATTTCGCATGGTTATGTGCGTTCGCGTATCAAGTTTCAGTGTGTTATTTGCATTTGATTTTTCTCGTATAAAGTGACTGACTGTAAATTTATGAAAGTGGCGATGATGGGTAGTACGGGCAAGTTTCATGTGACAGGGTCACAAAAGCTGTCAAGTTTGCCGATGTATTTAAAAAACAAATACTTGCGTCGTAGATTTCGCGTGGTTGCACTACATTTCGCATGGTTGTGTATGAGCGTACTTTTCGCTTGTCAGTTCGAAAGTGCACTGTTCGGAGTGACCAATTTCAAAGTTTATGAACGTTGCAAGATTGGGTAGTACGAGCAAAAGGTATGTGACAGAGCCTCAAAACTTGGAAATTTTGCCGATGTTGCCGTGATTAAGAAAATTTTGGTGTTGGCACATTTCGCATGGTTGTGTACGTACATTTCGCATGTCAGTTTGAAAGTTTTAATTGTGTTATTTGCAGTTCGCTTTTCTTATACGAAGTCACCGACTTTAGTACGTACACAACCATGCAAAATGTGCCAACACCAAAATGTGCTTATTTACAGAAATATCGGCAAAATTTTCAAAAGTTTGAGACCGTGTCACATACATGGTTGTTATACGTTCATTTCGCATGATTGTGTATAAACGTGCATTTCGTTTGTCAGTTCGAAAGTTTTACCTGTTATTTGCAGTTCACTGTTCTTATACGAAGTAACCGACTTTAAATTTATGAACGTCGCGAAAAGGGCGTACTCGCAAACGTGACAGGGTCTCAGAACTTGGAAATTTGCCGATGTTTCCGTGATTAAGAAATTTTGGTGTTCGCACATTGCGCATGGCTGTGTACGTACATTTCGCTTGTCAATTCGAAAGCTTTAACTGCGTTATTTGCAGTCTATTTTTCTCACACCAAGTGACCGAATTAAGTACGTTCAAAACCATGCGAAATGTGCGAACACCAAAATGTTCTAATTCACAGAAACATCGGCAAAATTTTCGAAGTTTGAGACCCTGGCACATACATGGTTGTGGACGTACATTTCGCATGTGATATTTTAGGACACAGGGAGAAAAGTTCAGTTGCGGGCATACCTTTCAAATTTTTACAAGAAAAATAAAAAGGCGGATGAAGCTTCAGATCCGTTTAAAAAAAGAAACTGTTTTGGGGACATTTCGCTGTGATGTCATGTTTGTGGGATTCTGTTTTGGTTTACACAAGTGCGATGAGTTTTCTTTGTAACAGTTTTTCCGTCAGTTCCCTGTTCTTATACGAAGTGACCGACTTTTAATTTATGAACGTCACGGGGCTGGGTAGTACGGGCAATTTTCATGTAACGGGGTCTCAAAACCTGCCAAATTTGCCGCGGTATTAAGAAGTGTTTGGGTTCGTACATTTCGCATGGTTGTGTGCGTTCGCGTATCAAGTTTCAGTGTGTTATTTGCATTTGATTTTTCTCGTATAAGGTGACTGACTGTAAATTTATGAAAGTGGCGATGATGGGTAGTACGGGCAAGTTTCATGTGACAGGGTCACAAAAGCTGTCAAGTTTGCCGATGTATTTAAAAAACAAATACTTGCGTCGTAGATTTCGCGTGGTTGCACTACATTTTGCATGGTTGTGTATGAGCGTACATTTCGCTTGTCAGTTCGAAAGTTCACTGTTCGGAGTGACCAATTTCAAAGTTTATGAACGTTGCGAGATTGGGTAGTACGAGCAAAAGGTATGTGACAGAGCCTCAAAACTTGGAAATTTTGTCGATGTTGCCGTGATTAAGAAAATTTTGGTGTTGGCACATTTCGCATGGTTGTGTACGTACATTTCGCATGTCAGTCTGAAAGTTTTAATTGTGTTATTTGCAGTTCGCTTTTCTTATACGAAGTCACCGACTTTAGTACGTACACAACCATGCAAAATGTGCCAACACCAAAATGTGCTTATTTACAGAAATATCGGCAAAATTTTCAAAAGTTTGAGACCGTGTCACATACATGGTTGTTATACGTTCATTTCGCATGATTGTGTATAAACGTGCATTTCGTTTGTCAGTTCGAAAGTTTTACCTGTTATTTGCAGTTCACTGTTCTTATACGAAGTAACCGACTTTAAATTTATGAACGTCGCGAAAAGGGCGTACTCGCAAACGTGACAGGGTCTCAGAACTTGGAAATTTGCCGATGTTTCCGTGATTAAGAAATTTTGGTGTTCGCACATTGCGCATGGCTGTGTACGTACATTTCGCTTGTCAATTCGAAAGCTTTAACTGCGTTATTTGCAGTCTATTTTTCTCACACCAAGTGACCGAATTAAGTACGTTCAAAACCATGCGAAATGTGCGAACACCAAAATGTTCTAATTCACAGAAACATCGGCAAAATTTTCGAAGTTTGAGACCCTGGCACATACATGGTTGTGGACGTACATTTCGCATGTGATATTTTAGGACACAGGGAGAAAAGTTCAGTTGCGGGCATACCTTTCAAATTTTTACAAGAAAAATAAAAAGGCGGATGAAGCTTCAGATCCGTTTAAAAAAAGAAACTGTTTTGGGGACATTTCGCTGTGATGTCATGTTTGTGGGATTCTGTTTTGGTTTACACAAGTGCGATGAGTTTTCTTTGTAACAGTTTTTCCATCAGTTCCCTGTTCTTATACGAAGTGACCGACTTTTAATTTATGAACGTCACGGGGCTGGGTAGTACGGGCAATTTTCATGTAACGGGGTCTCAAAACCTGCCAAATTTGCCGCGGTATTAAGAAGTGTTTGGGTTCGTACATTTCGCATGGTTGTGTGCGTTCGCGTATCAAGTTTCAGTGTGTTATTTGCATTTGATTTTTCTCGTATAAGGTGACTGACTGTAAATTTATGAAAGTGGCGATGATGGGTAGTACGGGCAAGTTTCATGTGACAGGGTCACAAAAGCTGTCAAGTTTGCCGATGTATTTAAAAAACAAATACTTGCGTCGTAGATTTCGCGTGGTTGCACTACATTTTGCATGGTTGTGTATGAGCGTACATTTCGCTTGTCAGTTCGAAAGTTCACTGTTCGGAGTGACCAATTTCAAAGTTTATGAACGTTGCGAGATTGGGTAGTACGAGCAAAAGGTATGTGACAGAGCCTCAAAACTTGGAAATTTTGTCGATGTTGCCGTGATTAAGAAAATTTTGGTGTTGGCACATTTCGCATGGTTGTGTACGTACATTTCGCATGTCAGTCTGAAAGTTTTAATTGTGTTATTTGCAGTTCGCTTTTCTTATACGAAGTCACCGACTTTAGTACGTACACAACCATGCAAAATGTGCCAACACCAAAATGTGCTTATTTACAGAAATATCGGCAAAATTTTCAAAAGTTTGAGACCGTGTCACATACATGGTTGTTATACGGTCTTTTCGCATGATTGTGTATAAACGTGCATTTCGTTTGTCAGTTCGAAAGTTTTACCTGTTATTTGCAGTTCACTGTTCTTATACGAAGTAACCGACTTTAAATTTAAGAACGTCGCGAGAAGGGCGTACTCGCAAACGTGACAGGGTCTCAGAACTTGGAAATTTGCCGATGTTTCCGTCATTAAAAAATTTTGGTGTTCGCACATTTCGCATGGTTTTGTACGTACATTTCGCATGTCAGTTTGAAAGTTTTAATTGTGTTATTTTCAGTTCATTTTTCTCATACGAAGTCACCGACTTTAAATTTATGAACCTCACGAGATGGGGTAGTACACCCAAGTTGTGTTGCAAATTTTGTGCATGGTTGTGTACGTACATTTCGCATGTTAGTTTGAATGTTTCAGCTGTGTATTTTGTTTTCTTTAGGAAGCTTTTATGTGGTTTATATTTCATTGTCTCGCGTTTTTTTCGGTCTATTATTAAATTTTAACTAGTGCACATAACACTGAGCTTGAAAATGAGGTAGAGTTGGTTATTTACACATCACGGTTATATCAGTATGGGATTTTGTTTTATTATTTTTTCTGTATTTTATTTTTATTTTAAAAGAGTTTTGTTTTTAAACATTCATCTGTTTAAATCTGTATTTTGTTTTTAAAAATTTCATCTGTATAGTATAAATCTATGTTTTTCAACATTCATCTTTTTGAATATCTTTTGTACTGCTCTTCAATATTTTGTAAGTCTTCAATTTATGTTAAATAGTTTATGTATAGAAATGAAAGAAAATAAATATTACAGGGGGGTTATGGTGTAAATAAAAGAAAACAAACTCTACGCTTGTTTGGCTTTTATTTAGTGTTTCCCTAATACTCTTTTACAGAAAGCACGTGGCCTTTGTTTATAAACAAAATCGGTTTGTTTACATTTTTTACACAGTCTCGTTTCACAGCAAACTTATAGTTGCAGATATCAAAAAATTGTGTAAAATATGCAAATTATGTAAACAAAATATTCCGTTTCGCAGTGTTCATGCTTTGTTAAATTTCTCTCAATCTGTTGTCTTTTCTATATTTTCGCTTTCGGAATTGAATGTAAAAAAAATCTACCGAGATTTTCATATACAACTTATGTCTGAAAAGTCCCTAATAACGAAGTTAGATTTTTGGCGTACATTTCGCGAGTTGGAGAAGAAATCGCGATTCGTCGTTAGTTTCCCGACGTAGCTGTATATATATATGTGTGTGTGTGTGTGTGTGTGTGTGTGTGTGTGTGTGTGTGTGTGTGTGTGTGTGTGTGTGTGAGGGTGGATGCGGCTTCGTCGGGAAACAAGACGAATTGGTGTGTATCACGTTGCAATGTTAAAGTGAAACGGACCGAATTTCGGTCCGTTTCGCATTTTGGTCGGGTCGTCCGTTTCGCAAATCTGTGTAAGGGGCTCATTTTGCGAAACAGGACGTGCTCTTTCACCTGAGACCACATGCCTATTTCGCAGAAATTTACAGAGACCTTCAAAATTTCTGTGTAAAATAGTTCTCACACCAACATATAGGTGGCTACCTACCATGAACTCTGTGTGAGAAAAGCACGTGGAACGAGAGCCAATCAGAAGACGTACACATCTTTCGATCTGTGTGAAATCTATTTTTATATCACATTTCAACCAATCAGGTGCTAGCACATGTGTCAGGGGAGCGCGACCACGTGTTGGAATGGACCCGGCCCCAGGTGGTTGTCTACTTTTTGGCCTACATTTTAGTAGATTCTGGGGTGGCATATCCGTATAATTGTATTTAAAACAGGAAGAATAATATCGCAAATACGTTTTAAAGTTATTTATTGTTTTGTTTGTAGCCTATAAATCTCAAAAATCAAAGTTAAAGTTGAGGGTAAGCAAGGCAACACCCCTTTTAACACCCCTTTTGGTAGTGGACGATAATACCAGAAAGTTTCCACTTCATTTTTTTAAGTACATATTTTTGTTTAACTGAAGCAAAGTGTCACATATTTTATTAAGCAATCGTTAGAGTTTGTTATTCTTCGTAGATTCTTGTTTTTTTTTAACCAAGTCATTTGTTTGACATATTATTTTCGGTTTCTTTATGTAAGCCGGTCTGTTTCGCAAGCCTCATGTACGCGTGTTGTGTGTGAATTGCAGTCACTGTAAACTCTCAGTGCAATTTATAACTTTTTGTTGTGCGAACAGGCGTGTTTCGTGTCCGTACATGTCTTATTTACACTCAATCTTTCTGTGGCCAGCGCTGAAATTGACTTAATGTCTCATTACTTGATGCCATTAAACTTGAGTGCTGTGTTCTCCAAATTCTTCCAAGTTCGCCTGCTTTCGCTGTGTAGAGGCAGATTCTTGTGTGATGCCATTTATATTTTTGGGGTGTACAAGCGTGTGTCATGTGCGTACAAGTCTAATATACACTCAGTCTTTCCGTCAATATCACTTGAAGAACTGAGTTTTGTTTCTCACTGCTTGGTGACCGTAATCTTAACTGTGCTGTCTTCTTTTTCAAATTCTTCTTATTTCACTTTGACTGAATATAATACTTCAAAAGTGCATTGTCGCTTTAGCGCAAGTAAAGGGGTGCACCGCCCCCACTCCCACCCCTCCTGTAACAAAAGCAAAATGCAATGGTACAGCCTGTTAGTTGGAAAAAATGTTAAAACCGTTAAACTTAAGATTTTTGTAGGCGAGAACCCCTCCCCTCCCCTCTAATACACAACCACTGCGAAATTGGTAGCTGATAAACGCATTGAAATCGGTTTATTTTGCTCATTGCAGGACGCAGTCCTTCAAAAATATATTGCTCCATTAGTGTAGCTAGTGGGAGACAATGACGTGCAACCCCTCCCCCTCCCTTTATCAAAAAATATCGCATTAACTGAGTTTCATATCTCACTACTTGTTGGCCTTAACTTGAGTGTGCTGTATTCGCAACATTTTCTCAAATTTCGACTTGATTCGCCCAGTAGATGCAGTTATTACTCTGTGCCATTTGTATCTTTCTGTGGGGGGGGGGGGGGGGTTGCAAACGTGTTTTATGTGTTTCAAGTCAAATTCACCCCAGTCTATCTGTTAATATCGCTTTAACTTAGTTTAACTATCTCACTGTCCTTAATCTCGAGTGTGCTTTATTAAAAAAAAGCAGAGAGAGAGAGAGAGAGAAATCGATTCGTTTCACATTGACTTTACGTTTTGACACACCAAAACGGCTTGTTTTTTCGAGACAAAAATTGTAGTATTTGTACTGTTAAATTGGCGCAACAACTGGGTGGGAGGGGGGTGCATTCGGGGTAAACCCTCCACCCTTTCCCCAAAAAGCGAAATGCACTGGTAAAGTCTAGAAGTGAAAAAAATATATATTAACACCGTTAAACCTAGACATTTTTCTCGCCAGATCCTCCTCCCCCCTCCTCCCTGCTCTCTTGCACACGCCAACTGCGAAATTGGTAGTTGATAAACGTACTAAAAACGGCCTGCTTTATTGACTGCAGGACGCAATCCTTCAAAAATGTTTTGCTCCATTGGTGTAGCTAGGAGAATACAATGACGGGCAAATCCCCCCCCCCTCGTCCGTTTTTTTCGGAAAAAAAAATATTGCATTATCTGAGTTTCATATCTGTTCATGTTAGTTTAGCAAGCGACATGTATGCGTGTCGCGTGTGAGATGCAGTAACTGTAAACTCTCAGTACCATTCATTTTAAACTTTTTTTTCTTGGCGTGTGCAAGCGTGTTTTATGTCCGCATATGTCTTATTTACACCCACTCTTTCTGTGGATATCGCTGAAATTGGCTTTCATTATGTCCCAACCCTTCGGATTGGGGCCTATAGGTTTGGGCTGTCCGTCCGTCCGTCATCGCTTAATACCCCTATGAATTTGGGAGACGGTTGGGGCCTGCTTGTGTTTCACAAATATTACTTGTTTCTCATTATTTGATGCCCTTAAACTTGAGTGTGCTGTGGCCACTAAATTCTCCCAAATTCGCTTGGTTACGCCGTGTAGAGGCAGGTTCTTGAGTGATGCCATTTGATATTTTTCTGGGGTGTACAAGCGTGTGTAATGTGCGTAGAAGTCTAATATACACTCAGTCTTTCCGTCAATATCACTTAAACTGAGTTTCGTTTCTCACTGCTTGGTGACCTTAATCTTGTGCTGTCTTTTTTTTTTTTCAAATTCGACTTATTTCACTTGGACTGAAACTAATACTTCAAAAGTGCATTTTTGTATTAACGCAAATAGAGAGGGTGCGCGACTCCCCCACTCCTCCCTCCATTAGTGTAGCTAATGCTCAATTAGTGTAGCTAGTGGGAGACAATGACGTGCAAACCTCCCCGTCCCTTTATCCAAAAAAATATCGCTTTAACTGAGTTTCACTATCTCACTGTCCTTAATCTTGAGTTGCTTTATTTAAAAAAAAAAAAAAAAAAGAGAGAGAGAGAGAGAGAGAGAAATCGATTCGTTTCACGTTGACTTTACGTTTTGGCAGATCAAAACGGCTTTTTTTTTTTAGCCAACAATTGTAGTATTTGTACTGTTAAATTGGTGCAACAACGGGGTTGGTTGCATTTGGGGAAAACCCCACCCTTTCCCCAAAAAAGCGAAATGCACTGGTAAAGTCTAGAAGTGAAAAAAAATTTTGACGGCCAGATCCCCCTCACCCTTCCTCCGCCTCTCTTGTACACGCCAACTGCGAAATTGACAGTTGATAAACACACCGAAACGACTATTCGTAGTTGATTTGCTTGCATCTGTCAGCGGGCTAAAGCGAGAGATTCTCACGCACATGTGAAAGGCTGATTGTGTATTATTGTGCGCTGTTTTATTTGTTTGAGCACTACTTTTAAGATTGGCTTGCCTTTTTACTATTTACACGCGAAAAATGTCATATTTATCTTCCATATATGCTTCTCAGATCCCCCCCCCTCTCCATCCAGGCCCCCGTCCTCCTTCGGAATTGCCAATTCAAACACGTATCAGAAGCTCTATTTCGCAGTAGATTTGCTTTGATCTTTGAACGGGCTAAAAGCTCGAGGTTCCCACGCTCATGACAGGCTGACTGTATATTATTGAGCGCTGTTTTAATTGTGTGTGCACTACTTTTATGATTGACTTGCCTTGTTACTGTTTGCGCGCGAAATAATCCGTTATTTTGTCAAGGTTTTTCTGCCATTAAAATGCTTGTTTGGTGATATTTTTTAGTTTGTGTTAGTTTATAAAAAATATTGTAAGGTTTGGAATGAAATTATCTGCGAAACACTACACTGTGTACATGAAGTTGAATGTTTTTTTTTTACTCAGTATGCAAATTAACCTGTCACGAGGTGTATGCGCGCGGCTTTGTTCTTGGTGGCGTCACTTTCAATGCAGAAAGCTTCCAGGTTACATGTGGATAATTTTTGAAAAATTAAAAGTGGATACAAAGTTAATAAGGATACACCTGAAAGGTAAATACACAAATGTTAAAAGCGCGGTGATTTTGTGAATCACGAGAAAATGTTGTTTTAGCGTGTTTGGTGTGTTTTGTGGCACTTTTTTGTGTAAGATACTGCTGTAAAAATACAGGCTTGATTGTGAGGACGGCACATTCTGAGCTAACATATCTTTTTATTTTACGGATTTATGTGTCTAGAAATGTTCGCTCAGAAAATTGTTGCTCAGTTTCGCTTGAAAATGCTGTCGATGTTGTCTTTTCTTGGATTTCTTGGTTTACAATTTTTTGTAAGTGGCCACTGCTGGAAACTAGCTTCTTTTGGTCCGGGTCCTTGGGACCTAGGACTTTGAAAAAGGGTCCAAAGCTATTTAGGGAGGATCCGAACCGTGTTAAGATAACATAGGGCGCAAGAAGACCTGATTTTTTGCGGCTGAGTCGGACTCTGGGTAGCCAAAAAGGAGGGTCTCTGATCCCCGTCAATTTCCAGCCCTGTTAATACGTACACAGACTTTTGCCAATTTTAAACCCCCTTCCCTGAACGCAGTCCGGATGCTTTGTCTCCCCCTCCACCTTGAACGCTTAAAAGAATAAGCCAATACGCACTTAGACTTTTTCGGAAAAACTTTTGCGTTTCGGCTGAATTCAGGTGGGATTAGGATGTAATGATAGAAGAAAAAACGGCATGGATGATCTCTTAGAATGTAAAAAAAATAGGTCAATTTCGCGCAGTTATAGCTCATGCTGTCGGGTCATACCTAAGATTGAGATTCCTTCTTGCTACTCCGTGAGGGACTCCACGGTTAGAGAGATTTTGAATGCCCCATATCAGAATAATGTGGCAGGGGGCCCCGATATGGCCATAGCAGTAAAAAAAAAAAAGAAAGAAAAAGAAAATCACAATGCTACACCAAATGTATCCGGTCACTTGTCGGTTAGTTTCGCTAAGATTTATGGATTGTGTTGTCGTTATTTCAAATTCCCAATATATTCAGCTAATGATCATTCTCTTATTGCTTTCACAGATGCCGCGGAAAAAAGGGTGGATTAAAAAGACCAAGGTCCAAGAACAGTTCGTTGATCTGCAGCGCTACAGAACAGGTGACGTTGTGCTTCACATCTATAGAAGGAAGTGGTGGCCTGCACATGTGGAAGGCCGGGACCCTGACGGAAGTATAGAAGTCTCGTTTTGCGGTTTTGACTTTGCGTAAGTTCTTAAACTTTTTTTCTATTGCTTTCCTTTCCAGGTCGTGGACGTCCTGTACAACCAGTTTGATTTAGATTCCCTTTTGTTTTTGCGTGTTCTTGTGGAATGATGACGTCCTATTCGCAGAAATTATACTTTTGTAGAGTTGAAAGACCAGTGTATCGTAACATTTTTTTTTTTGCTCCTGTAATAACTGAAAAAAAACTTGACAAGGACAGAAGTGACGTCCTTACAGCAGCTGAGAGTGATCCATGATTTCAAAACATTCTTTCATTTTTAGTCCGGAGAAAGTTTCCGATCCCAGGAAGCTCAAACCGTTTCCTATGGCTGTGGGAATTGGTAATATGTTATTAAGAAATGACAGATTTTTTCCTTCCCTGTGATTGGGTTAAATGTCGGTTTGCAAATCTCCGTTTTGCATGATAGTGCTTCATAAGTTTGCAGGTTCGATTATCTAGCCGGAAGCATCAGACTCAAAAGGACTTGTATTTTTCAGTATCTTAGATGAAATGCTGAATCCCTGTATTGCCAGTTGCACGGTCTCATTGCTAAACGAACTGTATATGCGAGATTATACTTGTTCGATTTTTTTCCTTCCCGGTGATTGGGTTAAATGTCTGTTTTGTCGTTTTATGGTTTGCAAATCCCCGTTTCCGTTGAGTTTTGCATGCTAATGCTTCATTAGTTTGCAGGTTCGATTATCTAACTGGAAGCATCAGACCCAAAAGGACTTGTATTTTTCAGTATTTTAGATGAAGTGCCGAATCCCTGTATTGCCAGTTGCACGTTCTCATTGCTAAACGGACTGTATATGCGAGATTGTACTTATTCGTATAACACCTATTTTTAAATTTTCTCTTCGGTATCTGTTCTCTCTGTAACTTGCGTGGAACACAAACTTAAATTACCATTGTGTCCGTGTCATTTTTGTGCTCACGCCTTGGAATGATAAAAAAGTATCGTTTTCCTTTACACACAGTGTGTTTTCGCATGGTTTTTGGGAATGATTTATGTGCGTCTAAACTTGTATGGAATGAAATGTGGAATGATTAAGTATTCCGTCATTTTTTTCTGCAGAAGAGGTGTGTAAAAACCCCGGGAAGGGATATATCAAGGCCTGGGCAGAAGCCGCAAAGAGGTTATGCCGCAGGGATCAGAGCCACTTGACCCATTTTGTGGGTGAAATTGTTGGGGGACCGGTTAAAGATAGTGATGACAGTTCGGATGTTAACCAAGCCTGTAGCCAGATTAAGAAAGCAGCGGAAAATATCCCTGCGTCGATTTCAGGTAATAACAGATGGACGAATATACAACATATATTTTGCTTGACGCGTATTTCTCGTTTCATTCGACATCTTTTTTTTTGTGTGTCTGTGGGTGTGATCCGAAGGGCAGTTTCGTTATTTTCCTGAACCGGAACTTGTAAGACTGGAGCGAAACGGACTGTTGTCAGAATTTTGAACATGCATGTCCTGTGCGGCTAAGCTTTAAATTGTTCAAGGATTAAATAAGGACGTCATAGTTTATGACTCGGCTGTTACATTAGAATGAAACATTGGCATTGGAAGAAATCACAGAGTTCAAATTAATTTTAAAACATGTGTTCATTTCGCTTGCACAGAATTTTCATACAATATCCCCGTTGCAGCGATCGAAAGCCATGAGACAGAAGTTACGGCCACCGTTGGGGAGGGGGTGGCGCAATCCGAAGAACGTAGTTCGGGCAGCGATTGCGTCATTCAAGGCGTTAAAACCATGTCAAAAGAGCTTTGTGAGAGACCAGTGAAAAGGGTAGAGTCGGCTAACACACATTCATCGCAGGGCGAGAAAGACACAAAACTCTCAGCGAATGCGGAATCGGCTGTTGAAGGGGCGTCGTCTGAGAAGTCGCTGGGTAAGTGATGCTTTTGCATTTATAAAGGGTAAGAATTGTTGCTGAGATGTGTCGGAAGGTGTATCGGGATATATGTAGCACTAGTGCAGATTTGGTCAAGCCAACCAGGTGCTGACGTTTCAAAGAATTCAAAACATTTTTCGTGCGTTGTGGTTGTCGGCGAAACGGACTGCTTATCGGTGCCCACTGCTAAGATTGTAAGAGTTTTGTACAGTTCAGCTTTGAATTGAAGATGAAATGTGAAGGTTATTCCTGGGCGCTTCATGGTCTTTTCAAATTTAGTTGCTGTTTTGACTTGATGTGAAGTTGTCAGTGTCTCTGTCGTACGAATTCAGTGATTTAGCGTTTGTAATACCAGTGTTATACTTTTTCAGAAAATGTCCCCGTTGCTGCAATCGGAAGCCGTGACACAGACGTTACGGTCACCGTTGGGGAGGGGGTGGCGCAATCCGAAGAACGTAGTTCGGACAGCGATTGCGTCATTACGGGCGTTGATATCATGTCAAAGGAGCTTTGTGAGAGATCGGTGAAAAGGGAAGAGGGGGCACACACACATTCATCGCAGGGCGAAAAAGACACAGCGAATGCGGAATCGGCTGTTCAAGGGGCGTCTTATGAGAAGTCGCTGGGTAAGTGATGCTTTTGCATTTATAAAGGGTAAGAATTGTTGCTGAGGTGTGTCGGAAGGAGTATCCTGACATATGTAGCAGTAGTGCAGATTTGGTCAAGGGAATCGGGTGCTGGCATTTTAAAGAATTCAAAACTTTTTTCTTGCATTATGGTTGTCGGCGAAAAGGACTGCTTATCACTGCTGTGATTACGGAAGACCTGGGGGGGGGGGCAATTACTGCTGCTATCCTATTTGGATTTTGCATGTGAAATCCTGCTTAGGCATTGCTTAAGCACTGCCTTAGCAGGATGTCACGTGCAAAATTCAAGTAGGGCAACAGCAGTAGTGGCCCTCCAGGTCTTCCGAATGTGATTGAAAGAGTTTTGTGAGTACAGCTTTGAATTGAAGATTGAATGTAAAGGTTATTCCTGGCCGCTACATGGTCTCTTTAAGCGTAGTTGGCATTTTGATTTCACGTGAAGTTGTCAGTCTCTGTCGTGCGAATCCGCAGTGGTTTAGAGTTTGCAAAACAAATGCAATCCAGGGTGTCCAGCTTTGATGTGCTGCTCATTTCGCTTATGTAGTTAGAATGTGATACATTTTCAGAAAATGTTCCCGTAGCAGCAAGGGGAAGGCGTGAGACAGAAGACAGGGACACTTTTGAATGTAGTCCGGGAAGCGATACCGTTATTACGGGCGTTGGTGCCCTTTTACAAAAGTTTGCTAGCAAGTCAAAGAAAGAGGGGGCAGCTACACATTTTAGTAACACAAAACTGGCTGAAGATGCGAAATTGGGTGCTACAGAGTCGTTTGAGGGCAAATTACTTGGTAAGTGTATTTTTTTTTAACTATTGAAGCATAAGATGTTCTGTTGCCCAGCTGTGTTTAAAGTGGTCACCTCGTGTGTTGCTTATTTTTGTTTTTAGGGTTTGCAACTGCAGCCCATTTCGCTGTTCCAAATAATTTTGTGTTTGCGCCCACGAAAAATGCTCGGAAAGAAACTAAAATATGACTTAAATTCAAAATCCTTTTAACTTTTTTAGGAGTGGTGAAACCTGTACCTCAACCAGTCAAGATCTTTGAGTTGTCCCACAAGACGGAAGGTACTTACACGGTCCAACCAGGGAATACCTACCTTGCAAATGCAATGGGTAAGTCGTATTTAGCTTTGTTATCAATTAAAATACAGCGCTTTTCGCCTTGCACTTTAATCAACAAGGTAACTCAGAGTTATTTATTGGCTTTGTTTCTTTCTCATTTTAGATGTGTTATCAAGTAAGTTGAACATAAAAAAAGTGTGCAGTGCATCTGGTTTCGCGTATATCACATAAATGCATTTACCATTTGCTTGTGTAACTCTCATGTCTGTCATTTTGTTTTGTTGTAGAAGCTGCCGGACTTGTTTGCAGGATGGTACAGAGGCCTGGAGGGGTAGATGCGGAGGTATTTGCGGGACAGGAAATTGCGACATGTGTTGTGAGGGATGTGGTAGAAGGACTGAAACCTGAAGGCATAACTTTTTCCCACATTGAACCCAGGTCTTCACTGCAAACAGTAGATACAAGTGCTATTTTGGGTAGGTTTTACGTATTTCATTTTTTTTTTAGCTGTATGCTTTAATACAATATAATACATTTTACGGTATGGTTGTAAACTGATGAGGACGTCAAGCAAGCGAAACCATCCAGGTTAAGTGCAAGTCTAAAACATAGCAATATCGCGTTTCGCATGTTGAGTGTGTTTTATATGGAAAAGATATTTAGAAATGCATTTTGTTTTTATTTCTTTTGTTTCAGCAGATGTCTTGGCCAAAGCAAGTGATGAGGGGGAGGGGCAGGAGCAAACTAGCCATGAACTTTGTCAGCCACAAGCTACAACAGCACAAGAGCAAAACTTTTTTCCAAATTTATCATTTTCTGAGATGTTGCGTGATGACGCCGAACCTGATCCTGAATTTCTAGAGCACTTGACGACCTGTAGTGCACCCGTAACATCTCGGCAGCGGCCTATTCCATCAACAGCTGTAAGGGAGGAGGACCTTATGCAAGAGCAACAGCACCATGTCTTGGAAAGGTTTTGCGCGCTGACAGAAGAAACAAAAGGTGGTAAGTAAAATAGTTTTTATGCGATGTCCATTTCGCTGGTATTGAGCATTTGTGCAGTGGTAAAGTGTAGTGGTCAGAAAAATATTAATACCGTTAAACGAAGACATTATTGCTGGCGAGACCGCCCCCACACCCAAACGGCTTGTTTCACAAAATCGCAGGACGTAATATTGGTGTTAGTAGGGAGCTATTGCTATCGGTCTGTCCGTTCGTCTGTCCGTAAATTTTTTTGTCTGGGCGATATCTCAAAAACTATTTATCGGAGCTTCACGAAACTTTACAGGAAGAAAGTATATATAGTGTAAATGTGCAAACACCCGTCCGCCGCTTCATCCGTTGCACCTTGTATGTTGTTTTTATCCGGGCGGTATTTCAAAAGAGTAACTGGACCACAGTGATGTAGCTGTTATTGGCTGAAGGCTCTGCATCTCCGATGCCTATGTTTATTATTATTCAAAATTCAGTTCGTTTCACTGCAACATGTCGATACACCAGAATGAAGAAAGTGTACTTGGTGTAATTAGGGAGCTATGATGGGTTGCAACCTTCCCTCTCCTCCCCTCACCCCGCCCCTTTCTCAAAGAAAAAAAAATAGATTGAACTCAGTTTCAGCGCTCACCTCTTGGTACCCTTAATCTGGAGTCTGCTGTGGTTTTTTTTCAAAATTCAGTTCGTTTCACTGCAATATGTTGATACACCAGAATCAAAAATGTGTACTTGGTGTAATTAGGGGGCTACGATGGGTTGCAACCTTCCCTCTCCCCCCCCTCACCCCGCCCCTTTCTCAAAGAAAAAAAAATAGATTGAACTCAGTTTCAGCGCTCACCTCTTGGTACCCTTAATCTGGAGTCTGCTGTGGTTTTTTTTTTTCAAAATTCAGTTCGTTTCACTGCAATATGTTGATACACCAGAATCAAAAATGTGTACTTGGTGTAATTAGGGGGCTACGATGGGTTGCAACCTTCCCTCTCCCCCCCTCACCCCGCCCCTTTCTCAAAGAAAAAAAAATAGATTGAACTCAGTTTCAGCGCTCACCTCTTGGTACCCTTAATCTGGAGTCTGCTGTGGTTTTTTTTTTCAAAATTCAGTTCGTTTCACTGCAATATGTTGATACACCGGAATCAAAAATGTGTACTTGGTGTAATTAGGGGGCTACGATGGGTTGCAACTTTCCCTTCCCCCCCCCGCTCACCCCGCCCCTTTCTCAAAGAAAAAAAAATAGATTGAACTCAGTTTCAGCGCTCACCTCTTGGTACCCTTAATCTGGAGTCTGCTGTGGTTTTTTTTTCAAAATTCAGTTCGTTTCACTGCAATATGTTGATACACCAGAATCAAAAATGTGTACTTGGTGTAATTAGGGGGCTATGGTGGGTTGCAACCTTCTCCCCCCCCCCTCACCCCGCCCCTTTCTCAAAGAAAAAAAAAGATAGATTGAACTCAGTTTCAGCACTCGCCACTTGGTGCCCTAAATCTGGAGTCTGCTGTGGTTTTTTTTTTTTAAATTCGGTTCGTTTCACTGCGACATGTTGATACACAACAATGTTTATTTTTTAACCAAAAAGTGCGATATGAGGTTTAGCATTTGCAGTTAATGTTATTAACAAATTGAAGTAACCAGCTCATGATGCAAACATATGAGAGGGGGTTACATTCGCTGTGGTATGGTAGTATTTTGTCCTACTTGTGTAAAAATGACTTGCTTTGCATTTGCCATGATTTCTTTGTCTGAATTTCAGTGCTATTTTAGGTTAATATATTTATTGCAGAGGCGGGAAAAGATTGTGATCCTGAGGTGTTCGAGGTGTCCCTAAGAGAGGTCATTCCGTTAGAACCGAATGTTGAACAACACGTCTCAGATTCATCGGTATTAAGTTCTCCCGTACCAATGGCTCAGATAGAAAACAGTTCTCCCGTATCAGTGGCCCAGATAGAAAAGCCAAAGAGTTTCTCACTGCGAATTCGCCCTAAACAGAAAAGGCTACAGCCCCAGTCCGATGAAAGCTCTTCCGTCGATCGTGACCATGATTCAGACTACGTACCCACTCCAAAAAAGAAAAGGCTCTCAGGAAAAAAACATAAATTTAGTTCAAGTAGCAGTGATGAGGAGTCTGATGAAGCCCCTATCACATCAACTCCACGAAAGGCAGCGAAAGCAACGGTTCGCAGACCAGCAGTGAAAAGTAGCCAGAGATCAGGTGCAAAAGCAATAGTTCGCAGACCAGCAGTGAAAAGTAGCCAGAGATCAGGTGGCAAACACAGTCAATTGAAAGCCTCATCGGCGCCAGAGAAAGACAAAAGAGGGAGACAGAAATATCTTACAAAGTCGGAGTTACAGCCCAAGTCCGTCAGAAGCTCTGGCCACGCTCATGATGGTGATTCAGACTCCGTACCCACTGCGAAAAAGAAAAGGTTACCAGGAAAAAAACATACATTTACTACAAGTAGCAGTGAGTCTAATGAAACCCCTGTCACAACTCCAGGAAAAGCGGCGAAAGCAACGGTTCGCAGATCAGTGAAAAGTAGCGAGATCTCAGGCGACGAACACGGTCAGATGGAGGACCCATCGGTGCCTGTTGGAGAAAAAGACACAACAGAGGGACCGATGTTTAGTTCAAGTACCGACAGATCCGTATCTACGCCCGTCACATCGACCCCAATGAAATCACGTCGCAAGTCAGCGAAACGAACGGTTTCAACACCATCAGCTTTAAGAAGCGAAACCTCGGATACAGAACCAGCTACTGCAATTGAATCTTCAACGGTAGCAACTGCGGATAGTGATTTCGATCTACCAAGACTGGACCCAGCCAGTAAAAAAAAGCATTGTTGTTTCTTCTGTCACAAATTGATTGCACGTGTAGCCGAACATTGCACAGGCGTCCATCGAAACGAAGACGAAATAAAAGTTATAAAAGAAATCAAAGACAAGCGTTTTCGTGCATTGGAATGGGATAGAATTCGAAAATTGGGAGATTATTGGTACAACAAACAGGCCAAAAAGAAAGGGTTGAAAGACTTAATTGTCAAATACCGAAACACCATGAGGAAGAGGGAGAGAGCGACTGAAGAAAAAGAGTACCTGTTGTGTCCATACTGCAAGGCAATGATAACGAAAGAAAACTTCGCACGTCATCAAAGGAGGGAATGTAAGCAAAATGCAGATCGACGGGAAAAAGGAGAGAAAATTGATACGCCCGAAAAAACTACGCGAAAACGACTTGTTCCTGAGGCAAGAGCTAAAATGATGCAAGTGGACACCAAGTCTGAATCTGTTAAAAAGGCTTTGGCACGCATGCACCCGTGTCATACGACGGAGATCATAAAGAACGACAAGTTGCTGCTAGAGCTGATGGAATTTTTATCCGATAAACATGGTCATATGTCGAAGGCGCAAAGTATGATAACACAACCCGTCATAGCTTTGGCAAAGTTACTTAAGCTGTGTCGCGAGAAATATCCCGATGTTTTCGTAAGCAGTGAAGACCTAGTCCACCCTGGCCACTACAGGCTAATGGAGAGCGTTATTAAAATGTCCCAGGACGAAGGACCAGCATCACAAGAAGAATTCAGCCATCCATCGGCGGTTATGAGATTAGGAGGAACTCTAAGAACCCTTGCAACCGAATACGAGATGCATTGCCTACGAAATGGAGACTACTCGAAAAACAAGATTGCCTCTGTGTTCCATTCTGTGCTCGATCGTTATTACACATGTTTGTCCAGACGAGCTAACTTCCTGCTAAAGCGACGAAAATTTAACAAGAGAAAAATTCTGCCAATGTTTCAAGACATTGACAAGTTTTTCCAACACATATCGAACAGAATGAAGGTACTTCATACGAAACCGGCGAAAGAAGACATCTATAGGGAAGTCGTGGTGTATACCCTCGCACAGGTGATAATGTTCAACAGAAAACGCAGTGGTGAGGTCGAAAGGTTGCTATTGAAGGATTTAACTGACGGTCTGAAAATTTCATCAGAGCCAGATCCCGAATATCTAGCGGGAATGCAGGAATTCGAAAAGCAGTTGGCAAGCAAATTGATCAGGATTGAGTTCTTGGGGAAATGCTCTAGACGAATATCGGTGCTGTTAACAAACGATATGCACGAAAACATCAAGCTGCTGCTGAAGCTACGCGAAAAGTACGTCCACAAGAACTCGGTTTATGTCTTTGCACGTCCCGGAAATTATAACACACCGATGGAGGGGCACGTCGCGGTAAAAAAGGTAGCAGTGGAAGCAGGCCTTACCGACTTGAACATTTTTAATTCAACAAACATGCGAAAACACCTTGCAACGATGTCGCAAGTGTTAAACTTGCCGCACGTAGAGCAGGACTTTTTGGCAAATTTCATGGGTCACGACATAAGGGTTCATAGGGATTACTACAGATTACCGGTCGACATTGTCGAAAAGAGTAAAGTGGCACAGGTCCTCATTGCCATAAACAGTGGGAAGCCAAGGGAACCATACCAACAAACGGGCTACGAAGCGTTGCCGGATGTGGAAATTGGCGAGGTGACTGCACAGGGTGGACCAACGGAAAGTAGGTTTATGTTGCACTTTACGTGCAAAATGTACTCCAAAATTTGTAAGAAAATTTGAAAAGTATAGTTAGCTGACTTTGTAACAGGGAGATGTTAAAAAACCCAAAAAATGTTTTAAGATGTGTGTGTTTCAGTACGTTTATTTTCCTACTTTTTTCGACCCCGTTCCCATGTATGTTTTACAGCTGAGAAGATTTGAAGTAACACACAGTTCAGTTTGGCGCGAAAATGACGTGTATATGTAATTGGGAGTTAATTTGATACCCGTCTATGCTGTTCGCAGGTGATGTTGAAGAATCAGACGGAGAGAGAGAAGTGGACGTCATAAGAGAGACGGAGCAACGACTGCTGGGTAAGAAACCTATTAATCGGATTTCGCTTGAATTGTGCGTAAACAGTCAGGAGTAAAGTTGTGTAAGATGATAAAGGGGTGATATTTGTAATGACTATTTCATTAAACGTTTTTTTTTTTATTATTTTTTTTTTAAACATTGTTCAGAATGTAATTATCATTTACAAGGCTGTACAAAACATGAGACAGTAGTAATAAAATGTGTGACCTTTGAATTTCGCAGGTTTTTGGTACTGCTGCAACTCCGCCAATGTTATTTATAACAAAGTGGCATTTTTTTATGTTTTTACAGGCGATCAAGCAACTCGTCCCCACTTCAGTGAAGTTGAAGTGGCTCTCATGAAGACCATATTCAAGAAAGAATTACACCACAGAGGTAGTCTTCCAACGTTAGATGAAGTGGAGGATCGAGTTCGAGACGAGGAAATGTTACTGGGTCGTTCTGTGAGAGAAATCTTCAATTTCCTGAAAGCGCAGAAGAAAAAAAGTACCAAAGCAAAAAAACAACAAACAGCAGCTCCTTCCGCTCCTGCTCCACCGACCGCTGATGCTTCAGACGATAGTTCAGGTACAAGCATACAAGCAAAAATATTAAAGAAAGATGTACTTCACATTTCGCATGGAGTGAGAGACTAAGAAAATTTTAGTGTAGATGAATATTTAACATTGTTTTTAATTGTATGTTGTTGACCCTTCACTATGTATAATTAATTTCTCTTGCATATAAGCAAAAACATTGCATTTAGACGTGTTCATTTATGTTTTTCTTTCAGACGAGGTGGAATATGAAATTCCTTTGCCTGTCACCTCAGTATCATCACTTATGAAAAAGAAACGGAAGAAATCCGGTCACAGCCGCAGGTCAGAGAGTCCCAAGAAAACTAAAGGTAGGATTTAACAGAAAGCATTCGGTTCACATAAATTTTAGGTGGTACATTTCGCGTGGTTCTGTTAATAGCGTTGCGAAAACTATATTGAATGTAACGTGTGCTTTCGCAAGAATTGACAGTTCATTGCACTTACATTTTATAATCTCGCCTTATCTTTTGCAATGCTCGACACTTAATGTAAACTCACAAATTTATTTTGCTAGATACACATGTTTTACACTTGTGCAAATTATTTTACAGGTTCGAGTAGGCCGTGGACAACAGAGGAAAAAGAGGCGGTGCATAAACATTTCCAAGGCCACATTGACCGATACAAGCCGCCAACGATGAAAGAAATCAAGTCCTGCCTTTCAGAGGAAAGTGATATTTTAGGACACAGGAACAAAGTTCAGTTGCGGGCATACCTTTCAAATTTGTACAAGAGAAATAGAAAGGCGGAAGAAGCTTCAGATCCGTTTAAAAAATAAGAAAATATTTTGGGGACATTTCGCTGTGATATCATGTTTGTGGTATTCTGTTTTGGTTTACACAAGTGCGGGGAGTTTTCTTTTTAACTGTCAGTTCGAAAGTTCTCTGTTCGGAGTGACCAATTTCAAAGTTTATGAACGTTGTGAGATTGGGTAGTACGAGTAAATAATATGTGACAGAGTCTCAAAACTTGCAAATTTTGCTGATGTTTCTGTGAGTAAGAACATTTTGGTGTTCGCACATTTCGCATGGTTGTGTACGTACATTTGGCATGTCAATTCGAAAGCTTTAACTGTGTTAATTGCAGGCAACTTTTCTCACACCAAGTGTGACTTTGATACGTACAAAACCATGCGAAATGTGCGAACACCAAAATGTTCTAATTCACAAACATCGGCAAAATTTATTTTAATTTGTAAGGGAGGGGGGCTGTGCTGTGACGTTCAAGTCTTACCTTGGCACGGGGTTCGTGTGTGGGACTAACTGTGTAACTCGAGTGGGAAGGGAAAAATGTTGAAGACGCAAAGCGCACGGTAGCGGAGTAGAAAGGATAAATATACACTTCCTTCGTTGCTATTCATTGTATAACATGTTTTTTATGCTTATGTTTCTGTCGTTGCATTTTCTGGCGGTGAAACGTGATGTCTTCCATGGTGTTAGTAATGTCAGTGTTTTCATGGTAACACTGGACGTAGTGTTGTAAGTCGGCATCGGGGGCCATCGGTTGTGGCGTTATTACTTAAACTCGTGCGGTTGGTTTAAACAAAGCACTTGCTAGGTAGACAGGAAAAGGTGTATTGACAAACATACTCATTTAATATTGGGGGTGGGTGGGTGGGATTGGTGGTAGGGGATTGTCGATTTATCAAGAGCTTTCAAAAATTACGGGGCAGGTTTTTTCGTTTTCCAGTATTAAGTCAGGACACCTGTCTTTATGAAATCATGCTGTTTGACCCAGCGAGTATTTGTTTTAATTTGTTTTTAGTTTCGCTGTCAGAAAGCGTACTTGTTAGAAATGAAAGTAAGGGAGGGGGGCTGTGCGGTGACGTTCAAGTCTTACCTTGGCACGGGGTTCGTGTGTGGGACTAACTGTGTAACTCGAGTGGGAAGGGAAAAATGTTGAAGACGCAAAGCGCACGGTAGCGAAGTAGAAAGGATAAATATACACTTCCTTCGTTGCTATTCATTGTATAACATGTTTTTTATGCTTATGTTTCTGTCGTTGCATTTTCTGGCGGTGAAACGTGATGTCTTCCATGGTGTTAGTAATGTCAGTGTTTTCATGGTAACATGAAGCTTCAGATCCGTTTAAAAAAAAGACGCTATTTCGGGACCATTTCGCTGTGATGTCATGTTTGTGGTATTCCGTTTTGGTTTACACAAGTGGGGGGAGTTTTTTTTGTATCAGTTTTTCCATGCAGTTCACTGTTCTTATACGAAGTGACCGACTTCATATTTATGAACGTCACGGGTCTGGGTAGTACGGGCAATTTTCATATAACGGGGTCTCAAAACCTGCCAAATTTGCCGAGGTATTAAGAAGTGTTTTGGTTCGTACATTTCGCATGGTTATGTGCGGTCGCGTATCAGGTTTCAGAGTGTTATTTGTATTTGATTTTTCTCGTTTACAGTGACAAACTGTAAATTTATGAAAGTGGCGTTGATGGATAGTACGGATAAGTTTCATGTGACAGGGTCACAAAAGCTGCCAATTTTGCCGATGTATTTAAAAAATAAATACTTGCGTCGTAGATTTCGCGTGGTTGCACTACATTTCGCATGGTTGTAGATGTGTGCGTGCATTTCGCTTGTCAGTTCGAAAGTATTAGCTGTGTTATTTGCATTTCACTGCTCCTATAAGAAGTGGCCGACTTTAAATTTATGAGCGTTGCGAGACGATGTAGTACGAGAAAATGATATGTGGCAGGGTCTCAGAACTTGCACATTTTGCTGATGTTTCTGTGAGTAAGAACATTTTGGTGTTCGCACATTTCGCATAATTGTGTACGTAAATTTCGCTTGTCAATTCGAAAGCTTTAGCTGCATTATTTGCAGTCCATTTTTCTCACACCAAGTGGCCGAATTAAGTACGTACAAAACCATGCGAAATGTGCGAACACCAAAATGTTCTAATTCATAGAAGCATCGGCAAAATTTTTGAAGTTTGAAACCCTGTTACATACATGGTTTTGGACGTACATTTAGCATGTGATATTTTAGGACACAGGGACAAAGTTCAGTTGCGGGCATACCTTTCAAATTTTCACAAGAAAAATAAAAAGGCGGATGAAGCTTCAAATCCGTTAAAAAAATAAACTGTTTTGGGGACATTTCGCGGTGATGTCATGTTCGTGGGATTCTGTTTTGGTTTACACAAGTGTGGGGAATTTTTTTTTTTTTTTGTATCATTTTTTCCATGCAGTTCACTGTTCTTATACGAAGTGACCGACTTTTAATTTATGAACGTCACGGTTCTGGGTAGTACGGGCAATTTTCATGTAACGGGGTCTCAAAACCTGCCAAATTTGCCGAGGTATTAAGAAGTGTTTTTGTTTCGTACATTTCGCATGGTTATGTGCGTTCGCGTATCAAGTTTCAGTGTGTTATTTGCATTTGATTTTTCTTGTATAAAGTGACCGTCTGTAAATTTATGAAAGTGGCGGTGATGGGTAGTACGGATAAGTTTCATGTGACAGGTGACAAAAGCTGCCAAGTTTGCCTATGTATTTAAAAAAAATAAATACTTGCGTCGTAGATTTCGCGTGGTTGCATTACATTTCGCATGGTTGTGTATGAGCGTACATTTCGTTTGTCAGTTCGAAAGTTCTCTGTTCGGAGTGACCAATTTCAAAGTTTATGAACGTTACGAGATTGGGTAGTACGAGCAAAAGGTATGTGACAGAGCCTCAAAACTTGGAAATTTTGCCGATATTGCCGTGATTAAGAAAATTTCGGTGTTCGCACATTTCGCATGGTTGTGTGCGTACATTTCGCATGTCAGTTTGAAAGTTTTAATTGTGTTATTTGCAGTTCACTTTTCTCATACTAAGTCACCTACTTTAGTACGTACACAACCATGCAAAATGTGCGAACACCAAAATGTGCTTATTTACAGAAACATCGGCAAAATTGTCAAAAGTTTGAGACCGTGTCACATGCATGGTTGTTATACGTTCATTTCGCATGATTGTGTATAAACGTGCATTTCGCTTGTCAGTTTTACCTGTTATTTGCAGTTCACTGTTCTTATACGAAGTGACCGACTTTAAATTTATGAACGTCGCGAGAAGGGCGTACGCGCAAACGTGACATTGTCTCAAAACTTGGAAAATTTGCCGATGTTTCCGTGATTAAAAAATTTTGGTGTTCGCACATTTCGCATGATTTTGTACGTACATTTCGCATGTCAGTTTGAAAGTTTTAATTGTGTTATTTTCAGTTAATTTTTCTCATACGAAGTCACCGACATTAACTTTATGAACGTCACGAGAGGGGTAGTACACCCAAGTTGTGTTGCATGGTCTCTAAACTTGCAAATTTTGTGCATGGTTGTGTACGTACATTTCGCAAGTTAGTTTGAAAGTTTCTGCTGTGTATTTTGTTTTCTTTAGGAAGCTTTTATGTGGTTTATATCTCATTGCCTCACGTTTTTTTCGGCCTATCATTAAATTTTAAGTAGTGTACATAACACTGAGCTTGAAAATCAGATAGAGTTGGTTATTTACACAAGACGGTTATATCAGTGAAGGATTTTGTTGTATTATTTTTCCTGTATTTTGGTTATATTTTAAAAGAGTTTTGGTTTTAAACATTCATCTGTATAAATCTGTATTTTGTTTTTAAACAATTCATCTGTATAATATAAATCTATGTTTTTAAACATTCATCTGTTTTAATATCTTTTGTGCTGCTCTTCAATATTTTGTAAATCTTCAATTAATGTTAAATAGTTTATGTATAGAAATGAAAGAAAATAAATATTACATTGGGATTATGTAATAAATAAAATAAAAGGTGTAAATAAAAGAAAACAAACTCTACGCTTGTTTGGCTTTTATTTAGTGTTTCCCTAATACTCTTTTACAGAAAGCACGTGGCCTTTGTTTATAAACAAAATCGGTTTGTTTACATTTTTTACACAGTCTCGATTCACATCAAACTTATAGTTGCAGATATCAAAAAATGGTGTAAAATATGCAAATTATGTAAACAAAATATTCTGTTTCGCAGGGTTCATGCTTTGTTAAATTTCTCTTAATCTGTTGTCTTTTATATATTTTCGCTTTCGGAATTGAATGTAAAAAAAATCTACCGAGATTTTCATATACAACTTATGTCTGAAAAGTCCCTAATAACGAAGTTAGATTTTTGGCGTACATTTCGCGAGTTGGAGAAGAAATCGCGATTCGTCGTTTGTTTCCCGACATACCTGTATATGTCTGTGTGTGTGTGTGTGTGTGTGTGTGTGTGTGTGTGTGTGTGTGTGTGTGTGTGAGCCGTGGAGAAAGAGTTAGAAAAATGTTGCAGTCTGGGGGGTAGGGGGTCAGTCGATTAGTTTGTTGCTTGCAGCCTTAAGTCAATATGCATGACCTAATAGGTGAGCTCTAACCATGTGTCTCTATGAGTCTCTGCTTAAAAAAACAGTTGGAGAGCTAACAGGGAGCTGTCTTCCCGTTTTTCCACGTCTCCCGCCCCTGCCCGCGTCTTTCCGCGTCTGCTGTGGTGTTATGTGTGTGTGTAAAGAGACAGAGCAAACGGGAAAGTGAGGGAAAAAAGACTACCCGTTTGCCTGTTTCAAAGAAAAGAGAGACTGGGCGAAAAAAAGAGTGGCTCCTTGGTTGCGTTTGCCGCGGTTTTATGTGTGTTTGGAGAGAGTGAAAGAGAAAGTGAAAGCAAAAAAAGACTGTCCGTTAACCCGGCTGCCCACGTCTGCCGTGGTGTGTGTTTGGAGAGAGAGAGAAAGCTAAAAAAAGAGTTCTTGCCTGTGTATGCCGTGATGCATGGAGAGAGAGAGCTCTCTCGGGTTAAAAATAGCTTGGCTTATGGAAACATTGGTTGCTCATTTTCAATTGCTTTTACGGAGATCCATTAGTGATGGCATATGCGTGGGAAGAGAGAGAAAACAAAAAAAAAGATTGCCCGTTTGCCCGTCTGCCGCGGGTGTTATATGTGCATAGAGAGAGTGACAGAGCAAACGAGAAAGTGAGGGAAAAAAGACGACCCGTTTGAAAGAGTGAAAGAAAGAGACTGGGCGAAAAAAGAGTGGCTGCTTGGTTGCGTTTGCCGTGGTGTGTGTTTGGAGAGAGAGAGAGCGAAAGTGAAAGCAAAAAAAAAAAAAAAAAAAAAAAAAAGACTGGTGTTATGTGTATGTGTGTGAAGAGAGAGAAACAGTTGTTGCTTACTCGCCTGCTGGCTTATGTGTGCCGTGATGCGTGGAGAGAGCTGTCTGGGCTAAAAATAGCTTGGCTTAATGAAACTCTGTTTTTGGTAAATCATTTTGATTGCTTTTCCGGTGGCTCAGTTGTCCGTGTTACGGTGTCACATATAGCCCGGCTGCCCATTTGTCCCGCTGCCCGTTTGAATGGCTGCCCACTATCCTTATAACGTCATTATGACGTTCATATGGCGTGCATATGACGTCACTGTTTTACTAGCCCCATGGGAGTTCTAAAACAATGACGTCACTGTTTTAGAAACCCCGTTATATATGTTTTAGAACCCCCATTATATATGTGTTAGAAACCCCATTTATCAACTACTGTTCTTGGCAAAATGTCCAGTGGTGCAGTAGTGGTGGCCAGCCTCAGGTAGCGAAAAACGGAGCCATCGCAGTAAACATGAAACTTTATGTGTACACTGGACACTTTCGGATTTGGTTGATTGTTCGAGTCAGAACAAAACCTAGCACCCCCCCCCAAGCCCTCCCCGACCCCCCCCCCCTACCCAGCCAAGGCACTGGGAATAGACTTCGTATAGAAGTTGGAACCACAACGCTAACAGACGTTGTGTGGGCGAGGTCTTACAGTAGGGTGAACTGAGACAATCGCAATAAGTGCAGGGTGTAGATTCGAGTTTCGGTTTTCCGACATCTTTCCTGCGTTTCATGTCGGGAAGGGTTTGTGTTTCGTTGCGGCCAAACTGCACCGTGAAGACCGCGCTGCTTTGACAACGTGTACTCAACGTTGTACAACAAACGCCGGGGGTACAAAAACCCGTTTTCTCACCGCGTACACACAAAGCTGAATAGGCTTTGTTGAAAGCCAATTTCCAGCCGCCTCAGTCAAGCTATAGCCATCGCAGAGACAGAAGTAATACGGCTACAAAATTCAGGATGATGCCGCGATCACAAATTGAGTCTGGTTTGATGACGTAATATTTACTGGGTCGGAATAGCAAATATTCACAATGTTTTGCAGAATACCACTGCA
Organism: Protula sp. h YS-2021; assembly: GCA_949752745.1. Classification (NCBI taxonomy): domain Eukaryota; kingdom Metazoa; phylum Annelida; class Polychaeta; order Sabellida; family Serpulidae; genus Protula; species Protula sp. h YS-2021. The sequence continues at coordinate 31,474,222 of OX457025.1, forward strand.
ACCTTTTAAGCTAAGAAATTGGAAGAATTTAGTCATGTTAGTCATTTTTATCAATTTTAGTCATTTTTATAAATTTTCCAATCTTCCTCTATATCAGCTCCTAATTGCCCCGCAAAAATAGAGGGGTATTTTTTGGTCACCTCAGCGTCAGGTAATATTTTAAGCCATTGCATAGCATTAAAAACGTGATAAGCAAAGTGATGGTCAGAAGCCAGATAGGATTTCCAAAATGCGAGGGGAATTGCAGGAGGAGGGTGCTACACAAAAGCGCTGGTCTTAACCATTGGTCTCATACACTACGCGGGCGCGATGTGTGCGAGCATTGTCATCAAACAAAGGTCGCACGTGACTGTTCAAAATGTCATCGCGACATCGTACAGCGAATGGAATGACCTTACCATGAACACCATATGTCGATGCATTAATTCGATAACCAGCCATGTAAGTATGCCTATAACCCCGCCCCCCTCCCGCCTCAGCGCAGGCAAGCCTACAACCTCCCGCCCCAGTGAAAGCAGCCCTACAACCCCCCCCCCCTCCGCCTCAGTGAAAGGAAGCCTTCACCCTCCAACCCCACCCGCCCCCTCCCCCCGGCCTCAGTACAAACAAGCTTGCAACCCCCCTCTCCGCCTCAGTGAAAGCAAGCCTATAAGCCCCCTACCGCCTCAGTGAAAGCAAGCAAGTGAAAGCAAGCCCTCCCCACCCCGCCGCCTCAGCGCAAGGAAGCCTACACCCCACCCCGCCGCCTCAGTGCAAGCAAGCCTACACCCAACCCCGCCGCCTCAGCGCAAGCAAGCCTGCAACCTCTCCCTCCCACAACACACACAGAAATACTTACTGTGTCAAGCTTAAATGGCTTTGGCAACTGTCGGAAATTCCTTGCTGATGACACACAAACAGTTTTAACTTTCTTTTTCTATATTTATCACAATCAATGTTGTTAAGTGGTGTCTACGATATGACAAAGGATTGGCCGGGTTTTCACCGTGTTGCCTGTTCGATAAGCTGGTTTTCATGCAGGTATCCAAGCTTTCCAGATAGAATGGAGCTCTGGATTTTATAGCATTTTTCTAAATGTTATACGGAGGGATGGGAGGGGAGGGGAATGTAGGGGAGAGGACTGGATCGTGCATCGTCACCCCGCCATACTCGCTTCTCTCCCCCACCCTTAATTGTGTTCCTTCGTGAACGCTCGTGCATAAATATTACGTATCCCTTGACCTATTATGCAAATGATTTCATGTAACCTGGGATTGTTATTTACTTCCACCCGAAGCCTGAGGGTTTATGGGTGCTTCGTCAAAAATATTCAGTTTATATCTTACGTGGAATACTTTGTGCTCACGAATTTATTTTACAATGGCCACTGAGGTACCGACAGATAGGGTAAGCTACGTTATCTGTTTTCCCGGGAGTGGTGGGGGGGGGGGGCGGGGCGGGGCGGAGCACTCGTGTACCAACCAGTTACTATGCGTGTTCATGGGTTTTTATATCGACCCTTAAACCCCTATTATCTCCCACCCATTTTTAACCAAATTGTAACAGGCTATCTTGCCCCCCTGTACAGCTTCCCCCCGGGGGGAAGCTAGACTAGGCTATCTCCCCCCCCCTCTGGGATATTTTGCCCCCTCCATAAAAACCCGAATAAATGAAACAAATACTTAACTGCAACAGAACTTTTAATGCTAAATGATCTCTATACAGTACAATTTCTTCTCTGCTTGAAAGTTATCAAGTTTTTGCGTAATTCCACAGTCATTTACACAATTCAATGCAGTTCACTGCGCTTTTGCTGCAGGAGGGTTAAAGGCCATACACGGGAGTGTAGTGTTGGTGAATGTTCACAATGTAAATCATCGGAATGGATTTCTAAGCCGTCCAAATGGGTTTAATGCTCTTAGCTTAGCACCATAGCCGCCACCTCGCGTAGCTCTTTCATGCGCTGCACCATGCTCTCAGTATCCACCGCCTGCTTCTTTTCCGCTCTTTCCTCTTCCGACCTGCTCTCCACAACGTCAGTCCTAGTATCCCAAAATCATAGGTAAAGACAATTACTAGCACTACTTTTATAAATAAATTTACTACTATTTTTACTGCAATTTCAACTACTACTACTACCACTTCCACTACCACTACTATTACTACTACTACTACTACTACTACTACTTATTACCTTTTGATGCATGAACAGAGGTTCGATAAGCAAAGAGGATGCCCCAGAGAAGATCTGCCCACATCTCCTGCCTGTCTTGTATGTGTTTGATAAGCCCTTCATGTAAAATACAGCTAAAACAACTTTTATTTTAGGGGGGGGGCAAAATATCCCAGGTGGGGGGAAGCTGAACAGGGGGCAAAATATCCCAGAGGGGGGCAAGGTAGTCTAGTCTAGCTTCCCCCCCGGGGGGGAGCTAGACTAGGCTAGCTTGACCCGGGGGGAAGCTATACAGGGGGCAAGATATACTGTTACACCGGGGAGTGCCAAGCGTGAAAATGCCTTCACCCTCACCCTTAAGCCTGGCCGCCCTTGCATATTCACCTTGTAAACACACAATGTCAGAATATATAATAAAAAGCATCCATTTTTCAGGCATTTTTTTTTAATTTATGAGTACAAATGCAGCGAGACCGTATGCTACTTTAATCACAGAACAAAACCTAGACAGATGCCAACATTATTATGCCGGGGACACGAATTGCAACCATTTGGTACGTGAGTAGCGCCCCCCAACCCCTGAGCCTACATTATTAAGTGCATGTTTTTTGTGCATTTATGGGTCTCATTTTTTTCTTGGACGCGGAGTGCAGCTCCGTTTTTGTGTACTGAAGGAAAGTTATTTTTAATCTTAAACATTTTTAACCAAGCCCGCCGTTTTTTCTTAAATAATTAAAACAATTTTTAACGTGCAAGTGTCCAAAAAAAAGTATTAAATAAAAGCGCGTATAAGAATCGGGATTGTTGATCTCTTACAGTTTTTACAGGCCAGACAGGTGCTTCTGCTAATTCAGTCGCAAATGAAACCGCGTATAACAGGTGGAATTTTTACAGATTTTACAGACCAGACAGGTTGTTCTGCATAATCCAATCACTAATGCAGACAAGGAGAAAAAAGAATGAAAACCCCGCCTTTCCTAGGCGAAATGATACAGTTAGGATCGAACATTTCACAGCCAGAAAGACGTCATACGCGCAATGAATATTCATTACAATTAACTAAACATGGCTTTCGGGTACTTGCTCATAAGAGGTAAAGTAAAATCGAAACGACGACAATTCCGAAAAATATCTCCTCAAAGCCTTCATAATTATTTCATATTTGGACTAATGCAATCGAAACAACAGTAGTATAAAAATAGGGGTATGAGCACAGTTTACGGAAGTAGAATTATTTCATCACTTCCGGTTTGTGTGCTTATATCCCTAATGGTATCAGCAGTTTCCGGAAGTGGTAAAAAAAATTTCGGAAATGGGTATTAGCACAGTTTCGGGAAGTGGTGTTGTGGGTAAGAACTCCGCGCCATCGGGATGCAGAGTGAAGGTGAAGGAGCTAAAATAAATAATAAAATAAGTAAGTAAACAAATAAAAATAAAGAAACAAATAAAAAATCAAGAAAAAATAAACAAGTAAAAAATATAATAAAGAAAGAAATAAATGAATAAATAATAAATAAAAAAGTAAATAAACAAATAAAAAAAGATAAAATAAATAATAACTAAATTTGCCATCTCAGTGTATAAAACGTCGCGGTATGAAAACAGCGGAGCGTTGTATTGTAGGTTGAAAACAGTTTTCAGATGTGACGGTGTTTTCAAACCCCTAGGGGTATGAGCACAGTTTCCGGAAGTGAATGTAATGTATTTCGTCAAAGCATTGAGAGACGAAATGACGCATGATTTCGTCATGTACTTTCGTCATCCCATGCGTGCACGTTCGAACATGCATGATTTCGTCACGCCATCCGGGTAGGTTCGTCATCTCACTATAGCACGTTCGGACGTCATTGATGACGTCACTGATGAGGTCATTTACTAGAAATGTCAAACGTGCATATCTTTAAAATTACTCGGTCGATTTCAACCATCTTTCCACCATAGGACGACTTTAAGTGTTTATTGGTGACGTCATGGATGACATCACGGATGTCGTCATGTACTTAAAATGTTAATGCGTATATCTTTAAAACTACTGGGTCCATTTCAACCAGCGTTTCACCATCGTATTCAGGAAGACTTTACATGTTTATTGGTGGTCACTTATGCTGTCACGAATGACGTCATTTACTAAAACTTTTAATCGAGCATAACTTTAAAATTACTTGGTTCATTCCAGCCATCTTTTCACCATGGTATTTAGGAAGACTTTGCATGTTTATTGGTGACGTCACTGATGACGTCATCGATGACGTTATATACTAAAAATTTTAAACGTGCATATCTTTAAAACTGCTCGTTCGACTTCAGCCATCTTTACATCATAGTATTCAGGAAGACCTCAAATGTTTATGGATGACGTCATTGATGACGTCATCGATGACTTCTTATACTCAATTTTTTTTTCGATTTCAGCCATCTTTACACCATAATATTCAGGAAGACCTCAAATGTTTATGGATGACGTCATTGATGACGTCATCGATGACTTCTTATACTCAATCTTTTTTTCGATTTCAGCCATCTTTTCACCATAGTATTTAGGAAGACTTTAAATTTTTATTGATGACGTCATTGATGACGTCACGGATGACGTCATTTACCAAAAAAATTTAATCGAGCATAACTTTAAAACTATTGTGCCGATTTTAACCTGCTTTTCAACATAGTGTTCAGGAAGACTTTATATTTTTTTATTGATGACATCATTCATGACGTAACCAATGACGTCATTTACCTAAAAATTTTAATCGAACATAACATTAAAATTACTGGACCCATTTCAACCATTTTTTCACCAAACTGCTCAGAAGGACTTTGTCTTTAATGAAGGATAAACTGAACGTTCAATATGTGAAGAATGTTGAAATTGCGTTTACACGTCAAAAAGCAAAACATATATTGAATAGTTTTATTAATACACTTAAGTACACAGCGCTTATATCAATAAAATATTATAATATTTGTTGATTTACGAAGTCTTTATTATAAAGTTTAGTCAAATAAGTCTCTTTTTCTTTAGCTGTTTCACTCTTTTGCACCTCACTGTCCTCATCCACATCACTTTCTTCGTCGCTGCTTTATTTACTTTTTTATTTATTTATTCCCACTTGCAAACTTAGTTTGCAAATGGGAATAAGTTTGTAGTTTTTCTCGAAATTTCTGCCCTTTTTTTCCTTTTTTTTTCTCTTTATTTTCCGTCACGGAGGTTTCCAGAAAACTCCTCCTACGCTATTTGACGTAGGACGATGAAATTAGAGAGTAACGAGATGTCGTAAAATCCGCAAAATTTTTTGACCTTGACCTTGAAGGTCAAGGTCAAATTGAGGTCAAAGTTTTTCTGACTTCAAAGTGGTTTCCAGAAAACATCTCCTACAGGGTTTGTCGTAAAAAGACGGCATGTGACAGAGACATAGAGGGTAATGAGTTGTCTGTTGGCTAACCTGGACTTGAGGGCCAAGGTCAAAGGTCACGTGATTTCACACGTCCTTAACGACAGGCCGACTCATCTCGAAAACGGTTAGAGATAGAGCGATTTTGAGCTCATTTTCGACCCTTTGGGATTAAACAACGTTAAATAAGAGGTACCTCGGTGACCTTGACCTGCTGGGTCACGGTCAAGGTCAAAATCCGGAAGTTGACTATTATCTCGAAAACGGTTAGAGATAGAGCGATTTTGAGCTCATTTTCGACCCTTTGGGCCTAAACAACGTTACATAAGAGGAACCTTGGTGACCTTGACCTTCTGGGTCACGGTCAAGGTCGAAAACCGGAAGTTGACTATTATCTCGAAAACGGTTAGAGAAAGAGGGATTTTGAGCTCATTTTCGACCCTATGGGCCGAAACAACGTTAGATAAGAGGTACCTCGGTGACCTTGACCTTCTGGGTCACGGTCAAGGTCAAAAACCGGAAGTTGACTATTATCTCGAAAACGGTTAGAGATAGAGCATTTTGAGCTCATTTTCGACCCTTTGGGCCTAAACAACGTTATATAAGAGGTACCTCGGTGACATTGACCTTCTGTGTCACGGTCAAGGTCAAAAACCGGAAGTTGACTATTATCTCGAAAACGGTTAGAGATAGAGCGATTTTGAGCTCATTTTCGACCCTTTGGGCCTAAACAACGTTACATAAGAGGTACCTCGGTGACCTTGACCTGCAGGGTCACGGTCAAGCTCAAAAACCGGAAATTGACTATTATCTCGAAAACGGCTAGAGATAGAGCGATTTTGAGCTCATTTTCGACCCTTTGGGCCTAAACAACGTTACATAATAGGTACCTCGGTGACTTGACCTTCTGGATTACGGTCAAGGTCAAAAACCGGAAGTTGACCATTATCTCGAAAACGGTTAGAGATAGAGCATTTTGAGCTCATTTTCGACCCTTAAGGCCTAAACAACGTTACATAAGAGGTACCTCGGTGAACTTGACCTTCTGGGTCACGGTCAAGGTAATCAAACCGAAAGTTAGCTATTATCTCGAAAACGGTTAGAGATAGAGCGATTTTGAGCTCATTTTGACCCTTTGGGCCTAAACAACGTTACATAAGAGGTACCTCGGTGACCTTGACCTTCTGGATCACGGTAAAGGTCAAAAACCGGAAGTTGACTTTTATCTCGAAAACGGTTAGAGATAGAGCGATTTTGAGCTCATTTTCGACCCTTTGGGCCGAAACAACGTTACATAAGAGGTACCTCGGTGATCTTGACCTTCTGGGTCACGCTCAAGGTAATAAAATCGAAAGTTAACTATTATCTCGAAAATGGTTAGAGATAGAGCGATTTTGAGCTCATTTTTGACCCTTTGGGCCTAAACAACGTAACATAATAGGTACCTCGGTGACCTTGACCTTCTCGATTACGGTCAAGGTCAAAAACCGGAAGTTGACTATTATCTCGAAAACGGTTAGAGATAGAGCGATTTTGAGCTCATTTTCGACCCTTTGGGATTAAACAACGTTAAATAAGAGGTACCTCGGTGACCTTGACCTGCTGGGTCACGGTCAAGGTCAAAATCCGGAAGTTGACTATTATCTCGAAAACGGTTAGAGAAAGAGGGATTTTGAGCTCATTTTCGACCCTATGGGCCGAAACAACGTTAGATAAGAGGTACCTCGGTGACCTTGACCTTCTGGGTCACGGTCAAGGTCAAAAACCGGAAGTTGACTATTATCTCGAAAACGGTTAGAGATAGAGCATTTTGAGCTCATTTTCGACCCTTTGGGCCTAAACAACGTTATATAAGAGGTACCTCGGTGACATTGACCTTCTGTGTCACGGTCAAGGTCAAAAACCGGAAGTTGACTATTATCTCGAAAACGGTTAGAGATAGAGCGATTTTGAGCTCATTTTCGACCCTTTGGGCCTAAACAACGTTACATAAGAGGTACCTCGGTGACCTTGACCTGCAGGGTCACGGTCAAGCTCAAAAACCGGAAATTGACTATTATCTCGAAAACGGCTAGAGATAGAGCGATTTTGAGCTCATTTTCGACCCTTTGGGCCTAAACAACGTTACATAATAGGTACCTCGGTGACTTGACCTTCTGGATTACGGTCAAGGTCAAAAACCGGAAGTTGACCATTATCTCGAAAACGGTTAGAGATAGAGCATTTTGAGCTCATTTTCGACCCTTAAGGCCTAAACAACGTTACATAAGAGGTACCTCGGTGAACTTGACCTTCTGGGTCACGGTCAAGGTAATCAAACCGAAAGTTAGCTATTATCTCGAAAACGGTTAGAGATAGAGCGATTTTGAGCTCATTTTGACCCTTTGGGCCTAAACAACGTTACATAAGAGGTACCTCGGTGACCTTGACCTTCTGGATCACGGTAAAGGTCAAAAACCGGAAGTTGACTTTTATCTCGAAAACGGTTAGAGATAGAGCGATTTTGAGCTCATTTTCGACCCTTTGGGCCGAAACAACGTTACATAAGAGGTACCTCGGTGATCTTGACCTTCTGGGTCACGCTCAAGGTAATAAAATCGAAAGTTAACTATTATCTCGAAAACGGTTAGAGATAGAGCGATTTTGAGCTCATTTTTGACCCTTTGGGCCTAAACAACGTAACATAATAGGTACCTCGGTGACCTTGACCTTCTCGATTACGGTCAAGGTCAAAAACCGGAAGTTGACTATTATCTCGAAAACGGTTAGAGATAGAGCGATTTTGAGCTCATTTTCGACCCTTTGGGATTAAACAACGTTAAATAAGAGGTACCTCGGTGACCTTGACCTGCTGGGTCACGGTCAAGGTCAAAATCCGGAAGTTGACTATTATCTCGAAAACGGTTAGAGATAGAGCGATTTTGAGCTCATTTTTGACACTTTGGGCCTAAACAACGTAACATAATAGGTACCTCGGTGACCTTGACCTTCTGGGTCACGGTCAAGGACAAAAACCGGAAGTTGACTATTATCTCGAAAACGGTTAGAGATAGAGCGATTTTGAGCTCATTTTCGACCCTTTGTTCCTAAACAACGTTACATAAGAGGTACCTCGGTGATCTTGACCTCCTCCATCATGGTCAAGGTCAAAAACTGCAAGTTGACCAGTATCTCAAAAATCGTTAGAAAACTGAATTTGATTTTTTGTGCCCAAATGAGGTTATATTATATTCACTTCGATGGCCTCGTTCAAGATAATAATCCGGAAGCTGACAATTATTTTGAAACCTAAACAACGTTACATAAGAGGTACCTCGGTGACCTTGACCTTCTGGATTACGGTCAAGGTCAAAAACCGGAAGTTGACTATTATCTCGAAAACGGTTAGAGATAGAGCGATTTTGAGCTCATTTTCGACCCTTTGGGCCTAAACAACGTTACATAAGAGGTACCTCGGTGACCTTGACCTTCTGGATTACGGTCAAGGTCAAAAACCGGACGTTGACTATTATCTCGAAAACGGTTAGAGATGGAGCGATTTTGAGCTCATTTTCGACCCTTTGGTCCTAAGCAACGTTACATAAGAGGTACCTCGGTGATCTTGACCTCCTCCATCATGGTCAAGGTCAAAAACTGCAAGTTGACCATTATCTCAAAAATCGTTAGAAAACTGAATTTGAGACATTGATCTTCACTGTCAAGGTCGAGGTCAAAAACCGGATATTGCGCATTAGAGTTGAAGCCCAGAAGATCACCACATTGGGCGCAAAAATACGTTTTCAAGAGTCATTTCAATCACCTTAACTTTCGCGGTCAAATGTGGAAAATCGCAAATTTAACATTATCTCAAAAACGAAACCCTTTAGGCTTAAACGACATTACACGACGTACCTCGGAGGCCTTGATCTTCTCGGTCTTGCTCAAGCTTGGAACACCGAATTTAACTATTATTTTTGTTAGATAATTGTCGGCCCTTTGAGCCTCAAAGACTATCCATAAAAAGTTCGAAAAAGGGAAGTTAAGCATTATCTTTGAAAAGGCTACAGAGTTCAATTTTGAGCTCATTTTTGACTATTTCTGCCTAAACGTAATAAAGAATGTAATTTGATGACGTCAACCTCAAAATATGGGACGTAATTGTCTTTTTTGGTTTATCCAAGTGGGTCATTCTGCTATCTAACGAAATTCGTCTTACTTTACTTATAAATTGCTATATCGAAGATTCCGAAGCTTTCCTTTTAGAAAAATGAGAAAAGGTAACCTGAAAGAGAAATTTCTCCTCTGAAAGGCCAATTTTATTTATTTTTCTACATTTCCGATAATTGCTTTTGCTCTCAACATTTTATACAGATAGTACGATTTTATTTAAACTTGGGACGAAGTTGTAAGGAGCTATTGCGTGAATGAAAAATTTGTCACTGAAAAAAGTATATCTTTTCCACATATTTTCGTTGATTTGCACACTACTCCTTGAAACGACAACAGCTAAAACAAAAAAGTAGTTTGACACACTTATAGTTCACTATCGGATCTTATCCCAACCGTTAAAAGATTTGACCTGTGACGTAATCGTCGCCATGTTATGATGTCATGAAGTTTTTGAAGCTAAATATTTCGAAAACGGCTTGGAGTAAAATACGTTAGGAGACTAGGATTATTTGTTGACTTACTTTGTCATATAATACAGGTCATTTCTAATAACAATTAATTAAAATGAAATGCGCTTAAAAGCGCAACAAAGAACAAAGAAAGGGCTTACTTGAGTACACATAAAGCACGCATAGCACCGTCAAGTCAACAAATCGATAACCATCGGCGTGCGTTGTCATGGTGCTTGCCGTGTGGCAATTCATATTATTTTAGAGTTTTAAAGTGAACGGTTAAAGCTATGACAATGAAACTTGGAAAAGAAAATAGACAGCTTCTATTTAGGAAAAAGGTCAGTGCCCATAGACTTTAAGGGAATGCAAAAAAATTATTTAAATGCAAAAATAATATTAAGCCTTTTCACCATTTAAATGGCTGCAAGTTAAAAATATTTAATTTAGCAGCTTTCTTCTCCTTTATTTATTTGTCCTTATTTTTAGACAAGTTTGAAATTTATTTTAAAATTCGAAGTTATATCCCTGGTTTCTCCTTTTTTGCCATTTCCGATTTTAGACTCGATAAACCAAAAGTAATTGGCTAGAACATTACTTTTTGTATGCGAACAGGTAACCATTCATTTGTTACACGATTTTCTGAGTTGTCGTGTAACATTAATGCTCATGACGTTATAATAATTTATTCATCCTAATAACCATTGCATGCTCCATTAACGTTTGATAGGCATCGTATTAGCATGGGCTTTTATTTATATAAACTGATTTAAATAGATGCCGATTATCCGACGTCTAATGAATTGTGAATGGGTTACAAATGCAAGTTGAAACAACGTCCATCCCCTGACGTTATATAGGGGAGTTTTCAACAGTATTCCGATGCCTAGTCAACGTTGCACCAGAAACATTGACTCGACCTAGAAGAAAGTTGTGTTTTGGCTGTGACCAAAAGCTGCATTTACACAATATTGCTTAGCTAACATCTATTAAACGTTGTGTCAAATATTTTGATTAAACGTTGACTAATTACAACTAAACTGCAACCAGATTTTACGTTGCAGTCTGTTTGGATCGATATTGTAACTTGAAATGGACGTTATATTTACTGATGCACAGTAAGTCAAAAGCCATGTTTCGTAGAGTTTCATGCAACTGACAGTGTAACACTACTTTGAACATAAGAAGGTACCGAAAGCAGTTTGGTTTTCTGTTTTATTTTAAAATTTTAGACCTTACGGGATCACTTCTGTTTTCTATTTAATATTTGAATACCCTAATGTGTAGAATGTGTTAACTGAACGCGTAACAAGCAATTGCCACTGAGGATCAGATAACAGAAAAACAATGAATGCTTAGAATGAACTGACTGATAACATGAATATTCACGTGCACGACGATACAGCACCGCTAGTGCCACAGAGGCAGTGTACGCCTCGTATGACGTTTCGGTATGGCACTGAGTTCTTAAACACGCGTTCTTTCGGCCCTGGTAGAGATGTCGAGGCAGTGGATGACAGGCAGTTTGTAGTGAACGAAGGTGATCACGTGTCGCCATGGAAAGGCACGTTTCCTTTCTTTAGGCATCACGCCATCGTCACTGTGCCGCTGGAGCTTAATGAGGACCAGAGAAGAAGAACACAATACAATGTGATGGATATCTTAGAAACGTACGTATTGATTACACAAACCAAATAATATTTATCTACTCCTGATATATGCACACGTTTATCTTTCAGCATCAATCAGTTATTAGATAAATGCAATAACTAGTAAACAATTATCTTGAATTAACCTAGAGAATGTTTATTTCCTGTTTGGTTTGAATAATTTATAATTTAAAAGCATGCTTTATGCAGTAACAGAAATCTGAATATGTCAACCCTGTCAAGGGTTGTTACAGAAACTTAGCTTATCGGCCTCTACAGGTCAAACCTCCGAGCGCCACATTGATCTGCATTCTGCATCGGGCATTATGTAATAATCTTCCATAAGTCAAACTGTGCTTCATTGCCCTCTGCAAAGGGAGTGCACGAAGGTATCTTTCATAAAAGCTTGGTTGATGGAGGAATTAAGGGCGTATTCTGGGTTGTCACGGCCGCTAGAAAACCTGTGGTTATCAGACAAACCTTTTTCTAGACACTCAAAGTTAAACAATTTTATTTTTGCAGATTGTTGTTGTTGTTGTTGTTGTTTCCGCTTTATTTTTATTGGGGGAATGGGGTGGTAGTACGACTGAAATATCTCTCTGATATCAACTTTGAATGCATCTTTGCCTATCTTTACCCCCACATCTACAAAATCATCCGTTTCTACATCGCACAAGAAAATTTCGCAATGCTGGTTGAGGGGCAAGGACAAAATGTCCTCGAAATTATTGCTGTCACGTTTTGCCTCCTACATCGCTGAAAAACAACGCACATATGTAATAACGTTTTTTGGTTTTTGTAATTTTACGCTATTACTTAGAGAGAGAGAGAGACAGAGGGAGAGAGAGAGGGAGAGAGAGGGGGAGAGAGAGAGAGAGGGAGAGAGAGGAAGAGAGGGAGGGAGGGAGAGAGAGAGAGATAGAGAGAGAGAGAGAGGAGAGAGTTATAACTGCAGTAGAGAATACTAAAAACCCTTAGTCTTAAAATTACAGTGTGTACTCTATATTCAGAAGGCATTAGAATGTATCAGTGGGAAAATCAAAGAAGTGAACAAGCATTTGCTGTAACTATAAATTGTAAATATGTATTTGTTACTGTTTCAGCTTGACACCAGAAATGACAAAGCAGTATGTTATTCAACTGCTGAACACAAATAATCCTAGCTTAGAAACAGATATTGATACCATAGTGGACGCAGCAACACCCATGAATATCATTCACCAGGAAGATTTCACCAGACGAGAAATAAGGCGGCTATGGGATTATGAAGAGAGTGTACCTAAATATGGGTACTAATAAAGCACTGTAACCCTTACACAAAAATTTAGGCAAGCACACAATTAAAACAAAACGAAAAACAAAACAAAGATTATACACAAAAAGTGACATTATTTATTTACCAAGTAGATACAAGTTAGGAATGAAAATTAGCAATATATTTTTTGTTTTCATATCATTATTATAAACAGGTTTCGGGAAGGACTGCATATGGAAAAAAGTCATGCAGCGCTCTATCTTCAGCGAGAGTGGGGAGTACAGCTTTCCTCAACTGAACGTCTTTGTGAACACCTCTTTCCACGTGACGAGATATTGCATGTTAATGAGATAGGAACTTTATGGAAACTGGTAAAAGTTGGGTAAGATGTCGTATTTCTACTGCATTAAAATATTTGCACTATATGCATTAATTCATTGTAATACGTTTTAAGGGTATCAGTCAGTACCCGGTTAAGATTTGAGCGATTTGCGGAAAGATTGATCGAAACAGTTTTCTTTAGATTTCAAATCCTCCTCCCAGTTGAAAGCTTTTCAATTTTTGATTGAATGTAGGAGGTACATGTGTTTTCATCGCTAGTATTTCTTACGGCAGTTTGGTTAATGGAAGTTTAGGGGGAAATCCTTGTAATTACTAAAATCTTAACTGGCGCTAAGGGTTAATGCCTAAGTTGCTACTACTTTTGTTTCACGAATCGACAAAAAATTGGCGGAAGTAGTGACCATAAACCGATTTTCCACAAAAAGCATGTATCCCTTCTAAGGTCCTCAATTGAAACATCTTAACATTTTGAATGAAGGTAAAGGGCATAAGCGTCCATCCGACTATTTAGGCATTATGCAAAATTCTGGGAAATATTCATGAAAACCAATTTTATGTTAAAAGTTAATTCACACCAGAAGGAATGCAGCCTTGCTTTTTCGAAATATTGCTTAAGGTAGCGGACGCAACTATCAATCTGATACTACTTTTTTATTTTTAGCAATTCACTAAAAAATTGACCTAAATATGGACAAAATCCAATTTTCTTGAAGATGTATCTCTTCCTGGGGAATCATTAAAAAGTATAACATTAATGATTGAAGTTAGGGAATATAAATGTCTACGCTGCTGTTGTTTTTTTCGCGATTTTCCAACATTGAGGAAATCATTAAAAAATAATAACCAGGCAGACAGTATTGTCCTCTACCATTAACCGAAACTTCAAGACGTTAATATTATTTCCCTGGCATAAGTAAGGACATTTTAAAGAAATTGCTGTTCTTTCCATGATACATACACATCCAGATGCGCCTTTTGTCGCATTCTGTTTCTAGCCGGAGTTTACAAATGGACATTGTATAGTCACGTACATGCAAACGTTCCCACGACACAACGAATGAACATGTTTAGTTGACAGACAGATGTTTTACGTTTCAGACCATTCTAATCATATTTCATTTCTAGCCCCCTAAAGGGTACTGTTTTACAAATCATGATTTTTACGGAAATTTAGTTTACTGAGCAGACAGCGCCCTTTTCTCTGTTTATAAAGATTTCTCCCAACACAGCATAGATACTGCCTAATATTTTTAAGAAAGTCGACCAATTTTAAAATAAAACTCATTTTAATACCTTCCAAATTGAAATAAACAATAAAAATTACATCATTAGAATTGGAAAGAATTCTACTCTGTTCTGTGAAACAATGGCTAAGTTTTGTGTATTTGAGCAATAGTAATAGAGTAATATCAAAACTAGAATAAAGAGTAAAAGGATGACTAGTGAAATTAGCAGCAAAGTATGTTAATGATATTAGAAGCATTTTCTGCGTGTATGTTTTGTGTGATGAAAAAGGCGTCCACCCCACGAAAATGTGTTGAAAGTGTTATTCAAAAATGATGTGAATTAAACCAAAATTTAAGTCTAAACGTGATAATCTTGCAGTATTTTAGTAGTGGAAAGAACACTTGCGTGGTTACGATAAATGTAACACTTGTAACAGGCTTAATCAAACAAAAGGATTATCATGTCTTGCAGCAAATAAGGGTAAAAAATTACAAAGAATCTGCATCCACTGTTTCTGTGAAATCGTTTAAAACTGTGCTAAGAGTATTGACACCGGCTGAAACTGTGAAAAACTCCCTGCAGTCCGAAAATAGCCCTAAAGAACGAAATTTCGGTTCAAACCTCCCCGATTCCCCAATTAGCCCGTCATTAAACAAGATAATAGGGGGAACTCTGCCGATTAACGAGTCAATCACTGTCACATTCAAAATTAACAAAAAAGTCATTGAGTTTTCACCTGATAGCCAAACGTGAGAAATAAAAACAGGTAGTCAACCATTAGTTTTTAAGAAAGTACATAAGCCACTCTTATCTGCTTCGAGATCGGAGTTGGATGGGGGTAAAAAACAGAGTGAATGTCTAAGCCATATTAAGCAGTCTCTTTCTGGAAGAGGAACAGAATCCGATCAGAAATTAATGACACATGAATTGAAGTTTGTGTGCAAAATAAAACAAAACAATGTTCTTAAAGGAGCTGGGGTAAAATCACGTGTGCATATGAGTAGAAAAAAACTACTTGCGATGAAAATGTATGTTGGGCTAACTGTTTCGCAAATGCGAAAAAGTGTTCGCTACCTTAAGACCTCAGAGGTTGTGATTGACGG
Source organism: Protula sp. h YS-2021 (assembly GCA_949752745.1). Taxonomy (NCBI): domain Eukaryota; kingdom Metazoa; phylum Annelida; class Polychaeta; order Sabellida; family Serpulidae; genus Protula; species Protula sp. h YS-2021. Next base: position 31,489,937 of record OX457025.1, read on the forward strand.
AGAAAATAGAGTACGAGAGTTGCGTACTGAAATATTGAACAACAGACTGAGTGCACACATGGTCGACCTTGCATGTAAAGACGATATCTAACCTGATAGTTTGGATGGCTTAAATTTTAAAAGAAGCTCAAATGTATTTATAGCAGATTTGAACTAGTTTATAGTTGACTTACTGAATAAATATGAACGACTAGGAAATTAAATCACAAAAATGGTATGATACCAAATGGAGAAATATGGGTAAAGATTAGTTGACATTAGGGTGATCTAGAAATCGCTTGTTGTGCTTGCAAAATTTGAACATAGAAAATCCTAATTCAAGGGACCATACCATTTTTATTGACATGTTCACTGCAAAGAATTTATACTTCAATCTGAAAATGTTATTTGTGAATACGGGGATTAGTTGTCTGCTTTAGAAAATTTGCCGTGGAATGAAAAATCAATAAGCGTGTTTCTATGCAGTGATTACGGATTTTTGTCACACATGTGTGACATACTGGGGGCAGAAAGCACTCATTGCTTCCTCTGGTGCAATATAACTACTCATGAAACGCGAGAAAAAAGAGAACTAAGGGGCCGAATGGAAGAGAGCCTTGCGAAATATTCAACAGAACTATGACCATTTTATGAAAGATGGGGGTGCAAGAAAAATACATCCAAATTATGCAATTTCATGAACAGTCTCTTTTTTCTATCCCGTACTTGCATATCTTGTTGGGTCTTGTTAAGCTTTACCACGATGAACTTGAAAATGAGTGCCGTGAAATTGATCTAGAAATCGCATAAAACTTAGCAAACATTCCTGTGAAATATGAAGAAAGTAACCTTTTTCATAAATATATTAAATGCCCTCAATCTGTGATAAAATTAGAACAAGAAATCGCCTCATGCTCAAACCGATCTATAAAAACGGGTGGTGAACCATTAAAAACTGTTAGGTGAGCTATCGTCTTCACATGCGAGGTCGATCATTTGTGCACACAAAATTTAACCATTTTTTTCAATTCTAATGATATAATTTTTATAGGTTATTTCAATTTGGAAGGTATCAAAATCAGTTTTATTTTAAATAATGTAAAACTGGTCGTGTTGCTTATAAATATTAAGCAGTGTCTATGCTGCGTGGGAAGAAATGTTTATAAACAAAAAAACAGTGTACGTGCTCTCTCCTCAGCAAACTACATTTCCATAAAAATTATGATTTGTAAAACAGAGCCTCTGGGGCGGGGACTAGATATGAAAAATGATTAGAATGGTCTGAAACGTAAAACATCAGTCTGTCCACTGAACATGTTCAATCGTGGTACTGTGGGAATGTTTGCAAGCTCAGTCGTAGGAACGTTTGCATGTACGTAGAAGCACCTGCTTCCCTAACCACACAATGTCATTTTGGGAAACTCCGGCTAGTAATAGAATGCGACAAAAGAGCGCATCTGGATATATATGTATAATAGGATAGCAGGTAATTCAAGCGAACTGCATCTGTGGCAAGAGCTTTCAAACAACGCGCCTCGCTGCCCACCGCCATCACAAGAAATGCAAACACGCTAGCCATCTGGCAGTAATATAATAGCGGTAGTAGGAACTAAAAACTAAAAACCTCGGAATAAGCGCACATTATTGTTGTTGTTGTTAAATAACTGATGATATATGGCTGCTCATGTATGGGTTATGAAATAAAATAATGTACTGTCAAGAAACATAAAACTAATTTTTTTGATCCTGAGAGGTTGCCCGGCTAAAAGTCTCATGGGACTGCCCAATCGGTTAGAAAGCCCATAGGGTTAAAAGGTCCATGGCACTTCTGGACCGAGTACAAAGCCTATCGGACTTCTGGAACGGCTAAAGAGCTCACGGCACTGCTGGATCGGTTAGAAATTCCATGGAACTCTTGGCAAGGATGGAAATCTCATAGGACTTGTATACGAACCAATGGGGAACGAGACTTCTGGTTGGTCCGTTCTAGCCGGTCAGTCTATTCTGACCATTCCGGCTAGAAGACGAGACCTCTGGCCGGTTAGTCCTGACCGGTTCAACTAGAAATTACATGGGATTTAAATATACATTTAACTAAAAAGTTAAGTTCCAGGTACGCACTATAACCCCACGTTCGCTCAAAATTTTAGGCGTTTCCAGTTAAATCCTAGGGAATACACATTTAAAAAAATAGAAAATGTTTTGCCAATATTTCCCTAATTACAAAGAAACGTAATAGCCAGGCAGCTACTGATGTTGCCACAATCAAAGAAAATTTCAGAACATTCATACTGAAAAGCCATGATGACATGTGCTTTTATAAATGATAAACCCCATAGGCACATACTTTTAACGTTCGCCTCAGCCCCTGCTTTTTTACAAGATGAGATAAATGAAAGGCTGTGAATTCAGCTCCATTATATTATTAGGTAAAGGTTTCGGGCTATTTCTACGCCATATGTGTTGTTAGACTCGAAGAAGAGGTTGCAAGAATTCTCATGGAAGAAGAACTACATGCCAAGCTACACAGATCCGTACACTACTCTAGGGAGGTTATTTCAGAAGATGTCAGCATACTTGTGGCTCACGTATTTGAAAGAACCTCTTGTGATTATAACTTTCACAATGGATGTATCAAAGTCTGGGAAATATGTTGTTTATGCAAGTACTTAGAACTTGGGTATGTTGATACGATTTAACCACACTAAGTTTGCTGTTGAAAAATTCTCGTCAACTTCATTAAAGTTTAATTCATAGCTGAATAAATTTGAAATACAGACAAAAAAACTGTTTTTCTTTAAGTCTTTAAATATCTTAGAATATTTAAATTTGTTGCAAAGCTATGTGTAAATATGTTTCAATTTAAACAAATTGTACAAACATCGAATAATCTGGTGTTTCGTATTTTACAGAAGAAGTAGAATTGAAATTGTTACATATTTTACAGAAAAAAGTAGGCTGTAGAGGTAGAAGTAGGTTTTGTTTTCACAACTTAATAATTTCGTTTATTTCAGATCTGAAAGTAGACTTGAAATGAGCAAGAAAAATTTCATTCGATTTCTTAGCGTCGCGGAAAAAAATCCGTTTCGAATGCAGCGATATGTAAATTGCGTGGACAAAGCTTGCGGACGTCGAAATGACCAGGCATACAAAGTTCAGACTATTAAACTACTTTGGCAAAGTTTTCGAGCGAGGTAGATATTTAGAGATTTCTCATTTCAGCTTCGTAACTATGTAAATTGCTGAATGTCATTACAAACATGTAAGTAGATGCTGTGGCACGCATATGTAGTTGCTGTAAAATACGCCGAGGCATATTTTGTTGCATATGTGTGTAGATGCTGTTGCATACGTTAGTTGCATACATATGTGGTTGTTGTTACATACATAGTTGTGGTTCCATACGTGTGTGGCTCTTGTTGCGTACGGTTGTGATTGTTGCTGCATACCTAAGTCGTTGCTGTTGCACACGTATGTGGTTGTTGCGTACGGTTGTGATTATTGCTGCATACCTATGTCGTTGCTGTTGCACACGTATGTTGTTGTTGCGTACGGTTGTGATTATTGCCGCATACCTATGTAGTTGCTGTTGCATACGTACATCTTGAAATATTTGTACATATTATTACGCTTTTTGTTCATGCACTTGCTACTTGTCTGCTTCTTATGAACTTTTGAGATTGTATTTTTTCTAAAGATGTACCTGTGTTTATTTGTGAGGTTGTTAAATAATATTTCCTACTAACCTGTCACTTGCTAGTTAAATACTTGCTATTTCCTATTTAGTTGCGTCCTGCTTGTAAGGACAGTTTATTTCTTTTTATTAAGGCTAAAAAAGACGGGAGTAAGTAAAACACAAGCGAAGCGCTTCATTGTCAACATGTTCTGTGACATGACCAATATGCACGTGTTAGAGCTGGTGGAGAAACTTCCACTCAATGGCTGTAGTCGCTATGACCCAATGGATCTCATTCACCTTTTTGGAAAAATGGAGAGAGGGTCAATATCGTTTTGTTATAGTTTTGCCCTTTTTAGTATCACTATACAAACTAAATAAAGGCTCTGTTTCGCTATTGTCAATTATTTCACTTACATTTAATGACAAAAATGCTACTTTAAAAAATTCATCTATCATATTTCTAGAAATCACCAGTAAATAAATTTATGCAAGACGTTAGTAAATGCAGAGTACTTGCCATTCAACTATTTCACAGAATGCCTGTATCAAAGTGAACAAATTAGGAATCACCAGATCTAGCGGATGGTATAATGGTTTTTGGACCTTCAAATACTGTTGATATAGTGCATTTCTGTGGATTCCTCATAATGTGGAACGAATTCGTGCAGATATTTAGCAGCTATTGACTTATACTGACTGAATATCATGTATTAGTAGCCAGAAAGAAAATATTGATCTTTAGGTTAACATATTTACACAAGAGAATTTTTTCACAGGGCTGAGGCAGTCAGGTTACGCCAAGAACACGCGCGCCAGTATATCTCGCGAGAATTAAGCATCAACAATGACGATGCTAATACAATCTTGACCCGCCATTGTATGGAGAATGGAAACCAGGAATTTCTTTCCAATGATATTACTACACTGCTCACTGTTATAAAGAAAATGCAAGTGCAAGATTTGTCTCAAGCAATACACGTATTTTTCAAGTACAGTGAATTTAAAGAGCAGATCACTATTTTTCTTCAGGGAAATATGATTATAGTTTTGAGCAAAATAAATCTGAGTCAAGTAATAATACTGGGTTGTAGGCATACAAATAACTAGTATAACCTTTTTAAAACAATGCAATATTTACGTGGCCTGCATGACGGTTTGCATGTATCTTTGTGCACATTGTATTGCATCTTTTTAAGCATTATTATGATTATTTGAAATGCAGTAAAGCCTTCTTGTAGTCAATGCATGCATTGAATTATGTTCATTTATGTCACTATTGTTTTACAAAATTTCGCCCACTTGCATATTAATCTAGAGATTAATAACTTCTTCTTTTCTTAAATATCTATATATAGCAAAATACACAGAGATATAGACAGAGACTTTCCAAACGCCAGTCAATCTGACTCTCATCACAAATATGTTTAAATTGTGCATGTTTAAGAAAGTCGCCTTTAATTGTTATTATAAAACACTTTGAAAGCTGGTATAAAGTCGATGTCAAGGCAAATATTATCATATTTGCTCCAATTTACACTGTTATCTTTACAGGGAACCTGGAGTCATTCACAGAGAGAAGCATGCCGTAATAAGAAGTAAGCTTTCATTTAACAACAGAAATGACATTCTATTCCGGATCACTTATCCAGATGAGGAGTCTAAAAAAGATGCTCAGCTACGGATCAGTGCTGTGGAGAAGAGAAGTGTCAGACGATTGCATATTCCATTACCAACCTCAACTGCGAGACGACGAGTCTCCAGGCTGTTTTAGATCCAGAGAAATCTGTACAGAAGTATTGCTGTCTGCCTGGAAGCCTCCAAGTACAGCAAGTCTTTATCGGCGTCTTTTCTCGTTTCCTTAAAGCTGTGGTCTTTATCTTATTTCGCAATTTTGCCCCTTTCCTTCTTTTAGTAATTTGCCCGGACAAAGTATGCCCTAACGAGAGGTTCTTTGGTTATATCCTGATTGTTGTGATTGAGACGGTGTTGGTTCTGCTTGACGTCACGTGTTGTGGTTGCTACTGGTGCTGTGGCTGTGCGCGTGGATGGCGCTGTGGATGTAACGGCAGGCTTTGCCAACTTTTCCCGAAAACACGCGACAAATGTGCATTCTTCTGGAATATTTTAGTGCAGGAATGTTGCCTCTTAGGTTCTGGTATCAGTGCTAACTATGCCTTTGAGGAATTTGCTTGTCCACAATTACATTGGTCAGAAAAACGTCTTCTCTGTGTCACGATAGCAGGTCTTATTTATCTTACATTTGCATTGTTGGGATTTTTTCTTGGTCGCTGGTTAGTATTTTGCTGTACTTTTGGCTGCTGTGTGGTGGATGTTTGCCGGTGTAGGAGAAGAACAATGTGTTGTATTGCTTGTTGCAGAGCATGTTGTTACTGCTGTAGTTGGCAATGATTTCAGAATCATATATTTTTTTTATTTAGTCACTTTTTTCTCTATTTTGCCCTTCACTGGTATATTAACATATATTTACTTTACACGGCGTTAGCCTTTTGTGGATTGCATGATATTTTTTAACTATTTAATTAAGATTCTATTTGCACCGCAGAAATTAATAGACAAAGCTTCTACTATGCGAGAACTAAGTTTCATTGCGGTGTAATTATAGCAGTGATATGCGTCGTGCGGTACCTCTGTTTTACAGAACAAATTTTGGATTTTGCAATTATTATACTCTTTTTGCACAATTCCGAAAGCAGACTGTGGAATGACATACACGTTATAGTTGGAAGGAGAGAAGTGTTTGTCCACAAATAAATTGGCTTGAAAAGTGCACCGTATACATTCAGTAGTTTCTTTTACAACGCGTAGGATAGAGTACGAAAATGAGTTCCAAATCATCGCCTCTCTAGCAGGTTCCGATTTCTCCGATACAAAATCATGAAATTGTTATTCCGTTCTTCACATGATGCCGTTCTTCACATGATGCCTAATTTCTTCACATGATGCCTAAATTTGATGTACATATCTTTCGGTTTACGTTCTCTAATAAAATTTAGCTAAATCTTTTGTTGCTATCAATATGTTTAACCTATTTATAGATATCTAACTTTACAGCTTTTCTTTATGAATAATTAGACAATTAGACATGTATCCTTAAACATTTTTGTTATAAAATACTTTTTTTGAAGTATAGATACACCTAATTTCATAAAAGTTTGAGATACTTGAACAGCAGGGCATAGGGTGTTGCGTGTTTACTCATCGTGTGTACTGCAAAATGACTACTGCGTCCCTGAAATAAAACCATGAAATGTGCATCACAATAAAGAAAACGATACTTCTTAAAATAACCAATAAAGTTCATTCCTAAAAATTAATACCAAGCTCATGGGAAGGAACGATTAGAGGAGTAAAGATTGCAGCTTTTGTGTTACATCAAGAACTGACATGTTTCTCACTTTTAGTGAAGCACAGTGCTCGCTCATTCCGACGCGTTCCTTTATCTCATATTTTCCAGGACTGTACAAGTTTGAATCTACTATGCAAACACTTCCTATTCAGTCATCATAAGACGGTGCTCCCTGGGGCTAACCTCATCATGCCAACAAGGCCCCACCTTCCCCGCCAATTTTACACACCTTTTCCTGCAATATTTTATTTTGTTCATCACAGGAGTCATATTTTCTGTATTGTTTTGTTTTCCTTGCTGTGAAAAAAAGAATAGAACTGTAGAGTCCTGGCAAATACTACATTTATTGACAAACTCGAATACTGAATACCAAAGCTGAAGTAAAACTCCTCACTAGGAGTTGTTTTACTTATTGCAGTAGTCGGTGAACTGATCTTATGTGGAATTGTGCCGTTTCTACTAAGCTGGGATGTAATAGCAATGTGTCAGTAACCTAACACCACCCGCCTTCATAGATCTTTTCTAGTCACTTGAGTTATCACCAGAGTATAACTGCTATTTAATACGAGGACATCTTCTTGGGGTCAAACTGAACTGGAGGTTTTGTTTTTCATGTTTGGCTTCACAAGTGAGAATCAGGAATATTTATTAAGGAGATGTGTCTGTATTGATATCCCGACATAACACCTCGCGATAAAAGGTGACACTTGCCTCACTGACAAGGTGTCACACAAATTTACAACTCACATGTGCACTATATTTACTGTTCAACAGTTTTGTTTTTCGTGTCGCTGAACAGAGCTCTCAAAGGTTGCATCCAAAGCGATATACAAACTCTCAAGTCTATTACGCATTTCCTTGATGTTCATGATTGATCGCTTTCCTACATATTTTGTCACAAACACCGTGCAAATACTGAGCAATAGTCTTTCGGCCATCAATACGATCACAGCATAGAGTACGTAGACGCTGTTGAAGGTCTTTGTTTTCTCGGCGAACCATTTTCCGTCCTGTGCTATCATTCTGTGTGCAGCACAATCCTCTTTCTCTGCGTCCAGATGGAAGGATGGGTACATTCAATTATGAACGAAAACCGATTATTCAAGCCTTCCATCTGGTTGTTGGTTCGTGGCTCGTCGTGCAAGGTAGTGACGTGAACGTTCCAAAAATGAACAGGAAACCGTGGTGACTCCACGCAGGTGTGCTGCGGCTTCGCTATTCTGGCTGCCATTAACACGGGGGAACGTCCCGGTGACGTATGTTGAGGCAAAATATTCAACAAACGGCGCGGCTCCCTCCGGTTTAGTGGCTTGTAGTACTCCGAAACAGTCTGAGCATCTTCGGGAGGCAAAAACGCTAGACCGCCGAGCATTCCACAAAAATGCTTGAATTCGGCTGTTCAGCTGTACAAAACCGAGATCCTGTTTTTACGCCAGATCGGACTACTCTCTGAATGCGGGACCAGCAAAGGAAGAATTTCTTCGTTACTAAAGGAGAGTCCGAGTGAGGCGTTTTGACGCACTTTACATTCGGCGGCGTTTTATCGGGAGGCGTTATGAGGCGAGGTGTTTTATTGTCGATTCGTCTGTATTGACTCATTCTGGCCTGGTTGAGTTGTGTTCTTAGATTGCGTATAGCTTGAATATATTTAAAAATTGTGTGTAACTTTTTTCTACACGAATGTATAATTAAACTCTGAGACGCACATAGCAAAGGAAGGCCGCTGTTTGCCTGTGGATTTGTTTGCACGGAGAATCGAGTTCTTTCCGCCCAGTCCCATAGCATTTTAAAAGACACCTTTAAATTTTTTCTTTCTTATTTATCTTTCTTTACGAGGCTCCGTATCACAGCCAGTACTGGACTCAAGAGGACACCAACCGCATTAAAATAAGTTATGATAGCTTTTATTCTGTAAGCATGGGGTAACGATATTACGTAACCAATGAAGAACCGCCTGGAGTATAACTTTTATTACGTAAACATCGTAGAGCAAAAGTGAAGCTTTTATGTGTAAACATTGCAGACGTACTTAAAGACAACTATTGCTTTGTAGAAAATGTAGAACAAAAAGAATCAAAGGTTTTATTTTTTAGATAAACAATGTAGAGCGAAGTTGAAGTAAAGCTCTTATTATGTAAACATTGTACAGCCAACTGAAGTAGAGCTCTTATTATGTAAACATTTGTTCCGTAAATTCTGCGTGTCGTGAAAAATGCGTTTCTTTGTTTATAAACAATAATACGCTCTTTTCATAGTACGCATTTCTCACGCAAGGCTGTGGCTTGTTTACAAACCATTCCATGAATCATTCTGTTTCAAAATTCCCCAAAGAGAAATTGCCCCTAATTCCTTTTAAAGTGTAAAAAGGGCAGTTGAAAAAAGCAGGTACATTTTAACTATGAATGTATTTATTAGGAACACCCTAAGTAAATATTGTTTAAAAAATAATAAATAAATAAGTAAATAACATTTAACAACAAATTATATTTGAAAGTATTATTTTAAATATAAAAATCGAAATTTCCGGGAATGTGGTGACTGGTTTCGGACCTTTTGGTGTACTGGTACATTTCAGAAACGCTGCTTTTATGCCTAGTCATGTTCTACATGTTGCTATTGACTAGGTGACTATGTTGGTACTACGCTGGATTAAGTTAAACTTTTATAATGTAAACCTTGTACAGGGATCAGAAGTAAAATGCTTTATTATGTAAACAGTGTAGACATTCGTTAAGCAAAGCTTTTATTTTGGTAAACATTGCAGAGCTACATGAAGTAAAGCTACTATTATATAAACATTGTGGTGGTACCTGTAAAACTTTTATTATATAAACATTGTAGATGCACCAGAAGTAAAACTTTTATAATGTAAACATTGTAGAGGTACTTGAAGTAAAGCTTTTATTGTGTAAACATTGCAGAGCGACATTGTAATAAATCTTGCATATGCTTTGTAGTACATATTTGTAACGTGTTTGCTTATTTTAGACAGGGTGCCCCCTTCCCACAATTTTCGCTCCATTTCAAGACGAACACAACGATGTACTTCTTCAATAAATACGCTTTCACGACACAGATGTTTACAGTATGAATTTAGCAAAGTTTCATAAATTTTTTTTGACAAGTTGCAATTTCGAAACATTTTGCCCCATTTGAAAACTATAAAGATTCTAGTGGACGAGGACACTGGCAACCAATTATAATGGGCGAGGACACTGGCAACCAATGATAGTGGGCGGGGACACTGTCAACCAATGGTAGTGGGCAGAGACACTCTCAACCAATGGTAGTTCGCGGAGACACTGTCAATCCATTGAGGTGGGCGGAGACACTGTCAACTGATGATGGTAGGCGAGGGCACTCTTAACTACTGATGCTGGGTGCAGACACTATCAAGCAATGACAGTGGGCGGCGGAGACACTGTCAGCCGATGATGGTGGGCGGGGACACTGTCAGTCGATGATGGTGGGCGGGGACACTGTCAAGCACTGACAGTGGGCGGAGACACTGTCAGCCGATGACGGTGGACTGGGCAGTCAGCCGATGATGGTGGGCGGGACACTGTCAGCCGATGATGGTGGACAGGGACAGTCAACCAATGATGGTGGGCGGGACATGTCAAGCAATGACAGTGGGCGGAGACACTATCAGCCGATGATGGTGGAAGGGGACAGTCAACCGATGATGGTGGGCGGGGACACTGTCAACCAATGACAGTGGGCGGAGACACTTTCAGCCGATGATGGTAGGCGGAGACACTGTCAGTCGATGATGGTGGGCGGGGACACTGTCAACCACTGACAGTGGGCGGAGACACTTTCAGCCGATGATGGTGGGCGGAGACACTGTCAGTCGATGATGGTGGGCGGGGACACTGTCAACCACTGACAGTGGGCGGAGACACTTTCAGCCGATGATGGTAGGCGGAGACACTGTCAGTCGATGATGGTGGGCGGGGACATTGTCAACCAATGACAGTGGGCGGAGACACTTTCAGCCGATGATGGTAGGCGGAGACACTGTCAGTCGATGATGGTGGGCGGGGACACTGTCAACCACTGACAGTGGGCGGAGACAGTCAGCCGATGATGGTGGACTGGACAGTCAACCGATGATGGTGGGCGGGGACACTGTCAAGCAATGACAGTGGGCGGAGACACTTTCAGCCGATGATGGTAGGCGGAGACACTGTCAGTCGATGATGGTGGGCGGGGACAGTCAACCACTGAGAGTGGGCTGAGACAGTCAGCCGATCATGGTGGACTGGACAGTCAACCGATGATGGTGGGTGGGGACACTGTCAGCCGATGATGGTGGACAGGGACAGTCAACCGATGATGGTGGGCGGGGACACTGTCAACCAATGACAGTGGGCGGAGACACTTTCAGCCGATGATGGTGGGCGGAGACACTGTCAGTCGATGATGGTGGGCGGGGACACTGTCAACCACTGACAGTGGGCGGAGACAGTCAGCCGATGATGGTGGACTGGACAGTCAACCGATGATGGTGGGCGGGGACACTGTCAAGCAATGACAGTGGGCGGAGACACTTTCAGCCGATGATGGTAGGCGGAGACACTGTCAGTCGATGATGGTGGGCGGGGACACTGTCAACCACTGAGAGTGGGCTGAGACAGTCAACCGATCATGGTGGACTGGACAGTCAACCGATGATGGTGGGTGGGGACACTGTCAGCCGATGATGGTGGACAGGGACAGTCAACCGATGATGGTGGGCGGGGACACTGTCAACCACTGACAGTGGGCGGAGACAGTCAGCCGATGATGGTGGACTGGACAGTCAACCGATGATGGTGGGCGGGACATGTCAAGCAATGACAGTGGGCCGGGACACTGTCAGCCAGTGATGGTGGGCGGGGACACTGTCAGCCGATGACGATGGGCGGGGACACTGTCAGCCGATGATGGTGGGCGGGGACAGTCAGCGGATTTTATCCGATCAACACACAAACAATCACTTCTGTCTCCTGTTTTCACTGATTTATTCTGGATTGTCTCTTTTATACCATGACAACTTTAACAATGTTGATCACATCGATTTTGAATTTGGAGTAATGTTTAAAAAAAAATCAAACACCCTCTTCATAGCTCAAAACACTATTCGTCAAGTAACTAGAACACCCCCAGCCATCCTTTTTTACCCACACTTTTCCATGTAACGGTGTCCTAGGAACGGTGTTCTAGGAACGGTGTCCTAGGGACGGTGTCCTAGGGATAGTGTCCTAGGGACGTACTTTAACCAGTTCCCCATCGTTGACAAATACAGGTGGAGTCACAGCGATGGACCATGGGGCTGGGTGCTTTGTATCAGATTTGGCAACGAGGGTCCATTCACGAACCGTTCAACAATAGGTTCAAGAGACTTTCACAACTGTTCGAATCCAATACGAACCACATCAACCCCATGAACCATCGCTATTAAAACACAAAAAACTTGACTGTCTCGAGGAGTGCGTCTATCCCCCGTGGGAGATATGGTGTGTGTAAGACTGTTGCGTGTTGACTACGCAAAATTTAAAAGTGGAAGGATAGGTAGACGTAGTGTCTAACATTTAAACGAATCAATCCATTAACCAGTAGGCGCGTGAGACTGCCGTAGGTACGCTAAGTACAGCGCCGATTTTGAAAAAGCAGCCATTTTGTCAATTTAAGTCCCATTCGGAAAATTCTTCATCACTGCACTGCGGACGGTCCCAAGGAACCCGTGTGTAGAATTTGAAACGAATCCATCTATCAATGCGGTCTGTAGGCGCGTGAGACTGCCGTATATACGCTAAGTCCAGTGCCGATTTTCAAAAGTTCGCCATTTTGTCAATTTTTTTCCGATCCGGAAAATTCTTGGTCACTGCACTGGGGAAGGGTCCAGAGAAGCCGTGTACAAAATTTGAAACGAATCCATCTATTAATGCGGCCTGTAGGCGCATGAGACTCAAGCGTGACAGACGGACAGACGGACGGACAGACCGAAAAGTTCCAAACTATATCCCCCCGTTCCACGGGGGATAACATGCCATAGAGCGATAAGCAGAGTGGAAATACACTGCTTTTCCATCTCAGGCACTTCCCAATACTGTGCCCTCGCTTGTGTGTCGCATAGCAACGCTCGTTGCGCAAAGCGTTTTGTCACAAAGCCCTCGTCGGCGTCACGTTGGCGGATGCCTATAACGAATGCATCGATCTCATCCTCTCCCCCGCCCCCTCCCCGCCCTCGTTTGGTTTTTTTTTAGTTCATTTCGTAAGCGATTTGGGGACTCTTGGCGATTTACTATCATTTCTTTATGCGGGAGTGCATTGTCACTCGGCGTGTGGTATACACGAGATGATGTGACACCCAGTGACGTAATCCCACCGCTGAAGCCATTTCACGCTAGAACAGTTTCTAAGCAACATGAAGATGACGTCACGGTACTTATCACTGAATCGGTATCATGCCATTGTAACAAAAGACACAGAAAGAAACAAAGCTCTAGCCCCCACTCCTACACATCTACTTCCCCACTCCACTCCCTCCCCTCCCCGCCATCCCCGCCCCCCACCCCTCGCGCTTTACCTCACGCTATCCCTGTCTGGTCAGCATAAACCACTCAGCGTAAGTAACTCAGAAGTCGATAGACTGAGTAACACAAGTTCTACTTCTAGCTCCGTGTTTTGATAGATCTGCAGCAGAAAGGCGAGAGCTGACGTCATCACTCGTCTCTGAGTCCACGGTTCGCGCATGCTCCGTGGCCTGCGCCTTGTTCACGCCAGGGCTGACGTCATCACTCGTCTCTGAGTCCACGGTTCGCGCATGCTCCGTGGCCTGCCCCTTGCTCCCCTTGTTCACACCACACACACAGGACTCCTTACTGCGCGGAGACTGGTCCCCTCCGATGCACGGACCTTGGCATCCTGAGTAGGGTGCAGACTGGCTACCTGTGCAGAACGTATGCTGGGGATCTTCGTTCCCAGCTGACTGATGGTCGACTTCGGTTGATCGCATCAAGGCATCGACTTGCTGTAATTCATAACAGTATAAATTCGCTACAGACTAGAAATTGGATAAATAAATTCCCCGCATCGGAGTACGGACAGTACGGATTTACCACAGATCGACTGCCCGCATCCCCACCGCAGTACGGATTTACCACAAATCGACTCCCCGCATCCACACCGCAGTACGGATTTACCACAGATCGACTCCTCGCATCCACACCGCAGTACGGATTTACCACAAATCGAGTCCCCGTTTCCACAATCGTCCTTCGACCACACTGCTATCTTTTCATTTACTCATATTTTTCTTCACACCTTTAAGTTTTATTTTCTTCATACATTTTTACTTATTAATTGATTTTTTTAATTTTTTTTTTTTTTTTTTTGCGAGAAGAATTTTCGCGCCGTGTTCCTGAGAGCACGACACTCAGGAGAATCCCGCGCCGTGTTCCTGACAGCACGGCACTCGGGAGAATCCCGCGCCATGTTCCTGACAGCACGGCACTTACCTTCCTGATTTTGTGGGTCTTGCCAATGCCAAGTCTACAACAAACACACCAAATTCACCAGCATTTCGTCTAACATTTACCCTCCCCAACTTTCCTTTTTTTAACATCTTTTATTTTATATACACAAATATATGGTAAATCGGGTCAGCTCCAACACAATTAAAGTTTAAAGTTTAATTTTTAGACAATCATGAAGATAATTCTTCGGTGATTATTCGCCAAGACACCGGAGCGTTATCATGGGACGACGCAAAAAATCTAGTATCCGGGTACGTCCTTTCAATAAAAACACACATACAATTCTAACTTCATAACACAGGCCCTTGTTGAGCCCCTCAAGCATGACACAGGCCTTGCACCCCGCATGGCTCCACATGTACCCCTCAACCTGTACAACTCTTACCTCGGAAGGCCCTTGTTGAGCAACTCAAGCATGACACAGGCCTTGCACCCCGCATGGCTCCACATGTACCCCTCAACCTGTACAGCTCTTACCTGGGAAGGCCCTTGTTGAGCCCCTCAAGCATGACACAGGCCTTGCACCCCGCATGGCTCCACATGTACCCCTCAACCTGTACAGCTCTTACCTGGGAAGGCCCTTGTTGAGCCCCTCAAGCATGACACAGGCCTTGCACCCCGCCTGGCTCCACATGTACCCCTCAACCTGTACAGCTCTTACCTGGCAAGGCCCTTGTTGAGCCCAAAGCATGACACAGGCCTTGCACCCCGCACGGCTCCACATGTACCTCTCAACCTGTACAGCTCTTACCTGGGAAGGCCCTTGTTGAGCCCCTCAAGCATGACACAGGCCTTGCACCCCGCATGGCTCCACATGTACCTCTCAACCTGTACAGCTCTTACCTGGCAAGGCCCTTGTTGAGCCCAAAGCATGACACAGGCCTTGCACCCCGCACGGCTCCACATGTACCTCTCAACCTGTACAGCTCTTACCTGGGAAGGCCCTTGTTGAGCCCCTCAAGCATGACACAGGCCTTGCACCCCGCACGGCTCCACATGTACCTCTCAACCTGTACAGCTCTTACCTGGGAAGGCCCTTGTTGAGCCCCTCAAGCATGACACAGGCCTTGCACCCCGCCTGGCTCCACATGTACCCCTCAACCTGTACAGCTCTTACCTGGCAAGGCCCTTGTTGAGCCCAAAGCATGACACAGGCCTTGCACCCCGCACGGCTCCACATGTACCTCTCAACCTGTACAGCTCTTACCTGGGAAGGCCCTTGTTGAGCCCAAAGCATGACACAGGCCTTGCACCCCGCACGGCTCCACATGTACCTCTCAACCTGTACAGCTCTTACCTGGGAAGGCCCTTGTTGAGCCCCTCAAGCATGACACAGGCCTTGCACCCCGCATGGCTCCACATGTACCCCTCAACCTGTACAGCTCTTACCTGGGAAGGCCCTTGTTGAGCCCCTCAAGCATGACACAGGCCTTGCACCCGCATGGCTCCACATGTACCCCTCAACCTGTACAGCTCTTACCTGGGAAGGCCCTTGTTGAGCCCCTCAAGCATGACACAGGCCTTGCACCCCGCCTGGCTCCACATGTA